>CM076570.1:3128131-3728131 GCA_034641835.2 Pinus albicaulis | reverse complement strand
CTTGCTTCAACCCAGACAGGGCTTTATTCAATTTGCAAACATGTGTCTCTCTATCATGAACCTCAAAGCCTTGAGGTTGCTCAATATAGGCTTCGTCTTCAATGACTCCATTTAGAAAGGCAGTCTTGACATCCATTTGATGCAATTCCCAACCTGCAATAGAAGCCAAAGAAATGATAGATCTAATAGAAGCATACTTGGCAACATGGGCAAACATGTCTTCATAATTCTCTCCCTCTCACTGCGGTAATCCTTCGCTTGGCACTTCCAACCATCTTCCTTTTGGGAGTCACAATTGACCTCTTTTTGACATAGATCCAAACAAACTTTAATTTGGTTGTTTTGTCTGCTCCCTCTGAGTCCAGGGCTCATCTAATACAATATCTCTCAACACAAGTCTTCTTGTCACAAGCTTTGTTCTTCCAATCTTTTTATTCATTGCAACAACCTAGGTAGGCTTCATCATGTACTTGTAGTCCTCACTAGGAGGCGAAGGAAGAACTAATACAACCAAGCAAGATATACAAGGACAAGAGGAAGAATAACAACAATAGTAATAATTGAAATAAGAGAAATATAGGATACTTATCTTTTGAGAACATGCCAGCTCTCTCTTGATCATTAGCCTTCTTGCATCCAACTTGCAAATCAACCTTGTCCACATCATCATCACGGCGTCATTCCTCCTTTGCAGGAGCTAGGGTTTCTTCTTTCAGCGGAAGCAATCAATCCTAGGGTTTTCATATCCAAGTCATGTTGCTAGCTAGGGTTTACAAACCCTAGATCTTTAGTAATGAACCTTGATCTAATCAAATCAAGAAACCCTTCTTTCATAAAATTATTGTAACAACAGCGACATCAGCTAGTTAAGAACTTGCAATAAACTTCATCATCTAGGTCTTAGTCTTATACTCAAACATTCATGCAACCACTTAATATGAATTTATCAACAGAGATCTTAATCTTCAAGGCTTGACATCCTCAGATTTAGGAGGTTTTTCAAAGAAGGTAAATAAGGTGACTTAGCTTTTAATGATATATCATAACAGTTCGGCATCTTCAAGGTCTTGTTCACAGATTCAAAATTTCAAAGTAATATCCTGTCTTTATGCAACTTTCCAATACGATTCCAACTTTCAAGTATTCAATCAAGTAGACTTTGTTCCAACTGAACTTAAACCTTGAATAGGCGCACAACCTCCTTTTTCCCATTCTTCTAAACACACACAGATATATCTATCATCACACTCCAATTTGCAGTGAGCCAATGTCATTTCCTGCCCTACATTAAGAGGGACACCATCAGAATTTACAGTTGTTCTTAAAGATTGCTCACAGTCCCGTGACAGACAAACTTGTTCCAGTAAGGTTCAGGTCAACAAATGTTGCTTTAATAGAATGTCTTAGGCAACTTTTTCCAGTGTCCAATAGAAGTTAGAGTTAGAGCGAAGCATGCCATAGGTCATGCTTGAATTCAATTTTGTAACTGTCCTTCCACATTAAGATAGATTGTTGATTTATCTTTCAACCTTCTTTTACCTGAATCCTTCAAAAACATATTCAGCTCAACCTTCCTATTACTTCAGATTATATTTGGCTTTTTTGTAACTAGAGTTATTTTCAGATTTCTTGAAGCAGGCTTTTAAGGTTTTTTCGATATATGTCACAGAGCCATCCCTTATTCACATGCAAGACAAACTGTGAACTTGTAGAAGAAGGCATTCTAGCCTCATTCCTTGATGTAGGACATCAGATACTTCTGCTTCTCTGTTGCTCACATTTCCCAATATAGGAGAAACTCATAAGCTACAAATTTTGAAGTCTTTTCATCTCATATTATAAGTTTCTTTGAGTTTTCTTCTTCAAGGAAATCCCAGGTCGGTTCTTTGTCTAGGTCTCTTTCACTATGTATAGAACATGAATCTTTTATGCTAGCATCAGATTCACTTCTGAATGAAAATTCGGCTTCTCTATCCTTGAGATGACTTTTGGTTACAGAGATCATAGGCCATGAACATGCCAACTTCCAAGATCGCTCGGTCTTGACTCCTTACATAATACCTTGTCAACTGTGAGAAAGAGATGCTTCTTCCTTAGGTTAAAATACATAATAGGCAGGATCCATAGCAATGTTCTCAGGTTCAGCCAAGTCAGCCCTCAAAGTATTGATCTTCAACACAAGTCTGTCCACAAGATTGTCCAATAACAGACCTCGGATTTCTGTCCACAAGACTGTCCAATAGCAGGCCTCTGATTGTGCCACAAAGCTTCATTCAAAACATCGCGTGGTTCCACAGAGTGAGGTGCCTCAGACCCTCGCATAGTTCCTCAGATATATGGCTTAGACTTCGCATTATTTCACAGAGAATAAGTGCCTCTAGTTTGCAAGTTTTCACAGAGAGTAAGTGCCTCAGGTTCATCAAGATTCGTTCATCTTTCTTCCTGCAGGTGATGTCTCCTTTCCACAATAAACTTTCAACCATGATCTTAACCTTTGATATCCTTGCTCAACAAGTCTTTGAACTAGGACTTCTCCAGACTTAGGCCTACTTAGGGTTTTCAGAGATCAAGGCTGCTAGTTAGATAGGTGATCTCAATGTCCTTTCCTTTAACCATAGCTCTGATACCATGTTGAATTTCAAGTGCAATCAAGACTAGTACAATTTTTCAAATTGATAACTACTTCCAATGATACAATATTACTTCTTTAGACCATTCCAATCATCAAGCAGCTATACATGAAAAATTTTAACCATTCACTTCTACGGTAGAGCAATAAAGATCACAATAAACTGTAAGACGAGAGACAAAACACAACAGAAATTAGGCTAGCAGCCAGGGCAAATCCCACAAGGGGAAAACCCAACAATCTTTTGTTATGAGAGAGAATTCAGTTCATCAAATGTACATCAGAATACTCCAACCAAGGTTCTGATTTTCTGACCTTAATATTTGCCAAGTTATACCAGATAAAGGAGAGAGAATACAGTTAACGCTGGTCAAAGTAAATTATGCAACAGAGGGCCGATTTTCGGCCTAAGGTAGCTGAACAGAAGGGCCGAAATTCAGTCCAAATCTCAGTCAACGAACCAGTCAAAAGTCTCGGTCAAAATCTCAGGGAGACCTGCAGTCAACGAGCTCAGTACAGACATATCAATGTGGTCAAACCAGTCAATGAACCTCAGAAGAATTTCGGCCTCTTCAAACAGTCATAGTCTTGGTCTCCCTGAGATTTTGACCGAGACTTAGGCCTACTTAGGGTTTTCAGAGATCAAGGCTGCTAGTTAGATAGGTGATCTCGATGCCCTTTCCTTTAACCATAGCTCTGATATCATGTTGAATTTCAAGTGCAATCAAGACTAGTACAATTTTTCAAATTGATAACTACTTCCAATGATACAATATTACTTCTTTAGACCATTCCAATCATCAAGCAGCTACACATGAAAAATTTCAACCATTCACTTCTACGGTAGAGCAATAAAGATCACAATAAACTGTAAGACAAGAGACAAAACACAACAGATATTAGGCTAGCAGCCAGGGCAAATCCCACAAGGGGAAAACCCAACAATCTTTCCTTATGAGAGAGAATTCAGTTCATCAAATGTACATCAGAATACTCCAACCAAGATTCTGATTTCCTGACCTCAATATTTGCCGAGTTATACCAAATTGATAACTACTTCCAATGATACAATATTACTTCTTTAGACCATTCCAATCATCAAGCAGCTACACATGAAAAATTTCAACCATTCACTTCTACGGTAGAGCAATAAAGATCACAATAAACTGTAAGACAAGAGACAAAACACAACAGATATTAGGCTAGCAGCCAGGGCAAATCCCACAAGGGGAAAACCCAACAATCTTTCCTTATGAGAGAGAATTCAGTTCATCAAATGTACATCAGAATACTCCAACCAAGATTCTGATTTCCTGACCTCAATATTTGCCGAGTTATACCAGTTAAAGGGTAGAGAATACAGTTAACGCTGGTCAAAGTAATTTTGCAACAGAGGGCCGATTTTCGGCCTAAGGTAGCTGAACAGAAGGGCTGAAATTCGGTCCAAATCTCAGTCAACGAACCAGTCAAAAGTCTCGGCCAAAATCTCAGGGAGACCTGCAGTCAACGAACCCAGAACAGACATATCAATGTGGTCAAACCAGTCAATGAACCTTAGAAGAATTTCGGCCTCTTCAAACAGTCAAGGTCTTGGTCTCCCTGAGATTTTGACCGAGACTTAGGCCTACTTAGGGTTTTCAGAGATCAAGGCTGCAAGTTAGATAGGTGATCTCGATGCCCTTTCCTTTAACCATAGCTCTGATATCATGTTGAATTTCCAGTGCAATCAAGACTAGTACAATTTTTCAAATTGATAACTACTTCCAATGATACAATATTACTTCTTTAGACCATTCCAATCATCAAGCAGCTACACATGAAAAATTTCAACCATTCACTTCTACGGTAGAGCAATAAAGATTACAATAAACTGTAAGACAAGAGACAAAACACAACAGAAATTAGGCTAGCAGCCAGGGCAAATCCCACAAGGGGAAAACCCAACAATCTTTCCTTATGAGAGAGAATTCAGTTCATCAAATGTACATCAGAATACTCCAACCAAGATTCTGATTTCCTGACCTCAATATTTGCCAAGTTATACCAGTTAAAGGAGAGAGAATACAGTTAATGCTGGTCAAAGTAAATTATGCAACAGAGGGCCGATTTTCGACCTAAGGTAGCTGAACAGAAGGGCCGAAATTCGGTCCAAATCTCAGTCAACGAACCAGTCATAAGTCTCGGTCAAAATCTCAGGGAGACCTGCAGTCAATGAGCCCAGAAAAGACATATCAATGTGGTCAAACCAGTCAATGAACCTCAGAAGAATTTCGGCCTCTTCAAACAGTCAAGGTCTTGGTCTCCCTGAGATTTTGACCGAGACTTAGGCCTACTTAGGGTTTTCAGAGATCAAGGCTGCTAGTTAGATAGGTGATCTCAATGCACTTTCCTTTAACCATAGCTCTGATACCATGTTGAATTTCAAGTGCAATCAAGACTAGTACAATTTTTCAAATTGATAACTACTTCCAATGATACAGTATTACTTCTTTAGACCATTCCAATCATCAAGCAGCTATACATGAAAAATTTTAACCATTCACTTCTACGGTAGAGCAATAAAGATCACAATAAACTGTAAGACAAGAGACAAAACACAACAGAAATTAGGCTAGCAGCCAGGGCAAATCCCACAAGGGGAAAACCCAACAATCTTTCCTTATGAGAGAGAACTCAGTTCATCAAATGTACATCAGAATACTCCAACCAAGATTCTGATTTCCTGACCTCAATATTTGCCAAGTTATACCAGTTAAAGGAGAGAGAATACAGTTAACGCTGGTCAAAGTAAATTATGCAACAGAGGGCCAATTTTCGGCCTAAGGTAGCTGAACAGAAGGGCCGAAATTTGGTCCAAACCTCAGTCAACGAACCAGTCAAAAGTCTCGGTTAAAATCTCACGGAGACCTGCAGTCAGTGAGCCCAGAACAGACATATCAATGTGGTCAAACCAGTCAATGAACCTCAGAAGAATTTTAGCCTCTTCAAACTGTCAAAGTCCTGGTCAAACAGAATCAGATTCTCCCAAGTCAATGCGGGTCAAACTGAAGTCAAACTGTTGGTCAATGCAGATCAGAAATTCTCCTCGTACTACTTCGCATGTGTGGACTTCTTCTTGTGATTTCAGATTGAATGATGTGTGTTGATGTGATACTGAATGAGGGTGAATGGACTCTTATTTATATGTGGTTTAGGAGGAGGGTTTTGACTTTGGGGTCAAACCCATTCCTCATGTGGGCTCGACTTGAGCACTTTAGGCCGATTTGGTCAACATTCAAAATTATAATTTCTCCTTTGTTTTGCAAATGAAAATACTGACCATGGCTACCAATTTTCAACAGTATTGAGCATGGTTATAGGTTCTTTTGTTGTTTTCCTCAGAGTGAGAAATTCTGAAAATAATAAATATAGAGGATTGGAGATTAGATTTTTATTTTTATTTTTTTTATTTTATTTTTATTTTTTAAATTTTTGGTGTTGCTATGCTGTTATCTTTCTTTGTAACATTTGCAGTCCGATTGGCCAATCTTGGTCATACTGGTTATTTATATGTAAATTAAATTTGTTTCTATATATTATGGCTCCTCTGCCATGGATTATTGAGCTGTTGTTTGCTGCTAGATTTGTACATTTTTTTGCGACTCTCTGTTCAGGGATAGGTTGACATGCACCCCAATCAATCATGCTATGAATAAATCTCTATGATTGGATTTGTGTGACTTTGGTGAAAGGCTGATGGTTTTGATATCCACGTTGAGAGAAATATGTATTGGTTGTTGGTTAAGTGCATAAGCATTTATTCTTATTTCAGACTTGGAGCATTAAAATCTTTCTTGCTTTGGTGAGTTATGTTCTTGTCTTTTTGTGTTTTAATAGAAATCATCATCACCAGCTCCTAAAGAAGATAGTCCAGGGAGGCCTAAAGGTTCAATGTTGGAGAGAGCTATTCAAGAGTTGGAAAAAAGTGTTGCAGAATGTAAGCCTTCAGGATTATTATTTGTTGTCAATTATAAATGAAACATCTTTAACTTATGAGCCTTCAATTGGTTCCATAAAATGAAGCTTATTTATTCTTATTAACAACAGTGCGCCCACCTACTATGGACATTCAAGAGCAAGATCAGTCATCCCAAGGAATAAAAAGACGCCTCCCTGGAGTTGTCAAGCTCAAGCTTGCTAAAGTCGCAAGATTGGCGGTATAGTAGACTTTCAAGTGTCTATTGCTACATAAAATTTAGAATGGATTCTGCTTTTATTGGTTGGATTTTAAGTCTAGGGTTATGGTGTGTGCTAGATCACTTTGTACAAGATAATATACCCATTTTTTTCTCTTCTTCCCTGCAATTGAGCTGTGGGTATAACCAGCACGAATATTAACGGTTTGCTTTCTTTTTCCTTGAAGCAGACAAACCAAGGCAAAATATCAAATGAGTTGATTAATCGTCTTATGTGCATTGTTGGGCATATAATACAGCTAAAGACGTTGAAGGTGACCAGAGATCTATTTCTCCAATTGTACTTTTATTGTTGAACTGAAAACTGAGCTGAAGTCTTTTTATTAACTAATACATTCTGTCAGAAGCTGAATGCTATTGTTGGTATATCCTTGAAATTTGTCTGTATGTAAAGTACACTGTAGGGTTTATCCCTATATACAAAAAAAAAAGACTATACCACAAAGGAAGCAGAAGTATGGGACAGATAAAAAAGAGAGTGTGAAGCATGATTTGTTTAGGTCATAATCATAGTTCTCATTCAATATATTTATGGTGATTGCTAGAACCATTTACGATGTTAAAGGTTGGGATGAAAGTGTTGTTGGATTAAGGCTGTTGGGTCATTCCTGCATTGTGTCTCTTTTTTTCTGCCTGCGTATTTGACTACATCTTTTGTGCATAACTATTCAGGAGAAATTCATATTTCTCACTTGATATGGCTCATATCAGCTATAAGTCAAAGGCCAGATGGACCTACTTTTCTGCAAGTATAGAATCTTAGTAGTTGCAAAGTAAAATGTGTCCTGAATTATTTTGTCTCATAGTCACCTTAATTCATTCTGATGTTCTTCACATTCTTGTATTTCCATCAATTTCTTCTTGTGCGTACTTATTATTAAAAAATGTTACTCACTTGTTATACCTGGGTTATACAAATTGATCCAGGTCTCTTCAATTCCTCATGGGGACTTGCTAACTTATAATTTCCTTTCTGATAAGTTTGTTACTTGCTGGCCCTGAATTCATGTTGGTCATTTGATTATCTGCAGTTTTTGCACAATAGGGTTCAGATTTTCAGTTCTGGTAATGAGTTTTCAAATGTATAGGGGCCAACACATTGGAAATTCATGTAAATTCATCCCCGCATATAGTGATAGTTAGGGTTAGCAAGTGAAAACTTAGGGTTTTTCCCCCTTACTCCTTTCAAGGGTTTGATATTTCCATGGTCAAAATCACTGACTCCATCACCCAAGTAGATAGAAGGAGTTGGCATCCACCTTGGTGATTAAAACTCATAAAACTTTGTCTTTCTCTCTTTCTCCTAGAATTTTGGCCCTTTAAGGCAAGTCTCTAGGGTTAGTGTTTCAGGTCGAATTCAAATAGGGCTTGGACATTGAGCTGATTCGAAGTCGTTTCACCTTGCTGAGCCTTAAAACATCAAAATTTAGCAATTTTCATGGTTGAAAGTGCTTCCATGGGGCTAACATCGTTAACACTAGGCAATTCTAGGGCTTGAAAAAAACCTTAATTCTGCACTAAGGTTTCAACCTAGGGTCATTTGAAGGTTTGTTGCTCTTGTTGTTGATCGTAATTTCAAGCAAAGCTTTTTCTTCATCTTGTATGCCAAATTGTGCTATTCTTGGATCATATCTTGAAAACCCTAGGCTACAAGTCTTACCTTATAGGCCTCTTCATAGGTATGCTATTCCCTATCACAAAAAATTGAGCCTTGTTCTTTTCTGGGTACCTTGATTAAGTCTATCAAAGTGTGACCTTTGATCCTTTTGACCTAGAATACCATTTAGGTGACCTATACTGGGAAGCCTCTTGTGTGGTGAATTTCTACTAAAGAGTAGGGGGTGGAGTGTTGAGGTGACAATGGCATCCACCTTCGTGTTGTTTCTTAGCTTGACTTTTGTCGTGTGAGGTCTCTCACAAGACCTGCTAGATTTTGAGGCAACAGGTCTAAGGGGGGAATAATAATTCCAATGTTTAAATAATGTGTTCTATTGGCCAAGGAGTCTCTATTTGAGTGGTCCATGTGGCATCCTCGTCATCACCGAGTGCATCGTCACAGGTTCCATGGCATTAGTATGTTTCATAAGAAAATGTAATGGATCCTAATGTTCACAGATATGTTCAAAATTAGGCACACAGATATGGTCTCCTTCCTAAGTTTTAACTTATTAAAAGTACATTGATTAATTTAGACTTTGGGATAATGTTTTTTTAAGGATAATAATTAATTATTCAAGTGACTTAGATCTTATTTCCACCATTGATCAAAGAAAGCTAGGATTTAATCCTATCCCTCCATCACTTCGAATATTAGGGATTTGGCTTATGGAGAATTATAAAACCAACCTAAGGGAGAGGATGAAGACACAACACAAGTGAGAAAGAAATTCAGAAAGAGATTTTTTGAATAATTTGTGAGAGTAATATAGTAGATTTTTGTGAGAGATTCACAAGGGTTGAACAAGAAGGAAAAAGAGAGCAAGCGATTTTTTTGTAGCTGAAGAAATTCGTAGGGAGCTGCATGTCCAACAGCTGTTCAGGCCGCACATGTGATGCGATAGGGTTTTCCGGGTCTCACATGTGGATGCAAATGGGCTTGAGGAGGCCAAGTGGGTTGTTGATTTTGTTGGAAGAATTTATCTTATGTCTTGTTGTAATTTTCTTGTAAATTCTGAGGGCCATATATTGAGCCTATAGCTCACCTCAAAGGTGGATTTTCGAATCTCATGTATCTCTTTTCTATGTGAGCTCTAAGGCAACATTTCTCTATGGAAGGATGTGAGTTCTGTGGCATCACTAGTCCGAATTCTGTGGCATCATCATCTGCAAGATTTGTGGCATTATTCTCTGAAATTTTGTGAAGGACTGTGTCATTCATGTGAAGGTCTATATCACTTGCTTATGTGAAGATTTGTAGCCTTGGCTCATGCAAAGGACTATGACATTCATGCGAAGGTCTGTATCACTTGTTTATGCAAAGGTTTGTACCCCTGGCTCATGCGAAGGACCGTGACACTTATGCGAAGGTTTGTAGCTCTTTGTAATATCCCCAAATGGGAAAATGCAAGTAATAAAAGAAACAATAGATTAAAAATACAACAAAATAAGTTACACCATCAATACATGAGAAATTGAAGCCAAAAGATGAGCTGAGCCATTTTATTAATGTCGGGAATTGAGTACAAAATAGGTGTTTGAATAGGTGCACCTGAGCCTACTCAAGGCAGGTTGGAATACTTCATAACCCTAGTTGAAATGACCCTCTGCAACTGGCCCTGCATGACTCTGGTGCTGCGATGCTTTGCCCAGAAATGCTGCTGCTAAATGACTTCAGACTACTACTGGTTTGGCCGCTTTCACTGCTTAGAAAATTCTGCCAAATTAATCTTGGCTTCTCCTTAATAAACCCAGAAAGGGTTCATCCTGATTTTGACCTCAGAAATTGGCCCTCTTGGGCTTGGCTCACCCAATTGCTGGGAAATTAGACTCTTGGATGGAACTGCTGGCAGATGTCTCCAAATTGCTGCCAAAATCCCTGGTAGGAGGTGGTTAGTCTCCCCTCCAAATCTTCCAGTTGAACTCCTCTTCTCTCCCACACTCCCGACACTTCCTCTAGACTGCAGTGCGCAATTAATGTGTAGTCTCTGCTGCCTCTACATAGTCCTGAAGGGACTATGCACTCCTGTTGTTTCTGCTATGTCAAATCCTCACCAAAATTGTGGAACTACTCTCCTGAGCGGGCACTCGAAGTCCCCTGAGGTAGAGGTTGAGATCTTCGAATGAAGATCTCGTGTGCTAAACAGCACGACAAACTTGGTACCCGACACAAGCGTGCTATGTCAAGATGACAATCAAAATAGAAAATGAATGAATGAGGAAATGAGCTGCCTTCACTTCCTTTAATCAATTGAGCCCCCAACGTTCCTTGGGCCCACCATGGATTTGTGTAGTCCCCTCATCCAACCACTCACTGCGCTACCCCCATAGAGCCTCTCCCACGTTGCCACCTAGGGAGCTGCCTCCAAATCGAATGTTGGCCACTTGGACCCCACTAAGGCTGCAATTTTTCCTTGTGAACTATAGGAGTAGGCTGTGGTTTTTCCCTTAATTATTAATTGTGGGTCCCAACCCACCTTATTAAGGCTTGACATTGGAAACATCAAAATTTATTAAAAATTAATATTCCAATTAGCAGAATTGCTAATTGGGGATATTACAGTCCTCCACGCCAAAAACTGATTGTCCTCAAGCAATTCCTGAACAAGCATCTCTCTAGCTGACGCTCCCTACTGTCATTGCAAAACCGTGCCAGGGTCCCAGATGCACCATTGAATCATCCCTGACCTCTGCATCTCCCTGTTATGAAGGGATCCCTCAATACTCGGATCCCAAGCCATCCTGTCCAACATGAAGCTCCCCCTGCTCCACTCACCATTCTGCCAGGAACAAGTAGTAGAATCCCTCTGAACACCATCAGTGAGTAGGGAATCGTGATAATATGGCACTATGCCCAACTCCTCATGAAGTTTCCCTACCAAGTAGTCCATCCCATGCACTCCAAGAATAAAGCCTCGAAGATACCACCTAATCCCTGCAGAGATGGCGTCTCGCTCACAGTAGCCCCTCCTGCTATCATCCTGCTAACCAACAGGCCATGCTAATGAAGTCCCCCACTCCATTAGTGACTCGCTAAAGCCCAATGGAAGATCTACATTATCTCCCTATGTAGTATACAACTCATCCCTAAAGGCTATCAAGCTGTGTAGAGATGTAATGCTCGGGTCCCCTACTAATCTCAAAGAGGTGCAACCATGCTGATGCTGCGCCACTCTGACTATGAGATACTCCCCATCATGCGCAGACTGTATCCCTCTCTCCTGGGGCCTTGTGGCGACAAATCTGTGAAGGCCAAGATCATCCTGCCCGGTCATCTCCACGATGCTGATATCTACCCCTATACTGCCAATCATGACCTTGAGCAACAACGTGCTAAGTTTGCCTCGCCATGGAGTGGAGGTCTCAGTGTCCCCCCACTTGTTAAACCCAAGGTGGACTGAATCACCCTCTGCCATGTCCCTGCTCATCATAAAGTGGAGTGATCCAGTTGCCGAACAGATCTCTGGATCCCCCAACCATACTAGGAACTCACAACTCCCACTCCTCATGGAATGCCACTGCGTAGTGTTGCTACCTGCTAGAACCCGTCTGGCCCTCATCCTTGACCCCTGTATGTATCCCCTAGGTGGACCCCAAGTATCGGGAGTCTGTCCCATGCATGCGTACCTGCCCTGCTCTTGCCAGACCATGTAGTGGAATCCACTACCCCAACTCCTTTTGATACATCTAGACACTGCTCAAAGTCTGGGTACCCTCCTGTAGCTGAAGTCTACCATCCACTGTCCCTCAAATGTGAGCCCAGGGTTGGAACATATGCTACATTGGCATTCAACCACGCCATCCCTAAGCCTGTATCCATTAACTCTTGCACCTACCAAGTGTCTGAACTAGAGAGTCTCCTCCCAGCTCATGACACACGATATCTCATCCAACTTCCTTGGGTGAGCCTCCCATGCCCTGCTGCTTGAATCGAGAGTGTCAAGGGGCACCAACCAAACGCTCCGCGACTATAAGCAACACTGGAGGATGATGGGTGGGTATGTCCCAAAGGGTATGATCAAGAGTACTTGAATGCTCAAGAGTAATCCTTCGGACGATGCTCTCTCTGCCTCAGATCCACTGGTAACACCCTCGTAACCCTGTCTCCGCTAGACGTGGTGTCTCTAGATGCTCAACAAGATCCTTATCGATCCTAGGTGCGCTGCATCTCATGGTACACCTAATGCCCTGTAATATTCCCAATTAGTAGACACCTAATTGGAATATTCATTTTTATTAAATTTTACCTTTCTAAAGTTCATTAGGAAATAAAGGGGTGAAGGGACCCATAACCCAACATTAGAATAAAATCACTTTCCTAAAGTCACTTAGGCAAGATAATTAAAAGGCAAGGTGGGGCCCATGAGGCCAAGTGACAGCGCAGGAGAAGTGGCAGCTTAGTTAGTGCAGAGGCAGCGTGGGGACATGCAACACAGTGGCAGCGTGGGGACAGGCAGCATAGAGCAACATGGGGACAACGTGGCAGAGGGACAACACAACACTAGTGGGCCCAAGGGAACGTTGGAGGATCAATAACATAAAAAGGGGATGAGGGCAGTCATTCTCATTCATTCATACATATTCAGATTTTCTGTCTCTCAAGACCAAAGCACGCTTGAGCTGTTTAGCCAAGTCTGCAAATGCTGTTTAGCACACGAGTGTCTTCGAGCAGAGATCCCAACCTCGTCCTCGGGGTACTTCGAGTGCCCGCTCAGGAGAGGAGTCCTACCTTCAGTTTTTGAGAGCAACATCATTGATTTAGCACTAGGATGACGCAGTTCATCTCAGGGTAGCTCAGTCACTCAGGGGATTACGCAGTGAAGGAGGAGAGCAGCTCCGGGAGAGGAGGAAGCTTGAGAGATTTTAGTCCAGAGGCTTGTGATGGGATCAACCCTTCCATAGCAGAGTTACTTGGGTAGTTGGAGGCCATTCTTTCCAACAGTTCATCTCATAGGCCAACATACCCAACAGAAGTGCATATCCATCCCAAGGAGGTGATTTTCTGGGGTCAGCCTTTCCGGAAACCCTTTGGGGGTTATTCTAGGTTTTTGGAGGAGAGTCCAGTGTTTGAGTTTCAGATTTTTCTGAGCAGCAGAACAACCCCTTTTTGCAGTCCCTTTCTAGCCAGCAACGACATTTCCTGCAGGACAGCGTATTGGGGGAGCCATGCAAAACAACAAAGGAGCAGACTTTCTGAGCAGGGAAAGAGAGATCATTTCACCCTGCCTAGAACAGGCCAAGGTGCTATCATTCTGAGCACTACTTGTACTTGTCCCTCATTTCAGAAATATTAATAAAATGGCTCAGCAGTTCTGGTTTATTTGCAGTGTTTTTCATGTTTCTATTTGCTGTAGTTTTAGTTTGTGTTGCTTTATATTACTGTCTATTCCCAATTTGGGATATTACATGCCCCTGTCCATAAGTCCCCTTGGAGGCAACACTCCAAGAGCTTGCTGCGCCACATCATGTGTCACTGCATACCACCAAGTGTCTCCGCATTGCTTGACATGCCACTGTATGTTGCAACCTATCCCTGTACACCACCGGATACCCTCGACTATGGCTATACCATCTTGTATCGTCATGTATCCCTCCCGTGTCACTGCACTTGTCACTCCCCACATGAAGCCAATGCGATGTGAGGCACTCCTACTCCACAGTGCAATCCGACCTACTACAACACCCCCCCATGCATGTCCATGCTCATTTGTGTTGAGATTTTGGGGTGTTGGGGTAGCATCAGATGTGCTCTAGCTCCCAAATATTGTGGAGGAGCTGGAGTACATGAGATCTCCAAGACCCAGAAAGCGTTTAGAAGAATTCCATTTGGTTTAAGTTTTATTCAAATTATTAATTTTTTAATTAAGGACCCTAAGTCTAACTTAGGAAAATTAAAAGATTAAAATGAATTAAATTAAACATGTGATGAGAATGACTTAAGTAATGCAGATCAAGCAACTTCTAATCTTAGCCATAGATTAGAGATTAGATCATGGCTGTTGGTTTCCCAACAAGAAAAGTATAAGAGAAAGGCTTGGGGTAAGTTGGAGGACACACACACTGGCAGAGCACTAAAGCTAAGATGAGATTCTAGGGCGTGGTTTGCTAAGAATTTCAGAAGTGTTTCAGCTACAATGAGGGGTAGTATTGGCAAGCGGGATGGTTTGATCCCAGGCCAAGAGTACGAGGGCAGAGAAGGAGCATTCCAGAGCAGCGCAGAGGCAACAACTACGCAGTCCAGCCAAGAGCCTAGTAGGGGCAACGCAGAGGTAGTAGGATCCAAACAAGGCTAACGCAGGCCCAGTTAGGGCAACACAGGGGCAGCGTAACCCCTTCTAAGGTGACACAGGCCCTTCCTGAGCAGCGCAGAGGTTGACGCAAAGGGATTCAGAGCAGCGCTGGGGTTTCCAGAGGCCAGAAAGGGGCCAAGTTCTGTAAATCCCGTTTGAGGGTGTGAATCAATCATATTTTTCTGTCTCCGGGATAGAGGTATTGCTGCCATTTATATTTCTCTGTCGGGTTAACCAATTTTGGTTCCCAGGACTGTTGTACTTAGAATCTACGTAATAATAAAAACACTCTAGAAGCTACCAGCACCGGTTTTCCCGCATTGGGTTTTTTCGGGGACATTTGTCCAGAAAATCCTTGTGTCACTTTGTCTATGAGCATGTTATTCAGTATTTGATCTATATGTGTAGGATGTTAACTGTATTTACTTCGATGTTAATTCCGAATATTCAGATTAATAACTTTTGTAAGTAGGAGAAGTAAATCAAGATTTAACAGTAGGGGTTCTTAAGTTCAAGAAATTTTCACACTTTGCAGGCCACTACTCCTCGCTGCATACCTCTGCACACCCCTGGATGTTATGGCCTAGCATTGGGTTTGTATGCATCAGTTTGCATCCCTCTATATAACACTGGACCCTATGACATAACTCTATGTAGTCCTGTGTATCAATGCCCACTGTCGTACCACCTTGTAACGTATAGTATCATGCATGGGCCAAAATATCCATCGCTCTGCTAGTAAACCCCCCATGATGTGGGCTACATCTCCCCATCTGCTCTGAAGGGCCGGAGTGGCTCGACTCCTCACATGCCAACAAAAATGACACCACTGCGCCTATCCTCCATAGCTCAAGTGTCCCATATACTGATGAGAGTGCACCGTCTCTGTGTAATGCCCTGTCTGGTGGCCTGCCAATACCACCTCCTCCCACCAGCTCCTGCCAGGGAATGCTAATCATCTTGTGACCCCATGGATAAACAACATGCCAATACAACCCATGGATTATGCTCACAAACCACCTGGACGCTAGTTCCGACAGGAACTTCCTTAAGGAATGCATGTGCTCAGTCGCTAGATCGGCTATCTCATCAATGCCATGGCCATCTCGCATGTCTAATATCGGATAGGATGCCCCACTTGGATCCCAATGCCTACCTGGACCTCCAGTGCCCTCGGTGTCTGAAAAACCCCACTGTGCTTTACTCCAAACTACTATCATCTCCATGAGTCCATTCCACTCTACTGGGTACCAACTCAGAATCTCTCGCCATCCAATCTCGAGAAAGGAATCGAATGAAGGAGTCCCCGTACAAAAAAAAAGCCCTCCATCCTGCGAGTGCTGCACCCTGCTCAGCTCATGTTGCCTTATCTCACCATCCTGGTCGACACGCAAAATCTATCGAGGTGACTTTGCCTCTCCCTCTCCAATGTGCAGAGGCAACCTGCTAGTGCTACCAGCCCCATCTATGTACGTCTGAAGAGGGCTACTCTGATGCCCTAATGTGCACTCTAGTTGGACCATTAGGGAATCCAATTGCTCCCTGACTGAGTCAACTTAGCTGCTGACTTGGCACAAACTGCTCTCATGACATCCAACCTCTCATTCTATTGTAGAATAGCCTCTCGCACTGTCGTGGCCTTCTTCTTCAACGCTAGAAGGTCTACCTAGAGCTGATGAAACTACTGTGGGCAACCATAATCTAACACCACTGTCTCCCTTGGCACCTCATCAATGGAGGGTCCTATGGGTTTATGTTCCACTCTTTCCTCTATGATGTCAATTAGAGCGGTCAAGGGAGTCTCCGACAAGGGTGACTCCTACGTCACAGTAGATGTATCTACGAGCTCCCCACAATCCTATGTGCCCTCATCCTCCAAGTGGGAGGTATCCATTTTGATGGCCTCCCCCTCTTTTATTTGGTTAAGCTGGAAAAAGTTATTCAACTTTTCCACCCGATCCCGAGCCGTGCACTCGGTGGTTCCATCATATGTGGGAAAAGGTATCCTCCCAATGGTATGCTGCAACTCTGAGCTTTGCATGCTAGACCCCCCACTGTTCCTTCCTTTTTCATCGCGCTTGAGCTGGCAGTAGTCTTTGAAGAACAAAGCTGCGCTGAAGTTTTCCCCCATGGACAGCCATGTTGAGAATTTGGTAGGTCATAGTTTAATTCAATTCTCTTCTTGATAATCACTTGTGAACTTATTTCTCTTATTTAGATCTTCTCTTTATTAGCTTATTATATCTTTCATCAAGTCAATTATCAAAACACAAGAGACACAAAGATTAGGCTATTCAAGCCAGGGCCAAAACCTCTCCCTCTTGGAGAGGAAAACCCACAAGTAATTCTTCTTATAGACTTTTAGTTGACAAGTACCATGACCATGATACAGACCCTTGACTCTTGTATGCCTCCAAGACCTTGTCACTGTTTCACTAGGCTTCTTATGCTGAACTTATTTTTGCACTACTTTGCACCAGGACTAGGAAAGCTCGGTTCCTAGTGAACTTCCTGTTGCTCTTCCTTCAACTATCTTCGGCCTCCTTGAGATCCTTTCTCAACCCTTCTTTATACACACTTGAGACACAACTTCAATGGCTCTTTGTTACTGTGGAAACACTCCTTCATGCTGTGTATATTCTTTCAGAAATATCCAATCTACAGTCTGACCTAGAGCATGCACACCTTGCACTTCTTCTTATTCTCGCTAGCTTGTCTTCATTCTACACACTGATCTTCGCACTAAGTTATAGTTTTGTCTCTTCCTGCAATTATCCTCGGCCTTCCTGAAATGACTGTGGTGCATTTGATCCAAAACAAAGATCCGAGATAGCTTGCTTTTTCTTCGCTGTGTATGCTTCTTTCCTTGGTGAAGTGTCTTCTGAAATGTCACAGATCCGCGCTGTTCCAAGTTCGAGATCTCAGAGATATTCTTCAATCGTTGTGATACAAACACAATGTTGTTCCACGCTGAGATGTCCTCCTTTTTTCGAACTTAATAACAGATCTGCACTTCACACTTTTCTCAGAACCTGATCCGAACATATCCACAGAGGTAATCCGAACTTGCCTCCTGCAATTGAGCCCGAGAATCTCAGAGATGCACGAATTATGCTCTGTAATTTCTGCGCAATTTACTGGGGTATTTATAGTTGTTCCTCCTTGTAATTAGCCGACCTGTCAGTGAACTGTTGTGTCTATTTTGCCGACCTTTCAAGGGGTATTCTGCAGCATCTTCAAGCCGACTTCTTCCAGCAATTTCTAGAGCATGATGACAAGGTCTTGAGGCATACTTTTTGACCTTTACAAGTGTAACAATCCTTCAAATACATGGCTCTAAATTATACATTTATGACAAGATGACAAATCCATTAAAGACATCAAGAAGAAGTCTTTGACCTATAATAAAAACTCCTTGCTCATGAAACCCATGAAGCAAGCTTTACAAAAATACATTTTATTATCTTTGTCTTCTTCATTACATAAATTAATAATTACATAGTCATTATGAAGACCGAACCTAGTTACACTTTCCAACATGCCATTCTTGGAAATAATGTCCCATGGGTATATGATCGTGCCGCCTACTTTGCTCACTCAGTACTGAAGGTAAAAATGTAGGCATCGTGGTCCTAGTTGGCCTACTAAAGGTTGGCCAGTGGCGGGTGAGTGGCTGGTAAAGGGTGGTCACACTGTTTTGAGACCCTTGAAGTCTCCCCAAAAGAATGCATGATGGATGCTCTTATCTCTATTCTGTTGCTCGAGTCCTTCCAACATGCCCTTCTATCCTATGGCTAAATCATTTAGGGCCTTTAAGATGCTACCAAATGTCGTTTCCCCTTTGCTCCTTGACTCCACCATATTTGCCACCTCTACTGCCTTTGGTGGGTAATGTTCTGCCTATCTTCTAGTGTCATAGACTGCGTGCTCCACAGACCGAGCCAAGTCTATGAGCTCTGATACCATTGTAATAACCCCAAATGGGAAAATGACAGTAATGCAAACAACAATAGATTAAAGCTACAACAAAATAAATTACACCATCAATACACGAGAAATTGAAGCCAAAAGATGCGCTGAACCATTTTATTAATGTCGGGAATTGAGTACAAAATAGGTGTTGGAATAGGTGCACCTGGGCCTACTCAAGGCAGGCTGGAATACTTCTCAACCCCAACTGAAATGCCCCTCTGCAACTGGCTCTGCATGGCTCTGGTGCTGCACTGCTCTGCCCAGAAATGGTCCTGTTGGCTGACTTCAGAGTGCTGGCTAAGCCGCTTCCACTGCTCAGAAAACTCTTCCAAAATAATCTTGGCTTCTCCTCAATAAACCCAAAAAAACCTAGAAAGGGTTTGTCCCAGTTTTGACCTCGGAAATTGGCCCTCCTGGGCTTGGCTCACCCAACTGCTGGGAAATTCGACTCCTGGCTGGAACTTCTGGTAGATGTGTTTGAAATGCTGCCAAAATCTTTGGTAGGAGGCGGCTAGCCTCCGCTCCAAATCTTCCGGCTGAACTCCTCCTCTCCCACACTCCCGACACTTCCTCTAGATTGCACTGTGCAGTCTCTGCTGCCTCTACGCAGTCTTGAAGGGACTACGCACTCCTGTTGCTGCTGCTATGTCAAATCTCACCAAAATTGTGGAACTACTCTGCTGAGCGGGCACTCGAAGTCCCCTGAGGTAGAGGTTGAGATCTTCGCCTAAAGATCTCGTGTGCTAAATAACACGACAGACTTGGCACCCGATACAAGCGTGCTATGTTAAGATGACAATCAAAATAGAAGATGAATGAATGAGGAAATGAACTACCTTCACTTCCTTTTATCAATTGAGCCCCCAACGTTCCCTTGGGCCCACCATGGACTGCGTAGTCTGTTGAATTTTGTAGCACAAAAAGTGTTCCAAGTCTCAAACTTTGTAAGGAGGCTTGGACATCAGTATTCCAAAGAACCCAGAAACCGTTTGTGGAAATTCCATTCGGTTCATGACTTACTAAAATAATTAATTATTTTAATAGAGACCCTAAGTCTAAACTTAGGGAAATGAAATAAATAAAGGGTATTAATAAGTCAGAGTGTGAATTTTCTAGAAAACAAAGATCAAGTTAAGTTTTAATCTTAGCCATTGATTAGACTTCTAATCTGGGCCGTTGATTCACCAACGAGAAGATTATAAAAGAGTGCTTGAGGGTCATTTGGAAAACAAGCCGGCCATACACTCAGTACTCGAAGGAGATTAATTATGAAGTAAGAGAATTCGATCTCAGTGGGAGATTGGCAGGGCGGAGAGTTGCAGACGCAGAAGGAGGAGGGAGTCAGCAGTGACTGAGATCAGGGATGGAGGGACGAAGTTGGTCACAGGAGGCAGCACAGGGTTGCAGTGCAGTGAACCCACGCAGACTTATGTTGTCCAGCGCAGAGAATCACACAGACAGGCACAGAGAGAAGCAAAGGCTGATTAGGGTGTCAGGGATTTGTCGGGAGGAGCCGAGAATTCTGTCTTAGGTGTTTTAGATTTTATCTGCTAGTATATTCTTTGTAAAGGAATCATTTGCTAAAGAATTTTAATAAAACCCTCATCTGCTGCATTGGTTTTCCCGCATTGGGTTTTTCCGAGGACAATTGTCCAAAAATAACTGTGTACGTGATTGATTCTTGTGCTTCTTTCCTTCACTGTTTACTTCTCTGCATATATATGTTTGTGAATGTTGCAGTAGTATTTGTTTCGATATCCACTGATAGATTTATGTAAATAACTTATTGAAATAATAGGTAGGAGAAATAAATCTGTCACTGCAACTGTAGACTTTTCAGATTGAAAATTTCACATGGTATTAGAGCCAGAGATGAGTAACAGGAACAGAGAATCGACTAGTGGACATAATTCTACCACTGCAGCAACAGCTTAGAAGGGTTCACGCAGTTCTCTAGGGAGGGAATGAAGCATGACAGAAGAGATGGATAACGATATTTCCGTTCTGGCATCCAAACTTGAAGAAGAATTTGCTTGCGTATCAAGCATTGCTTCTTCTGATGTCTGGTATATTGACAATGGAGCTTCTGCTCACATGACGAGAGTGCGGGAATGTTTTTCTGACTACTGAGAGGAGCAGATGAGTTTTAAAATAACCATGGGTAATAAAGCAAAATGTACCCTATTGGGAGAGGTACTATAGTATTTCAGACTGAGGTTGGAAATAAGATCTGGGCCACTAACGTACTGCATGTGCCCGAGTTGGGGATGAACTTGCTCTCAGTGTCTCAACTTCAAAATCGAGGTTATGGTGTTTACTTTATTGGCAATAGGGTCTAAGTCAAACACCCCAGTTGGAGGAAGAAGGCACAGAACGGGGTAAGAAGAAACAAACTTTACAAGTTGCAACTTCAATCCCGAATGGCACTCGTTAGCAGCACTGATGAAAAAACCTGAATGAGCTATGGCATAGAAGAATGGGACATTTGCATCATGGGGCATTAAAAATTGTCCAAAAGAATGTCACCGGAGTTCCAGAATTGAGCACTAAACTGGACGATGTCTGCAAAGGGTGCGTATTGGGAAAATATGCTAAGGTGGCATATCAGAGAAGCAACAATAGGGCTAGGGGTGTATTAGACTTGATATACTCGGATATCTGTGGACCAATGTCCATTAGAGCTCTTAGTGGTGCCGAGTACTTCGTCACCTTTATTGATGACCATTCCAGGAAAACCTGGATCTACTTTTTGAAGACCAAGGACGAAGTCTTCAGTTGGTTTAAAGAGTTTAAGGCTCTGGTAGAAAACCTGACAGGAAAGCGAATCAAGGTGCTGCGTTAAAACATTGGTGGTGAATACATAGATAAGGAATTCACTGGGTTCTGCGCAAGGGAAGGTATAAGAAGAGAGTGGACAACTCCATACAATCCGGTGCAGAATGGTATGGCAGAAAGGAAGAACAGGACTATTGTCGAAGTGACAAGGGCGATGCTGTATGCCCAAGACATGCCCAAATTTCTATGGACTGAAGCTTGTAATACAACGGTCTATGTTCAGAAAAGGACTCCTCACGGTGCTTTGGGAAAGATCACGTCGGAAAGTGACTTCACTGGCAGCAAGCCTGAAGTGAGCCACTTTAGGATCTTCGGCAGTACAACTTACTGCTATGTGCCCAGTGAGAAGAGGAAGAAGTTGGAAATGACTGCGGAAAAGGGGTATCTAGTAGGATACAGTGAGAATGCAAAGGCATATCGCATCTACATTCCTGAGAGCAGGAAAGTCGTAGTGCGGAGGGATGTGAAATTCATGGAGGAGAAGGCCTTTAGAAGATCCCGAGAGTTGCCTTCTGCTACGCAGTCTGAGGAGGATCCACTGGTTCAACCTCAACAACTAGCAACGGAGAATTCAATTGCCTCTCCAAGTCATGGGGATCGAAGGGAGGTGTCTCCTGAGGATTTGTAAGAGGGAGAGCCGGTAAATCCGCCCACCACCAGTGGAAGAATGAGCAGGGAGGTACGACAAATTCTGAAAGATGCAGAAGACTTTGTCGGAGTCCCCCGAAATGAGAAGAGACAGCGTAAGCAACCTGAGAGGTATCAAGCCTTGGTTGCTCAAGTCAGAGAACCTTCCAGTTTTCGGGAAGCAGCTCAGCACCAGGTGTGGGTAGATGCAATGGTAGAGGAGTACAGTTCCATCATGACAAATGATGTCTGGGAAGTGGTCCCCAGACCTTAGGAGAGATCATTTGTAGGATCAAGGTGGATCTACAAGGTCAAGTATGCTGCAGATGGTAGCATTGAGAAATTTAAAGCCAAGTTTGTGGCTAAGGGGTATGCTCAGAAGGAAGGGATCGACTATGAAGAAACGTTCGCCCCAGTAGCCAGATACACCTCTATTAGATCCGTGATATCCCTTGCTGCGCAGATGGGATGGGACATTCACCAGATGGACGTCAAGATGACATTCCTGAATGGGGTGATAGAGGAAGAGCTGTATATAGAACAACCAGAAGGCTTCGAGACACATGATTAGAAGACACGTGTGTGCAGACTAAAGAAAGCATTGTATGGACTGAAGAAAGCTCCTAGAGCCTGGTATGGTCGAATTGACAACTACTTGCAGAAAATGGGATTCGTCAAGGGTGACATAGATCCCAATCTATACTATTTGAGGGTAGGGAGTGAGCCTCTAATACTGGTTTTATATGTAGATGATCTATTCTTGACAGGATCATCAAGGCTCATCACAGACTGCAAGAAGAATTTGGCTGAGGAATTTGATATGAAGGATCTAGGGCGGATGCACTATTTTCTAGGGTTGGAAGTTTGGCAGCAGAAGGGGGAGATATTTCTTGGTCAAGGAAGATATAGTATAGAGATTCTGAAGAGATTTCAGATGGAGGATTGTAGACCCATGACGACTCCAATGATCACCAATTGGAAGAAAATCGACACTTCCGAAGATGATGAGGTTGATCCTACCTTGTATAGGTAGCTCATAGGATCGTTGATGTATCTGGTAAATACAAGGCCAAACATCTGTTACGCTGTAAATACCCTCAGCTAGTTCATGGTAGAACCTAGGGGGGCTCATTGGGCAACAACCAAGCATGTTCTCAGGTACCTTCAAGGAACAGTCGAACTTGGATTGAAGTACACCTGTAGCAGTGATGTCAGGTTGAGTGGGTTCACCGGCGCAGATTGGGCTGGGAGTTCAGTAGATTGGAAGAGTACCAATGAGTATTGTTTCAGTCTAGGATCAATAATGACTTCCTGGTGCAGAAGGAAACAAAAATCCGTGGCACTGAGCTCAACAGAGGCAGAATATATGGCAGCTAGCACAGCTTCGTTTAAGGCCATATGGCTTCGAAAACTGCTTGTGAACCTACTAAAGGAGAAAATGGAAGCGACCAGTATCTTATGTGATAATCAGAGTTGCATCAAGCTCTCTGAATATTCTGTGTTTCATGATCGGTTGAAGCACATTGACATCAGGTGTCCCTTAATCAAGGACTATGTACAACGTGGAGCTGTTTAGTTGTAGTACACTCTAACAAGAGAACAAGTGGCAAACATTTTCACAAAAGCTTTGGGGAAGACGAAGTTTGTCTACTTCAGAGAGAAGATGGGGATGATCAAGAATCCATTCCAGTAGCAGGAGTGGATAGGATCAGGATTCAGAGGGAGCTGTAGTACAAATGCAGCAGTGATAGTGGCAGTGTCAAGGGCAGCAACACAGCAGACGAGGGGCAACGTCCAGAGATCAGCAGCACAGATTGTGCTTCAAAAGCAGAGCAACATGCAGCAGACATATTGTTGGAACACCTTCCTCGCTAAGGGTAAGTGTTGATTTTTGTAGCATCGGAAAGTGTTCCAAGTCTCAAGCTTTGTAAGGAGGCTTGGACATCAGTATTCCAAAGAACCTAGAAATCATTTGTGGAAATTCCACTCGGTTCACGACTTATTAAAATAATTAATTAATTTAATGTAGACCTCAAGTCTAAACTTAGGGAAATGAAATAATTAAAGGTTATTAATAAGTCATAGTGTGAATCTTCTAGAAAACAAAGATCAAGTCAAGTTTTAATCTTAGCCATTGATTAGACCCCACTAACGCCACAATTTTTCCTTGTGAACTATAGGAGTAGGCTGTAGTTTTTCCCTTAATTATTGATTGTGGGTCCCAACCCACTTTATTTCTGCTTGACATTAGAAACATCAAAAATTTATCAAAAATTAATATTCCAATTAGCAGAATTGCTAATTGGGGATATTACACTCTTGTTCATGCGAAGGACTGTGACACTTATGTGAAGGTTTGTAGCTCTTGTTCATGCGAAGGTCTGGGACACTTATGCAAAGGTCTATAGCTCTTGTTCATGCAAAGGTCTATCTAGCTCATGTGAAGGACTGTGACACTTATGCGAAGGTTTGTAGCTCTTGTTCATCTGAAGGTCTGTAGCTCTTGTAGCATCCTCTCATCGCTCAGTGATACAACACTCTGTACAAACTCTGCTTGGAATTCATGGACCCAGTTTCCCTATATGTCGAAACGTGGTTTGTTTCAATTCTACAGAGTCTAGACAGATTGGCATCTTGCGAATCAATATAATTAACACAAAATGCACATCGTGAGAGAGTCTTCCGCTTGTTTTGTAGGAATGCAATGGTACTTTAACAAGAGTGGATTGCAGAAATCATGCTAGACAAAGCTTATGTGAAACGTAAAATAGAGATCGACCCTTCTCCAGAGCCCATTCATGATATGCAAAGTCAGAGCCAACACACATTCGCAGAGTATCTCAGTCACGTGCCACAGGTTATCAATGGTCAAAGTCAACCAGATCTGCATATATGAGACAAAAAGGAAGCCCGCAACAATACTTGCTCAGATCAAACGTTTACACTTCAACACTCCACGATTGACCAAATTGACACCACTGGAGAGAAAATCGATGTGTCAATTGTTCTTTTCTCTGCAAAGATCACGTACAGGGACGGGTTGTGTGTGTCTTTGTTTTTGAAGCATATGCTTTGAAAGGGCTCGACATCTAATTGTATATTCACCTATGCGCAGGTAGCCATACGTTCTCCCTTTGTTATTAATATCTGTTCTATGCTACGTCTTTCACTGGAGGTAATGTAAATACACAGATCACTGACCCTTATGCACATGCTATGCGCAAATCAACCAGTTAAACCAGGGTTATGTGGCTTACAACCAATAATTTTCAGCGTGTTCATATTCCAGCTCATCCTCATACATAGTTATCTCACTTCAAAATCACACGAATGCCCAACAACCTAATCTGCTATTTGACCTTTGTAGCTGTAGCGAACCCCACAAACAGAGAGAAGAAAAAAAATAATGTTCGGTAAGACTTGCATAGAGAAACCCTCCAATGAATATCTCAGAAGATTTAACCTTCATCTTTTGATGTCCAAGACTACATAAAGGCCGCATAGGATTTCAGAGATTGAACCCATGAAATTGCTTACATTTGTGATGAAATCGAGTCTCTTTTATAGTAGTGAATGAAGTATAAAAGGAGCCAACCAGATCAATATTGGAGGGAAGATTTGAAATTTGAAATGGCAAAAACCCAAATTTGATTTGGGGCCGACTTGCAGTTTTAAGAGGGAGCCTTTAATTTAAGTTTAAGCCTCATGATAATAGAGCCACAAAATATTTTAATTTAAATCTTTAATGAAAGTCTTGGCCTCGTGATTTTTCTAGCCACATGACCTTTGATTTACCATATCTCCTCAACCGAGAGGAGTTACAAGACGTGCCATATGTCGTTGGAATCGGCATGACAAGGAGCATCTAGTGATGTTGATCTTAGGAGCAACTCAACTGATCTTCATCTTAAAAAATCTTCAACAAGTGCGGGGTTTCTAGGGATTTCTAGGGCTTCTATAGATTTGGAGCTTCAATCACTCCAATCCAGAAAAATATTGTGTGTGTTCAAGAACCAACATTGGCGTCAATGACAACACCATTCAACAAGTTCGAGTTGCGAAGGTATGACTCTAGTCCGAGCTATTCTTTATCCATGACCGAGATCTTCTATCCGAGGTACTGTTGTATGACCCAAAGTCCGAGTTACCTTTGAGGAAAGGCCCGTATGCTTTCTGATGTTAAGGATGAGTCCTGTAGTAGTGTAGTCTGAGACCTATTAACAAAAACTTGAGAAGAAGTGTGACCAGGTCCAAACAGTTGAAGAACAAGGTATGTATTGTCATCTCTGTAATTCTTTTAAAGAGGAGCTTTGTCAAGGAATGAATCTCTTTGTTTGCAAGACTTTCTAAATTGTGAGCCTTCAAGGAAACACTGTTAACATGTGATATAAAAGTTGCTTTGATATGACAAAAGGGGAAAATGCAATAATAGATATTTGAGATTTTTTTTTATCCAAATTTGATGTCTCCTTGAAATCCCCTATATGAGGCATGACTAAAACTTGCTTAATCTCAGGCTCTATTTTGAAGGATGAATTGTAAGATTGAGTCTTACATCATCGTTGAAATATATATATATATATATATATATATATATATATATATATATATCAGTAAGCCACAATCTGAATACTGTAGATCATATGCATCGTTGTATAACCTAAGTTTGTGCTGAGAATTCTAAGTCTATTTGTTGAAGGTGAAGATACTAAAGTTACAGATTGTCATTCAAGATTGAAAGGCTGATTATAAATCTCCATGAAATTATTGGTTACATGTGACATGGAAATTGTTTTGACAACATTTCGATTTGAGCCATGAAGTATCACATATCCTTGAAGGAAAGAAATCGCGATTATTACACTCTGGAAACATGGCTCTTCAAATTATTGCATCGAAGTCTTATACAAGTCTTTTGCAAAGGGTCTATTAGATTGAAGCTTGTTACAGAAGTCTGAAAAACTTGTTGAAAATTATGCAGTCAGATTATGAAAGGCTCTGACATAGTCTTTCTCATCTTGAGCTTCTACAGTGATGAATCATTAAGAGACTAATTGTCTCCAAAGGGAAAGAGTTATGTGATATTATTGCTAAGATCAAGTTGTGCAACAAAGTGCAAGTCCTGGAACTAGTGTTCCTTGCCTTTTTGAATCTATATGTTGACAAATCAATTATGTTATCAAGTCCTAAGTTGCATCCTTCAAATTTTATAGTAGTAGACTTCTATCCACTGAAAACTGAGTCTATAGAACACTGAGATCAAGACTTGAATATCAAGACATAGTCATAATTGATTGAAGACATTCTGATCCTGAAGGACTTGCATATCTAGATAAGACTAGAACAATAAAGTTTATTGCATTGTGAAGAAGAAAATGATGATGCTATGAATGAAGGGTTTCTTGATTTAAAATGATCAAGGATCACTGCTAAGTTTTTGAACAAGTCAAAAATCTAGGCTTGATTGTTCCCGCTGGAAAGAAGAAACCCTAGCTCCCTGATGATGTGGACAAGGTTGATTTGCAAGAAAGCTGAGATTAACAGGGAACTGACATATTCGCAAGAGATAAGTTCTTTCCTGATTATTTCTATTATTGTTTTTATTATATCTTGCTTGGTTGTATTTTTTCTTCCATGGCCTCCTAATGAGGATTGCAGGTACACTCGTTCACAAAGGAAGGAAGAACAAGGTGACAAGAAGACTCATGTTAGATGAGCCCTGGACTTAGAGGGAACAGATAAATCAGCTGGATTAAAGCTTGTTTTGATCCATGTCGAAAAGAAGTCAATCATGACATCCAAGATGAAGATGGATAGAAGTACCAAGCGAAGGATTACCTCAGTAAGAGGGAGAAGACTATCTAGACACATTTTCTCCTGTTGCTAGCCTCAAGGCTTTGAGGTCCATGATAGAGAGACTGATATTTGTAAATTGAAGAAAGTCTTGTATGGGCTTAAGTCAACTCCTCATGCATGGTACTCTTGTTTTGATGGTTATCTATTGAGTCTTGGTTTTACCAAGAGCGATGCTGATGCAAATTTGTACTTCAAATTTGTTGAAGTGTAAGAGGAACCTGATTGAAGAATCTCAAGAGTGAAAGGATGGCATAAGTCTGGGGAAATGCTTGCTGCAATTTGGCATGATGGACTGCAAGTCCATGGACACTCCATGATGATAAAATTTGAAGAAACTGCGAGATTTTGATTTTGATTTGGTGGATCATCTGCTGGGATATACTTCTAGACGTTGTTTGGCTATGAGATCATGTTGGTGGTAGATGATGTTCCTGTCTTGGTGACAAATGCCTGCCCTGGTGGCAGATGATGTTCCTGTCTCAGTGACAAATGCCTACCTTGGTGGAAGATGATGTCCCTGTCTTAGTGACAGATGCCTGCCTTGGTGGCAAATGATATTTTTACTATGTTGACAGATGTCTGCAGATGAAGTCTGTTTTCTTCTGTGTAGCCTGGAGTGGCTGAGAATTCCTCTTGGAAGAGAGGGAGCCCTGATTACAAAACATCATGAGATTGGCATCTTCCTTAGGCTGCAACTGAGAGATCAGTGTATTGGTCGGGAGGATTGCCACTCCCTTAGGTCAGTTGACTGGGAGACCAGTGAGTCTGGTAACGGAGCTTGGTTTTTAGGCATGAAGTGATCCCTTGGATCATGATGATTGAGAGACCAGTTAAGTCGGGGAAATTGATATTGTGATCTCTCTCTTAGGCAGTTGATGAGAGACCTATGGATTGATCGTGGAGATTGATCTTGTGTTCCCTTCCTTGGGTTGTTGACTGAGAGACCAATGAGTTTGGCCAGGAAGGATGAGTTCTCTCCCTTGGGTTGTGGACCAAGAGACTATATAGTCGGAGATTGAGATAGGGATTCCTCCCTTGGTTCGTGGACCGAGAGACCTTGTTATGGGCAGGGAGATGAACCATTTGTATATGATTGGAGAGTTTTGCCTTATTGATTGATCCCATTATGGGCACTGACTTGGATGCCATTTGGTTTTTTCTTATGGGATGTGTTTTATGCTATGTATCTTTCCTTATGATGAGACTTGTGATCTCTCCCTTAGGCAGTTGCTAAGAGACTTATGGATTTGTTGGGGAGATTGATCTTGAAAGAGAGAAAAATTTGTAATTTTGATCTCTCCCTTGGGCTATGGCCGAGAGACCTATGGATTGGTCGAGGAGATTGATCTTGAGAGAGAATGAAAAGTACCTCCCTAGCTAAGAGGGAGTGTTGAAAAATGGTAGCTTTAGTCAATATTTTCATTGGCAAAATAATGGAGAAATTATTATTTTTGGTTGTTGACCAATTCGACCTCATTTTGTTTAAGTCGGCCCCTCCTAGAACATGCCATCCTTCCCAAAAGACACGTCTATTCGCATGGTGGAGAACTATATATTGAGCTTGATAGCTCACCTCCAAGGCAGATTTTTAGATCTCATGTATCTTTGTTCTATGTGAGATTTGAGGCAACATTTCTATTATGAAGGATGCGAGTTCTATGTCATCACTACTCCGAGTTCTGTGGCATCATCATTGTCGAGATCTGTGGCATTATTCTCTGAAATTTTGGGAAGGACTGTGACATTCATGCGAAGGTTTGTATCACTTTTTTATGCTGAGATCTGTAGCCTTAGCTCAAAGCTGTCCAGGCCTGATATCTCAATCAATTTTTCACCAAGTTTCATTGATGCTGTCTCCATGGCCAGGACCCTAACTTCTTCAAATCCTTTATAAGTCTTTCTTACAGTACCTTGTGGAAGAGCTGTTCCTGGTAGCGACTGTAGGTCATCACCTTTCCCAATCAGATTGTCTATCCCTACTTTCTTTTCGCTTGCATTAAGCAATGCAGAAAAGCCTGCAGCCCCATTTACGAAACCATTCTCTAATTCATATCCTACTCCACGCTTGAGCTGTCGTTTTTCTTCCTTGCGTCAAAGTTTCTCGATTTGGCGGCCTGATTCTGTTTGAATGCTTACCTGCGTCTCATAACTAGGCATAGATGAGGAAGATGTTTTCTCAGATTTTAATACCAACAATCCTTTGTGTACCATATCGACAAGCTCTTTCCGATGCTATAATATTTTCTGTGTTATCTCAAATCCGTCATCTCCAATCATATCAAGTATCTCCTCAACTATCTCATCCCCTGTCTTATCAGAGTCCAGCACCTGACATAAAAACATAGCCAGTTCATCTCCAGAAACCTGTGATCCATCTCTCGCATCAACAATCTGATCACATGCTTGTTTGATCCATCGCAAATTGACAATTCTATTATCAATATCCAACTATGGACCATGTGCCAAAGGAAACACGTTATTTAAATCCCTCATTTTAGCCCCATTCAAATTCGCTATATCTCCAGTATCTGTAAATATTTCAATTTATTCTTCTGTGCTATCTTGGTTAGGAGATATAGATGGTGCTTGAAATTTCCGGTCCATCCAAAATTCAAACTCAGTCTCTACTTTCATGTTTCCATCATCCATGCAAAAGGCCACCTGAGCAGTGGATGCCACAGGAATCTCTTCTTGCAATTTATGTAGTGTGTAAGCCAATGAAGCAGTTTTAAGAAGACTAGAGTCTGAAGCAACGTGGCCTAATAACCTTTGCACTGATTCCTTTTTGTTCATTGGGGTAGTTTTGCTGCTAGAAGAATCACTGTCAAAATCATGAAGAATGTCATAGATAACTCCAGCTGATTCATGCAATTCTTCAGTGGATAACTCGCCATCAATCAACTCTGCAACAACGCTCAGAAATTGCTCATATGTCCACCGAATTTCAACTGGTACTGTCTCCCAGTCATGTACAATCTTCTGTGTGAGTTCAGAATTGCCAACCGAAGTTGCAGACCTTCTGCAACGCTTACTTTGAAGGATCTGCTTAAAATGAAGAGCCTCTAACTGATTATATTGTTCGACAGATGCTGCGTTCCCAACACCATAGCTCTTAGTTGCACCACTTACAGTTATATTCAATATACTTGCAGGCTCTTTAGTCTTTGCACCTAAAGCATCTTTTTCTGTTTCCTTATTGTTGCTGGCAATAATATTTCTTGTATAAAAAACACATTTATGTCCTGTGAAATATTTGTCTCCACATTTCCAACATTTCCCTTCTTCTTTACTTTTATTACGCATTGGTGGGGGGATATATTTAGTTGACTTTTCCATGGATGTTTTACTTGATTTCCCTTTAGCATAACTAGCTATCTTCTCATTATTACAGCATTTTTCATCTTTCTGTTTCTCATGATTTTCTTCTCTATTATGGATTACTGCAGAAATTTTTTTAACATGTGCAGAAAATTCTTTAAAACCGTTTGTGACTTTTGCACATGAATTCTCTAATTGCTGAAGCTTTTCTTGAATTTTCCTAATCTGCTCAATTATTTTGGGATTTTCACGTAATGACACAGAGTGTGGTAACCTATGTCCATAGGCTTGTAAACCGATGTTATGTGCCATTGCTTCAACTTGTCCTCAATATGGCTTTGATACCACTGTAGCAGCGGAAGTTGTAGATTTGGTTACTGTAGCAGCAAGATTTGCAGATTTGTAGACTTAATAGCAAAAGCAGCTTTAATTATAAAAATACACAAGGTATTTATAATAATAAATATTTATTAATATGATATATGATGATTGAATGATTACAATAAGGTCTCGCTTTTATACCTATGCAGGCACCTTTTCACGAATGGGCATGTCTTTTAGACATTCCTTTTCATTAACCTAATGACTATTTAACATAATCCTAATTGATTAACTAGTAATTGGAACGACAAACTGTATGTTAGACCTGATAATTCTTGAAGATTTCTCAAGTTGTAAAAAGATAAATATTTATTAATAAGATGAATGATGATTACAAGGCTGAGGCGGTGCTCCTTTAAATAGGAGTTGACTGGCCACGCCCAATTAGAGAGACACGATGTAGAAATTTCTCATTTCCCACCCCGGTTTTCAGTTTTCACTTTATTACTCCAAAATAGTTAAATGCCCTTTCCCATATCCATACATTTAACAAATTGGAAAATAAATTTTGCTGAAAACACAAATTCTGGAAATTTTTCAGAATGCTGGAAAATGCAGAATTAAAAATCAGCAAGCATAAAAACAGTCATTCACACATTTTGACACAGATATTTTTGGTCAACATGACCCTGGAAAAACCCCCTGCAACTCTTGGGGAAAACCAGTTTGAGAGCTCCTTCTTATTTCTAAAAAATGCTTTTACAGAGAGGTGAAATATACAGGAAAAATTCCAACAAATTAATAGCAGACTTATCTGGTTTTCCGTGCTTGCCTCCTCCTTGGAAAACGTGCCAGAACAGCAAAATACTCAAAACAGAAATTTATTACAGCAAATGACAGTTCAGAAATTCGTGCCCAGAACTTAGCTGAACAGCCGTACGGACTGTACAGAATTTTCCAGCAAGCTGTCTTTCTCGAAAATAGTGCCGGCTGCCTCGATAAACGTGCCCAACCACCTAGAAAATCGAGCCCTCTTGCTGCTGTACTATTCCTCGAAAAACATATTGCCTTTCTCCTTGAAAACCGTGCCTTAATACCGCTGTACGGACTGCTGAATGGATTTCTGTGCTGCTGTACGGCCAAGCTGCCTCGGTATCTGTGCACTCTCTTATTGCCTCGAAAACCGTGCCCTCCTTGCTGCTGTACAGACTTGCTGAGTTTTTCTTCTCCTTCACCTTCTCAAGCTCTCTTCAGAAAAAAAAGTCTCCAGCTCTCCTTCTTCTCCTCTCTCAATCTGCTCATGAAAGAATGAATGATCTTTTCCTCCTTTTCCTCCTTTAACCTAACCCTAAGTGACTTTTGTGGAATCCCTAAATCCAATGGCTGAAATAGATTGAGCTCTAGGGCTGGGATTAAATGCTCATTTAAATCTCACTTTCTATTTTTTAATTCACCCCACTTTAATAAAGACCCACTTAGTCTTTTATTTCCGAAGTCACTTTTTCCTTTCTAATTTTATATTGACTTTATTAAAGTCACTTTAAAATTAGACTTTAGTAACTTTATCACTTAAAGTCACTTTTAAATTAGATTTGACTTTATAACTTTATAAAGTCACTTTAGTAACTTTATCACTTAAAGTCACTTTTAAATTAGATTTGACTTTATAACTTTATAAAGTCACTTTAGGAGAAAAATTAAAATTCTTTTGGACACTTTTCCCTAGGCCAAAGATCAAAGCCTTAGGGAACCACCTGTCCTCTGGTACCAAATTTCAACACTTCCTCTTACCGAGGAAGGTGTTCCTCACCACACCCATCTTGTCTCTGAAGTAGACATGCTTGCCCCGTGGTAAGGCTTTGGTAAGAATATCTGCAACCTGCTCATCAGTGGGAATATACTCAAGCTTCACAGCTCCTTTCTGAACGTAGTCTCTGATGAAATGATATTTGATCTCGATATGCTTTGACCTGTCATGAAATACTGGATTCTCCGTGAGTTTAATGCAACTCTGATTATCACAGTATATCACTGAAGGTCTCAACAGCTGACCAAATAAGGCAAACAACATCTTGCGAAGCTAGATGGCCTCAGAACTAGCCAGACTAGCTGCCATATACTCTGCTTCCGCTGAACTCAATGCTATGGACTGTTGCTTCTGGCTGAACCACGACACCACTGCCGAACCCAACCCAAAACAACACCCTGAAGTGCTCTTCCTATCAGAAGCACAACCTGCCCAATCCGAATTAGTGTAACCTGCCAATCTCACTCCATCACCCTGCCTATAATCCAGACCATAATCCACTGTCCCCTGCAAGTACCACAAAATGTGTTTTGCAGCAACCCAATGCACTCTCCTACGCTCACACATGAACTGGCTCATCGTGTTGACTGCAAAACAAATATCTGGTCTAGTGTTGACCAAATACATCAAGGAACCAATCAGCTGTCTATACAATGTGGGATCCACCAACTCGGAATCCGAAGCATGAAGCTTCTTCTAGTTGGTGATCATCGGTGTCGACATGAGTCTACAATCCTCCATGTGGAATCTGCCAAGGATGTCCACAATATACTTCCCCTGTCCCAGGAAGAAATGCCCCTCCTCCTGCCACACCTCCAAACCCAAAAAGCAATGCATCAAGCCGATGTCCTTCATCTCAAACTCCGCCGCAAGATCTCTCTTGCAGTGCTCTATGAGTCTCTCTGCACCTGTAATGACTAAGTCATCCACATACAGCACCAGAATGAGAGGCTCCTCACCCATCACAATATAGTAAAGGTTCGGATCTGCCTCACTCTTTGTGAAACCCATCTTCTGCAAGTAAGTATCTATCCTGGAGTACCAAGCTCTGGGAGCTTGCTTTAGGCCATAAAGGGCCTTCTTCAGTCTGCACACATGGGACTCCTTCCCATGCACCTCAAAGCCCTGTGGCTGCTCAATGTACACCTCCTCCTGTATGAAGCCATTGAGAAATGCGGTCTTCACATCCATCTGGTGGATCTTCCAACCCATCTCTGCTGCTATCGATATAATGGAGCGGATCGAAGTATATCGAGCCACGGAGCGAAGGTCTCCTCATAATCAACTCCCTCTACCTGGGAGAACCCTCTAGCCACAAACCTCGCTTTGAATTTCTCAATGCTGCCATCTGCAGCATGCTTTACCTTGTAAAGCCATCTGGAAGTAACCACGGATTTGCCCTCAGGCCTCGGCACCACCTCCAAAACATCATTCTTCATGATAGAAGAATACTCCTCCTGCATGGCCTCTCTCCAGACCTGCTGGCTAGCTGCCTCCTCATAGCTAGAAGGCTCAGAGTCAAGGATGCTGGTAGCCATCGCCATATAGCTACAAAACCTCTCAGGTGGTCTGCTCTCTCTGACCGGCCTCTTAGGCTCAGGAACAGATGTGGCATCTCTCAAGGTGTCCTGAAGCCACTTGGGCTTCCTCTTCCCTGAGTGCACTTCTCCCGCCGGAGAATAAAACTCCTCCTCCTCAACATCAGGAGCCTGAACTCCTGACTGTCTGTCTGCTGTCCTCCTGCCTGCACCTGAACCTGTAGATGCCGAGGTACCGTGTGAACTGTCCATCAGTGGACTCCCCAGTGAACTGCTCTGTGGACTGCTCTGCGTGCTGCCCATAGCACCACCCCTCTGACTCTGCGAGCCACTCCCCACTGACGGACCTGACATCGTCATAGATGTACCTCCGAATCCTCCTGATCCCTGCCCACTGGATCCCTGTGACTGACTCAACTGCTGCTGAGGGTCTGGCTGATCCAGATACTCTAACTCCCGTGACCTCCTGAAGGCCCTGTCCTCCTCGAACTTCACATCCCGCCTGACAACAACTCTCCTCTGTGCGGGAATATAAATCCGAAAGGCCTTCGAGGTCTCACTGTAGCCCACAAAGACACCCTTCTCTGCGGTGGGCTCTAGTTTGGTCCTCTTCTCCTTGGGTACATAGGAGTATGCAATACACCCAAAGATATGAAGATGACCAATATCAGGCTTCTTCCCAGAAAAAGCCTCCTCCGGAGTCATATGCCCCAAGGCACAATGCGGACTCCTGTTCTGCAAATAAACAGCAGTGTTGCAGGCCTCTGCCCACAAAAACAATGGCAACCCCCGATCATGTAGCATGGCTTTGGCAGCCCCTCCGATGGATCTGTTCTTCCTCTCCGCAACCCCGTTCTGCTGGGGGTTGTAAGGAACAGTGAACTCCCTCCTAATGCCTGCCTCCGCACAATAGTCAACAAACTCTCCAAGGGTGTACTCTCCCCCATTGTCCGACCTCAGGGACTTGATCTTCCGACCTGTCTGTGTCTCCACAAGAGCTCTGAACTCCTGAAACCGCTTGAAGACCTCACTCTTGGTCTTCAAGAAATAAATCCAGGTTCTTCTGAAGTGATCATCAATGAATAACACATAGTACTCATATCCACTCAAGGAAACATGAGACATTCGATCGCTCACATCGGAATGAATCAAATCAAGTATCCCAGTCGCTCTGCTGTCACTGCTGGGAAAAGGGGATTTGGCAAACTTGCCCATCGCACATCCTCTGCAAGTATCAAAGTGATCAGTACTGAAATCTGGCACACCTGTAGTGATCTCCCGCAAGGTCCCCAAGGCTCCATGATACATAAATCATCACAAAGCAAATTCACAACTCGAATCGCGAGCTCGCCGTTTACTACCGCTTCAATGCCGTGGCCGGAATGCAAACTCCGTGCACCTTGTATGACACCTATCACTCTAGTCAATCACCGGGGAGTGCCCCGGGATACATCAACACCCGTCTCCCCACCACATCTCATCTCCTGCCCTCCAAAGTTTCTACGTATATGAGTACCTTCCCATATCCCTGGCACATAAAGAACATCTGACACCTTCAAAGGAGGTTTGGACTCCCTCTGAAATGTCAATGTTCCCACACCGACTGCTCTAACAACTCTGTCATCACCGAGTACTACCTCTACATCAGTGCCACTCTCTGAAAGCTCCGAGAAGTACTCACGGACTCCTGTCATGTGACGTGAAGCCCCACTGTCCACATACCAGATACCCGAAGATGCTCCGCTAATCGAGGGAAATGCATGCTCCCTCCGAACCTCTATGGCAGATGATCCCGCACTAGAGGACTCACACGCAGTGAACCCAAACTCTCGGTCAAAACGATCTGCAAAGTCCTCAACCTCTGCTGAAGCTGCCATGCTCTGGTTCTTCCCCTTCTTCTTCTTCTTCTCTGGACACACAACTGCATAGTGTTCCATCTTCTGACAATTCCAACACTTCACCTTGGAATAGTCCTTCTGTGTGTTACCCTGTTTACCTTTACCTTTACCTTTGCCCCCACCATTACTTGTGGAAGTCTGTTTCTTCCCTTTGCCTTTCTTGCCTCCTGCCAACAGTGCTACATCCTCATCCTGCTCAACTGGCTTGGCTACCCCAAGCTGACCTTTCCTGATCTCTGTCTGAATGCAATCATCCCAAAACCTCTCCCATGTGGGAAGGGTCTCACGTGCACAAACCCCATCAGCAAAGTTCATCCATGAACGGGGGAGGCCATTCACTGCAATCCGCACCAACTAAGTGGGTGGAATGGCCTCTCCAATCGCTGCCAACTCATCTCTCACATTAGTAATCTTTGTGAGATATCCAGCTGCACTATCATTGCCCATCTTAATGGTCTTCAGCTTCTCCTTCAGGACCATTTTCCGGTTCTCATTGGTACTCTGGTAGAGATTGGACAATGCTGTCCACATCTCATGAGCATTTTTCTTTCCTCTCACATGAGGAATGCAATGGTCTTTGATTCCGTCTAGAATCATGAGACCTACCCCTTGTTGTTCTTTATTATATGCCGCCAATTGAGTAGCACCGCAGGCACCATTCACGTGTCTCTCATATGATGCACTATTATGTCCTGCATCTCGCCTCCTCAAAGATACTCTGCATTCTCTCCTTCCAAATGCTGTAATTGGAATGCCCATCCAATCTATCCTCCACCCTCAGTCCCAAAGACATCCTGCTGTCCTAAAACTGAAAAATAGCACTGTTGTAGTAAAGGTAAAACCACTGTTTGTGAAAAATCAGCTTGCTGGAATTTTCCGAGTGAAAAATCAGCAGGCTGTAATTTTCCTCCTTGCTGTCCCAAACTGCTCTTCAGCACTCAACCTCTGATACCATGTAGAAATTTCTCATTTCCCACCCCGGTTTTCAGTTTCACCTTATTACTCCAAAATAGTTAAATGCCCTTTCCCATATCCATACATTTAACAAGCTGGAAAATAAATTTTGCTGAAAACACAAATTCTGGAAAAATTACAGAATGTTGGAAAATGCAGAAATAAATATCAGCACACATAAAACAGTCATTCACACATTTTGACACGTATATTTTTGGTCAACATGACCCTGGAAAAACCCCCTACAACTCTTGGGGAAAACCAGTTCGAAAGCTCCTTATTTCTGGAAAATGCTTTCATGTAGAGGTGAAATATACAGAAAATTCCAAGAATTAATACCGCAGTTATCTGTTTTCCGTGCTTGCTCTCTCCGTTATGAAAACGTGCTTAACAAATAGAAATACCAAATTTAAATGTATTGCATTGGATGACAAGCTCTAAATTCATGCCCGTGAGCTTACTTTCATCACCGTACGGACTGTACGGAATTTTCCAGCAAGCTGTCTTTCTCGAAAACAGTGCTGGCTGCCTCGATAAACGTGCCCAGCCACCTAGAAAATCGAGCCCTCTTGCTGCTGTACTATTCCTCGAAAAACGTGTTGCCTTTCTCCTTGTAAACCATGCCTTAATACCGCTGTACGGACTGCTGAATGGATTTCTGTGCTGCTGTACGGCCAAGCTGCCTCGGTATCCGTGCACTCTCTTATTGCCTCAAAAACCGTGCCCTCCTTGCTGCTGTACGGACTTGCTGAGTTTTTCTTCTCCTTCACCTTCTCAAGCTCTCATCAGAAAAAAAAGTCTCCAGCTTTCCTTCTTCTCCTCTCTCAATCTGCTCATGAAAGAATGAATGATCTTTTCCTCCTTTTCCTCCTTTAACCTAACCCTAAGTGACTTTTGGGGAATCCCTAAATCCAATGGCTGAAATAGATTGAGATCTAGGGCTGGGATTAAATGCTCATTTAAATCTCACTTTCTATTTTTTAATTCACCCCACTTTAATAAAGACCCACTTAGTCATTTATTTCCAAAGTCACTTTTCCTTTCTAATTTTACATTGACTTTATTAAAGCCACTTTAAAATTAGACTTTAGTAACTTTATCACTTAAAGTCACTTTTAAATTAGATTTGACTTTATAACTTTATAAGTCACTTTAGTAACTTTATCACTTAAAGTCACTTTAAAATTAGATTTGACTTTATAAAAATTATAAAGTCACTTTAGGAGAAAAATTAAATTCTTTTGGACACTTTCCCCTAGGCCAAAGATCAAAGCCTTAGGGAACCACCGTTTCCCAGACCAAATCTTCAACACACCACCCTGAAACGATGCCTCTTCATTTCATTTAATTAATTATTTAACTAACTAATTATATTCATAATTAAATTAATAAAACAAGAACTTATTCTAAATAGTTATGAACTAAGATTCATAACATTGCCTTCCCCTTAAGATGCTTTGTCCTCAAAGCATAGGTAGACTTGGGTGTTGGCGAATGAAACGTTCTGACTCCCAGGATGAATCTTCCTCGGGTAGCCTTTTCCATTTAATGAGGTATTCTTTTATTGTCTTTGACCGTAAAACCTTTTCTCGTGTAGCAAGTATGCCCTCTGGCTCTAGGATGATTCTTCCTTCTTCATTAGTCTCTGGTATTTCTGTTTGTGCTATTTGGTTCTGCCCTAGTACTTTTTTGAGATTTGATACGTGAAAAGTACTATGGATTCGACTCTTATCTGGTAACTTTAATCCATAAGCTACAGGACTGATCTTCCTGACTACTTGATACGGCCCATAATATTTTGGTGATATTTTATTTTTGCCTTGTTGCTTTAACGACAACTGCTTATAAGGTTGAAGCCTAACAAAAACCCAATCACCTACTTCAAATTCCCTTTTAGTGCGATGTTGATCGGCTTGTTGTTTCATTCTATTATGTGCCAGGGTTAGATTTTATTTTAATAAATTGGGACTGATGTCTCTCTAATTGGGCGTGACCAGTCAACTCCTATTTAAAGGAGCACCGCCTCAGCTTTGTAATCATCATTCATCATATCAATATATATATTTATCTCTTTTAAATCTTGAGAAATCTTCAAGAATTACAGTAATTAATCTGCCCAGGCAACTAACGTATAGGTTAGACGTTACAGTGGTATCGGAGCCTTCGATCAAGGTCCAGAACTACAGAATCCAGATTTATCAACATCCATACTGTGTCGTTCGTGCTTCTGTTGTGATTCTGTTTTCTTCCAAGTGATTTTTTACGGCTGGAAATTAGAATTAAGAAGTACAAAATCCTTCCATTTCGGTGGTTCATAACCATAAAGAGCTTGGAAAGGCATCATTTTTGCCGACATATGGTAGGTGGTATTATACCACCACTCTGCCAGATGTAGCCATTGGGTCCACCTACTTTGTTTGTCAGTGACAAAACAGCGGAGATACATTTCTAAAAATTTATTTACCACTTCAGTCTGCCCATCTGTCTGGGGGTGATAGGCTGTACTCATGTTGAGGGATATTCCTACCTGGTGGCAGAATTCCTTCCAGAAATTTCCCTTGAACCTAGCATCACGGTCACTGACTATGATCTTGGGAAACCCATGTAATTTGTATATGTTTTTACAAAATGTCTCTGCAATTTGCTTAGTTGTGTCAGTTTTCTTAATAGCCATAAAATGGGCATACTTTGTGAGCCTATCTACTACGACAAATATCTTATCCTTGCTGTCTGATACAGGTAATCCTTCTATAAAATCCATCGAGATCTCTTCCCATTTCTGATCTGGTATATGTAAGGGGTGTAACAGACCTGGTGTTGGAATGTTCTCACTTTTATTTCTTTGGCAAACATCACATTCAGCAACATATTTATGAATCTCCTTGCTCATGCACTTCCAATAGAATGACTGTCGAATGTTATAGTAAGTTTTATGGAACCCAACATGTCCAGCAGCTGGTGAACTGTGTGATTCCTTTAGGATTTTCGACTTAAATTTGGATGTTGGTGTTAGATAAATTCTATTCTTATACCATAAGATGTCATTCTTCCATTCGAAATTGACATATTGACTGATATTCTTAATCATAGCGTCACAATCTTCATCCTTGGCATATTCAGCTCTTATTTCATCCAACCAATCTGGAACAACAACCATGGCGGCACAAGTGGTGTTGTCGTCATCTTTACGTGAAAGTGCATCTGCAACGACATTTTCCTTCCCTTTTTTGTGTAATATCTCCAAATCGAATGCTGACAGCTTCTCCATCCATTTCTGTTGCTCTATTGACAAAGTCTTTTGCTGAAGTAAGAATTGCAGACTATTGTGGTCAGTTCGAATTGAAAATTTACTTCCAAGCAAGTATTGGAGCCACTTAGTTAATGCATGTATGATGGCGAGCATTTCTTTTTGGTATGTTGATTTTAGCCCTTCTCGTTTATTCAGTTTGCGACTTTCGAATGCTATAGGATGGTTATCCTGCATTAATACAGCTCCAATTCCGAAACCCGAAGCATCACATTCAACTACAAATTATTTGGAAAAGTCGGGTGTTGCAAGTACCGGTGTGGTTGACATCACTTCTTTTAATTTCTCAAAACACTTATCTGCTTGATTATCCCATTTAAACGCATTCTTTTTTAGTAAATTAGTCAGGGGTGTTGTCAATTGTGCGTAATTTTTTATAAACCTTCTATAATAACCGGTGAGACCTAGAAATCCTCTTAGCTTCGATATGTTCTTGGGTCTAGGCCATTCTCTGATTGCCTTAATTTTGTTGGGGTCTACTTTGACTCCCTCCCTAGATATAACGTGTCCAAGGTATTCAACTTCCTTCTGCCCGAAGGTGCACTTCGACAATTTAGCATAAAATTGATTCTTTTCTAAAACAGATAGTACTGTCTCCAAATGTTTGAGATGTTCCTTCCATGTCTTGCTATAAACGAGGATATCGTCGAAGAAAACTAATACAAACTTCCGCAAATATGGGCGGAAGAGATCATTCATGGTAGCTTGGAAAGTAGCTGGTGCATTTGTTAGTCCAAACGGCATGACTTTGAACTCATAATGTCCCTCATGGGTTCGAAAAGTTGTTTTCTCAACGTCTTCTAATCTTACCCGTATTTGGTAATACCCTGATCTTAAATCTAATTTTGAAAAATATTCTGCACCATGTAACTCATCCAACATCTCATCAATGAATGGGATTGGAAACTTATGTTTAATCGTGATTTTATTCAATCCTCTATAATCTATACATAGTCGGAAAGATCCATCTTTCTTCCTAACTAACACCACTGGAGCAGCATACGGGCTTCTACTCTTTGTTATGATTCCATGCTCCAACAAGTCTTGTATTAATCGTTCTATCTCTTATTAATCGTTCTATCTCTGTTTTGTGATGATGTGGGTAACGATATGGTTTGGCATTTACTGGTGTGGAGTCTGGTTTAATCTCGATAATGTGTTCCATCTTCCTTTTAGGGGGTAACGCCATTGGTAGGTCTCGGAAAACCGTCTTGTATTTTTGGATTAAAGATGAAATTTCCATGGACTGTGAGTCCCCTTCCATTGATAGCAACTCCAATTGTTTACATTGTGCCAAAAATGCTGGAGCTCCCTTGCGAATGAGTTTTTTCATTTGTTGAGTAGAAACAACTTGAGTGGGTGGGGCATGGAACCCCATTAACTTGTATCTTCTTCCATCCATTTTAAACTTAATAAATTGCTTTATGTGATTTGCTGAGTACGTACCTAATGTCCGCAACCATTCTATCCCTAAAACGACATCTACTCCCCCTAGGGGAACCGTATAAAAACTAGTTTCTGTCTCATATTCACTCAATTGTAACTTGACCTTATGGCACTTGCCTATTCCATCTATTCGTTTACCATCTGCTACCATTACTTTTAAGTCTGCTACAGGGTAAGCAAAAATGTTTAGTCTTTTTGCAATATTAACATCCACAAAGTTATGTGTACTCCCAGAGTCTATTAGGACTATAACATTCTGCTTCTTAATGTGACCCTTAAGTTTTAATGTTTGTGGCTGAGCTATCCCTGTGATAGCTACGAGCGAAATTCGTGGAATATTTTCATCTTGTTCTGGATTTGAGTTTTCACTTTCTTCATTGCTCTCCTTGTCAGTGCTTTCTTCTTGTGAATCCCCATCTTGTTCTGCTTCACAGTTATAAAGTTTTTGGTTTGCACATTTATGTCCTGCGAAATATTTGTCTCCACACTTCCAACATTTCCCCTCTTTTTTTCTTTCAACATTAGTTGGTTGTTTTCCTTCATTGCGCATTGGTGGGGGAATGTATTTGTTTGACTTCTCCATGGGTGTTTTACCTGATTTCCCCTTAGCATAACTAACTGCCCTCTCATTATTAGCATATGGGTTTCTATGGACTTTATATTTTCGTTCAATAATTATGGCGGCGTGTCTGGCTTCCTCAACAGTATTGGGTTTATACAATTTTAACTCTTCCCGAATGTAGTCTTTGAAGCCACAACGATACATTTTTAATAGTTCTTTGTCTGAAAATCCTCTTTGCCTTACTACTAATACTTCCCATTCGTGAGTGTATTCACTCACCAATCCCTTCTGCTTGAGGTGAACAAATCTCTCATATACATCATCCTCTTCCTCATCATGAAATCTTTTCAACAGGGAGTTCTTTAAATTTTCCCAAGTGAATGTAAGACCATTACACTTAGGGGACCACCACATAAACCAGTCATATGCTTCTCCTTCCAGGGAGTTGGATGCTGTTATGACTTTTTCTTGCGAACCTAATGGTGGATTTGCTGCAAAAATGGCCTCCATTTTGTTTACCCAAACGATGGCACCCCGATGGTCTTTACCATCATATGTAGGTAATTTACTTTTAATTTTAAGGAAATTCCCTTCTGGTGATTTAGTGTAGTATTGACTTCCTTCAAACTGTATTTTTGGTATTCGTCCCTGAAAATTCCTTTGGAAGTCGTGATCTGGAGAAATCCCCTCTGGGGTTTTTAAGCTATGTGTTATATCCCTCAACATATCTTTTAAATCTGAGATATCCTTGGCCATTTCATCCTGCTTCTTTGTTAACTTTTCAATATTGCTTTCGCATTCATTTATCTTTTTTGTATCATCATTGTCCTTATTTTATTTTTTTTCTTCTTAGGAGCGATTTTTTTTTTTTCTTTTTTTCTTTTTTCTTTTGTTTCTGTTAAATTATAAGTTTTTATAAATTATATATATAAAATTATATATTATATAATTATATGTTATATAAACTATAAAACATATATATAATTTATATGCCCAATCGACGTCACAATTCGACCAGCGTTTCACTAAATTTTTTTTTCTTATCGATTTTAAAACTGAACGTAAGTCCACGTAAGTCCACGCAACGATGAGTTTCAGACTACGGCCACGCTGCTTGCTAATCGACAACTGTTTTTACGCCCGATATATATATTTTATAATACGTCTGTCAATGCAATTCACCGCTGTAATGACTTCTTAATCCTAAGCCACAGCCCGGTCACGCCGCTTGGGTAACCGGCGTTGACTTCCCCGTGCTATGTTAATGCAATTCACCGCTGTAACGACTTCTTAATCCCAAGCCACAGCCCGGTCACGCCGCTTGGGTAACCGACGTTGACTTCCCCGTGCGTTTTGACACAACGTATTTTTTTTATAATAATTTTTTTCACTGCGCAGTTTTAATTCAGCAGACCTTATATAATATTTGGGGGAGTAACGTATTTGCAAAGACGCAATCCGGTACCGTAGGCTCGATTTTTGTTTCAACAGATTTCCGCTTCAGCAGATTTCAACAGATTTCCGCTTCAACAAGATTTCAACAGATTTCCGTTTCACTATACAGTTGAGTCCTGCTGTAGTGGAAACTAACACAGCAAAAGCACAAACGACACAGTATGGACGTCGATAAATCTGGATTCTGTAGTTCTGGACCTTGATCGAAGGCTTTGATACGACTGGAACGACTAACTGTATGTTAGACCTGATAATTCTTGAAGATTTCTCAAGTTGTAAAAAGATAAATATTTATTAATAAGATGAATGATGATTACAAGGCCGAGGCGGTGCTCCTTTAAACAGGAGTTGACTGGCCACGCCCAATTAGAGAGACACGACCCTTGGAAACGATGCCTCTTCATTTCATTTAATTAATTATCTAACTAACTAATTATATTCATAATTAAATTAATAAAACAAGAACATATTCTAAATAGTTATGAACTTAGATTCATAACACTATGACATTCATGCGAAGGTCTATATCACTTGTTTATGCAAAGGTTTGTATCCCTGGCTCATGCGAAAGATTGTGACACTTTTGTGACGGTCTATAGCTCTCGTTCATGTGAAAGACTGAAGCGACTCTCTGTGGATAATATGAAGATCTATGGTACCTTCTATTTTGATTAATCTGAGGCTAAAAATGAGGTCAATGTTTGGACCTCTTGGAGACCATGTGAAGACCTAGTTGCAGACCTCATATGGATAGGATTGAAATTAATTCTTATGGACAAAATTGGAGAGTTGTCTTGTGCTACCATGATGGTTAGTCTTGTTTATATGTTTTGTTGAAGATCATTGTGAATGGCATGCTATTATGATTGATGTTCAAAATTGATTAATTGAACTCTATCTCATAAAGAATGGTTGGTTGGGTTTCCCCTTGTCGCTGACCTAATTTCTGATGTCTCTTGTCTCATTGATTTAGTGTGATCTCTACTGCTCTATATTGTTAATGGTTGTAATATTTCATTTGTAACTACTTGATGATGATTGGAATAATTTGAAAGTCAAATTGAATGCTCTAAAAAAGTTTGTTGTATCATTGGAAGTAGTCACCAGATTTGAAATTTTTTTCTAGCCTTGTTTGCTCTAGAAAAACAACATGAGCCCCCATGGTGGTGGTTTGGGGGCAACACCCCTGAAAGGAAATTTTCCTTGTAAAATATTGTAATTTTGTAGTCAATTTGGACTGCTGATTAACGGAAGATCTGAGAGTAGAAATTGTGTTAATTTAGGGTTTTTTCCATAGAGGAAACCCTCGGTTTATATGAGGGAATTGTATTGTGGTTGGGTATTTTTCTGTATCTATTCTTATCTTTTGCTAGCACTTGATCACAAGTGTTGACTCATACAGTCTTATTTTCATCTCAATGCATAATCTTGTAGAGATGATTTCTTACACAAGTATATGAACTAGTGTAGGTTGTTTTACAATGGGAGAATGTAAATTTTGTTGTTCCAACCTTTTTCCTTCTCACTGGCTTTGTTGCATACTTTTGCAAGGGTGTTGAACAATAGAGTGAATTTTTTTTTGTGAAGAAAAGTAAAGAAATCTTAGAGAGTGATTTTTTTACCGGAGAGTTGCTAAAAAAATTGCTCCCAAACAGATGCGATTCAGGAGCATGCTCCCTGGGTCGCTCCTTGAGCGCTTTCATTCAGAGTGCGCTTCGAGAGCGAGTGCGAGGGGAGAGCTCTCCCCGACAACCCTAGGCAACAAAGGGAGTAGCTTATATCTATTGAGAGGACAACGAATGAAATCTAGTGTACATAGTAGTGATAACTGTTGATTTTTGTAGCATCAGAAAGTGATCTAAGTCTCAAATTTGGGGAGGAGGCTTGGACACCAGCATTCCAAAGAACCCATAAACCGTTTATGGAAATTCCACTTGGTTCATGTTTTATTAAAATAATTAATTATTTTAAAGAGGACCTATTGACCACATTTTGTCAGTGACCCCATAGCAGTACACCCCCATTTTTTCAAATGGGACTCATCATGTTCGATGTGTTCACGCCATTCAGATTTCATCGATAGTTGACAGTTTTATAAACGATGTAAACCCATTTTGCATGTTTATGATGTAAATGATCTAAGTAAGACCATCATGTATGTAACAACCTAGGTAAGCCTAGTATTTTGGTGACGATTTCTATCCTAGGAGGTTTTTTGTCTCACTGATTCGCTTGTGTTTCTTGACACAAGTGATCGGCAGAGTTTTCCCCTCCAGCCTCACCCCAAAGCTAGGGTGGATTTTGTCATCAAGATGCTAAGTGAGTCCTAGTGTTTTCTATTGAGTCTTTGTAAAAGTAGTTTGGGAATAATCCTAGCTAATTGGCTAGATTATTTTATTACAAGCTGCTTGGTCTACTAGATCATGTTTTGAGTCGCAGAATTGGGTAGCTTTTTGAGGGTCTATACGAATGGGTATTCCCCCTTTATGTATCTAAATGTATTTATTTTATGTAAAGAGGGTTGGAAAAATAATTAAATCCTCTCTCAGTCAATTAATTAAATTTTCTGGCCAAATTAATTAAAAATCCTAAGCCAGAAATTTAATAAATTTTAAGTCCTAGGTGAGTTAAAATTCTTCAAAGGCAAAATTCGTGGGTCCTTAAAAAATAAATTTTTAAAGGTCCCAGGCCAAGGGAATATTGAAAATTTCAAGAAATTTTGGACCCTTGGGCCTTGGTGGTTAAGTCAAAGTCAAAATTTTGAGGTAATTAATTCATAAATATTATTTTTGAGTTAATTAAAATGGAATTAAATGATAAATTCGAAATTCCTCAAAATTATAATTTCAACGGTCCAGATTAAAAGATAATTAAATCTTTTCGACGGTCGAGATTATTATGACAAGGATCAACTGAACTAGCATTTGGAGATTTTATCTTATAAATTAGAGGTCTTTGTTAGTCTTTCAGTCATCTGATCTTTGAATCATGCACTTGTTCTTGGAAGCTCTTGTAATTTTTGATGAATAAAACATAAATACTTTGGGGTTACAAACTTTGGTGTTCCTTTTCTAGATCTATGTGGTGATATTGTCTCTAAACTCTGCTACTTCTATTGGCATTTTATGATTGATGGGCCTTATGGATTAATCTGCATACAAATATCTTGTGCAGTTTTCTGGGTTTCTAAAATTGCATTTTGATTTAACGGAAATATTATCTATTTTTCTGAAAAGTCTCATGTTTATTTCTTAAATCTCTATCAATCTAAATTTTGGATCTAAGTGTGCATAGATCATTTTTTAAGATTTTGGCGTTTGGGGAAATCTTCAGTTAGATCAGCCGACTCTCAGATTTCAGAAAATCTGAAAAAGCCCATTGTTTCCTAATTCCCAAAGTTATCTTACGGAATTTTTGTTTTTTGCAGGGTCTTCTTGGGCTTGTGCCTATTTTAAGTTCTCTTTTTTATTTATTGTGCAAAATGGTTTTAAATCTGGCCAAGAGGGCCTCTGATCTGTAAATTAGCACTATAAATTTGCAAATATTCTCTAGGATTTAAGGGTTTATTTTCTGTGCATAGTTTTGTGTTTTTTCTGGTTTTGTGCAGGCATATAGGGAGATTCTCAGAATTTTTTTAGATCTGACCCAGATCTAGGCCATGGAGGGTAAGATCTGGCCTCAGGATCAGTTCTGCCTACAGATCCGAGCATAGTTTTGCTGCAAAAGTGCGAATCTCAGGTGCATCTAAATCAATATTTTGAAAATCTGAATGATACTGGCGATATTTTGTTGCTGGTTGAAGAAAAATATTTGAAAATTTTTTCCCTGCAAATTTTACCAGCTATCCGCTTGCTGCCCTCTGCTCGTCCTTCCGTCCAACGCTCCTCTTTACATCGCTGCCCATTTGCTGCATTTTTCTTCACGCCACCCTCCATTCATTTCTCACGCGGCTACCCTCTCATACTTGTCCGCAACTTTCATCGCCGTCCGTACGCTGCCATTCTTCAGCCCTCTCACCACGCCCTGCCGTCGACTTCTACCTGCACAAACAAAAACTCATCCTATATTTCAAAATATTTTTTATTTTTTATTTTTTAATTTAATTTTTAATTTTTAATTTTATTTTTTAATGTTAGTTTCATAAAGTTAACTTTAGATTTTTCGATTTAATTTTTGTTGAAGTCACGTTTAGTTTGTTTTAAATTTTAGATTTCGATTTCATATTTTTTGAGGATTAGTTTAGTTTAGTTAGTGTAAGATTCAATTTATTTCTGGGATTTTACTATTTTCTTTTTTAGTTTTTAGATTTTAAAAAAATAAAGAAATAAAGAAATAAAGAAATTTTATTTTTTCATTTTTTAAGACTTTAGTTTTAGATTTATTTTTAGCTATAGTTTCTTTAATTTTAGATTTGGTTTTAAATCTTTTTACTTTTCATTTAGACTTTAGATCTCATATTTATTTTGCTGAGGTTAGTTGAAGCTAAAGTTTAATTAAATTTTCTTGGGTTTGATCTTATAAGTTTTCCATAGTTTTAGATTTATTTATTTTTAGTTTCTAGTTTCATAGCTTTAGATTTTAGTCTTTGAGATTTTCATATTTAGATTTTTTAAACTTTAAAAAAATTAGAAAATGGTCAAAAGTTTTTAATAAAGTGGTTTTTGGATCTTAAAAATTTTTACATAGTCAAGGTGAGCTTTAAATTTCTTTCTATCTGAAGTTTGACTATAGATTTTTGAATTGGAATTATTTGGAATATCATAAATTCAGAAATATTGGAAATATCTGACATTTAAATTTGATGGCACCCTCATGACAATATTTTTTGTTTCGAATTTAAATTGTTGGTTCAAAGTATTTTTATGCTTAAATGTGGTCGATGAGCTTTAATTGTGATTTTAAATTACTTGAAATCGATAATTAATTGTTTAAGTCAACTTTGGGAATATTTCAAGTGATGATAAATTGCATGTCCTTATTGAACATTGCTAATGCATAATTGTGAAGGTGTTTTATTGAATATCATTGTGGTGGATTAATTTTTCATAGCAGCAGTTACGTATCAATTACTTGGCTTTAATTTCATAGCGAGATATTTTGACTCCACAAAGCACTGGTTTCAAAGTTTCAAATCTAATTGGATTTGTAAAATCTCGTTAATATTAACAAGTATTTGGTCATCTAACCGTGTCTCCTGAATTGGTTGGTTTCAACCAGTTCTCCTCCTTCATTTTCATTAAGGTCTACCTCCCTTAGTCTGCAAGGAGACAACTTAGATAGAGAGATTGGGGATCAGGGTGACAGCCCCCCGATCTGAGCCATTGTCGCGGTGCTTAGACATTCTGTGCGATAATAGGACCCTAAGTTTAAACTTAGAGAAATTAAATAATTAATGGATATTAATAAAGCACAATGTGAATCTTCTAGATAACAAAGATCAAGTCAAGATACAATCTTTGCCATTGATTATACTTCTAATCTGGGCCATTGATTTCTCAATGAAAAGATTATAAAAGAAGGCTTGAGGGTCATTTGGAAAGTAAGCCAGGCAAACACTCAGTAACTCGAGGGAAGTCGATTCTCACAGCATAGAATTCGATTTTAGACGGAGAGTTGCAGGGCGGAGGAACCAGAGGGCTTCAGTGGTAGTCAGAACTCGAGGAAGAAGGAAGCAAAAGAGCAGAGAGGAAGCACAGAGGGACAACGCAACAATGACAGTCTCGTGCAGTCTCTGCACAGAGAAGGACGCAGAGGTGACGTAGTGAGGGATAGAGTGCCTCTCGGGTGTCAGAAGTTCTCCAGAGATTAGGAGAAAAAATATCTCAGGTGTCTTCTTGCAGCGTCTCAGTTATTTTTCCAGTTATTCCTTGTAAAGAAGTTGTTGTTGAAGATTAATATATAAACCCTCATCTGCTGCACTGGTTTTCCCACATTGGGTTTTTTCAGGGACCATTGTCGAAAAAGAACTGTGTTGATGTGATTGGTTCTTGTGCTTGTACTCTATTGTTCTTTTCTTTATATGTATAATTGTGATAGTTGCAGTAGAATTTATTTTGAAATTTATTGAAGGTTTTTTTTTATAAATAACTTATTGTGAAAATAAGTAGGAGAAATAAATCAGTAACTACAGTAGAATTTCAGAGTTGAAATTTTCACATGGTATCAAAGCAAAGATCAGGGAACAGGATTGGAGATTCTGCAATGGAATGAAGTCTAGATGCCGATGTAGCAGCAACTCGGAAGGGTTCACGCAGTTCTCCAGAGAAAAGGGAAACCACAGAAGAAAGGATGGATCATGACATCTGTGTATTGGCTTCCAGATTGGAAGAATAATTCGTTTGTGTATCAAGCTTTGCTTCCTCAGAGGTTTGGTGTATTGATAGTGGAGCTTTTGCACATATGGCGGGAATATGAGAATGTTTCTCAAGCTATCAAGAAGAACAAATGAACTTCAAGATCACCATGGGAAACAAAGCGCAATGTACCCCTATTGGAAGAGGTACCATAGTTTTTCAAACTGAAGCTGGGAATAAGCTTCGGGCCACCAATGTGTTGCATGTGCTTGGGTTGGGGATGAACTTACTCTCTATGTCTCAGCTGCAGACCAAGGGTTATGACGTATACTTCATTGGCAAATGAGTATATGTCAAACACACAAGTTGGAAGAAGAAGGCACAAATCGGAGTCAGGAGCAACAAACTGTATAAGTTGCAGCTCGAATCTTCAATGGCACTGATAGGCAACAGTATTGAGAAGGATTTGAATGAGCTATGGCACAGAAGGATGGAGCACTTACACCATGGGGCTCTAAGAATTCTCAAAGAGACCGTTACTGGAGTTCCAGAATTGAGCACCAAGCGAGATGATGTATGCAAAGTATGTGTACTAGGTAAGTGCGCCAAGGCAACTTACCCTAGGAGCAACAATAGGGCTAAGAGTGTGTTGGGATTAATACACTCGGACATCTACGGACCTATGTCCCACAGAGCTCTTACTGGTGCCGAGTATTTCATCACCTCCATTGATGACCATTCCAGGAAAACTTGGATCTACTTTCTAAATACCAAGGATGAGGTCTTTGATCGATTCAAAGAGTTTAAAGTTCTGGTTGAGAATTCGACAGGAAAGAAGATAAAAATATTGCAGTCAGATAATGGTGGAGAATATATTGATAAAAAATTCACTGAGTTCTGCGCAAGGGAAGGCATCAAAAGGGAGTGGACCGCACCATATAATTCAGAGCAGAATGGAGTAGCAGAAAGGAAGAATAGAACTATTGTTGAAGCAATGAGAGCAATGCTGTATGATCAAGATATGCCCAAATTCTTGTGGGCAGAGGCATGCAGTGAAACTCTGTATGTTCATAATAGAATTCCTCACAATGCACTTGGTAAGATTACACTAGAGAGTGTCTTCACTAGCAGGAAGGCAGAGGTAAGGCATTTCAGAATATTTGGTAGTTTGGCTTACTGCCATGTTCCAGAAGAAGAGAGGAAGAAATTAGATCAGACTGCAGAAAAGGGATCTCTATTGGGATATAGCGGAATGTTAAGGCATATAGAATCTACATTCTTGGAAATAGGAAAGTTGTAGTACGACAGGATGTAAAGTTCATGGAGGACAGAGCTTTTAGGAAATCTCGGGAGTTGCCTTTTGAAATGCAGTCAGAGGATGATCCATTGGTCCATCCTCTTCGACCAATCGAACCTATCACTACTGCTTCTTTGGGGCACAAAGATCTAGGAGTTTTATCTCAGGAAGATTCGCAAGAGGAGGAGCAGGAAGATCCACCCTTCACAAGTGGTAGGACGAGCCGGGAACTACAACAAATTTTGAGTGACGCAGAAGAGTTTGTCGAAGCTCCTAGAAATGAGAAGAGGTAGCGCAAACAACCTGACAGGTACCAAGCCTTGGTGGCTCCAGTTGGGGAAACCACTAGTTTCCAGGAGGCAACTCAACATCAGGTATGGTAGATGCAATGGTGGAAGAATACAACTCCATCATGACTAATGACGTTTGGAAAGTGGTACCTAGGCTTCAAGATAGATCAGTTGTAGGATCGAGATGGATCTACAAGATCAAATATGCTACAGATGGCAGCGTAGAAAAATACAAAGCCAAGTTCGTGGCTAAAGGGTATGCTCAAAAGGAAGGGATAGACTATGAAGAAACCTTCGCCCCAATGGCCAGATATACTGCTATCAGATCCGTGATATCCCTTGCAGTGCAGATGGGGTGGGAGATTCACCAGATGGATGTCAAGACTGCATTCTTGAATGGGGGGATAGAAGAAGAAGTATATATTGAACAACCAAAGGGCTTTGAGATGCATGAGAAGAAGACTCATGTATGTAGGCTTAAGAAAGCCTTGTATGGATTTAAACAAGCGCCTAGAGCTTGGTATAGTCGAATTGATGTTACTTGCAGAAGATGGGATTTGTCAAGAGTGACGCAGATCCTAATCTCTACTATTTGACAATAGGGAATGAGCCTCTAATACTGGTGCTACATGTGGATGACCTATTCCTGACAAGCTCATCTAGGCTCATCAAGGATTGCAAGGAGAACCTAGCTGCATAATTTGACATGAAGGAACTGGGACTGATGCATTATTTTCTGGGGTTGGAAGTTTGGCAGCAGAAGGGTGAAATCTTCCTTGGTGAAGGAAGATATGCTACAAAAATTTAGAAGAGGTTCAAGATGCAGGATTGTAGACCCATAGCTACTTTGATGATCACCAACTGGAAGAATATTGATGTATCCGAAGATGATGAGGCTGATCCTACCTTGTACAGACAACTCATAAGGTCGCTAATGTATCTAGTCAACACAAGGCTAGACATTTGTTACCCTGTCAATACTCTTAGTTAGATCATGGTGGAACCAAGGAGGGCACATTGGGTAGCAGCCAAGCATGTTCTCAGATACATACGAGGAACAGTCGAACATGGATTAAGATACACCCGAGGCAATGTCATCAGACTGAGTGGGTTCACTGATGCAGATTGGGTTGGAAGTTCAGTAGATCGGAAAAGTACCAATGGGTACTGTTTCAACATTGGATTAGGAATGACTTCCTAGTGCAGTAGGAAACTGAAGTCCGTACCTCCGAGTTCAGCTAAGGCGGAATATATGGCAGCAAGCACAACTTCATGTGAAGCCGTATGGCTTAGGAAGTTGCTTGTGAATCTACTCAAGGAGAAGATGGAAGCGATCAATATTCTATGTGATAATCAAAGTTGCATTAAGCTCTCTGAGAATCTCGTGTTTCATGATTTGTCGAAGCACATTGACATTAGGTGTCATTTTATCAGAGACTGTGTTCAGTGGGGAGCTGTACAATTGCAGTACACTTCGATAGAAGAACATGTGGCAAACACCCTTACTAAGGCTCTGGGAAGAACAAAGTTTGTTTATTTCAGAGAGAATATGGGGATGATCAAGAATCCATTTCAGTAGTAGAAATGGACAAGTGAAAAATTTGAGAGGGAGCTGCAGTACAGATGAGACAGTGACAATGACAATGTCATGGGTAGCAGTACAGAAGGCAACAACACAACAGATGAGGGGCAGCAGCTGAGCATCAACAATGCAGAAGATGCTTTAGGTCCAGAGCAGTATGCAACAGGCAAATTGCTAAAACACTTTCCTCACTAAGAGGGAGTGTTGATTTTTGTAGCATCAGAAAGTGATCTAAGTGTCAAATTTGGTGAGGAGGCTTGGACATCAACATTCCAAAGAACCCAGAAACTGTTTGTGGAAATTCCACTCGGTTCATGTTTTATTAAAATAATCAATTTTTTTAAAGAGGACTCTAAGTCTAAACTTAGGGAAATTAAATAATTAATGGATATTAATAAATCAGAGTTTGAATCTTCTATAGAATGAAGATCAAGTCAATATTTAATCTTAGCCATTGATTATACTTCTAATTTGGGCCGTTGATTTGCCAATGAGAAGATTATAAAAGAAGGCTTGAGGGTGATTTGGAAAGTAAGCCGGGAAAACACTTAGTAACCCGAGGGAAGCCGATTCTCAGAGCACATAATTCAATTTTAGAGGGAGAGTTGCAGGGCGGAGGAAGTGGAGGGCTTCAACAGTAGTCAGAACTCGAGGAAGAAGGAAGCAGAAGAGTAGAGAGGCAAAACAAAGGGACAACACAACAGTGACGTCTGCGCAGAGAAGGGCAGAGAGGTGATGCACTGAGGGATAGAGTGCCTCTTGGGTGTCAGAAGTTCTCCAAAGATTAGGAGAAAAATTGTCTCAGCTGTCTTCCTGCAATTTCGCAGTTATTCTGCCAGCCATTCCTTGTAAAGAAATTGTCGCTGAAGATTAATATATAAACCCTCATCTGCTGCATCGATTTTCCCACATTGGGTTTTTTCGGGGACAATTGTCCAAAATAACTGTGTTGATGTGATTGGTTCTTGTTCTTGTATTCTACTGTTATTTTCTTTATATGTATGAATGTGATAGCCATAGTAGAATTTATTTCGAAATTTACTGAAGGTTTTTTTTAGAAATAACTTATTATGAAAATAAGTAGGAGAAATAAATCAGTAACTACAGTAGAATTTTAGAGTTAAAATTTTCACAACAACTTAAGCGAGTTATGGCACCACAGGATGGGGCATCTATGTTGATTTATGGTAGCATCAGATGTGCTGTAGCCTTGTAACTTTGTATATAGGCTAAGACACATGTATTCCATAATACCCAGAAATGGTTTTGAAAAATTCCACTTAGAGATGGTTTAATTAAATTAATTAATCGTTTTTTAATGTTTTCCTAAGTCTAAACTTAGGGAAACTGATTAATTAAAGGGTATTAATTAAACTAAGTGTGAATCTTCTAGATAAAATCATGGATCACCTCCAAGTTAATCTTAGCCCTTTATTATGTTTTAATCTTGGCCGTTGAAGGGTCAACGGAAGAATATAAGGAGGGTGAGGGGCCTATGGAAAATACAATTGACCACATTGAGCATTTGGCATTTTCGAGCTTGTGAGAGAGACACAACTTTTTGATCAAGATCGAATCACTAGGACTGGGTTTGCTAAGTGATTTGATTCAGTGATCAGTTTCAGAGAGGGGCAGATGCAGTAACTGGTCAGGAGGACCAGGAGTACATTTCAAAGAGAGACAACAATGTCGCAGAGAGATGCAGCGCAGTCACCTGGAGGGGTGACGCAGTTCCTAAAGGGAATCACGCAGAGGTGACGTAGTGCCTTTTATGATCAGTCCGGAGATAGCTGGAAGCTGGGGTTTTTGAGCTAGGAGGGCCAAAAATAAGTTTCTGATCAGCTTGATCATTTGCAGAGGAGAGGTGACACAGTTCTAGAGCTTGCCCACCCAGGCTTACGTAGTTCCAGCATAGGCATCACGCAGAGGCAAAGAGGGGCTTCACCAGCGCTGCTCAGGTCAGCCGGGGATTTGCAGAATGAGGTATACCTCACATTTTCATCTGTTGTCTAGATTTCTCTGAAGGGTGAGCCGGATATTGGCACCCTAGTTGTACTCAAGATTTTGCTGCTTAATAATACAAAATCCCAGATCTGCTGCATTGGTTTTCCCGAGTTGGGTTTTTCTGGGGACTTAGTCCAAAAATAACTGTGTCAAATGTGGATGTTTTTCATTGTATTTTGTTCAGTTTGTTTCAGCACTTAGATTTATTCCACAACATTATTTGTGTAGACTGCTTCAGTAATTACTTCAATATTTCATTGTAATGAAATAATTATGAAAAATAATAGGGGAAGTAATTCAGATTTGATGCAGTAGGAATTCAGATCTAGGAATTTTCACAATCTACACTATGGGGTTCTACCATTGTTACGAGAGATGGTTAGTGACTAGTCGTCTTCAGGAGTTTAGTGTAGAGCAGGATGATGTGTACAAAGGAAGTGCGCTTGGAAAGCATGCCAAGGAAACATTTCCTATTTGTGAGATGAGGTGTAAGGAAGTTTTGTATTTGGTTCATCTTGATGTTTGTGTTCCTATGTTAGTTGAGTCTACAATTGCGTTTAGTTATTTTGTGATATATATAGATGACTATTCCAGGAGGACATTTGTTTACTTCTTGAAGGCGAAATATAGGTCTTTGGTCAGTCCCAAGAGTTCAAAGCTATTGTGGAGAAGTAGATTGGGAAGAAGCTCAATGTTCTCAGATTAGACAATATGGGCAAGTACACCTCCAATGATTTCATGAGATTCTGCAAGGAGGTAGGCATCAAGAAAGAATTGATAGTGCCATACAATTTGTAGCAGAATGGGTTATCAAGGAGGTAGAAGAAGACCATTGTTAGAGCAACCAATGCCATGATTTGTGATTAGGATTTGCCTATGTTCTTATGGGCAAAGGAGTGTAATACGACTGCATATTTGTAGAATAGGAGTCCTCAAAAGGTAGTGAAGAGAAGGACTCTTGAGGAGGCTTTTATAGGAATGAGACTTGGGGTGAGCCATTTTTCGTATCTTTGGTAGTCTAGTTTATGTCCATATTCCTTCAGAGAAGAGGACTACGCTAGAGACCTCATTAGAGAAGGGCATTTTTGTTGGATACGGTGAGACCTCAAAGGCCTACAGGGTCTAGATTCCAGGGGAGAGGAAGCTAGTGATAAGTCGAGATGTGAGATTTTAGGAGGGTAGGACCTTTTGGAGGTCACATGGGTTTGATCCAACAATGGTAGAGGATCGAGAGGGAGAGAATCTAAGGGTTGTGCGAGGACCAACTACACTAGTAGCACGGACAACCTTTTGATCAGGAGGATCGAGATGTTCTTTCGAGCTCTACTAGGAGGAGGTCGAGATGGGCCAAGCAAGCCTTGAAGGATGCTAAGGAAAATGTGGAGGCTCCTAGTAGGACCCTCAGGGAAGGTAAACCACCTGTTCTATTTTCCAGTTATATGGCATTAATGAGCAGCATTAGTGAGTTCGACCCTCTACCTTTGATGAAGTAGTAGACCAACAGGTTTGGAGGGATGCCATCGTGGAGGAGTACATCTCCATTATGAAGAATGATGTTTGGGAGATTGTATCGAGACATGAGGGAAAGTCAATGGTCACTTTTCAATGGACCTACAAGATCAAGCATGTAGTTGATGGAAGTGTTAAGAAGTATAAGGCAAGGTTCGTGGTTTGAGGGTTTTGCCAAAAGGAGGGAGTAGATTTTGAGGAGAATTTTGCACCTATCACCAAAAATGCATCTATCAGGGTAGCCATATCTATTGCTTTAGAGATAGGGTAGAGTATACATTAGATAGATGTCAAGAATACCTTCTTCAATGCCGTAATTGAGGAAGAGACATATATTGAGTAGCATCAACGATTTGAAGTGCATGGGAGGGAGTCCCATGTATGTAGATTGAAGAAATGCTTGTATAGACTTAAGCAGGCACTTCGTGCATGGTACTTTAGGATTGATGGGTACCTACCCAAGTTAGGATTTATGAAGATTGAGGCGGACTCCAACTTGTACTATATACTTGTTGTTGGTGAAACGCTCATCTTGGTGCCCTATGTGGATGAGCGCTTTCTAATGGGATCTAACAAACTCATAGGGATGTGCAAGGAGGACCTTGCTTCAGAGTTCAAAATGAAGGGCATATGGTTGATGCACTACTTTTTTGGATTGGAGGTGTGGTGGTAGCTATTATTGCTTGCTGCCTACACCTACCTACAAGTTAGTGGGAAAAGCCTTTAACCCCACAAGGTGTGGTTGGTGGCAAAGAACTCAGAGAAGGGGCTATCACACTAATCTCGACTCTCTTCGTTTAAGCTATCTCTTAGGTTAGCTATGGGGAGTAGTCCCTAAAGAAAAAACTAAGTTAAAGATGTGAGAAGGGGCTATCACACTAATCTCGACTCTCTCCGTTTAAGCTATCTCCTAGGTTAGCTATGGGGAGTAGTCCCTAAAGAAAAAACTAAGTTAAAGATGTGAGTTTTCTAGGAGAGTTGTTAGGGTTAAATAGATTACTTCTTAAGATTTATAAGAAAAAAATTGATATGAGCAATAACCATCAATACATAAGATAAGCATGAAAAACCAGTGCCTTCAAATTATTTCTCTTAAAATGAAATTGTATTTGCTTAAATGAAGTGAAATGCTTTCAAATGGAAAGCAAAAGTAATCCTGAAAAGTGAAACAAGAAAATGTTAGCACAAGATATTGTAAATGATTTCAAGATAAATACATTTATGAATCAAAGCATGAGAAGCTATCTTGCTCAAAAGGAAACAATCAGTGTTCTACTTTGGAGAATGTAAATGAGATGATAGAAAAACTCAAATGTTAGACGAGGATAACAACATGCTATTAAATTTGCAACACCAAATAAGGGTTCTTGCCATTGAAACAAGATATATCAATCATCTATAAGCATAATGATCATTAAAATGATAGCATGCAATGAAGTTGCAAAAGTAAGCAAATTTCCAAGTACCATAGAATTAAACTTGTTGCAAAATTTAAGAGATTAAAATGCTTGCAGCCAAAGTGCTTTTTGAAATAAGATTGGCATGTGAAATTTTAAACCATCAATATAGCAGAAAATTTGAGAAATTTGCAAGTAAATGTGATGAGATAGTGCTTTTGGTTTATTTTATTAGTTCACTCTAAAACAAAATTACAATTGAACTCTAATCCTCAGACTTCACCCTTGCCCAAAGATTTGGATCTCATAGTGAGGAGTCCATAGAGGTAGAGAGTCCCTAAAATGTCTATTCAACGAACTTAAGTTGGAGGTAAATTTTAGTGATGCTTGGGGCATGTAAGATCTAAAAGTAAATTAATAAGAAAATGAAAATTCAACTTCAACTTGAAATATATTTGCTTGTTTGAAATAAAATGTAGCTTTACTTGATGCATCAAACTTAAGATTATAGAGTGCTCAATGGTGAAGCATAATCAAATTTGAAGTATGATTTCAAGCTAAATAAACTCAAGTAAAGATGCTTGCATATAAAAAAATTTGAATTTGCTATGAAAGTAAATGCTCTTAAAACTTGTAGCAAATCAAAGTGTATAGCTAGTGAAATGAATGGAATGCATGGTTGTGCTAATTGACCAATTAGATGAGATGCATGCAATTCAAAGAGATCAACAAATCACACCACAAGTCTTCTCCAAAAAATGGAGAGATTGGGATACCAATGGGTAAAACTCACTCTCCCAAAATCAGAAATTTTGTTGGTGGTTAGAGGTAAGAGACTATGATGCCTCCTACAAGCTCAAGGAAAACCTTTACAAATGAATCTTGAGGTCTTAGACTTATCCTTGATGAGAAATTTCTGCAATATAATGTAGAAATTTCCATTTTCCCACTCTGGTTTTCAATTTCACCTTATTTCTCCAAATAGTTAAATGCCCTTTTCCATAGCCTTCATTCAACAAGCTGGAAAATAAATATTTTCTGAAAACAGAAATTCTGGAAAAATTTCAGTGCTGGAAATTGCAGAAATAAAAATCAGCAGACTAAAACAGCCACACAAAACATTTTAACATAGTGATTTTTGGTCAACATGACCCTGGAAAAACCCCCTACAACTCTTGTGGAAAACCAGTTCGAAAGCTTCTATTTATTTTCTGAATATTGCTTTTACAGTGATGCAGAAATTTACACAGCAAAAAAAATTACAGCAACTTCGAAACAGAACTTATCTCGAAAATCGTGCCAAACTCCACCTCGATTTTCGTGCCCACAAAACAGAAAAATTACAGTAGAAATTACAGCCTTCAAAACTGTACGAACAACCTCGAAAACAGTGCCGGAATAGCTGTACGACCTCCCTCGAAATTTGCAGTTTTCTCTCCTCGAAATTCGTGCCCACTTGCCTCGAACTTTGTGCCCTGCCCTGTTGTACAAATTTGCTGAAAGTTAGTGCTGCTGCCCTTCTTCTCACTGCTCATAAAATTCTCTTCAACTTTCTCCTTCTCCTTCTCTCAATCTGCTCATGAAAGAATTAATGAATGAATGACCTTTTCTCTCATTTTCCTCCTTTAATAGAACTCTAAGTGACTTTTGAGTTATCCCCAAATCCAATGGCTGAAATATCTTTAGATCTAGGGCTGAGATTAAATGGTCTTTTAAATCTCACTTTCTATTTTTTAATTCACCCCACTTTAATAAAGACCCACTTAGTCATTTATTTCCAAAGTCACTTTTCCTTTCTAATTTTACATTAACTTTATTAAAGTCACTTTAAAATTAGACTTTAGTAACTTTTTCACTTAAAGTCACTTTTAAATTAGATTTTACTTTATAAATTTATAAAGCCACTTTAGGAGAAAAATTAAATTTTTTTGGACACTTTTCCCTAGGGCAAAGATCAAAGCCTTAGGGAACCACCTATCCTCTGGTAACCAAATTTCAACATATAAAGACTCAATAGAAATCAGATTTTTACAAGTGAAAAAGAGAGACTAAGTCGCCTCAATGCTCACGACCAAGAGAGAGAAAGGAAGTCACAAAAAGAACTCGACCTTCCTCAAGAAAGCTCCTTAATTGCACTACCAAAGGAAAAAGAGAGTCATTCTCGTTTGACATTAGAGCGCAAAGGTCCTACAACAATTTGTTAGTTGTTTCTTGAAGGTGAATTCCACAAGTTGCTACAAGAAAACAAGTTAGAAAAAGAAGGCTACAAAAGACCAACCCAGTATTAGATAAAGAAAATCACAAAATATTGCACAATAATTTACAAAGGGCTAAGCCAAAGAGGATGAGTAAACTCTCCTCTTTGTCTAGCCATGCTTAAACTCATTAAATAGAAAAATATTATCCAATGAAGCACAATAAAATCTAAAATATTTTTAAATGATTGCATGCATACAAAGACTTAGAGCACATCCGATGCTACTACCACAAATCAACGCTCCCTCTTAGTGAGGAATGTGCTCTATCAATACCCTCTGTTGAGTACTGCTCTGATTTTGCAACATCTCCCTCTGAGCTGCTGATGTATGACACTACTGCGTACCAACTTTGCGCAAATCTTGCATCTGTATTGCTGCTGACACTGCCACTGGCAACATTGCATCCGTACTGCGGCTCCCTCTCAAATTTTGCAACTGTGTTGTTGCTGACCCTGCTGCTATCAACTGCTATTGCACTGCAATACTGTTGGTTATTGCAACAGAAAAACATCCAAAATTGAACAAGTGTTCAACATGATGCATCTCGGTGTTGAAGATCTGGCTACTGCTAGCTTTTGCGCTGGCCCTTTCAAGCTGCTGCCGACTCTGCGCTGTGCCTTACTACATTGCTGCCAACTTTGCTCTGCGTTGCTTAGACTCTGGTGTTGCTAACCACTGTGCCGCTCAGACCCTGGCGCTGCTAACCGCTGCGCTATCACTTCTGCACTCCTCTACACTAACTGGCACTCGTCCATCCCGCTACATCTGATTTGGGCTCCCATAGCAATGTATTGATCCAAGAGGTGGACAACTTAAGGATCCTGCCCATCCTGTAGATCCCTGGGTCTACAACTACAAATCACCCCACCTCCCTCTTGGAGTTATATGGGCAATAATGGCAAACTCCTCATCGATCTTGGCAGGTGCTGCTTGCGGATCATGCTTCTCATCTTAGCCTCTCTTCTTGAGAGGACACTGTGTGGCATAATGACCTATCTCACCACATTGAAAGCATTTGATCTTGGAAAGGTCCTTCTTCCTCCTGCGCTGCTCTTGCTGCCCCTTCGATGCAAGGGCCACATTATCTTCCTCCTCCTTCGTCTTCCTCCCACTACTACTTTTGCGCTCAAGTTGACAGTTGAGTAAGTCCCTTCTCATCTCTTCTTGCTGAAGAGCTGCCTACATTGACTCCTAGTCCAACAAATTCTCTCTGCCCAGGATGCTCTGCACAAAGATCTGATAGTCTTCAGACACTAACTTGAGGGCCAATCTGACCATCTCTGTGGCCTGCGGAGTTGATCTCGGTTCTCTTAAAGTCTAACCTGGAACGGATCAATGTGTTCACCTTTCTACATCCTAGTAGTCCACATTTCTCCTCCAGATACATATTTCGTTGCTCAGAAGATCCTTGATATAGCTTCTCCAAGGCCTGCAACATTTCTCTAGCTGTTGCTTTGCTAGCAATGTGACACACGACATGATCCCTCAGTCCGTCGAGGATCAGGGGCTTCCTTACCCATATCCTTCTTGCATTCCTTAAGAGGATCTACATCTACTGGAACATCCACCACACCTTCGATAAAGAGTTTGAGATCATGCTCATCTAGCAGGCATTTGATCCTTGGTTGCCAGATCACGTAGTTGGAGGCTCCCCCCAATTGATCTTGATCTCTCAACCCACTCGCTGCTATCTTTGCCGACTGAAAAAATATGCCAAACTAGCTCCCTCTCTCTCCTCTGCGTAGCTCTGGCCTGGCCTATGCACTCCTTGCTGGAGATGTAGATTTATCGCCCAATACTGCTGCTCAGTTCTCGAAAATTAGAATTCGTCGGCTAGGAATTTCCTAAGGAAGAAAATTCCCTCAAAGTGTCTCTAGCTACTCTTCTTGATGCTTCTGCACCCACAATCACTGCTGCGTAGAAAATTGCGTCCCTCCAACTGTTGATCTATGCTGATTTGCTTCGCTGCTCCCTCTGCCTTTGCAAACTAGAAAATCATACCTCTGTTGACTAATTTAGAGAGAGATTTCGTTGCAGGGACTAGGCCTCCTGGCTTGGACTGCGCAATCACTCGGGAGATCGATCTGCTGCTTACGCAACTCTTTGATCTCGGCTACATCAGCGATGAATCTACAGATCTGTTCTTTTGTTCCTCTTGCACTCAGTTATACAAGCTCTGATATCATGTGAAAATTCCTTAAATCTTGATCCTATTGCAACAACTGGTATTAATTCTTCTAACTGATAAACTCATTATTCAGTTTATTGCTACAACAATATCAAATTAAATACACTTCAACCTTCACTAAATAAACTGCGGAAAAATACAAATGCAGAAACAAAATACTGAACAAGAGTAAATCATAGACACATTTGACACAATTATTCTTGGACTAATGTCCCCAAAAAAACCCAATACGGGAAAACTGGTGCAACAATTGATGGTTTTATTATTAAGCAGTGGTAATTTTTGAATACAATCTCTAGGTGCCTCTCTTGGCAATCCAGTTATAGAGAATATCACTGACGAAGAGATTAGTGAGGTTACCTCACACTATCACAGGAAATCCTGGCTAATCCAACCACTGAATGAGTTGCTCTTGACAACCTTTGCACAATCCCAACGTCAACCCTTCTGGGTACAACGTCACCCCTTTTGTTGATCGATTTGCTGCCCAGGAACTTCGATTTCTGGCTCTCGGTCTCACACCTCGGCTCCCGACTTCTGCATTCGATTCCCTCAACAAATTTTTGGATTCCCTCTTGGCTTCTACACAACCTCTGCGTAGCCCTGCGTGGCTCTGCGTCAACCTCTCTAGCTCTGTGCTACCTTTGCTGGATCTCTCTTTGCCTTCTTTGCTGATGATTCTCCGACTGAGAAAGATTTTCTTTGGATACTATCCCTGCCTCTCTCTGCAAAGAATCTCTTGATCGATATTTCCTCTGAGCACTGTGCACTTTAGAATTTTGATCTCTTGATCCTTACTGTGTATTTTCTAAATGACCCTTCAAGCCCTTCTTATAATCTTCGCATTGAAACTTCAATGAGCGAGATTAAATCTCTAATCAACGACGAAGATCAACTTTTGACTTGATCTGCTTTTTCTAGAACATTCAGGCCCATATTCTATTAATTCACTTTCATTATTTTATATTTCTATGTTTAGACTTAGGGTCCCTTTAAAATAATTAATTCTTTTAATAAAATACAATCCGGGTGGAATTTCCCAAAACGATTTCTGGGTTCTCTGAAATACATGCGTCTAAGCCTTCTTGCAAATTTTGAGACTTGGAGCACATTCGATGCTACCACAAATCAACAACTTTAACTTATCAAAAGTACATTGATTAATTATTTGATTATTGTAGACTTTGGGCAATGTTTTTCTAACGATAAATAATTTATTATTTAGTTGACTTAGATTTAATCTCCACCATTGTTCAAAGAAAGCAAGGATTTAATTCTAGCTCTCCATCGCTTTGGATATTAGGGATTTGGCCTATGGAGGGTTATAAAAGCAACCAATGGGAGAGGATGAAGACACAACACAAGTGAGATAAATTAAAAAAGAGATTTCTTGAATAATTTGCAAGAGCAATATTGCAGATTTTTGTGAAAGATTCATAGGGGCTAAAGAAGAAGGAAAAAGGCAGCAAGAGAATTTTCTGTAGTTGAAGAAATTAGTAGGGAGGTGTTGACCACTCAAATTGCATTTGAAGATTTGTTAAAGAATCCATGCCCAAAGTACATTTCTGAGCATTCCAACATCTTCAGAACAATGAGATTTCCAGACATCATCATTATCATTCTGCTTCTTTTCATCACTATGTATTCTAGATTCTAAAACCATGTGGGGATTATGTAAAAATGATTCTAGTATGATGAAAAAGAGTCATGTAAAAGGCATAGTTAGCTTAGGACTTTACTAACAAGTGAGTTCACTCTAGCGAGTTCTTTTCCTTAGCTCATTACTGTTGATTTTTGGTAGCAACGGATGTGCTCTAAGCCCCAAATTTTGTGGAGAGGCTTAGACACATGCATTACAAATAACCCAAAAATAATTTTGGGAAATTCCACCCAGAAACAATTTTATAAGGAAAATTAATTATTTGAATGAGGACCTTAAGTCTAATTTAAGAAATTAAAATAATTAATCAGTATTAATGTAAACTGTGGGTGAATTTTCTAGAAAAATTAGATCAAGTCAAAATGTAATCTTAATCATTGATTAGATATCTAATCTTGGTCGTTGAAGTCTCAACGAGAAGACTATAAAGGAAGACTTGAGGGTCATTTGTAAATTACACCAGAGCAGATACTTAGTTGCCCAAGTAAATCGATTTTCTTAATGGCTGAAGTTCGTCAAGAGAAAATCGATCTAGAGCTAGAGTTGTAGGTGGAGGAGAGACAGAGAGGGTTCATCATCAATCCGCGGTGCAGGAGCAGGTGGCGAAGTGAAAGGAAGAGACAACGTAGAGGCAGGAAGGGAACAACGCAGTGTTGATTTTTGGGTAGCATTGGATGTGCTCTAGCTCCGAAATTTTGTGGAGGGGCTAGAACACATGAGATCTCCAAGACCCATAAATCGTTTGGAGAAATTCCACCTGGAGTGAAAGTTATTCAAATAATTAATTATTTTTAATGGAGCGTAAGTTAAAACTTAGGGAATTAAAATAAAAATGAATTAATTTAAATGTGGGTGAGAAGCTTCTGAGTGACGAGGATCAAGTCTGTTTTAATCTTAGCTGTTGATTAAGAATTAGATCACGACCGTTGATTTCTCAACAGGAAAAGTATAAAGGAAGGCTTGAGGGTCAGTTGGAGAACACACATAGTGGATGAACTTGGAGATCGAATTCTTCTGATGAAGCAGTGCTCGGACGAAGATAAGGTCTGAGTGATTCAGCAATAGTGAGGGGCAAAAGTAGTTGTTGGTTGGAGGACCAAGAGTACATAGCATAGCAAGGGCAACAGAGACAATAGAGGAAGCAACGCAGTCGCCAGGAGAGGTGACAGAGTCCCGTGAAGGGGTGATGCAGGACCACGCAGGGCTCACACAGGGACTGCGCAGAGCTTCCAAGGGACAGTCTGAATTGAGCTGGAGATCGGGTTTACTAAGTCGGGAGGGCTAAAACTCGATTTTTTGAGAGGTAGATTAGCGCAGAGAGAAGGTGACGCAGACTTCAACCATCACCACGTAGGCCTACGCATATACTGCACAGAGGTAGGTAGGGTCTTGCCAATTCGATCTTGGATCAACCAACACTTGCAGTGTGAGGTAAAACTCACTATTTTGTGTGTCTGCCGAGGATTTTCTCTATTGGGTGAGTCAAATTTTGGCACCCTATTTGTACTCAAGATACTACTGCTTAAGAATACAAACCCTCAGATTTGTTGCACCAGTTTTCCCGCATTGGGTTTTTCCGGGGACAATTGTCCAAAAATATGTGTGTCCTTTGTGTGATTGCTTCATTTATTTTTCAGTACTTGATCTGTATATCGATGTAGGCTGCTTAGTATTTGCATTAATATTTTACTGAAGTATTCAAAAAATAACTTGTTAAATGGAAAATACAAGTAGGTAATGAAAATTAGTTAATTGCAGTAGGATTTATGCATGTTTAGATTTATAATTTTTTACATGCAAAGGGGTGTTGCAATTTTGCATAGTACCCACGCAGAGCCAACGCAATAGTGGTTAGGTGGCCCAGGAGGGTTCCTCTGAGGTCATTTCTCATCAGGGAATTTTGTGAGAAATTTCTCCAGTGTTATCGCAGAGAATTCTCTTCATTAGTGCTGATTGTAAATTGTACAAGAAGATTTTTGTTGAAGAATAATAGAAACCCTCATCTGCTGTACCGGTTTTCTCACATTGGGTTTTTCCAAGGACAATTGTCCAAAAACTTCCGTGTCATTCTTGTGCTAGTATTTCCTTATATTTTTGCTCAGTAATTGTATGGTGAAGATTGCAGTTGTATTTATTTCAGTATTTAATAAAGAGATTTTTGTAAATAACTTATTTCTGAATAATAAGTAGGAGGAATAATAACAGATATTGTAGACTGCAATAGGATTTCATGTTTGAATTTTCACTTGGTATCAAAGCAAGGTTGGACAAGAAAGCAGGAGGGTCTATGCTAAATGGAACTCGTGGTGCTGCTCCAGCAACAAATTGTACTCCCGAGGGCTTACACATTCCGTATGCACAAGTTGCCGGGAAAAGGAAAGGCATGAAGAAGATAGAAGATCAAGTTATTTCAAAGTTGGCCTCAAGGCTGTAAAGGGAATGTGCATGTTTATCTAGCTCTGCATCATCAGATGATTGGTATATTGATAGCGGGGCTTCAGTCCATATGACTGGAGTAAGAGATCATTTCTCCAGCTATTAAGAAGAACGGACGAACATCCAAATTACTATGGGAAACAAGACCAAGTGTAGCCCTATAGGAAAATGGACCGTAGCATTTCAGACAGAGGCAAGAAACAATCTCCGTGCCACAAATGTGCTACATGTGCTTGGTTTGGGAATGAAATTACTTTTAATGTCTCAATTGTAGGACAAGGGATATGATGTATACTTCATTGGAGGGAAAGTATACGTCAAGCATCCAAGCTGGAAGAAGAAGGCTCAGATTGGAACTCGAAGCAACAAACTATACAAGTTACAGCTCGAGTCTCCAATGGCATTGATAGGCAGCAGTCTAAGTGGCGAAACAGATCTAAATGAGCTATGGCACAGACAAATGGGGCATCTACATCATGGAGCTCTGAGAATGCTCAGAGAAACTATTACGGGAGTTCCAGTCCTAAGCACTAAGCATGATGACGTGTGCAGAGGGTGCGTACTTGGGAAGTACGCTAAAGCAACGTATTCGAGAAGCAACAATAGGGCAAAGAGTGTATTGGGAGTAATACATTCAGATATCTACAGACCAATGTCCACTAGAGCTCTTGGTGGTAGCGAATACTTTGTCACCTTCATTGATGACCATTCCAGGAAGATTTGGATCTACTTCTTGAAGATCAAGGATGAGGTCTTTGATCGGTTCAGAGAATTCAAAGCTCTGGTTGAGAACTTGACAGGGAAGAAGTTAAAAGTTCTGCGCTGAGATAATGGTGGAGAATACACAGACAAGGACTTCACAGATTTTTGCGCAAGAGAGGGCATCAAGAGAGAGTGAACAACTCCGTATAATCCGGAGCAGAATGGGGTTGCAGAGCGGAAGAATAAGACCATTGTTGGGGCAGTTATATCCATGTTGTATGATTAGGATATGCCTAGATTCTTATGGGTTGAAGCATGCAACACAACTCTATATATACAGAATAGGACTCCGCATAGGGCTTTGGGAAAGACAACACTAGAGAGTGTCTTCACAGGAAAGAAGCTAAAAGTGAGTTATTTCTGGATATTTGGAAGTGTGGCATACTGTCACATTCCAGATGAAAAACGAAGTAAACTGGGTCAGACTGTAGAGAAGGGGTATCTTGTAGGATACAACGAGACCTCGAAGGCATACATGATGTACATTCCTGGGAGCATGAAGATCGTATTCAAAAGGGACGCAAAGTTCATGGAAGACAGAACTTTCAGGAAATCCCGAGAGATGCCTCCTGGAGAGAGATCAAAGGATGTTCCTCTTGTACAACAGCAGCAGGGGGGAGAACCAGCAGGTGGACAAACATCTGAATCGAGCACCGTAACCAACACCAGTATTTCCTCAGGTGGGGAAAATCCAGATAGTTCACAGCAGATAAGACAACAGGAAGAAGAACTGACTGAGTAGCAGAGGTACGAAAAACACTGAGGGACGCAGAAGAGTTTATAGGAGCTCTGAGGACCCAGAAGAGGTAGCGTAGGCAACTTGACAGATACCAAGCCTCAGTAGCAAAGGTTGAAGAACCCTCTAGCTTTCAGGAGGCCGTACAACATTAGGTCTGGGTGGATGCCATGGTAGAGGAGTATAGCTCTATCATGACTAATGATGTCTGGGAAGTTGTGCCTAGACCAGTAAACAAATCAGTTGTAGGTTCGAGATGGATCTACAAGATCAAGTATGCTGTAGATGGTAGTAGAGAGAAGTATAAGGCTTGTTTCGTGGCTAAGGGTATGCCTAGAAGGAAGGAATCGATTATGAGGAGACCTTTGCCCCTGTTGCCAAATACACCTCCATCAGATCTGTCATATTCTTAGCTGCGCAGATGGGATGGGAAATTCACCAAATGGATGTCAAGACAACATTCTTGAATGGGGTGATCGAAGAAGAGGTGTACATTGAGCAGCGTGAAGGCTTTGAGACTCATGAGAAGAAGTCTCATGTATGCAGACTGAAGAAAGCTCTTTATGGGCTCAAGCAGGCACCCAGAGAGTGGTACGGTCGGATTGGCGGGTATTTGCAGCAGTTGGTATTTGTCAAGGGTGATGCTGATCCCAATCTCTACTATTTGATCGTAGAAAATGAGCCACTTATTTTGGAATTGTATGTGGATGATCTATTCCTTACTGGATGATCTAGGCTCATAAAGGATTGCAAGAAGAACTTAGAGGTTGAATTCGACATGAAGGACTTGGGGTTGATGCATTACTTTCTTGGGTTGGAGGTTTGGCAGAAGAATGGAGAGATCTTCTTAGGACAAGGAAGATATGCCTCAGAAATCCTGAAGAGATTTAGGATGCAGGATTGCAGGCCCATGGCAACACCAATGATTACCAACTGGAAAAAGATAGATGCATTAGGAGACAAGGAAGTGGACCCCACCTTGTACAGGCAACTCATTGGGTCGCTTATGTATCTGATCAACACCAGACCCGACATTTGCTTCGATGTCAACACTCTCAGTCAATTCATGGTAGAACCAAAGGGAGTGCATTGGGCAGCAAGAAGGCACATTCTCAGATATGTGTGAGGAACAGTTGGATACGGGTTGAAATATACTCGTGGAGATGATGTCAGGTTGTGTGGGTTCACAGATGCAGATTAGGCAGGCAATTCAGTAGATCGGGATTCGGAAGAGTACCTCTGGGTATTGCTTCTACATCAGATCAGGGATGACCTCCTAGTGCAGTAGAAAGAAAAAATCCATAGCACTGAGTTCAACAGAGGCATAATACATGGCAGCAAGCACAACTACTTGCGAGGCCATATGGCTTAGAAAACTATTAGTAAACCTGTTAAGAAAGAAGATGGAAGTGACCAATATCTACTGTGATAATCCGAGTTGCATCAAACTCTTTGAGAATTCAGTATTTCATGATCGGTCAAAGCATATTGACATCAGGTGCCATTTTATCCGAGACTTTATTCAGAGCAGAGCAGTACAGTTACAGTACATTCCCACAGGGGATCAAGTGGCAGACATACTCACCAAAGCTCTAGGAACGAACAAGTTTGTCCACTTCAAAGAGCATATGGGGATGATGGAGAATCCATTTCAGTAACAGAAACAGGTGATATCTCAACCAGAGAGGCAACATTTGAGAGGGATTTGCTGTACATATGCAGTGTTAATCGTAGCAGGGTCAACAACAGGAAAGTGCAGCGACAACGCAGTGATTGATGAGCAACATGTTAAACATCATCAACGCAGAGGGAGATGCTTCAGAGTCAGAATAATGTGCAACATAGCATATCTGTTTGAGCACATTCCTCGCTAAGAGGGAGTGTTGATTTTTGGTAGCATCAAATGTGCTCTAAGCCCCAAATTATGTGGAGAGACTTAGACACATGCATTACAAATAACCCATAAATCGTTTTGGGAAATTCCACCCAGAAACAATTTTATAGGGAAAATCAATTATTTTAATGAGGATAATTAATTAGTATTAATGTAAACTCTGGGTGAATATTTTAGAAAAAGAAGATCAAGTCAAAATGTAATCTTAGCTGTTGATTAGAGATCTAATCTCAGCTGTTGAAGTCTCAACGAGAAAACTATAAAGGAAGACTTGAGGGTCATTTGTAAATTACACCAGAGCAGAGACTTAGTTGCCGAAGCAAATCTATTTTCTCAGTGGCTAAAGTTCGGCAAGAGAAAATCGATCCAGAGGGAGAGTTGTAGGAGGAGGAGAGACAGAGAGGGTTCAACATCAATCCGAGGAACAAGAGCAGGTGACGTAGTGAAAGGAAGAGACATCGTAGAGGCAGGAAGGGAACAACGCAGAGGGGTGACGTAGTTCTGCGCAGTACCCACGCTGAAGCAGATACCCAGAGGGGTCATTTCTCATCTGGAAATTTTGTGAGAAATTTCTCCAGTGTTATCACAGATAATTCTCTTCATTACTGCTGATTGTAAATTGTACAAGAATATTTTTGTTGAAGAATAATAGTAACCCTCATTTGCTGCACCGGTTTTCCCACATTGGGTTTTTCCGGGGACAATTGTCCAAAATCTTCTGTGTCATTCTTGTGCTAGTATTTCCTTATATTTTTCCTTAGTAATTGTATGGTGAAGGCTGCGGTTGTATTTATTTCAATAGTTACTGATGATATTTCTGTAAATAACTTGTTTCTGAATAATAAGTAGGAGAAATAATATCAGATATTACAGTAGGATTTCAAGTTTGAAATTTTCACAATTATTTGTGTTTTTCAACTCTTATAATCAGTGAATTTTTTCTCTCAGATATACCCCAAAGCTAGAGTGCAACTTGATGGTAGAGTCTTAGGTGAGTTTTAGTGTCTACAGTCGATGTATATTACCATACTAGATCATGTCTAAAGTTTCACAGAATTTGGTTAAGTCTAAGGGTCAAATTTTTTTTGTTAAAAATTTCCCTCTCGACGGGGTTTTCTATGTATTTTTGATATAAAATGTAATAAGTGTTGTATATAGAAGTTGTAGGGGGTATGAGTACACAAAATTAGACCTCTACACCTCAAATTTCTATCTAGACACACTTTGTGGGTCAAAAAATTTGTATTTACCCCTCAAATTCCATTTTTCCATTTTTTGACAAAAATGGCAAATAATTAGCCAAAAAATAAAATGAGTGAAAACTACAAATTCTCTCCATGTTGAATATAATAAAAATGAAGTGGAGTTTCCCAAGAAGTCAAGTAAAAAAGGGATGGAATCTCCACTCATCAAGGAAGCTATGGCCCAGAAAGAATTCGTTGGTCCTCTAGAATAGCTAATGGTCCAGGAAATCGAATTTGTTGGAGAGATGGTTTGAGTTGGTTGAATTGACTGAGTATTTTTCGAGGAAAAAGGAAGAACATATTTTTTAAGTTGTCCAAACCATTCCAACAATCAATTTCTACTCCACCCAATCTCCATTTGGGCCTAACGTCTTGCTCTCCCCAAGATCTGCGCAGGCTCATCAAGGGTTACAATTTTTCTTGAAAAGATCTAGCTGTTTTCACTTGGGATTAATACGTCCTTTCTTGGGATCACTTGGAGATCAAATATTTCTATTTAAGGGAGCCTTTTCTCCTCATTGTATCATGATTGCAAAATAAAGCTCTTTGGCTAAGAAAAGCTTTGCATGAGTTTTGTATTGGAATTTTTCTGATCTAATAAAGAAAGACTTTGGGGGCACATGCTTTGTCGTGTTAGTCTTATGCTTCCATGGTAATATTTTTCAGATTTATTTGTGCTTAATGCTCTAACACGATATGATCTATAATTTGTTGATATGCCATTCTGTGGATTAATTTATGCAAGGTATCTTGTATAATTTATGGATTGAAGGACCACCCTAGATTTAGGAGCGCTAGTGGGTTTTTGGTTGGACCCCTAGTCTTCGTCTTCATTGTGTAGTCCAATCCCTTATGGATCTAACAAAGCCTTTTGAAGTGTGTAGAGATTTATAATTTTCTGAAGCAGATCCTAAGCGTTTGGGGAACTTTTTGGTTGAACCAACCGACTCTCAAGAAGATAGAAGTGGAAGAACCCACATCGATTTTCTCTCAAGGGATTATCAAACGATTTATTTGAAAAGGGAGTTTCCTTGCCATAGCTTGCAAATATCATCTAATCTTCAGACCTATTTATTTATGCACTTTATTTGTTAGATCTAGCTTTTAGAGTTGAATCAAATGGTTAATCCCTTCTTGCTTGCCCAAGAGCGGAGGTTTCCTCATAATCTTTCAGTGTAGCTTTGTATTTGTATGTATACATTTCTCATTATTCTTTGATCTAGCTTATGTTGTTTCAGGACTAAGCACCCTATTTATGGCTTGTGCAATTCCTCTTGGAGGCTAGATGGCTAGGGTTTTGAAGTTTATTTTGAAGGGATTATCACTTGGAGGCTTAAAGAACCACAAATCTACATTTTTGAGGCCCATTTCCACTTGGCGGTGAGCATATAAGAGGATTTCTCTTCCTCTTTTGCACATAATTTGCTCTTGAAGCTTGTACGTCTATCTCTTGGAGCGATATTTCTTGGAGGATTATTGAATTGTTTTACCTGAGGAAATATTCATTCTAAATTTTTCCATAATCATTGTAAATATTTTCCTTTTCTATTTTCAATCTTAAGGAGGGGTATTGACTCCTTGAAGCTGTATTTTGTAAACCCTCCTCAAGATCTAAACCCTCACTTTTGTATAAGAGGGTTTCACTTGTAATAATAATAAAAGAAAAATTTCTTTGAGGGAGTTTGGGGTTTTCCCCTTGGTATCCCACCTCCTCATTTGGAAGGAGGATCTCTTTGATGGAGGGTGACTAACTTGTTCTTGCTAGCTTAGTTTATTTTCTTGCTCATTGCATTATCTAATTGCTAGATCTAATTTCTAGCTTTCATTTTGCTCACTCATCATTCATTTGAACTAACTCGTTTTTGTTTCATTGAGTAGTTTCATTAGCTACTTGATCTAATTAGCATTTTTTCATTAAAATAGTTGCATTAGCTTCTTAATTCACGCTTGCTTCATGGGTCATTAAGTGCTCCAACTCATTTATTTGATCATTTAAAGTGGATGGTATTTTTCTATTGATATATTCTTAAGATATTTCACATTTGAAGCATCTCTTAATTGTCAAAATATTCATGTCACTTGAAGCACTTGTATTAACTTAGCATCTAGATTGATTTTTTGATTTTCTAAAATTTACCACCAAGCATAAGCTTGGTTGATAGGTATTTAGGACACCTTCCTCAACTATCATTCAATTTCCAAAAAAATGAGTTTGGAGAAAAGGTTAAAACTCATGACCTTGCAGTTCTCTTGCTGGCCGAGTCCCTTGTAGGAACAATGGCATGCAGGTTGTTTTGAAGAACTAAGGGGGTATCGTTAATGAAGCCTTAGCTTCCTCACTTAGCCTTCTCGCAACCACCTCAGTCCTTACCAAGTTGAAGGAATTGAAGGGAAGTCACACCTTAGAATAGGCATATAATAACATTTACCAAGACCACTCTATTTTACACACTCACTGATCAGATTTGCCTCATCTTGCATATAATTGATTATTGCATAAGTTGGGTTGTGAACATCTGATTCACTTGTAAGCCTTATACTTTATATTCTTGTACTTGTTTATTTCACTTTTATGCTCATGTTAATTGTCCTTTAATGTTATATCATACTTGAGAAATCTTTCTTTAAGTACAAGTTTTATCTCTTGTAAGCTTCATTTTTCATCTTGTTGCTCATCTCCTCAAGTTGTATATAATCTTTTATCTTGATTCACTAACACTTGTCTTGCAGCTTGCTATTCTTGTAGCTTGAAAATCATATCTCATATGCAAGTATCGTGATTTCCTTTTGAGCACATATCTCTTGCATGTTGTATTTAAAGGCATTGGTCTTTTACGATTTGTCTTGCAGGATATCTTTTGAAATTTATTGATCTATATTGTTGATATTTATATGCTCATAAACATTTATACTTGCTAAATCAACCTTTAATTTCATTTCAAGTTATATTGAATGGTGATAGCCTTACTAACCATCTCCTAGAACTTGTTATCTCTAACAAGTTATCCTTTAGAATCTTCCTTAGGGACCACCCTCCTTAACTTAGCTAGGAGAGAGTTGGGATAAGGTAACAACCCCGTCTCTGAGCATTGCCACAAAAAACACACCTTGTGGGGTTGGGGATTTTTCCCACATTTCTGGGTGTGGAATATCGTGGACAATAAGAGCCACTTGTGGGATTGTGGGAGAGTTTGGGCAACTGTATAGGTGTAAATTTTTGTAGATGTTCTATGCTTGATGCAACTTTACTTTTTATCCCAATATCAGTTAGCAATCACATAAGCAATAAAGTAAAATGCTGATTGAACATACCAATAGATCGACAGAAGACAAGCCAGAAATATATAAGTGTGTTGATGCATTACGACGGTCAACATGATGCTTCAACCAGCATAGTCTCAATATGGTCAACCAACCAGAAGTGTCACACAACCCTCTAGGACAGCCAAAACAGTGAACCCAAAAGTCAACGCTGTCATTCAACGGTCAATGCAAACAATAGTCGCAGATAGGTCAATGCAGCCAAGTCAAAGTCAACGTCTAGCCTCAGGAATAGTGCCAAAAAATGCGGATTTGGAAAATTGAAATATTGGGAGAGTTTCAGGTCCGTTTAACCTTGTGTTGACCAAAGTCAACGTTGGTCAACACTGCTGCAGAAACCCTAGGCCGAAAATAGAAATGTGCTGCTGCTGAAATTTTCCCATGTTTGGAGAGAAGAGCCTCCAAGGTTATCGAACCAATCAGATGAGGAGAGAGAAATGTGTGAGGATGAGATGAGTGAAAATGCCCTCCAATGTTGACCAATTTATATCCATCAATGAGGGTGTGTGACACCACTGCTGGGGCACAAAACCTTAAGGCCGACCTGCACATATTTTGAGTAAATTCAAAATAAATGTTCTGTTCATTGGATCAAGATGATCTTTAGATCGATCTTGTACCTCCTTCGAAAGAGGAATCCAATAAAAATATTGGCATCTTCATCTGAGCATCACAACATGGAGTTTGGACCTAGTTGTCCAAAATTAACAATAGGCCACACATGTGACGTGGCAAGGTTTTCTAGGCCGTACGCGTGGATGCGCAGGGGCTTGAGGGGGTCGATTGGGTTGCTGATTTTGTTGGAAGAATTTATCCTAGGTTTTACTATAATTTCCCAATAAATTTAGAGGGACATTTTCTTGATTAGGGAGCCCATGATTCGTTTGATAAGTTAAATGATGAGAAGTTGGAGGGTTAATTTCTGTTGCTATCTTGTCTAATTTTCCTGAGTGATTTTCTATTTAACTTCTGTTGCAAATTGCTAAGTTAAAGGTGCATGTTGCACTCATTTTCTCAAAGTTCCGAGGAAGCAGATGCACCAATATTTTCAAAGGATCGAGATCATCAAACCATCAGTTTATTAAGTCATTGTAAACCCATTCTGCAAAATTTGTAATGTAAATGATGCTAGTAAGGCCTTATATGTATGTAACAATCTAGGTAAGCCTATTATTTTGGTGAGAATTTCATCCTAGGAGGTTTTAATCTTATTGACTCGTCTGTGTTTCTAAACACGGATGGTTGATAGAGTTTTTCCCTCCAATCTCACCCCAAAGCTAGGGTGGAAATTTTCGTCAAAGTCTTAGGGGAGTCTTAGTGTTTTAGTTGAGTCTAATGTAAAAGTGCTTTGGGAATAATTTAAGCTAATTGGCTAAATTATTTTATCACAAATCACTTGGTCTACTAGATCATATTGTGTCGCAGAATTGGGTGTGTAATTTGAGGGTCTATACCGAACGGGTGTTCCCCCTTTGAGGGTTGAAATCTAATTATCTTATGTAAAAAATATTTTAGTGCATGGTCCCTCATACTTAGACACCATGGTTAAAATATTAGAGGGTGGAAAAAATATTTGGTCCCCTCAAGTATCAATTAATTAATTTTTCTGGCAAAAATTAAATTAATCCTAAGCCAAAAAATTAATTAATTAGAGTCTTAAAAAAATAAAATTCTCCACATGTAAAAATTTGTGGGTATCAAAAAAGTTAATTTTTGGAGATCCTCCACCAAGGGAATATTGGAAATTTCAAGAAAAATTGGACCCTTGGGCCTTGGTGGTTAAGTCAAAGTCAATTTTTTGAGGAAATTAGCTCAAAATAATTATTTTTGAGCTAATAAAAAATGGGTTTAATGAGAAATTCGAAAATTCCTCAAAAATAAATATTTTCAACTACAAAAATTAAAAGATCATTAAGGATTCATCGACGAGCGAGATTATTTTGACGAGGATCAAGCCAACTAGCTATTATTTTTCCACTTGGAGGATTTATCTATAAATTAGGAGTCTTTTGTGTCTCAAGCCATTTGATGTTTGGCTAATGTAATTCTGCAGAAACGCTGATGTAACGCTACTGTCATTCTGGGAATGTTTTTTGAATCATAATAAAGAGTTTGGGGTGCAGTTCATGGTGTCTATTTTTTTTTGATTTGTGGTATATGCTGGGTACGAACATTCCTATATTGTGTTTAAATTTTAAATTAAATCATTTGTAATATTCCCAATTAGCAGTCAGCTAATTGGAATATTAATTTTTGACAAATTTTCCTTTTCCTATAGTTAACTGGAAAATAAAGTGGGTAGAGGTGACCCACAAATAAATCAAATATAAAAACACTTTCCTCAAGTCACTAATGCATAAATTAAAGTTGAAATGGGACCCAAGGGGGTCAACATCACACAGTAGGGAGTAGCCTAGTGGCAAACACAGGAGAGGGGGCAACAGAGGTAGCGCAAAGACAACGTGGGGACAACAGCTGTGCAGTGGCAGTGCAGGGATTGACAGGAAAAGGTGGCAGCGCAGTCCAGTGGAGCCCAAGGGGAACGTTGGGGGCTTAGCTAGGTAAAAGAGGGTGAGAATAGCTCATTCCTCATTCATTCAGTCATTCATCTCATTTTCTGTCTGGTAAACGAGAAGCACGCTTTAGCTGTTTAGCTGAGTCTGCAAGTGCTGTTTAGCACAGAGATTTTCAAGCGGGAATCTCAACCTCATCCTTGTGGGACTTCGAGTGCTTGCTTAGGAGAGGATTTCAGTTTAGTTTTGGAGGAGAGTTACACAACATCAGTCCAGAGTTACACAGCCCCTTCCAGGGCAGCACAGTGAGCCAAAGAAACACGCAGTCCAACAGAGGAGCAGCTCCAGAGAGGGAGAAAGGCCAAGGGATTTCAATCGAGAGTTTTGTGAGGGGATCAACCCTTCCATAACAGAGTTTTTGGGTAGTTTCCAGCAGATTTGTTCAGCTCCCAGTCTACCTAGCTCAAGAGGGTGATTTTCCAGGGTTAGCATTTTGGAAAATGCTTCGCGGGTTTTTCTGGGTTTGTTGTGGAGAGTCCGGTGTCCAATTCCCAGAATTTTCTGAGTAGTAGAACAAACCCATTACACAGTCCATTTCCAGCCAGCAACAACATTTTCCAGACTAGGCAGTGTAGAGGAGGAGCCACGCAGAGCAACCAGCACCGCAGTTTCTGAGCAGGGATTGAGGAGTATTTCAGCCTGCCTTGTGCAGGCCAAGGTGCCATCTTCCTAGCACCATTTGTACCTTTTCCCATTCAGAAAATATTAATAAAATGGCTTAGCAGTTTGGCTCTATTTCATGGTGTTTTGATGTATTTTCCTGTTTGCTGCAGATTTAGTCTTTGTTTGCTTTGTATTACTGTTTGTTCCCAATTTGTGATATTACATCGTTATTTCATTGTAGATGATAGGAACACTCTATTGATAAGTTTTGGGCTTATCTTAGACGATTTGATTTATTGTTGTTCTATTGGTTTATGTTTGAAGAATTATATAGTGTTTGCAATTTCCCCAACCCTTGGGCTCCAAGTTCACAAACTATGGGCACAGGCTGACGCTGTTTGGACTTCAAATAATTTTATGGTTTTTTAACTTCGCTAAGGCTGTAGTGTGAAAATTCCGTTACGTTACTCAGAATCCTACAACAACAACTGATTAGACTTCTCCTATTTGTTAATCACTGAACAAATTATTTACGGCGTTACATAGTAATTATCTAAATCAAATACACTTTAACCTAAACAACATAAAATACTGCAAAAAATACAACGCAAGAAAGATAGAAACACACACCCAAAATTACACTGTTATTTTTGAACAATCGTCCCCGGAAAAACCCAACTTGGGAAAACTGGTGCAACAACTGAGTGTTTTATTATTATGTAGTATTAATCTGAGTACAAATCGTTGGATGCCCAAGCTAGCTATCCTCTACAGAGAAATACCGACAAAAGAGTTAGTGAGAAAATCTCACACTGTCACAGGCGATCCGACAATGATACGAGCTCAAGATGAGCTACCTTGCGATGTCTCTGCGCAATAACTGCGTCAACCTACGCAGTCAGTACGTCACAACTCATGGAACTGCGCCACCTTCTCCGTCTGATCTTCTACCCACTGGAAACTCAACTCCCTGGCCTTCCGGACTCACACCCTGAATTCTGGCATTGGATCTCGACTATCTCTCAGGAAAATAGCGGACTCCCTCCAAAGCTCTGTGCTGCCTCTGTGTGGCACTGCACAACCTCTATGTGGCTCTTGATGTCTTCTCTGCCTTGCACTCCTCGAATTTTGAAAACTTCCTCCGGTCATACAATATCTATCCCTCATTGCAAAGAAATCATTGGATCTCTCTCTGGCAACTCAGCACTGCTACTCTGAGATTTCGATCTCCTAGCAAAATCGATCTCTGCAAAACTCAAGTGTGTTCTGTTGAATCCTTAATTAAACTGAGAGGGGGGTTGAATCAGTTTAACACATACATAAGCTTTTTAAATTTTTCATCAACTTATTTACAACTTAATTTTATAACCAACTTTAATATGTGAATAGTCTTAATATGTTGCAGCAAGTATTAAATTAATGTGACACCAAACTTATTATGAGAGCATCAAACATTGGAGCATTGCAGATCATATCAAATAATATTAGGTTACATGATAGAGTATACGTATATAAGTGGAAACCCATAAAGGAGAAAACCACATCTTATTATTGTTGTGATGCAAAGGCAAGCTCCAACTCCCTCTCACCACTGTTTTTCTGCAGGCACCAACCTACAGGAGGCTCCAACCTCAGTCAGCTACAACTGACAGCTATCAAGCTTCAACTTGATAGGGAAGCTCCAACTTCCTCAATTTATCAAAAAAAGTGTTTGCTAATTTACCTCAGATATTAGCTCTGTTCTGTAGCATCTCTTTCTGCTCCTCTCTTCCTTATCTTCTCTGCCTCAATTTTCCATACTCTGCATTCTCTATCCTTATTCTCTCTATAACCTCTCTATGCATATCAAGGTGATATTATTTATAGAGATTTCCTTATGACTGTTTGTATTCCTCAAGGAATTCAAAATGGATAGCCATACCTCTTAGCCTTCTGCCTTCTCATTTCTTTTCCAGCTCACTCAGAAAAATATAACTGTATGTACTAATTTTAACATTACAGTGGGATTTTTGTTCTCTTCCAAAGACTTGCCAATGCATCACAAACAATATAAACCAATTAAAACATTTACATTTAATTACAATGAGAACTCCAGCTCAACTCATTCAGCCTCTTGGATCACTGCGTATTTGTCTTTTTTGTGACTGTGTCTGTCTTTTTCTTCTTTGTATGCCTTTCTGTTCATTGCTGTTGCGTAACTCCTACATGTATGTAACTGCACTTTTTATATAATGTAAATCAATTCTCGGCATAATAATAATAAGGCGTTTTTAACATATGCACTGCCGTGTTATATAACTTAAGTAACTTTCGGCGATATAATGATAAAAGACCATTTTAATACATAAAATGCCCTTACGGGCCCACTTGCCGAACTTGCTCTATTCTCCGATGCGATGTATCACCTCTCGAATACTTTCGATTGCGATTAATCGCAATCGCAACTTCCATTTATATGTTCCAATGCTCTGCTCCTTCTCCGATGCGATCAATCACTGTTCACTTCGATGTGCCGATGCGATGAATCGCTCCGATGCGATGTAACACTGTTCACTTTGATGTGCCGATGCGATGAATCGCTTCGATGTGATGTAACACTGTTCACTTTGATGCCGGAATTGAAACATATATGAATCATCGTTTAAAACATATCGGGTCTGGAACTCAATCGCAATCGCAACTTTTGGTTAGCATGTTTCGTTGCCAACTTTTCTCTGATGCGATTCGTGACTCGGGTCCCACCTTATAAGACTTTGTTTGTATTAGGCCCGAACAATAGAGCGCTTCACATATATGTATATATATACTTTGGCCCCTTGTTTATAAAGCGCTACATATATAAAGCGCTGCATATATATGTATACTTTGCCGCTTTAGTCTTTATGTATCCTCCAGCTTGGGTTATGATTCTCGGAATTTTATGTAGGGGTCCCACTTGCGTATTAACTTTGGTTTATGCTCCAATCGTCGGTATATCATAACATAAAAGCCGGACTATACAACACAGCCCGATATGTTAACCCTTGGCCATATCATTATAACATATCCACATTATATAAATTACTATAGGTCCGCACCCTTTGTATTATTTCATTCGAATCATCAATCAACTTATAACTAAACCCAACGTGACATTTTAATACACAACCGTTCCGTGGAGCCCACATGTGTTTGATAAACTCTGCACTTTTAGTACGTTCCAACTAACAGCACTCTTTGAACATATATATATATATATATGCCTAAGTCAATCTTCGACCATGGTTTTAACCCTCGGCATAACATAATGTATTAACTTGCATCAAATATATAATCCGCACATAACCCATTCTTATATGTGCACTCAACTTTAATATATATTCAATATTGCAATAGATATCAAACCCGATACATATTTTAACACATATATGTTTCTGGGACTCGCCTCCATTAACACGCATCTTGCATCCAACGGCGGACAATTTATCGCATCGACTCCGATGATCCAATGGATGTCATACCATATCGCATTTTTTATTGGTACGAGGTTTAACACTTCAAATTTGCGCGAAAAAAGTTGTTTTACAAAACCGCCTGAGGACACATGTCCTTCAATGACATATATCACGTTCATTTTGGCAATACTGCTTACTGCTTCAACCAACGCGCGAACCCACTGGGTTTGTGGCCCTCCGGTTTTACTGTTCATGTTCGGGGTTCCGCTCCAACAAAAACTTCACGCCTTCGTTATATACATATACATATAATCTCTGTTTAAAAGTTTCATTTCTTATTTCTTTAGCACTTTAATATATGAACCTTGTTTCAATGTTATGTTAATACAACGCTACCATAAGGTTTAACACCTGCGTTACGTTTTTATTACGTTTTTATTAACGGCTTTGCCTTTGTATTCTCTGTCTCCGCCTCTGCTGCTTTTCCTCCTCTGGTTCTGCTTCCTTTCTCTGTCTCCGCCTCTGTTGCTCGACCGTTTCATCTCTGCCTCTGTATTCTCTGTCTCCGCATCTACTGCTCTGCCTCTTTTTCTCTCTTTGCTCTTCTATGCTGTCTCCTTTGCGCTGCTTTGCGTCTCCTTTTGCTGCTGCTGCTGTCCTTTGCCATCAATGACAACACTTCTAACATGTCCTCCAAGTGTCCATCGAGTTCCTTCTTATAATCTCTCGTTTACATATCAACGATCAAGATTAGATCTTAATTGATGGTTCAGATTAACTTGGACTCGATCCACGCCTTTATCTGGAAGATTCACACCCAACCTAATTAATACCTTGTAAATAATCATATTTCCTAAGTTTAGACTTAGGAAATATTAAAAACTAACTAATTAATTAAAATTAAGTCACTTCTGGGTGGAATTTCCCCAAACGATTTATGGGTCTTGGAGAATGCATGTGTCTTAGCCTCTCTCAAAATCTCGAGGCTAGAGCACATTTGATGCTACAAAAATCAACACTCCCTCTTAGCGAGGAAGGTGCTCTAGTACTGCTACCCTCCTGATAAAAATACTCTGACTCTGTACCACCTCCTGCTGCGTTGTTGATATCTGGCCTTGTTGCCGACCAACTACTGCGCAACTTTGATTTTGCGCTCCATCTGTGCTGCTGCTGACCTCAGATACTGCTCACTGCAACTCTGTTGCTGCTGCCACTGCAACATCTGCAACTGTCTCTCATCTGCTTCTGCTGCAATTAAGAGATGTCCATCATACTGAACCAAGTGTGTTCAGTCTGATGCATCTGTCACCCGAGTCCTGACTGCTGCTAGTCTTTGCGTTGTCATTGTAGCCTCTGTGCTACTGCACTGATGCCAAATCTACTCTGCGCTGCTCAGTCTCAGGCTGTTACTAGCTATTGTATCTCTCACTCAAACACCTGATTGCACCAACTGTCATTGGTCCATCCTGCTACTGCTACTATGAGCTCCTGTAGCAAGGAATTGATCCAAGAGGTGGACTCCTCAAGGATCCTGCCCTTCCTGTAGCTCTCTGTGGCTATAAAACCAAATCACCCCACCTCACCCCTGGAGTTATGTCGGTTATCATGGCAAACTCTTCCTCCAGTCTAGAGGATAGTCTGTCGATCTCTGCAGATGCAGCCTGCTGATCCTACCTCTCCTCTTTGCCCCTCTTTCTGAGTGGACACTGGGTACTGTAGTGACCAAGTTCAGCACATCTGAAGCACTTGATCTTCGAAACATCCTTCTTTCTTCTACTTTGCTCCTGCTGGCCCTTTGATGTGAGGGTTGCATTCTCCTATTCCTTCACCTCTACTTTCGTTCCACTGCTACTGCTGCCGCTTATGGTGCTGTTCACCAGACCTCGTCTCAGCTCTTCTTGCTGCAGATTTGTCCACATCCTATACCACCTTGGCAATGTTTCTCTGCCCAAAATACCGTGGACGAACATATGCCATTCCTCGAAGACAGAATTTAGAGCTATCCGCATCATATCTGAAGCTTGAGGCATTGATCCTACAACTGCCAACTGATCTCAGACATCCTGAAGTTTAGTGAGAAAGTGGTCTATGCGCTATCCCTTCTGCATATGTGTACATCTCAGCTTTTCCTCCAGGTACATCTTCCATTGCTCGGAAGACCCTTGGTACAGCGTGGCAAGGGAGCCCCACATCTCTTTGGCCATTCCCAGGGCCGCTATGTGAGATACAACATGAACCTGAACTCCATCAAGGATCATCCTCTTCGCCTTAGCCATCTCTTTCTTGTACATCTTATTCTGATTTGGATCCGTGGGGACAACCACCACATTATCGATATAGGTTTTGAGATCGTATTCATCCGCATATGAAAGGGAAACTTCAGTTTTCCAGATTATGATATGACGCATCCATGCTTGCTAACTATCTCTCACTTCTCTACCCAGCAACGAAATCACTGGATCTCTCTCTGGCTAGTCAGTGCTGCTACTCTGAGAATTCAATCTCCCAACAAAATCGATCTCTGCAAATCTCAAGTGTGTTCTTCAAGTGCCCATCGAGTTCCTTCTTATAATCTCTCGTTGACACATCAATGACTGGGATTAGATCTTAATCGATGGCTCAGATTAACTTGGACTTGATCCACACCTTTATCTAGAGGATTCACACCCAACTTAATTAATACTTTTTAATTAATCATATTTCCTAAGTTTAGACTTGGGAAATATTTAAAATTGACTAATTAATTTAATTAAGTGACTTCCGGGTGGGAATTTCCCAAATGATTTCTGGGTTTTGGAGAATGCATGTGTCTTAGCCTCTATGCAAAATCTCGAGGCTAGGGCACATCCGATGCTACAAAAATCAACATGTAGCTTGTATTTATCTTTTGAAAATACATTTAGCCATTTATCAAAGATTTATAAAATTTAATCTCTCAAAATTATATCAAGCATTTTACATGTATATTTTGTAAATATACTTGTAAATTATTTTAAATTTCTAATCTTGATTTTGTAGCTGGGGTTTTTGGGGTTTTGAGATATTTGGATTTTTTTATATATTGGGGTTTTGATTTTTGGATTTTGTATGTATTGGGGTTTTGGGTATTTGAAATTTCATTTGTGCAAGTGAGATCAAGTGAGAATAGATGGATTAGAGCTAGATCTTGGGCCTTGAGAGTAAGATCTAGTGTCTAAAAATTTTTATAGGGTCAACCATTGAATAGAAATTGTAGTAAATTGCAGATATGAAGCAAATTTATTTTGGAGCGAGGGTTTTGAAATTTTGTAGGGTCAAAAGCCCCAACGTCCTCCTCTAGCCTCAACATCCTCCTTCTCCAGCCCTACGTCAGCCTTTTCAGGGCCCGTGTCAGCCCTTTTAGCCTCCCAGAGGCTACCCGCCAGCCCCAGAGGGCCTCGACCCTCCTCCCTCCTCCCAGTGCCAGGGTTTTCAGGTCTTGTTAGGCTCGATCGTGAGACTTTTAGGCCTCTGCGTCCCCTCCTAGGGCAGCTGCAGCCCTAGCTCGTAGCCTATTAGGGCCTTTCGACCCCCTCTCTAGGCTAGACGACAACCCTTAGGGCTTGCTGTGGGCCTATTTGAGCCTCTCTTCCTCTTTCTTGGTCCTCTTTGGCCTTCTTGACCCTAGCTGCTGCCTCCTTCATCTTTTTCCTCTGCTCTTTGGCCCTCTTCCTAGCCTTGGCTTGTCCTCATTCATCCTTAGTTGACCTCTGAAATTTCTGAACTGAATATTGGTGAGTTTTGCAAGTGAAATTAGCTCAAAGTTGGTGTTTTCAAGTGCCAAGTGATTTGGAAAATTTTTGGCAACTTTGGAATGTGATCTACAAGGCCTTTGGCCCAAGGTTTGATCTCTAAACCCTTGTCCTCTCACTGTTTTTCTATAGCTGTAATAAATCTTTCATAACAGTGACAAAGTTCATGGTTAAGAGCCCTAAAAATCATATCTAAGTAATCCAAACAGACAAAGTTTTATGGTAAAATTTTGCTAATTATTTGGTGACTTGGACATTGTTTCTTGAGCATAGATCTACTTGTTTAGTGACTGAAATATCTCTGCATAATCGGTAGATCAGATCTGAAGATCTCATCACACAAGGATAAAAAATCCAAATTTCAATTTATTAAGCTTGCTCTAGCATTTGGTAACTTTTGGGCACAATTTGGCACACACTTTCACATTGGTAGCTCACTGATTGCATATCTTTCTTACTGCCGTTATAAGTATTTCTAGATCTGATATATCTCTGAATACTTCATCATAAAAGGGTTAATTAACTTGTTTATTCACTTGGCAAGTCTCTTAAAGTTGCACTGATCATATTGGGTTCTTACATGCTTAATATATCTTGGATCTAGAATGTATACTTTCTGCTGTCCTAAAAGTCTATAAGTGCTCATGATTTTTGGTGCTCTTGTGAAGAAGCTTGTCTAAGCATTGATTATTTGAAAGGTAACACTCTTTTGTTTCTTGTAAGCTCATAAATTTGCACTAAATAAGCACTCACACATCACATCTCTAATACTCTAATCTTGTTTATGTCACTTTGGGCATTGAAGTTTCATCAACATTTAAGTGTCCCTTTCTCTTATGTATTCTGGCATCTAATTGGCATTGTCTAAAGAGCATAATCTTGGCATTATTTTAGATAATTATCATTGGCATAAGATTATTGGTAATCACCATTGGAATACCTTGAGTAATTGGCATCGTTGTGTTGATAATCATTGGTTAATTGTTAAGTGAATAGTTTCTCTTGATTGCTATCATTGGTTTAGCATCTTGGTATATTGTTGGTATAGGCACTAAATAAATTGGCACATTCTTGGTTGTAAGATTGTCTTATAATTCATCATTAAGTATTCTCGTCATAAAAAGCTAATTATAACTCAAGTACTTAACAATTAAACAATATTAATCCAAGACTCACTCTCCTACCTTGCATAAGCATTCTAGGCATAGCTTGCACTAATAATTTACTTCCAAGCATAGGCTTGGTTGATAGACTTCTAGGGCCATCCTTTCTCACGTAGCTTGAGGGATTCAACACCTATTTAGTGGTTAACATGGTGACCTTGCAGTCGTTAGAGCCATAGTCTCTGCAAAATCGGAGGCACCGGGTGGTTGGAACAAAGGGGGAGGTATCGTTAATCAAGCCTCTGCTTGCTTCCCGTTGGCTTCCATCCCACAACCTACTCTGAAGACTGGTCTCAAATCATTTAAGAGGGAGGTTCCGTTTATACTAGGAATATAACTTAAAATTAACTTAAGATCCTTGCATCACACCTAGATCCTAGGATTTGCATAGCTTATAGGTTAGTTAATCATTCAAGCAATGGTTGTCCATCCGGTTACTTGGTATTAAATTAATAATAAACAAGAGTTTGACTCCATGAGGCACTAGTTTCATATCTGAATCTAATCTAATCTTTGAGTCTTGCTAAATTTAACCAAGTAGCTAGGCCACTCAATCGTATCTCTTGGACTTGTTGGTTGCCAACTTGTCCTTCATCTTTTCTTTTCCATAGCAACTACCCCCCATAGCCTATTGTTGGGAGACAACTAGAACAAAGTGTGCGAGGATTAGAGTGACAACCCTTGCCTTGCGTCATTGTCGCGGTGCCTGTACAATCTGAGCGACAACGGTGCCAAAGTATTTTCTGTTTGTAGTTTCTAGAATTAATTAGTTTATTGCAGAAATTAATTTACTACCTAGAGAAAAATTCTAAGGGTAAACTAGCTGCATGAGATAGTAAATATGCAATTTAACACTTAAAAATTAACACACCTTGGGGGTTACCTTTTCTTCCTATTCAAGTGTACCATATGGGGTTTTTCTTTCATTGTCTAGGAGGGGCAGGAATAGGAGGTCTACATAAAGGTAGCTTGTCCATACCCGTCCATACTTATCACTTGTCATCTTTCTTTCATCTGTTGTCCTTTCTTTTGTTTGGTTGTTGTCCGTTGCTCATAATGGTTCCGTGTTCGCTTGATGTTATGGGAAGATGGGCTTGTAAATTGCCTGAAGGTTCATTTAGCTGCAAAAAGAAAGAAAGAAAAAAAACCTTATGTCGAAATGTTAAAATGCAAAATAATGGCAAGGGATGAATGTTAAAAGCCAATTTAACTTGAGAATTCTGTCTCCTCATATGAGGCCATCACCCTAGTCCCATGTTTATCACACTTATCAAGGAAAAGGGACTTATGAGAACATCCCAACCTTGATGAGCAATGAACTGCCTCATCCTTAAAGGTGTCTTGAATGAAATTAATGAAAAGCTTTCTAACAAGCCAAATCAAACAAAGAAAAAAGCTAGGTAAAGGGTGGAAAAAATAGTGTGAAGGAGAGGGTAACTCAAATAGATGTGAGTGCTCACTTTGTAAAGGCACGCATGGATGAAGGTCTTGCATAATGGCACCTCTCATGAAGTACACCCCATACCATATCACTTATCACTTCTATTGATTGAAGGTTTGGCCTAGGAATTGTTCCTACCTTGGGGTCTGGAAGCACCTAAAAGTGACATTTGATGATCCTCCCAAACCTAAATTTGGCAACTTGTATGATTGCTTAAGCTAATTTGAAATTTGAGGGAGATACTTTGCGTGATATACTTACATGTATTTGACATTAAATTAGGTGCACCTTTTATGCTTTAATGACTTTTGTGATCATACTAGTTGATTTTACTCGACTCTTTGAGCCCATGCTAGATGATGACCTTGACATGGTCATGGTCCTTCGGAGGACATTGATGATGCTTCTCTCCTAGGTCTTGGACATTGATGATACATCTCTTAGAGGTCCTTCCACTAAACTTTGGATGTTTCACATTAGATGAGGGATGCTGACTTAGATGATGATGTGGAATGCAACTAGAGATGATTCCTCACCCTTTTCATCTTGGACGTTTCCATTTGAAGCTAGGGTGTTGCACCTGTGCTTGAGGATGATACCTATTGGATAAGCACTAACTTTGATGATGATGTTTAGAGCTACTATGATACCTTGATGAGATATGGGGGCACCTTTTATTTTTGGAGATAACTTTTGGGTTAGGATATGTCGTCTTGATGAAGAGATGCACCTTTTCATGATGATACATGACCTTTGAATAACTTTTAGCCCTATTTTGAGACGATGTCACCATTGGAGGCCTTTAAACTCACACGTGTGGGTTAATTTGAGGCTATTTTTTATGTTTTAGCATTGATGAGGCTATTTTGGGGGTCAACTTTGTTGAGAAATATATTAGGGCAGCTTATTGTTTATTTATTAAATGATTTCTCTTTTACATTGACTATTTCTTGTAATTTATTATTACTTCTTCTTTTAGATTGTTAAATTCTTATCATCAAGATAATTGCCAATACAATAAAGATCACAAAGACAAGAGTGAACACCAAAGATAGGCTCTCACCCGGGGAAAAACCCCTCCAAGGGGAAGATCCAAAATAAATTATCTTCTTATAGAAACAATTTCAAAGGAGACTTCCAAGACCAAACAAGACCTCTAGTTCTCACCAAGATATAATTCAGCCAACCAGGAAAACGAGTCTTCGTCACTTTTGTAATTTTGGATCTATGGTACCCCTTCTGCAATTTCGGATTTATGGTAACCCTTCTACAATTTTGGGTCTCCAAGATATCTCTATTTCTTCGAGCTGAGCAGATCTCTTACTATTTCGGCTTAGGAGCAGATTCTTTATGTCTTCAATTTTTCTTTCTTCTTTTAATCAAATTGCAGATATCATATCACCAAATGAGTCTGAGTTTCCTCCTTTAAATACTTGTTTCCACATGTAATGAGGCAGACTTGTACAACTTCTCTAGGTCGACTCAAACAGTGGTCTTAAGGCCGACTTGATCTGAAGAACATACCTAGATACTTCTAAAAAATAATTTTTTCTTTGATACAAATGCCCAAATGGGTCTTGACATTGACACTTTGACTTTGAATAAAAACCCTAGAGCACATAGTGGGTGCTTTGACCTAGGACCTAAATACTTTGAGCATGAAACCCATGCTTTAAATAAATAATTTTCTTTTACAAAAAGTTTCTTTTTCTTTCTTTTGACAAGTACAATAATAATTACATCATGTCATGAGCCAAATACGATTTTGAAGACTGACACTAGTTACATTCTTCAACAAGATTGATGATCTATCCACTTTTTATCAGAGATTTTATGTTTTTAGGGGATTTTAGCTTAATTTGGTGTAAATCTCCTAGTTACCCTCATATAAATAGAGGAGTGATTCACTTCATTTGACCATTGCTATACTTGGAGATCATTCATCTCTTGTAATATTAACTTCTTTTCTTTAGTTCAGTACGGAGCACTAGATGAGCGATTTCTTTTGGGGACGCTTGTGATGGGTATTGATCTTTTTCCATGGATGGTTATGGTGAATCTTGGATGAATGCATGGTAAATTAAGTAGGATTACTTCTTTTTGTGAAATTTTTTGAATATAGAAACCCTACTGCAGTATCTTGATTTACTTATCCAACTTGTTTGATTTAATTAACAAGTTATTTTATGAAATATTAAGTAAAATACCAAAGCAAACACAATTGCAGCCTACACATACATACAAATCATTTACTGAACCATAACACACACATGACAAAAGACAGTATTTTTTGGATAATGTCCCCGGAAAAACCCAATGTGGAAAAACCTGTGCAGCAACTCTTAGAGGGTTTGTTTATTAAGTAGAATATCTAAATACAATCAAGGGCACCAGTAATGGTTTGCCGAACAGAGAATTCACGACAGATGTACCACCTATCACTCAGAGACAGAAAATATGGCTGATTCAGCCGAGGAAGTAGTCCTGTGGAAACACTGAATACGAGCCCTTTCTGGCCCACTGGAACCCTAGCGCTGCTCCTCCAACCTCTGCGTCAGCTTCTCCGGCCTAGCATAGCCACTGCGCAACACAGGCTGCTCCTGCGTCACCCCTTTGGGCTCAGCGTTGCCTCTGCGTCACTTTGAAGACCCTGCGTTAGCCTCTGTGTGAGCCTGGTTGCACTGCAACCTGCATCCCTCCTGTTGGTCTCTGCGCTTCCTGGTACGGATCTGCCTCTATGTCTATGTATTCTTGGCCTTGGATCTGAATAATCCCTGGCCGATCTGCCCCTCACCAGCACTGCAAGCTCAATCGAAAATTCTCAGCAAACCGTGCTCCAGAATTTCGACTTAGCTCTAGTGCTACCGCTATGTGTGTGTTCTCCAACTGACCCCAAGGCTTTCTTTAATACTTTTCTCGTTGAGAAATCAATGGCCGTGATCTAATCTCTAATCAATGGTTAAGTTTAGAAAAGATTTGAACCACGTCACTTAGAACATTCTCACCCACATGTTTAAATTAATTCCTTTTAATTATTTTATTTCCCTAAGTTAGACTTAGGGTCTCCATTAAAATAATTAATTTATTGAATAACTTTCTCACCGGCTGGAATTTCTCCAAACGATTTCTGGGTCTTGGAGATCTCATGTGTTCTAGTCCCTCCACAAAGTTTCGGAGTTAGAGCACAGTCGATGCTACCCAAAATATCAACACTTTTATCTTGGTTTCATGTTTTATTGGATGGATGAATCATGTGTTAACCATGTTAGCATGCTATTTGTTTCATGATCCTTGTTAAACCAACTCTTTTTCCAAGACCATGGAGAAGTAGCATGTAGGCTTCTTCCCTAAATTCTTCTTTGAAAACTGAGAATGTCGATTTCAAACTCTAGCGTAAATAGGTTACTTGCCTTAATTTTGTTTTAATCTTGTTTCTACTCCAAGAAACGCTAGATTAGCTTGGTCCTAGAATCCATCAGCCCTAGATTGAGAAGGGCTTAGTCCTCTTTTTTGTGGCAATCATATCTTATCATTAAATATTTTTTAAAATTTTGTTCTAGGGTAAATGAAAATCAGGGTCTTATTACAGCAAAAACCTATTTTTACAGCATTTATTGACCTAGATGTGAATGACCTAGGGTTGAAATTGCTTTGAAGCATTGGATAAGTGATCATGAGTGATTTATATCCATAAATTAGGTCTGATGTCTATGGATTTAATGTTGTAATGTGCTATTTTAACAATAAAAAATCTGTATTTTATTCTCTTGTTTACCCAGAAATTTACCCTTCATTTTACACATTGTCGTCATAGTTTTCACAGCTAAATTTTCTGCTATCATAACCTGTTATATTGCTGCAGTTGTTGATTTTTTGTTTCTTTCTTTGTTTAAATTTAATTTCTAGTTTATGATAGTCTTATGTAACTTCTTGTTAGCTGTGTTCGAGAAACCCATTCGAGCCTCTATTGGTTACTCTTAGCCGCTAGATTGAGCCATTGTATCATTTGAAGCTAATCTGGAAGTTATTCTCCTATCCACTCTAAATTCCAATTTCCTCGTCTTATCCTTGGTTGTAAATCATTGTAGAATCCTTAGGGGCACTTAGCTTAAGATAATTGGGTTATTTGTTCCCTAATAATTACTAGGGAAGCTTCACGTGTGTTGGATTGTGTTCATCATTAAAATAAGGGAACTTGTTGCTAAGGTGAGTGGTAGCACTCCCATATTGCACTCTATCTGGGTCATCTAGTGAGGCTTTGCACTAGGGTGCTAGATTTTGCTGTAATAGGAAAAACCTTGTCTTTGAAAATTTTAAGAGTATTCTTACGTAGAGTAAGGAGTATGGTTCTTGGCCTCAGAGGAGAGTAGGGTTGGATCCTATGGTTGGAAGTTACTATTTGTAAGATTGTGAAGTTCATTTCTTGTGGAGGAAGGATTGTATAGCCTAAAGTAGGAGAAGAAAGCATGCTTGGAACTTGAAGCCATTAAAACATTATTGGAGGAGGATCTCTAATTTTGCTAAGGTTTTAAAGCTAGAGCATATGATTAGATTCGAGGAAATATACCAGGATAGGGGTCTGAGAGATTGGGCAAGGTTGCATTTGATTAAGGAAGGGGATGATTCCTCCATGATTCACTTTGAGTAGGATTTCAAAATTGATTCATCTCCATAGTTTTGTGATGAATTCCCCATGCTCCTCACATTCCTTGAGCTTGGAGGCTCCCTTGGGAACATCCTGTGTTGTCCCTTGTATGCTCCTAGTACTTGGGGACTTAAATGGCGACATCCCTTATTGGAATGGTTTACTCCTTGTGCTTGAGGGTTGTCTGGGATGCCCCCTTGGGGAGGACTGAGTAGAGGCTGATTGAGCATGACTAGTGGCTTGAGCCTTGTTCCATTTCTAATTTTAATTATTCGTTTATGATTATCTTGACTCTAATACTTAAATAATGATGGATATATTGATATGATTTGTATCAATTTCATTTTGATTTGAGCCATATCTAGAAACCAGCAACAAATATCAATTTATATGACATAAAATTTGAATTTAATATAAATTAGGGATACTCACCTGTCTGTACCTGCCATGTTCGGCTAACAGGATTGCTTAGATCATAGTAAGCATCCCACCTGAATGCTCCCATCGTGGAAGGGGATGGACCCTTACGTTTTTCTTAGAATATGATCAAATGATGTAGAAATTTTATGGTGTCTGTTATTCCCTGTGGTTTTTATTCAGTGCTGTATGTGCATTCATACTTTACATTTTCTGTTGTTTATTGCGACAAGTTCATGGATGCATGGTTAAATCCTGGTCTCTCAATGCTGTCTATGTGATACACTGACCAGTTTACAAAATGTTATATATATGCTCAGTGAATTCTATTTTTATGTTTGAATACTTGAGTTTAATTTTCATCTTGGTAATCAGGTTGAAATGTAGGAGCCTAAGATGATGTAAGTTTTTAGCTATTGATTTGGCTACAGTTAATATGACACTGTTTCTGTACAGAGGAACCTGAAAGAAATGATTGAACTAGGAAAATCAGCTAAGCAAGAGAAGGAGAGCAAGCTTCAAGATATCAAAAGAGAGGTGACTGAAATGGTCAAATTGCGAGTATCCTCTTTGAAGTCCAAGGTATATCCTTTTTTCACTCAAAGTTTGCTCCAAGTTTTGTACAGGATGCAGCTTGCAAATCGATTTTTTGAATGTAAATCAACATCTAATTTATGGCTCGACCTAACTGAAATTTCTATGCAGAATAGAAACAATAGGCCACTGTATGCAGGACTGGATCGTTATTTTGTTTGCTGTTGTCTATGAATGCTTTTGTGTATTTGTGTTATATAATTTTTTTCTTTCTCGTCTTCATTGCCATGCCAAAATTTTGGATTAATCAGCATGCTCGACATCTAGTAGTTAGCACTATAACCAGTCTTCAAAATAACATATGGTAATGGTTTTCTAGACTGAAACTTCTCAGGTGAATATCAAGCTAGACTGAATGAATATGGTTTTTGTGATAACTTCTCCCTCAGGTTATATTTGTTTGTCAGACTTTTCCTACTTGAATGCTTATTTTGGTAGAACCTTGGTCCTATTTGGTTGGAGTTTTGATGTCTTTGTATCCAGTAAAATATGAAGAACAATATTGACTTTATATGTGTGTTTGACATTGGCTTGATGGCTGAATACTGAAGATTGTGTATATGTGCTACTAAACTAGGGAACAGAACAACAAGACGGTTCTTCAGATGATTTTCAGGGTGTACCACCTTCTGCCGAGAAAGGAGCTTCAAGTGGACGTTATAAATGGGATACTGCAACAGAGGATCGGCTTTGTGACCTTTATGATCAGTATATTGAGGTGCTGCGTTTATTCATTCCATTTTATTTCAAGGGATTGGCACGATGTTTTATGAAGTTGAATAGTGCAGAAACTTTTGCCTTGAATTTGTATTGACAACTTCTAATGATGGTTGCTGTGTTCTGTGATAGGGTATGGATGAACACAAGGGCTCACAAATAAGGAAGTTGTATGTGGAGGTCTTTCTAGTATTCCCATGCCTCACTATGTTCTAGTTGGATTATTTTTCTCAGTTTCATATGCTTTGTACAGCTTGAAAAGTTTTCCATTCTATATTGACTCTAGTGGATGGTTCAAAGATTTTTTTGGATTTTGAGTGTGACCAACTTCATTAGTCACTATATTCTACTTGAAAGCATCTGTGATTTTTTTTTAAAACAAAAACAGGAGAATTCATTAATATTTGTGATTTTTTTGTACAAAACCTTGGGATTATCTGGAAGGTCTTATATTCTAGGAGAGTTCTGGTGATTCTAAATCTATCCACCCTAGTCATATTTTTCTGGCAACTTTACTTTTTTTCCTAATGATTCTCCTAGATTTCAATGCTCAAAATAAATTACTGTTGTAATTATGGATATAACCAAAACGGAAAACAGAAACAAAGATCCAAAAACAAGGAAAAGAGTGGGGGCACCTGTACACCCGTGACCCAGGGGTGTATGGCATCTGTGAATATGAGTAGAGCAGAATGATGTATATACTAAACAGTAATGAACTGGTTGATTGTATTGATAAAATGACGGGGGAGGACCACTGTTTATACCTATAGAGTAAAAAATCGTAACTTAAAGCTTTAGTCACTAATAAGAGTTATTAGGTCCTTGTTACATAAAAGTGGTATTTTTACAAATATGGGAATATGATATTTATAACTACCATTATTATAAAATTCATTAGCATAACACAAAAGAACTCATGTACATAGAGTCTCATACCCAATAAATGTGTTGTGATTTTAGGTACACTGCATGGCTTACCACTTAAAATATCTTTGCTCTCAATGTGGAAAACTCAACAAAGAAAGGCCAATATTGATAAAAAAGGTAGAAAAATTAAAAATATGCGTTGTGCCCCAATACAAGTACATGGCTTGAGTGATGCAGAAACACCCATTTGTACGTGGTCGAAGCACTAGATTAATAACAAGAGACAATGAAAGACAATGATGCATGATGGGTAATGTGCTTCTTTATGAGAAAGTTAATGAATATAACATTTGATGTAACAGACAAAATTCCCAAGGGAGGTGCAAGAGTGTGTCTAAATTGCTGTGTTAACACAAGTTTTTACCCCGTTGAAAATATTATTTGATGAATCTGGGATAAAAATCTCAAAGAAACATATAGGAAAAATTCACTTTTAGTGTCACGTGCAAACTTCCCTCTCTTTTCAGACTGGTGCCTGCTAACCACAGGTTGGTGTCCATAGTTTTGCATATACTGTTTCCACCTAAAAATATGCAAAATAACATAGAAAAAACAAAATGCAATGGTTGTTTGACCAGCAAGTTAGTAGCCAAACGAGTTTTGTAAAATACTGTGTTTTAAATGGTGGAATATTCTCTGGCATCAGCTTTTAAATGGAAGATAAAATAGACAGAAAACACACTTAAATGGGAGATTTAAAGTTTAAACCATTAAAAATGGCTCTGAAACTTTTATAATGTTGTATAAGATAAACATTAAAACATCGATCAACCCAGAGAGACGGAATAGATCAAAATTTAGCTTTATTCTGCAAAGACCAGGAGGCTGGTTGCATGAAGATGACTATCACAAAACCAATGACAGTGATATTTAGATACAATAGAGTAGGAGTTAGAAGAGAGAAAGAAAATGGAGACATTAGAGAAAGATAGTATATGCTGCTGGTACTAAAGACAATTCACTGAACCAATAGCTCACACCTGTGCGTATGTGTGTAATCCTTCGCCTCATCTGATGCACAACAGGGAATAAAGGAAGTCGAATTCCTCATGCAAATAAGATCAATGCACACTTATAAGTTCTGTAGAGTCAACTCACCATCCAATTGAGACTGAATTGGAGGAAAAACTGAGTGAAGTGGCCAATGCTTGAGTTCTACTGAAGTAGCTGTTGTAACTTATTTTGACATGCTGTAAGTTACAAAACTATTTAAAAAGAATTTGTCACCTTCCTACAATTTTATCCTTACCTTGATAATTTCCTTCCTTTCAATATCATTTCATCTAACCCTTTCCATTGCTAAACCATGAAGTTATGAAGTTTTTATAAATATCTCCGAGTTTTATTTTTTGTAAGTTTTTATTTTAAATAAAATTCAATTTTATAAAATATATATATTTATATTTTTATAAAATGATTTATTTAAAATATTAAAACTTAGTTAAAAAATAACAAACCCAATATCCAAACTATAGAAACTACATTTTATCTCATGCCAAATACGTCAAGTCACAAATCAAATCGAAAAAGTCAAAATTAAAATGTATGCCCCACTCTGCACTTGACTATTAAACCACCCTAATCTTTCATGCCTCAGGATATGTGCAAAATAAATCAATGGTTATTGATGGATTTCGGGGGACCCTTGCCTTTTCAACATTTGACCAAGGGGGGTCTAAAAAGCAGTTGCACATTTACTGCTTTTTACATCTGTCACGCCCTTGTTCATTTCTGACCCCCACCCCCCCAAACCATTTACTACTTACCCCTCCCCCCGCCCTCTGAAACCCATTAATTGCATTGATTCGAATTTTATAAAATGTGGCGGGAAGCAAATTTCATATGTTTATGAAATGAATTTTATACGAATGGAAAGCTGAGTAAAATGCGACTGAGGTGAAAAGAGATTTTTACACGTCATGCATTTAAGTAAATGGCTTTACAGGTGAAAGTTACAGGTGATATATTTATGAAAGGTTTTCGCAAGTGGGAGGCAAAGTAAAAACGAGACTGAGGTAAGAAGGAGACTTACAGGTGTGAAATGAGGTTACATGTAAAAGTAAAAGGACACTAAGTAAAAACTAAATTTGACAGAAGGAATGGAGCCAGGAGGAAAAGTCACTTATGTTCATTTATTTACCTGTATGTTGTTTCGATTTTGAAAAACTTTATATAAATTATGCACACCATGGGAGCAAAACCAACAACAGTTTTACAGAAATAAGGAGGAAAGGAAATTATGAAGGAAAAATGTACGGGAACATAAATTTGGATAAATACTTATCCAAATATTTTACAGGAGTAAAACGGGAAAGTCAAAATATTTTACCAACTATGGCAAACAAGACATGGTTTTTAAAATCCATGGGAAGGAAAGCAAGACATGGTTTTAAAAAAATCCATGGGAAGACAAACAAGACATGTTTTTTTTAAATCATTCAAAAATATATATATATATATATATATATATATATATATTTTTTTAATGAAATTCATTTACAGAATATTTGAAAGAAACATTTATCAAAATATTTATTCCCAAAATATTTTACGACAAATGGTGAAGCACTTTAAAAGTGACATAAATCAATTCAAACATTGGAGATTCAAAGGACACCTAGCAAAAAAGATCAACAATCATTCCTATTCAGATTTAGAGGCAAAGATATCAACATTTAGAGGACACCTGGTAGTAGAAGATCAACAAATTAAAATTAAAGTGTAGTTTTCCAGCAGACAGTTTGAGCAACTGAAAAGTTCAAGGAAGAAGACTTGTAAACAGTGCAAAGTTTCCAACAGAGAAATTAGAGATATTATTTTATTTTTAGTTTATTGTTAAGGATTTTATTCTAGAAATATTGTAACAGTTAGGAGAGATTTATTCTATATATATTTGAATCTTGATCATTTGTAATAAACAAGGGTTGGCTTTTGATGCCAAAACCTTTCAGCTTTGTAAAACTTTTATTTCAGAAATCCTAATTGAAGTCTTCCAAGGTCCAGTTCATTACAAAATTCGTGTTTCCTGTTGTATTTCCAGTACTTTCATACTCTATTTCTGCACATGTTCAGGGTTGCATAGGAGATTCTGGGTAAGAATAGATTGAGTATCAATCTCTTTGAAATACCCTGCAAAGTTATAATCATTTAAAGAGATTAGTTTATTGGACTGTTTGTCTGAGATAAATCCTCTACATCTTTTAATTGTTGTCTTCTGTCATCCCCTGAATGTGTTCTGTTTGGTTGTAGAAATCTTCTACATGCATTCAAATTGGCTTGGTTGATTAAGTATTCAATATAACTGCATAATTATCAGAAATTCCCTTATATTCTTCTGTCAAGTTCTTTAAAAATCATGTTATTCTGTTAGGCTGGATGCTGACACTTTGACCAAGGACTCTGCAAGAGAGGGATTTATTCATAAACATAGATTGGACTCTTTGATTTTTTGGTAGCATCGGATGTGCTCTAAGCCCCAAATTTTGTGGAGAGGCTTAGACACATGCATTACAAATAACCCAGAAATTGTTTTGGGAAAATCCACCCAGAAACCACTTTATAAGAAAAATTAATTATTTTTAATGAGGACCCTAACTCTAACTTAGTAAATTAAAATAATTAATCAATATTAATATAAACTGTGGGCGAATCTTCTAGATAAAGCAGATCAAGTCTAATATAATCTTAGTCGTTGATTGGAGATCTAACTTGGCCGTTGATTTGTGAACAAGAAGGCTATAAAGGAAGCCTTGAGGGTCATTTGTAAACAAACACCGAGAGGATCTAGAGATTGAACTTTTTTGACGGAGCAATGCTCGCATGAAAATAAGATGTAAGTGATTCTTGATTGCATTGAGGGGAAGTAATTCCGGTTGGAGATTTTCCTGAGCTGGAGAATACACAGCAGAGAAGGCAGAGAGCAGATCCGCAGAGGCAGCGTAGTAGCTACGTAGAGCCAGCGTAGTCCCACGCAGAGGCAACGCTGCAACCTCAAGGGAATTCGAGATTCAGCTGAGGGTCAGCCAGATCAATTGCCAGAAAGCCGGGGTGTGAGATTGGAAGAGGCCAGAAGGGCAGATCCAGCCAGCAGAAGACTAGTGACACAGAAGCCACACAGTCTCCATGCAGAGTGATGCAGAGACTATGCAGTGACTGTGAAGTGGAGGGCTTGCAGTTTCAGGGTTGTTGGTCAGTCGGGCTTCCAGATTAGTGTGAGATTTCTCTCACTAACTATTTGTCAGTCATATTCTCTGCAGGGATTGCCAGAAAGGCATCCCATATTTGTATTTAGAAATTTACTGCATAATATATAAACCCTCAGATTTGCTGCACCGATTTTCCCGCATTGGGTTTTTCTGGGGACGTTTGTTCAAAGATAACGGTGTCCTGTATTTGCATTATTCTTTCTTACTCAGTTTCCTTTTCACAAATGTATTTTAATGAGTGAAGGCTGCTTCAGTAACTACTTCAGTATTTGCAGAAGTAATTTGTTAATAACTCGTTAAGTCTGAATTTACAAGTAGGAGTAGTTCAGTTGTAGCAGTAGGGATTCTTAGATCTGGGATCTTGGAATTTTCAAATGGTATCAGAGCATTTGATGTGAAACAGGAAGAGCAGATCTAACACTGAAGTGAAGGCTGAATTGCTGCAGCAGCAACAGATCAAATACCCTGAGGTATTGCGGAGTTCTAGGCAGAAGGGCTGAATTTTCGAGGTGGTCTCTCTCTGAGTGAGTCGACAGAGAGGTAAGACTTCCAGATCAAGATCTTGCCAAGGCAGAGGGAGCAGCGCAAAGCCTTCACGCAGAGCCAGAAGGACACAATTTTCTACAAGCAGTTGCTGGGCAGAGAAGCGTTAGACGAAGAAGAAGCAACACAATGAGGGAATTTTCTCTCTCAGGAGATTCCTAGTCGGGGAATTTCAGTTCTTCCAAGGTCTGAGCTACAAATTTAGGCAACAGATCTACGAGCTCCATAAGGAGTGCGTAAGGTAGTCTAGTGCTGCGCAGAGGGGGAAGAAGAGGAGCAAATTCAACATTCTTGATGGCCATGGTAGCTCATGGGATTCAAGATCTGGACCGGTTGGAGGGAGCCTCCAACTACGAGATCGATGAGGATGAGTATGCCATGAATGCTCACACATCTCCAGGAGGGAGATGTAGCGACATTGAGCTGTAGTTCAACAAAAATTTAGTTGGGCTAGATCGTGGAGGAGCACACCTCTCGGATCACAACCTTGCTACGTGTGCCCATATTTAGCAGTAGCAGGCTGGAGGAGGTTTCAGTCGGTGCACAGGAGTGTAGAGACGACAGTTGCAGTGGATAGCAACACCAACTTCTGAGTAGTGCAAAGCAGAGTTGCAGCAGCGCAGTACATTGCAAAGCAGCAACAACGCAGTGCAGAGCAGCAATTGCGCAGTGCATCAGAGGGACATCACAGTAGCTATCAACAGTCAGTGTTTTCAGCACCGAGATGCATTTTAAACACTTGTTCAGATTTTTGGACGTTTTTAGTTGCTTCTCTCAGCAACTGAGTTGTAGTGCAGAGTTAGCAGTGGTAGTGCTAGCAACAGATGCAACATTTGAGAGGAAGTTGCAGTACGGATGCAGTGTTAATCGTGGTAGGGTCAACAACAATACAATGTAGTAGCAACGCAGTGATTGATGGGCAACATATCATACATCATCAACGCAGAGGGAGATGCTTCAAAGTCAGGGCAGTGTGCAACAAGGCATATATGTTAGAGCACATTCCTCACTAAGAGGGAGTGTTTATTTTTGGTATCATCACATGTGCTGTAAGCCCTAAATTTTCTGGAGAGGCTTAGACACATGCATTACAAATAACCCAAAAATTGTTTGGGAAAATCCACCTGGAAATAGTTTTATAAGAAAAATTAATTATTTTTAATGAGGACCCTAAGTCTATCTTAGGAAATTAAAATAATTAATCAATATTAATGTAAACCGTGGGTGAATCTTCTAGATAAAGCAAATCAAGTCTAATATAATCTTAGCCGTTAATTGGAGATTTAATCTCGACCGTTGATTTGTGAACGAGAAGGATATAAAGGAAGACTTGAGGGTCATTTGTAAACAAACACCGAGAGGATCTAGAGATTGAATTTTTCTGACAGAGCAGTTCTCGGATGAAAATCAGATGTAAGTGATTCTTGATTGTAGTAAGGGGAAGTAATTCCGGTTGGAGATTTTCCTGAGCCGGAGAATACACAGCAGAGAAAGCACAAAGAAGATTTGCAGAGGCAGCGTAGTAGCTATGCAGAGCTAGCATAGTCCCACGCAGAGGCAACATTGTAGCCTCAAAGGAATTCGAGATTCAACTGAGGGTCAACCAAATCCAGTGTCGGAAAGCTGGGGTGTGAGACTGGAAGAGGCCAGAAGGGCAGATACAACCAACAGAAGACCAGTGACGCTGAAGCCACACAATCCCCACGCAGAGTTGTGTAGAGGCTGCACAGTGACTATGCAGCACAGTGGAGGGTTGTAGATTCAGGGTTGTTGGTCAGTGGGGCTTCCAGATCTGTGGGAGATTTCTCTCACTAACTATTTGTCAGTCATATTCTCTGCAGGGATTGACAGAAAGGCATCCCAAATTTGTATTCAGAAATTTAATGCATAATATATAAACCGTGAGATCTGCTGCATTAGTTTTCCCGCATTGGGTTTTTCCGGGGATGTTTGTCCAAAAATAACGTTGTCCTGTGTTTGCTTTATTATTTCCTACTCTGTTTCCTTTTGACAAATGTATTTTAATGAGTGAAGACTACTTCAGTATTTCGAGAACTAATCTGTTAATAACTTGCTAAGTCTGAATTTACAAGTAAGAGAAGTAGTTCAGTTGTTGCAGTAGGGATTCTTAGATCTGGGATCTTGGAATTTTCGCAGGACTATCATTAGCAACCACCCAAAATAAATCGTAAATCTGGTCATTGTGCTTCATAGGCTGCTGTCCAGTGACGGTGAACAATGTTAAACAAAACCTTGTAACAATTGAGGGAGCCCACTTTGGTTCAAGGGTCAGCTTGAACCTAAAGACTGGTCGAGTTGGTTTCTTGGCATAGTTTTTGCAACCAAGAACTACCTACGAGAAACATATACAACAATAGCTCTGAGTTGTCATGAGATAAAAATATCCTTGATTATATTTTGAGTAATTCAAACTGAGATAAAAATATCCTTGTGGTATTTTGGGAAAATTCATACTAGATAAAATTACCATCGAGATAATTTGGGAAAATTTGAACTAGATAAATTTATCCTTGAGGTAGTGCATATTAATTTATTGGTGATTCCCTTGAGTAGAGGAAAATATAATAAAGGAGACAATAAAGGTGATCCCATGGGACTAGGATACAAGATTAACCCCCAAGTTGAGGCAATGGAACAAGAGTTCAATCAAAGCCCCTCCTTCCAAGTTGCCCAATAGTCCATGCCCAGGTTTGCCCAAGAAAAGCAAGCATAAACACCCAATTACATAATGAAAAATAAAACCTTCGGGGTTGGATGATCCACCTTCAAGCATACGATCATGACAGATGATCGAGGGTACACAACAGTTGGCTCATGCGGTAGAGAATCGTAGCACATCATAACTATTAGGTGGCTGCAAGGGGTTTTTGGCTGCTGACTGATGACAAATGTTAGGGGAAAATTTCTCCTATAGGGGTCACCTATTGGTGGTGGGTATCATGCCCAAGGATTGTTGGAGTTCTCATGCACTTCTCGTTCGAGAACATGGATCATGCACTCTACGATGAGCACATTTCCCTAGTTGGACTTGGATGTTACCCACCAAAAAGTGTATAACTCATTGGAGAAAACTTTTCTCCTCCTTGGGCAACCAACTAGCCAACAACCCTATTGATCAACGCATGACATGATTTTAGGATCCTACACTTCTCGCTTCGATGAAATTTCTCTCCCATTTGGCATTCCTTCTTGAAGGAATTGAAGGAAGGTGGGCCATCCATCAACAAGTACTTTAACCGTTTTTTAATCATGTGCTTTCACTTAATGTTTCGGGCATGTTACCACTCAAACTAGTAGGGGATGTAAGAGGGGTCCCTATCAGGGCAACATGCTAGGTCAAGGGCAATGATGGTGACTTAGCCCACTGTCACCACAACTAAGGCTCCCTGCTCTTTACAGACTTTCACCGATGGGAGGAGACTCGATAGTTTAGGAATTCACTTGTAAAGTATAGATCAATAAATAGGTGTGAAGTGACCATAGAAACCCTTTCCCTAGGATAAAACGAATAATGGGATTTGCTTGCCTTTTAAGAAGGAACTTGATCTTCTAGGGAGAGGGAGTGAGCATTGGAGGTTGAGGTAGAAAGATGAGATTTACAAAGGAGGTTCTCAATCCCTAAAATACTTTTGGAACTTGGATTCCTGAGTAGTCCTTAATAAATAAACTTTGATGAAGAATGGGACCACACGAGGCCAAGTGGACCTAGTCCAGGTTAGGGGATGGATTTTAGCACCCAATGATGTTCTTAACCTGGCCAAGGTGAGGGGAAAGGATCAAACAAGAATTTTCTTCCAATGATGAGAAATTGATCCTACTAGGTTCTAGCGTTGGGAACACCTAGGAAAAACTTGGTCCAAGAGCTAGGGCTTGAGGTATCCAGAGATTCCACCGTCGAAATTGGCTCAAATTCGGAGGACAGTGAAGGGACCCACTAGCGCAATTTCCTCAAGGAGATCGAAGTTTTCATGTGGCTAGATTCATGGAAAATTGATACCCCAAGTGACCTAATTGGGCTAGACATAGGGAAAAAGGGAAAAATGTGAAAAAGAGGGGAAAATGATCGGATTTTTTTTGAGGGATCAGTGCCTAATTTACTTGGGGATATGGAGTCAAGGATAATAATGAGGAAGGATTCAGTTTCTTGTTCAAGGAGGCCCAAAAAGTCAACTTTGGCCAATGTTGGAGGAAAGAGAAGAAAAGTGACTTTCAAGCATTCGTACTTCATACAAATAGTGCAATCTTATCAAGATAAAATGATCTCCAGGACATTTAATTCATCTAATAATGGTCCATACATATAATAAGCTAAATAGACGCATAATTCCACATTTCAATCATGCAACAATTAGCCCTAATTATAGCGAAGTTCAATTGTACGCAAGAAAAAAAAATTAGCATTAAATTTGCACTTACAATGTTAGAGAGTATATCCAACCAACATCACATTTGAAAATAAGAAGCTCCAAGATAGAAATAGCCCAAATCCATACTTTAAAATTCATCCATCATCCAAAATAATCCACCAAGGAAAAATGCGAAGTTCTCTAAAGATAGAGAGATCCCAAGTCAAGTGATGATTCAAATGAATACAACTAACTCCTATTTATACTCCAATTAGGAGTTCGACTTAGCTAATAAACCTACATTAGCCCCTAAAAATAAAATACTCTGCAAATAAACTAACTTTTGGTGACAGGCCCACCAAACTAGCTCATAAATGAAATAATAAGCCTCTCAGGAGGTCAAATAATAATATATGCTTGTCGTGGGGCCCTCCAAGAGGCCTGATAATGTCCAAAAGTGCCATAGTGATGAATACATTTCTGAAAATGTGATGGACAAGGGTGTGGCCCCTTGTTCTCCAAGTAGTAGACCTGTGGTGCTCCCAGTGGGTGTGGGGGCGCACACCAATGACCCCATGGGTCTCCATATGAGTCGAATATGTCTGTAGATCATCTGTAAAGGCTCAAATGATGGAATGAACGCTGCCATGTCATCGTACAAGTCCTGGGACACCTGCCAAGTGTGTGGTGCTCCTGTGGGGTCAGTTGGGCATAGTGTACCAAGTGCATTATCCTTGTCCCAAAGGTGGATCTCTAGTAATCTCGGGACATCGGTGGGGATCCATGGAGTGTTGTTTGCTGTTGTGGAGGCCCATGGCTCTCTACACACACCCTATATGTGTCATGTAGCCCTACGGGAGGTTAAGACTCCATATAGGGAGACCAAAGACAAATGGACACCATCTGCAATCCTGTATAAGATCCAATGCGTCCCCTCGCCTTCCAGTACAACAAGTCATTAGAGTAATCGTGTAAAAAATCTTACAAACCATAGAAAACAAAGTGGGCACTTCATAATGGCATGCCCTTCCGTAGTGGACTTTGGCATGTGGTAATGTCTCCAAGCTCGAAAGTGGGTTAGCAAGGTACTTTAGTAGGTGGTTTCTATCCTTAGAGGGGATAGTATGTCCAATGTACATCCCTCAAATGGGGGTGGCAAGTGACAAAGAAGTGAAATGGAATAGGGAATGAGAGGGGCAGTCTGGGCCACATATTGGGGCACAAGGGCAACTAGAGAAAGGGAAGCCCACACCTGGGTGTATAATGTGTAGGAGGGAGCAATCATTGTACATGAGGTGCCATAGCCTTGATTTTTCCACCCTTCTTAATATGCCTTTTGCCTTTTATGAATTTTCTTCAATTAACTTCTCGGGGCTCAAAGGACAAGAGCATGATGGGTAGGATATAGCAGTGATTACCCCCTTTTAGGTAGGGAGGTTCATTGCCCTCTAGGGGTTGGGACAACCATGGGTTCCTTAATGATAAAAGAGGTTCATCTAGTTCCTATAGAACCAGGGTGATGACCATGGGTATGGGGTAGAGCTCATGTATTGGCTTTTTCCCACGTGCTAATTATTTTTTTCCCGACCATCATTTGCATTTTGTGGTAAAATTTCCTGTTGAACGTGGCCATTTATGCTTTTACTTTTTCTTTTAGTTGCTTCAACTTTCGGGGCATCGTTCTAGGCCTGACCCAAGGTGGGTCAAGGGAACAAGGAGGTTGACCCTTTGTGGACCTAGAGAGGCAATGTGAACCCAGGTGGGAGAAATGATGAATGGGAGTATAGTGAGTGGAAAGTGAGTAATATATGCGGATAAAGGAGCGGGACCACGCACCCAAAGTCGGGGTTTCCCAAGTAGTACCACCGTAGAACTAAATGGTCAATAAAGGAGATGCTACTGGACTTAGATCCAAGGGTAACATCCAAAAGAGAGCAAGGGGACAGGAGCACAAACTAAGTCCGCTCTTTCCGCCAAATCCCCCCATCAGTCCATGCCCAAAAGCATCCATGATAAGTAAACCCAATACTCAATTACCAAATGAGAAAACATACCTTTAGGTTCGGGAGGACCACCTTCAAACATGCGATTAATACAAATGGGTGAGGGACCACATGGCTGGCTCAGGAGGTGGAGAAATGGCACAACAAGCTAGTTGAATGTTGCTGTCTGAGGTCCATCATGGAGAAATTTTTTTCTCCTAGGGATATCACCCACGAAGTGGTGGGTAACATCTGGCTCCAACTGCGACATGATCTCTCGAGGAGGTGGGAAAAGCTACTTGAACGGGAGGTCACAAGATCTCCAACAATCTTCTGGTCACTGTAGACCTGTTATCTGCACATATCAATGACCAAAACCTCGAGGCAACATGTTTTTCACGGTGCCTTATGATCACCCATGCTTAATGTCAAGCCATAAAATCAACAAGTAATAAAAATATGCAAATTTTAATCTAAATGCAGCTAAGAGGTTGGGGACTTGGATTTCCTCAGGCTTCAACCTTACAGGTAGTCTACACTCAAGCAGAAGGGAGCCGAGTGTGAAAATTTCTTAAACTTAAGAAACCCTACTGTTAAATATTGATTTACTTCTCCTACTTACATAAGTTATTAATCTGAATATTCAGAATTAACATCGAAGTAAATACAGTTAACATCCTACACATACAGATCAAATACTGAATAACATGCTCATAGACAAAGTGACACACAAGGATTTTCTGGACAAATGTCCTTGGAAAAGCCCAATGCAGGAAAGCTGGTGCTGCTTGTTGAGATTTTGCGTAGTTGGGGTTGCATTAGGTGTGTGTTGAGATTTTGTGTATTTGGGGTAGCATCAGTTGTGCTCTAGCTCCCAAATTTTGTGGAGGGACTAAAGTACACTTGATCTACAAGACTTAGAAGGGGATTTGGGAAATTTCATTTGCTTTGGGAGATATTTAATTATTTTAATGTATTTCCTAAGTCTAAACTTAGGAAAATGAAATAATTAAAGTTAATTAAATTAAACATGTGATGAAATTCTCTTAAGTCACACAGATCAAACTTTCTTTTAACCTTAGCCATTGATTCAAGATCTGATCATGGCCGTTGGTTTCCCAACGAGAAAAGTATAAAGGAAAGGCTTGGGGTCATTTGTAAACACACAGAGGCATAGCACTGAAACTAAGCTGAGATTCTAGGGCGGGTTTGCTAAGAATTCTCAGAAGTGTTTTCAGCTGCAGAGAGGGGAGTTTAGACAAAGGGGATGAGCTAATCCCATTGTCTAGAATCAGCAAAAGATAGAGATCAACTCAAAGAGCTAGTGCAAAGAATCAGGAGAAGTAGCAACAGAGAGGGCAACAGTTGCGCAACGCAAAGGCAGCTTTAGCTACCTAGGTGCTGCGCAGTCCCTCCCAAGGCAGCGCAATTCAGCTGGAAACCCTCAGGGGTTACGCAAAGACCCTTAGGGGCAGCATAGGGACTGTGTCACCCAGTCTGGGGTAACGCAGCCCTTTCCAGGCTAGCGCTGAGGGACACAGGGGCTTTAGAGTCTGACGTAGGGGCTTCGAGGGCAGCATTGGGGTCTCTAGGGCCTAATTTTGGCTGAGTTCTGTAAATCCCGTTTGAGGGTGTGGATTAGTCATTATTTTGGCTTTAGAATAGCTGGTGAATTGCAGATCTATTTAATATCTGTTGGGTTTTCCAGATCTAGAACCCAGATTTGCTGTATTCAGAAAACTCTTAATAATAAAACCCTCCAGTAGCCAGCGGATTGGTTTTCCCGCATTGGATTTTTCTGGGGACTATTTGTCCAGAAAATCACTGTGTCACTTTGTCTATGTGTGCATGTACTTTTTCTAGATCTGAATTGGTGAAAGTCTGTTATGTGTTTTGCTTTGATATTAATCTGAAATTTTCAGTTAATAACTTAATTAAGTAGGAAGAGCATAACCAGATCTAACAGTAGATTTCTGCATAATAGTAACATTCAAAAATTTTCACATGGTATCAGAGCAATTGCAGATCTAGGAGGGTCACCAGCAAAAGACTGAAGGTTCTTGTTGTAGAAAGCATCAGGAAGAGCAGCAAAACGACAGATCTGAAGGGACAACACAATTTTCAGAGAGGCAGAGATACGCAGAGGGCAGGGTGACGCAGTCTAACGCTATCTCCCAGCAGGCCCACGTACTTACTGCGCAGAGGCAGCATAGAGGTAGCGTTGGGATTGTCTGAAGCCAGCTAGTGTGACGTAGATCTGAAGTTGTCAGATCCAGAATATCCTGAAGCACAACTGCAGAAATTAAGTAGGTACTGGTGGGGTTAAAATTCTGAAGTTTTTAGATTTTTAGCTTAAGCACTAGTGACAACGAGCAGGAGGAGATCAACATCTCAGAGAGTTTCTAGCCAAAGAAACTTGCAGATTGATCAGAGGATCAAAGAGAGCTGAATCATTGTTGATTTGGCAGATTTCCAGGAAGGGAAATCAGTTGTCAGAGGGAGCAGAAGGTGCCTGTTTCGCCATGGGCCTTAGATCTAATTCTCTAGCAAAGAGAAAGGAAGCTTTGGCACTTTTCTGAGCAGATGGTTTCTCATGGACCGCGTGATCAAGACAGATTGGATGGCCTTTCCAACTTCTCAGTTTTGAAGGCTAGGATCCTAATAGTCGTAGAGGCATATCATCTAAGAGACCATGCAGAACAAACTCTAGCCACACCGACTGATGCAGATCTCTTAAGGAAGCATAATGAAGTTGTTGGGCATGCCAAGCGGCTGATTATGGATGGAATTAAGGACCATATTGTCCCAGATGTAGCTGAAAAGAAGACAACGAATGAGATTTGGAAGGCCTTAACTTCCCTATATGAGGGAAAGTCTATCCAAAGAAAGATGTTGTTAGAGACTTAGATGCGGTCATTCATGATTACCAAGGGCGAAGACATGGAACATTTCCTCTTCAGATTGTAGTCGATCAGAGGTCAGTGGACTGCAATGGTTGCTAAGGTGGAAGATGAGCTGATGGTAAGGACCGCTCTCAATGCAGTCACAGATGAGTGGGAAACCTTTGTCCAAATTTTCTTGGGTAGAGCGGACCTCCCAGATTGGGACAGCTTGTGGGCAATTCTGCGTCAAGAAGAACTCCGCAGAATCACCAAGAAGCAGTACAACTTTGGATTGAGCAAAGTGAAGAAGGAAGAAGAAGAAGATGCAACCTTGGCATCAAAGAGGTAATAGGGAAAGAAGAAGAAGGATCTGTCAAAGATCAAGTGCTTCCAGTGTGGTGAATTAGGACACTTTGCCAACAATTGTCCTCAGAAACAAAAAGACAAGGAAGCTCCTTCTTCCAAGGCTGCTGTGGTGGATGATGGATCAGAAGATGATGCAGCCATGAGCACTCATGAATCACGAAAGTGGGGCGACATGGATTTGTAGAGGAACTACAGAATATAAGGCGAGATCCTTGAGAAGCTCATCTCTTGGATGACATGCGAGCTACGACAGCCTTATGATAGTAGCGGGACAAGTGGAGCAGTGGGTGCATAGATCACGGATGAAGCAAAGGCAGATTTGACGGCTGGAAGGAGCAGCACAGTGCAGATGCAGCAACAACAACGTAGGGGCTGATGTGACTTCAACAGTGCGGAGCAGAGCTACTTACGCAGAGAAGAGATGCAGCAACGTGGAGGCTTCAGGAGGACATCGTAGCACAGTAGCAGCGTGAGGGATTTCAGCACAAGGGGCTGATGTGACTTTCAGCAGTGCAAAGGGAGTCTGCTTACGCAGTGCAGAGCTATTGCTGTGCATCATACTTCAGATGTAAGCACAGATCAACAACCTATGGAGCTTCAGTGATGAGGATGCAGCCCAACTGACTTGTTTGTCAAAGATTAGGCAGGAGATTTAGTTGTTTCTCTCAACAACTGAAGTTGCAGTGCAACAGATCAATAGTGGTAGTGCTATGCGCATCACAAATGCAACAAAATTGAGAAGGAGCTGCAATACAGATGTTGCAGTGGTAGTGGCAGCGTCATGGGCAATAATACAAAATGGCAGTAGCAGTGCAAAGTTGAGTGGCAGCACGCCAAGCATGAGCAACACAGAACCAGTGCCCAAAATCTTGTAATGGATAGTGTGATGTATTGCTAGAGCACACTCTTGATGCTGAAAGGGAGTGTTGAGATTTTGTGTATTTGGGGTAGCATCAGTTGTGCTCTAGCTCCTAAATTTTGTGGAAGGACTAAAGTACACTTGATCTACAAGACCCAGAAAGGGATTTGGTAAATTTCATTTGGTTTGGGAGATATTTAATTAATTAATTAATTATTTTAATGTATTTCCTAAGTCTAAAGTTAGGAAAATGAAATAATTAAAGTTAATTAAATTAAACATGTGATTCCCCCCCTCTCCAATCATGACCCTAACTTCACGTACTCTCACCTTCCTCCCCACGTATAATCGAGCCCTCGACACTATCATTGCCAGTCATCAGAAGGACAATCCTAACTGTAGCATTCATTTCTCGCAATGTATATCCAACCCATGTGGCACGCTCTCTCGCGGCATCCCCTGCCATCGGCTCCTCCCTCTAGCCTATATCTACCTCATGCAGCTCAACCACTCCTCATTTCTTCTTTTGGCCTCATCGAACCTGTATCCGTCGGCTCTGCTCTCCATCTCCTCCTTGCTTCGCCCTGGGCCAGGTCACCTATGCCACCCTTTGTAGCCTGTTGCTTCTGCACGCCCCTCTCTGCTCGGCTCTTTTCTCATGCCCCCCCGCAAAGCCACTCCTTCTCTCCCTGCTCAAGACTATCGAGGTCGTGGTGTCCGCTGGGCCAACCTCTCTCGACCCCCAGTCATTCACGCTGAGACGACAACCAGAAACTCTGCCAGAATCTTTACTGCCATCGCCAATCCGGAAGTGCAGGGAAAATTTATTTAGTCGCACCATTGACCTTTACTGGTAGACAAAAACCAGTAAAGGTCCATCTCCTCCTTGCTTCGCCCTGCTAGGTCACCTATGCCACCCTTTGCAGCCTGTTGCTTCTGCTCGCCCCTCTCTGCTTGGCTCTTTTCTCATGGCCCCCCGCAAAGCCACTCCTCCTCTCCCTGCTCAAGACTATCGAGGTCGTGGTGTCCGCTGGGCCAACCTCTCTCGACCCCCAGTCACTCGCGCTGAGACGACAACCAGAAACTCTGCCAGAATCTTTACTACCATCGCCAATCCGGAAGTGCAGGGAAAATTTATTCAGTCGCGCCATTGACCTTTACTGGTAGACAAAAACCATGCTCACCATGGCTCTCTAAGATCACCAGGACCACAACCGCATCCCGGAACACAAACTCGATTCCCTCACTGAGAAATTCGTGATGTATGTCAGCAAAGTCCATCACCGAAAGTTCATTGACCGCAGCTCTCCTCAATATGCTTTTCTAAAATGCCGATCAACGACTCGCCATCCCCATCCAGGCCCCAAAGAAGAAGCGGACCCTACTGCCCCTCGCTCGTCTTCAATGAAGGTCTGCCTCGACACAGGCCCCTCTTCAGGCAGAAGGCATATTTTCAGCTCCAACGATGGCACCCCTGAATGGCCAATTAGTGTTGTTGATTTCTTGACAAATGATGCAGACCACCCATGCTCTCCAGGCCACTAATCTTCCAGGTTTAATGACAACAATCTTTAAAAGTTCAGTTTTTTCTTCCACAGTGAGGCTTCAAAGCCTTTTTTCTTGTCTCAATATCCTCTGCTCCTCTCCCTGTATCTCACATCCCAAAGGGTGAAAGCAAGGTCCAAAGGGACGATTGTACTTACCACAACAAGACATCGGTCTGCTTTTTGCCTGCCAATGGAAACTATGTAATCCTCTGTTTTAAATGAATGTGAATAGCTCTATCTTATTTACAAAAAAAAATTAAACATGTGATGAAATTGTCTTAAGTCACACAGACCAAGCTTTCTTTTAACCTTAGCCATTGATTCAAGATCTGATCATGGCCGTTGGTTTCCCAACTAGAAAAGTATAAAGGAAAGGCTTGGGGTCATTTGTAAACACACAGAGGCAGAGCACTGAAGCTAAGCTGAGATTCTAGGGCGGGTTTGCTAAGAATTCTCAGAAGTGTTTTAGTAGCAAAGAGGGGAGTTTAGACAAAGGGGATGATTTGATCCCAGTGTCTAGAATTAGCAAGAGATAAAGATCAACTCAGAGAGGCAGCGCAGAGAAGCAGGAGAAGCAGCGACAGAGAGAGCAACAGCTGTGTAGCGCAGAGGCAACTTCAGATACATAGGTGCTGCACAGTCCCTCCCAGGGCAACTTAATTCAGCTGGAAACACTAAGGGTTACGCAGAGACCCTTAGGGGTAGCATAGGGACTGTGTCACCCAGACTGGGGTAACGTAGCCCTTTCCAGGCCAACGTTGAGGGACACAGGGGCTTCAAAGGTTGACGCATGGGCTTCAGGGGCAGTGCTGGGGTTTCTAGGGCCTAATTTTGGCTGAGTTCTATAAATCCCATTTGAGGGTGTGGACCAGTCATTATTTTGGCTTCAGAACAACCGGTGAGTTGTGATCTATTTTATCTTTGTCGATTTTTCCAGATCTGGAACCTAGATTTGCTGTATTCAAAAAACTCTTAATAATAAAACCCTCCAGTAGCCATCAAATCTGTTTTCCCGCATTGGGTTTTTCTGGGGACTATTTGTCCATAAAATCACTGTGTCACTTTGTCTATGTGTGCATGTACTTTTTCTAGATCTGAATTGGTGAAAGTCTGTTATGTGTTTTGCTTTGATATTAATTTGAAATTTTCAGTTAATAACTTAATTAAGTAGGAGGAGCATAACCAGATCTAACAATAGATTTCTGCATAATAGTAACATCTAGAAATTTTCACAGTGCGCTGTAGCCCTGAAATTTTGTGGAGGGGCTAAGACACACTTGAACTCCAAAACCCATGAAGTGTTTGGAGAAATTTCAGCTGGTGTTCAAGTTAATCAAATAATTAATTATTTTAATTTATTTCGTAAGTCTAAACATAGGAAAATTAGATAATTAAAGTGGATTAATTAACACATGTCCTGAAATGTTCTAAATAACGCGGATCAAGCAGTATTTTAATCTCAGCCGTTGATAAGTGTTTTAATCTCGGTCGTTGATGAGATCAATGAAAAAGTATACGAGAAAGGCTTGAGGGTCAATTGGAGACACACACAGAGAGGTAGAGCTGAGAGAACAGATCTGGAATTCTAGGGCAGGGTTTGCTAAGAATTTCCAGAAGATTTTTTCTACAGCGAGGGGTGGTATTGGCTGAGGGGATGATTTGATCCCGGAGCCAAGAGTCAGTAAGAGGTAGAGGAGAAACAAACAAGGACAACACAGACGAGTAGAGAGCAGCAGCAGCTGCGCAGTGGCCAGTTGCTACGCAGGATAGCACTGCAGCTCCAGAGGGTTTCAGAATCACGTAGAGGGTCTCCAGGGCCAGCGCAAGGCCTACACCACCCTCTCTGGGGTTACATAGTCCTTCTCTGGGCAGCACAATGGCACTCAGAGCCTAGCATGGCTGACGGTAGGGCTTTAGGGGCAGCGCTGGGGTTTTTAGGGCCAGATCCGGGCTGAGGCTTGTAAATCCCGTTTGAGGGTGTGGATCAGTAAGATATTTGGTCCTGGAACATCAGGTTAGCTGCAGATTTCTTTTATTCTCTGTTGGGTATTCCAAATCTGGAACCCAGATTTACTGTACTCAGAATCTACTTAATAAAATAAACCCTCATATCTGCTGCATCAGTTTTCCTGCTTTGGGTTTTTCTGGGGACTCATGTCCAAAAATCCATGTGTCACTTTGTCTAAATGAGCATAGTATTCAGTAAACGATCTGCATGTGTAGACTGTTAGTTGTGTTTACTTTAGTGTTTTCTGAATCTAATTTTTGAAGATAACGTGTATAATTTAAATAAGGTAGGAGGAGTAAACCATTTTACTGCGGTAGAATTTTCACACTGCTAGCTTCTGGAGTGTTCTTATTATTATGCAGATTCTAAGTACAACAATTCTGGGCACAAAAACTGGTTAACCTGACAGAGAAATATAAATGGTAGCAATACGTCTATCCCGAAGACAGAAAAATATGACTGCTTCACACCCTCAAACGAGATTTACAGAACTCAGCCCCTTTCCGGGCTTTAGAAACCCCAATGCTGCTCTGAAGCCCTCTTCCTCAGCTTGACTGGCTTGCGTCAGCCTCTGCACTACTTAGGAAGGGCCTACTTTGCCCTAGAAGGGGTTACATTGTCCTTGCGCTGCCCTAACTGTGCCTACGTCAGCCTTGCTTTGCTCCTGCTGCCTTTGCGCTGCCCTTGGTGGGCTCTTGGCTGGACTGTATAGCTGCTGCCTCCGCGCTGCTCTGGAATGCTCCTTCTCTGCCCTCATTGTACCCTTGGCCGGGGATCAAACCATCCCGCTTGCCAATACTGCCCCTCACTGCAGCTGAAACACTTCTGAAATTCCTAGTGTTAGCGCTGGAATCGACACTTGGATTGTAAGAAGTGCCTGACTAGACACATCTTAAGCTCAAGGGATTTTCGTATAGTTGGATTATGATTTGGAAGATGGTTGAAATTCTCACACACTGGAACATAAAAAGGTTTTGAACAGATAAATTAGTCACACATATGAAGGTATTAGTGTTTGATGTGGTAGCAAGGGTAAGTTTGTATCCTAATGGTTAGGAGAATGTGAAAAGAACAATGAGTCAATATGATAGAAATTCACTGTTAAGATGAAAGGAAAACTTAAGATCTCAAACCTATAATGTATTGATGAAAGAATGCTTATTCAAGACTTACAAGAGTCTCGTCACACATTTAAAAGATTTTGTCACAAGGAATGCTTATGAATAGACTTACAATACACATATTATCTAGAAAGCTTGTAAAACAAGATTGATAAAAATAGATAATCATGTACAGCTATATCATAAGACTGACAAAAACAAGAGACAACATATGTAGATCACAATCTAGAAATGAAACTGTAAGATATGGAAACACATAGGGAGATAGATAATACACATATCAAATCATTCATATAATTTTCAAGAGTGTATCTGGATATTATAAATTCAAAAAGTATACAACACAGGATGCAATGAGATGAACAACTCACGAACCCTTTCCTCATTGCTTTTCATCGTATATATACAAAAAGTTGTTCTGTTAAAGCTCCACAAACAAAAAGTGCAAGAATGTTGTAGGAACTTTATTACACACTTCTAAATATAGTAAAGCTTATCTTAAAAATAACAGAAAAGTAGTCTGAAATACAATATTTGGTTTACACTTGCATGAAGATAAAAACATGATAATATGGAAATCGAAATGGCTGAGCTGAGGTGGATGACTGCTCCTCGTTTCCTGAAAAACTTCCTCCACAAAAAGTGCAACAACTAACTGAAAATGACACTTGGATCTTTATCCACAAAAGTGCAGTAGTAACCAACTGAAAATGACACCTGGAAGACCGCTTCATTGGATAACACTTGGCAGGAAAATATTACTACTGAGGTAGCATATACTTTAAAGTTTATCACCATTTAGTGTCATTCCTCGAGACCAAAACAAAGAGCTACCTTTTTATCTTCTTATACAAATTTTGTACAAAATAGCTACTTTTCAGAAAAGGTATCTATTTCCGATAACTCTGTAGATAGGCCCAAAATGATATGATTCTTCAGATTTGCCTTAGTTTTAGATATTTAATCATTAAAAATCTAGCATAGAGGCCAACAACCTAAGAGCTTCTGCCTTAGTGACCCTCTTATTTGGTTTTCTCTTTTGTGCTTGCTTCTTCTTCTTAGCCTTCTTCTTCCCTGGATCATTTTCTGGACTCTCATCTATATTTATAATTTCATCTCTAAGAGCAGGATTAGCTATGAGCTTACTAGCTAGCCTCAGCTTATTTTTTGGTCTGGTATGAGGCCTTTGAATATATGGATTAGGAATGTATGAAGGCCTCCTTCTTCCTTGGATGACTTTGCTTTGCTGCTCTTCTTCAAACTCTGTTTCAGTAAACGCTGTTTCACTATTCTCTTCCTTAAATGATGATTATGAGTGGATTGTTAATTTCTCCTTTCCTTTAGCTAATGAACTCAAAGATGAATAAAGTTGGGCTATTGTTGGTCCCTTTGCTATAGTCTCTGAAACTTGACTCTTTCCCTTATCTGATGTTTTGAGAGAGAATAAACCTGTGCTATTGTTGGTTCCTCTGCTGCTAGAGTCACAATGTCTTCTTCATTCTCCTGTCTAGTCTCTAGAACAGGGCTTGGTGCTAATGTTTTAGGGGTGACTTCGACTGAAGATCCTTCTAACAGAATCAGTCTCCTTCTGCATTTATTTCTTGAAGAGGAAGCTACCTCTTCCTTGTTTGTAGAAATAACATTCTTGTCAAGTAGAGTAGCCTTTTGTTTAAACTTGCTTGCATGTTCTTGCTTGAAATACTTCAAGGTTTGTGGTTCTTTAGGTAGCCTTCTGGTATAAGCCTCCTTTGCTGGTTGCATCATAGGTATAGGAATGGTGGTTTGAACTCTAGCTCTTCTCGCTGAGTTTCTTGTCTGCCTGCTTGATGGTGAAGAAGATTGATCAGCTTATGAAGGGGTCAGTATAGGTGCATGGCTAGACTCTTCCTCCTGGGTCTTCTGTCTTGAAGGCCTTCCTACTTTTGTCCTTGAATTAACACTGCTGAAACCCTCATCTACTAGGAACTTGTTCCATGTGGTTCTGTTCTTCTTAGATGGTAAACCACCAACATTTTGATTAACCCCCGGTGATAAAGATTATGGAGAGAATAACGTGGGGTTCGTTGTATCTTTTGAGACATTTTCAACAGGTATTTGTAGAGGAAGAATGGGAGGTTCGTAGGTCTAGAGCCCGAAATGTGAGATAAGAACCTCATCTGATACTGATGCACTGTGGAAAACCTGCCTTCAAAGGTGATATAACATTGCACTGTGGTGACAACTCCTTGCCATTAAGGCCTAAAATAAGAAATATGGACAGTAGGGGTCCAATCTACATTTTCATGCTCAGGTTTAAGATATGGATTTAAATCCTCTCTAAACAAAGTTTTTCTTTTATACCATGACTCACCTATAGATGACAGTTGGGTAGCTCGTGCTATGATGGTCTTTGAGATTTTGAAAGTCCAAGACCCCAACTTGACCTGCTCTCCACTGAAAGACTCGGAAAATGCTTGAGCAACTGCAACATTCTCCCCTGAGAACTTCTTCAAAAACCGATACCATCCAGTTGCTTGGAACCGTGCCTTTGCACAATGATCAACAAATGACGTATTGGTAGGTTCTGAACGGTTTACCTTGTTGAAATTTGGTTACCGGAGGACAGGTGGTTCCCTAAGGCTTTGATTTTTGGCCTAGGGAAAAGTGTCCAAATGTATTTCACTTTTTCTCCTAAAGTGACTTTATAAGTTGTAAAGTCAAATCTAATTTAAAAGTGACTTTAAGTGATAAAGTTACTAAGTCTAATTTTAAAGTGACTTTAATAAAGTCAATGTGAAATTAGAAAGTGAAAAGTGACTTTGGAAATAAATGACTAAGAGGGTCTTTATTAAAGTGGGGTGAATTAAAAAATAGAAAGTGAGATTTAAATGAGCATTTAATCTCAGCCCTAGATCTAAAACTATCTCAACCAATGTTGCACGAAGCGGACGAGCGATTTTTTGAAGTGATCATGAAAGGCCATTTCCAAAAAATCTAGGAAGCGAAGCGTCTCGGAAGCGTCTACTATATATATATTTTTTTATTTTTATTTTTTTGCATTTATATTAAAAAAATATCCAAAATACCAAATTAATTCTAGAAGATATGGAAGCATGCATATTTGTACATAAATCAAAATAGATATGACATCCATTGTACATTAATGATTTTTGAGCATCAACCATTTAGATGCATCAACCATCTATAATCTAGATTCTTCTCCTCTTGTCTAGCCTTTGCCTCTACCTTGATTATCTAGGGACATTAGTCAAAATTGCCCAATTTTGATCAAACCCTAATGCAAGCCTTAAAATATGCTAGAAAGAACTTAACATGCTTGATTGATTATTTTGACTCGATTGAAATGTAATTTTTTGCTAACGACATGAAAAATGAGTTCAACAATTAACACCACCAACACTAGGGTACATATAGGGCTTGGTGCTCTTGATTAAATGCTAATCACATACCCTCATACATGATATAATCTAATGACATGCCACCATACCATTGATCCTGAATTCCTGAAAACTGTTAAGTCTGCTGAATTTTGAATAGGATATGAAATTCTATTTTCTCCATATGAAGTCCGATCGGGCTGGAACCACTCTCAAACATCCTGAGTCATTTCATGGTAATGTTAAAAATTTAAGTAAAAGGATGAAAATGAAAAATAAATGAAAATGTCACTTTTACTTTAAGAATTTAACATTGCCATGAGCGAGCATCTAAGAAACATCTAAGGAGGTAAAAGAGAGCTTATATTTTTTTCATCCTATCCCTAACTCAGCACTAACTCACCTACTAACCCAACCAAAGACAAAAATAAAAATAAAAAAATAAAAAAAATTGTTTTTTTGACCTACATTAGTCGGATCCAGACAAGGCGAGACGGAATTGGCCAAGCATCTCAGAAGGATCCGTACATGGGGCTATCCACAGATGCATCCGCTGGACTACCAGATGCGAATCAAGGATCCGTCAGACGGAATCGCTGATCCGCCAGACGGAACCGCCGGATCCTCATGATTGATCCGATTGGCAGAATCTAGGTTCTTTAGAACTGCTGTTTTATTTTTGGGGTCCAGCAAACTTGGTATCGATCCTGCATTTGCCCCGCACGGACGCGGTTCCGGCTTGGAGTCACGTTTCCGCAACATTGATCTCAGCCATTAGATTAAGGGATTCCCCAAAATGTCACTTAGGGTTAGGTTAAAGGAGGAAAAGAGAGAAAAGATCATTCAGTCTTTCATGAGCAGATTGAGAGAGGAGGAGAAGAGGGCAAGGAGAACTTTTTGAGCAGAGGGAGAGCAGCAAAGACACACATCTAATTCGTACAACAGCTTGGCATATTTCCCAAGGTAGTATTTTCGGACAGCAGCATTTACTTGGCACGTTTACCGAGGCAGAGTCCATACAACACTGTTTGCACGCATTTCAAGGCAAGGTACAACACTGTTTTCGAGGAGAACATTTAACAGTGAAAGGCACGGTTTTGAAGGCCGTTTTCAGGGCACAGAAATCGAGGGGACTGTTGTACGTGTTTGTACAGCTCCGTACAACTAGATTCAGGCAAGGATTTTGAGGTAGCAAGTACAACAATTAATGCTGCATTTATTACTTTAATTTTCTGTTTGCTGTTGGCACAATTTTCAAGGTAGAAAGTTGGCACGAAAATCGAGATAAGTGGGTTATTGTGTTTGCTGTAATTTTTACTGTGTTTTTCAATTCTCTGTAAAAGCATTTTCCAGAAATAAAGAAGAGCTCTTGAACTGGTTTTCCCCAAGAGTTGCAGGGGGTTTTTTCAGGGTCATGTTGACCAAAAATCAGCATGTCATTTTCTATGTGTGTGGCTGAAAATATTTTTGTGTTGTTATTTCTGCAATTTCCAGCGCTTTGAAATTTCCAAAATTTGTGTTTTCAGAAAATATTTATTTTTCCAGCTTGTTGAATGTATGGTTATGGGAATGGGCATTTAACTATATGGGAGTAATAAAGAGACTGATAATTGGGGTTGGGTCACAAAAGTTCTACATGGCATTAGAGCCAGTTCGCTGAAAAGTGCAGTTTGGGACAACAAAGAGAAAAATTATAGCAAGCTGATTTTACACACACATAAAACTGAACCTTTACTACAGTAGTGAAATTTTAACTTTATTAGGACAGCAAACATGTCTTTGGGCTTGATGGTGGAGGATAGGTTGGATGGGCATAGTAACTACAGTTCATGGAAGGATAGAATCCAGAGTATCTTTGAGGAGGCCGAAGTCTGGGGCATCATGGTACATACCCAACAACACCCTGTAAATGTGCCTACTGACGCTGTTCAGTTGGCAGACTTTAACAAGAAGAATGTCAAGGGAAAGAGACTGATTCTGGATGGTATTAAAGACCATGTCATTCCTCATGTGAGAGGAAAGAGATATGCACATGAGATGTGGACAACCTTGATCAATCTCTATCAGAGTACCAATGAAAACAGGAAAATGGTCCTAAGGGAGAAGCTGAAGGCCATTAAGATGGCAAAGACTGATAGTGTTACTGCATGCCTCACAAAGATCACTAATGTGAGAGATGAGTTGGCAGCGGTTGGAGAGGCCATTCCACCCACTGAGTTGGTGCGGATTGCAGTGAATGACCTTCCTAGTACATGGCTGAATTTCGCTGATGGGATTGTTGCACGGGAGACCCTTCCCACTTGGGAGAGGTTGTGGGATGATTGCATATTGAATGAAATAAGGAAGAATTAGCTTGGGGCAGCCAAACCAGTTGAGGAGGATGAGGATGTAGCATTGTTAGCAAGGGGCAAGAAGGGCAAAGGAAAGAAGCAAGCTTCCACAAGTGGTGGTGGGGGCAAAGGCAAAGGTAAAGAGAAGCAACAGGTGAACAAGGAGAAGGACTATTCCAAGGTGAAGTGTTGGAATTGTGAAAGGATGGGACACTATGTAGTTGTGTGTCCGGAGAAGAAGAAGAAGGGAAAGAACAAGACCATGGTAGCATCAGCAGAGATAAGAGGACTTTTCGGAGAGCTTTGACCGGGAGTTTGGGTTCATTGCTTGTGAGTCCACTAGTGCATGATCACCTTCCATGGAGGTTGAGAGGGAGTGTGCATTTCCCTCCACTAATGGAGCATCTTCAGGTATTTGGTATGTTGACAATGGGGCTTCACGTCATATGACAGGAGTCCGTGAGTACTTCTCAAAGATTTTAGAGAGTGGCACTGATATAGAGTTAGTACTCAGAGACGACAACATTGTTAGAGCAGTTGGTGTGGGGACATTGACATTTGATAGGGAACCCAAACCTCCCTTGAAGGTGTCAGATGTTCTATATGTGCCAAGGATGAAGATGAAACTTACATCCGTCTCAACATTGGAGGACAGAGGGTATGAGGTATTGTTCAGGAGAGGAAAGCTGCTTATATATCCTAGGGGCGCTCCAGCTGATTCAGCTAGAGTGATTGGTGTACGCCATGCCAAGATGTACAAGTTTGCGTTTCAGCCCCTTTTGGCATTGAGTAGTAGTACCGGCAGCAGAGCTAGCAGTTCAGAGCTGTGGGAGATTTGGCACCGCAGGATGGGGCACATGTATCATGGGGCCTTGAGGACATTGCGGGAGATCACCAGAGGTGTGTCAAATTTTAGTTCTGATCACATTGATACATGCAGAGGATGTGCTATGGGGAAGTTTGCCAAATCCCTTTTTCCAGTAGTGACAGCAGATCGACTAGGATTCTTGATTTGATTCATACTGATGTGAGCGGTCGAATGTCTCATGTTTCCTTGAGTGGATATGAGTACTATGTTTATTCATTGATGATCACTCCAGGAAGACCTGGATTTATTTATTGAAGACCAAGAGTGAGGTCTTCAAGCGGTTTCAGGAGTTCAATGTTCTTGTGGAGACTCAGACAGGTCAGAAGATCAAGTCCCTCAGGTTGGACAATGGAGGGGAGTACACCCTTCTATAGTTTGTTGATTATTGTGCGGAGGTAGGCATCAGGAGGGATTTCACAGTTCCTTACAGCCCCCAGCAGAATGGGGTTGCGGAGAGGAAGAACAGATCCATCATTGGGGCTGCTAAAGCCAAAGCCATGCTACATGATCAGGGGTTACGCTTGTTTTTGTGGGCAGAGGCTTGCAAAACTGCTGTGTATTTGCAGAACAGGAGTCCACATCGTGCCGTGGGGCATGTGATTCCGGAGGAGGCTTTTTCTGGGAAGAAGCCTGATGTTGGTCACTTCTGTATCTTTGGGTGTATTGCATACTCCTACGTACCCAAGGAGAAGAGGACCACTAGAGCCCATTGCAGAGAAGGGTATCTTTGTGGGCTACAGTGAGACCTCGAAAGCCTTTTGGATTTATATTCTTGCACGGAGGAGAGTTGTCAGGTGGGATGTGAAGTTCGAGGAGGACAAGGCTTTCAGGAGGTCACAGGAGTTAGAGTATCTGGATCAGCCAGACCCTCAGGAGCAGTTGAGTCAGTCACAGGGATCTAGTGGGCAGGGATCAGGAGGTACATCGATTATGGTGTCAGGTCCGTTAGTGAGCAGTGGCTCGCAGAGTCGGATGGGTGGTGCTTCAGGCAGTCCCTAGAGCAGTTCACTAGGTAGTCCATTGATGGACAGTTCACACGATACTTCAACATCTACAGCTATAGGTTCAGGCACGAGGACAACATACAGACATTTAGGAATTCAGGGTTCTGATGAGGATGAGGAGTTTCACTCTCTCGTGGGAGAAGTGTGCTCAGGGAAGAGGAAGCCCAAGTGGCTTCAGGATACCTTGAGAGAGGCCACATCTGTTGCTGGGCCGAAGAGACTGGTCAGAGAGAGCAGACCACCTGAGAGGTTTTGTAGCTATATGGCAATGGTTGCCAACATCGTTGACTCTAAGCCTTCTAACTATGAGGAGGCAGCTAGCCAGCAGGTCTGGAGAGAGGCCATGCAGGAGGAGTATTCTTCTATCATGAAGAATGATGTTTGGGAGGTGGTGCTGAGGCCTGAGGGCAAGTCCGTGGTTACTTCCAGATGGCTTTACAAGGTAAAGCATGTTGTAGATGGCAGCATCGAGAAGTTCAAGGCAAGGTTTGTGGCTAGAGGGTTCTCCCAGGTAGAGGGAGTAGATCATGAGGAGACCTCCGCTCCCGTGGCTCGATATACTTCCATTCGCTCCATTATATCGATAGCAGCAGAGATGGGTTGGAAGATCCACCAGATGGATGTGAAGACCGCATTTCTCAATGGCTTCATACAGGAGGAGGTGTACATTGAGCAGCCGCATGGCTTTGAGGTGCATGGGAAGGAGTCCCATGTATGCAGACTGAAGAAGGCACTTTATGGCCTGAAGTAAGCTCCTAGAGCTTGGTACTCTAGGATTGATACGTACTTGCAGGAAATGGGTTTCACCAAGAGTGATGTAGATCCGAACCTATACTTTATTGTGATAGGTGAGGAGCCTCTCATGCTGGTGCTGTATGTGGATGACTTGGTCATTACGGGTGCAGAGAGACTCATAGAGGGCTGCAAGAGAGATCTTGCTTCGGAGTTTGAGATGAAGGACATTGGCTTGATCATAGTTTTAAAACCAGGCCAAACCGAATCGGAACCAGCCGAGTCGATCGAGCCGAAGGGTAGGCCGGTCCGACTCGGTGGTTGAATCGATTAGGCGGCCGGTTTGTTACCGAACTGGCCGGTTTTTTGACCGACTCAGCCGGCTCGGCCTGGTCCGAGTTAAACCGGCTGGTTTGTTCTAGCCGGCCGGGGGCCCAAAAACAATAAAAATTCGGACTTGAAAATGAAATTTTTTTTGCTGTTAGGTTTTGTTTAGGCTATCTAACCCCTCCCCATCCTATTTAACTTACCCAACCCTTTTCAATACCTCACATCTATCTCATTGAATTTGCTTGAGCATTTGTGAGGGTTTTCTGAAGAGTTGTGGAGTTGGTTTTTGAAGCAGCTTCATGGTAATGTTAAATTCTTAAAGTAAAAGTGACATTCTTCATTTTCATCCTTTTACTTAAATTTTTAACATTACCATGAAATGACTCAGGATGTTTGAGAGTGGTTCCGACCTCATTGGATTTCATATGGAGAAAATAGAATTTTAGATCTCATTCAAAATCCAGCAGACTTATCAGTTTTTTAGGATTTCAGGATTGGGTTATTGCAATGTTTCCATCGAATTTTGTCATGTATTAGGGTATGGAACTCATATTTAATCAAGAGCACCAATCCCTCTATATACCTTGATGTTAGTGACATTGGTTATGTTTTTTGTTTTGATCTCTATATCATCATCCTGTATTGGACAGTGCACTGGGTGCTCTTTTGATATAATGGATATATTCATAAGCCTACTTTGATCATATGTTGTCTTTTGTGACTTGTCTATATTGTAATGCTTTGTGTTTGGAAACATGAATAAAAATCTTTAAATTTAAGTTTTTGTACAAAAAAATTAATATTTAATGTATTTTTTACAAAAACCGAGTCATTGAAACCGAGTAGACCGAGTCATTATTGATTCGGAGTCGGAGTCCGAGCTGACCCTCGGCCTGGTCGGAACCCGATTCCATTTTTTAAAACACTGGGCTTGATGCATTACTTTTTGGGACTGGAGGTGTGGCAGGAGGAGGGGCATTTCTTCCTGGGACAGGGGAAGTATATTGTGGACATCCTTAGCAGATTTCACATGGAGGATTGTAAATCCATGTCGACACCTATGATCACTAACTGGAAGAAGCTTCACGCTTCAGATTCCGAGTTGGTGGATCCCACATTGTATAGACAGTTGATTGGTTCCTTGATGTATTTGGTCAACACTAGACCAGATATATGTTTTGCAGTCAACACGATGAGCCAGTTCATGTGTGAGCCCAGGAGAGTGCACTGGGTTGCTGCAAAACACATTTTGTGCTACTTGCAAGGGACAGTGGATTATGGTCTAGATTATAGACAGGGAGATGGAGTGAGATTAGCAGGGTACACTGATTCTGATTGGGCAGGTTGTGCTTCTGATAGGAAGAGCACTTCAGGGTGTTGTTTTGGGTTGGGTTCGACAGTTGTGTCGTGGTTCAGCCGGAAGCAGCAGTCAGTAGCATTGAGTTCAGTGGAAGCAGAGTACATGGCAACTAGTCTAGCTAGTTGTGAGGCCATATGGCTTTGCAAGATGTTGTTCGGCTTATTTGGTCAACTATTGAGACCTTTAGTGATTTACTGTGATAATCAGAGTTGCATTAAACTCACGGAGAATCCAGTATTTCATGACAGGTCAAAGCATATCGTGATCAAATATCATTTCATTAGAGACTATGTTCAGAAGGGAGATGTAAAGCTTGAGTATGTTTCCACAGATGAGCATGTAGCAGATATTCTTACCACGGGGCAAGCATGTCTACTTCATAAACAAGATGGGTGTGGTGAGGAACACCTAAGCCTTACCACGAGGCAAGCATGTTTACTTCAAAAACAAGATGGGTATGGTGAGGAACACCTTCCTCGGTAAGTGGGAGTGTTGAAATTTGGTTACCGGAGAACAGGTGGTTCCCTAAGGCTTTGATGTTTGGCCTAGGGAAAAGTGTCCAAATGTATTTCACTTTTTCTCGTAAAGTGACTTTATAAGTTGTAAACTTTAAAGTCAAATCTAATTTAAAAGTGACTTTAAGTGATACAGTTACTATGTTTAATTTTAAAGTGACTTTAATAAAGTCAATGTGAAATTAGAGAGTGAAAAGTGACTTTGGAAATAAATGACTAAGAGGGTCTTTATTAAAGTGGGGTGATTAAAAAAAATAGAAAATAAGATTTAAATGCACATTTAATTTCAGCCCTAGATCTAAAACTATCTCAACCATTGGATTTAGGGATTCCCCAAAAGTTACTTAGGGTTAGGTTAAAGGAGGAAAAGAGGGAAAAGATCATTTAGTGTTTCATGAGCAGATTAAGAGAGGAGGAGAAGAGGGCAAGGAGAATTTTTTGAGTAGAGGGAGAGTAGCAAAGACACATAGCAAATCCGTACAGTAGCTTGGCACATTTCCCAAGGCAGTATTTTCAGACAACAACATTTACTTGGCACGTTTACCGAGACAAAATTTGTACAACGCTATTTGCACACATTTCAAGGCAAGCTACAACGCTATTTTCGAGAACATTCAACAGTCAAATGCATGATTTTCAAGGCTGTTGTTAGGGCACAGAAATCGAGGGGACTGCTGTACATGTCCGTACAATTCTGTACAACCAGATTCAGGCATGAATTTTGAGGCAGCAAGTACAACAATTAATGTTGCATTTATTACTGTAATTTTCTGTTTGCGGTTGGCACAATTTTCAAGGTGGAAAGTTGGCACGAAAATCGAGATAAGTGGGTTGTTGTGTTTGCTGTAATTTTTATTGTGTTTTTCAGTTCTCTGTAAAAGCATTTTCCAGAAATAAAGAAGAGCTCTCGTACTGGTTTTCCCCAAAAGTTGTAGGGGGTTTTTCCAGGGTCATGTTGACCAAAAGTCAGCGTGCCATTTTCTATGTGTGTGGCTGAAAATATTTCTGTGTTTTTATTTTTGCAATTTCCAGCACTTTGAAATTTCCAGAATTTGTGTTTTCAGAAAATATTTATTTTTCCAGCTTGTTGAATGTATGGTTATGGGAATGGGCATTTAACTATATGGGAGTAATAAGGAGAAACTGATAACCGGGTTGGGTCACAAAATTTCTACATACCTTCCCACTCTTACCCATTCTGTTAACAGCTAACTCAACTGCTCATGCACACCTGTAAAACTATGAGAAACAATAAGCCACGAAGCCCTAACTGCTTGCACAAAGGTAACAAACTGCTTGCTAGACGATAATAAATTGCTTGCTGTAGCTTTCTCGGGGTAATTGGGAAGCAGTGATTTGCATGTCCTTTATCATGGTGAAGTTAAGTGACACAGAATCAAATGATTTGAATTTTGGTGCCAACTCACTGCACCAAATATTTCACTCCATCGAATAATTAACTAATTATTACTTGTACTTCAATCTTGATCTATTTCACCTTTAATGAGTAGTGTTAGATTAACTGGCCTTAACAAATAGAATAGCCAACCCCCTTTTAATGAACCTCCAATTAGAAATAGCCACCTTTCAAAAGGATAATACCTCTTGTTTAGCGGATCTTCAATTATTCCAAAGAGTAGTGTCTTTTCACTTGAGTAATGCCTTTTCACCTATTTATACAAATTCTGAAGAAAATGGCTACTTTTTGGAAAAGGTAGCTATTTCTGTGTTGCTTATGAAACCATTTTTTCTGAAGAAAATAGCTACTTTTCGGAAAGGGTAGCTATTTCTGTGTTATTCCTAAAATAGCAGATGACTATGACATTTTATCCTTAGCCTTGGATAGAAGATATCATTATGAATAAATAATACTTTTCAAACTAAATCCATGGCCTTAACTACTCAAGGTAGTTAAAAGACTTATTTAGAAGAAGATTCACCCTAATTACTCGAAGACACAAAAACAAACTATTTGACTCAACTATTTGGATTTTGTTGAAAGTAATAAAAACTTTGACACAATTTTTGACTCTCTAGGGCCTTAAACCATAGGCTAGGGGACAAGAGAGGGTCAAAGACACAAATACAATGGTGACCAGACTTTGAAAAATCGTAATGCTAACACTTAGCAAAGCCACGCCCTAGAATCTCAGCTTTTTTTCAGTGCTCTGCCAGTGTGTGTGTGCTCTCCAACTGACTCCAAGCCCTTCTCTTATACTTTTCTTGTTGGGAAACCAACGACCATGATCTAATCTCTAATGGACGACTAAGATTAAAAACTGCTTGATCCATGTCACTTAAGTCATTCTTATCACATCTTTAATTTAATTCACCTTAATCTTTAAATTTTTCTAAGTTAGACTTGGGGTCCTTAATTAAAAGAAGTAATTATTTGAATAAAACTTAAACCTGATGGAATTATTGTAAACGCTTTTTGGGCCTTGGAGATCTCATGTACTCTAGCTCCTCCAGAAATTTTGGCAGTTAGAGCACATTCGATGCTACCCCAACACCCCAAAATATCAACACTAAGAAGCTCAAGCCCCGCTTTTATGGGCTGTACCGAGTCACTCGGAAAGAGGGGGAGCTTACGAGTTGGAGCTACCATTGGGGAGTCGGGTGCACAACATATTCCCTGTATCATGCTTGAAGAAGGCCTTGGGACAACAGGTAACAGTAGCCACGGAGTTACCCCCTATGGATGATGAGTGGCACTTGGTGCTACATCCGTAAGCCATTTTGTATTCCAGAGAGACACTCGAGGAACAGGGTGATCAAGGAATTCTGGATTAGATGGAGGAATCTTCCTGATGAGGATGCAACTTGGGAAGGGGAGAAGATCCTCCAACATCCATCACTACAATTGCTGGAGGACAAGCAACATCTTGACGGGCAGGACTGTAATATTCTCGCTTAGCAATTCTGCTAATCGGAATACTAAGTTACCAGGATTCGGATACGGATACGGATACGGATCCGCTAGTTTTTTGAAAATACAGGATCCGGATACGGCAAAGATACGTCAAGTACAAAAAGAATAAAATATAATAATATTTTTTATTTTGAAAAACATTTTAGAATTCAAAAATCAAATACTCACTGAAACCACCAAACACTCTTAGAACTGAAACCATTAGACATTTTATATATATAAAGACTGAAACACTGAAATGAAATGAATCATGATGCATCATCCCTCGTAACAAAAAGGCTAAAAGCCAAAGGATAATCATAATATCACAAATGTCAAATGATAATAGTAAATACATTTACATATCCTCAGATGGATCTACATTATCTTCTGCATATTGCAACTCCACATCATGAATAGATGATGAGGGTTCTGGAATGTATGGAGTTGCATCAGTAGGCACTGGTGGTGGAACAATATCCTCAATTAGGTTGAGGTGAGTCATGGCATTCAGTGTTAGGTTCAAGTCAGAGATCTCAGGCTCCACATCCCACATCCTGCTCGGACCCTTTTTATACTCTGGTTCAACATGTGATAGAAGACGGAGGTTGGAATGAACATACACAAGATCCTCAGCCTTTGCCGCTCCCAGCCTATTTCGCTTCACTGAATGGATGAAGCCATATGTACTCCAATTCCTCTCAGCTGATGAGGAACTAGCGACCTGTGATAACAACCTGGTGGCTAAAGTGGAGAGATGAATGCTATCCCCACTATGGAAGCCCCACCAAGTAATAGGATCAAGATGTCCTCGATCATCCATAGCTACTGGATCTGAAAAGCTACCAGTAGATTGTACAAAACCTCCAAATTCTTGGCGTACTTCCATTGCAACTCCCATATCTCTATATATTTTCCTTAAAGCTGTCTTGTATCTTTGTACCACTTCAAAATCCTTGTTTGGTGCTGTTCTACCAGGTAAAGACAAAATTTTGGAATGGTAATATTTAGGGTGCAATGCATAGGCCAAAAGGTGTAATGGTGTGGTCATTTTGTTCCACCTTTCTGTAACTATGTCCTTCACTAAATAATAAAATGTTTCATAAGGGTCATTTTCACTTGCCCTGATAATTTCCCTTATCCTCTCCAACATACTATCAATGTTTTCATAAACCTCCCCCAAACAAGGTGTATCTGTGTCAAATGCCCTGATCAATGTCAAGATTGGTTCAGTAAACCGCAAAAGGTATTGGACCTTGTCCCACCATGCATCATCAAGAATGATGGCCTTGATTTTTTGCCCTCTATCTGAGGTGGAAGTCCTCCATGATTCCCAAAGAGGGTCAATGACCATTGCTTGTAACGCTTGTCTCACCTCTACAAGCCTCTTTATCACAAGAGTGTGGGAGGCAAAACGAGTTTCAGCAACCTACAAGTTTCAAAAAGTCAAATTTCAAATGAGAAATCATATATGAATTAAATTTGTAATTAAAATTAATAATTTCAAATACAAATAATATTTATTTAAAAAAATACCTTCAGTAGCTCCAACTTTGCAAAACCTCGATATATGGCTTGAGACATTGAATGGTTGGTTATGAACATTTGGATTTCCTTTGCTGCTACATAAATTTCATCAATCCATTCAATCTCATCAATCTTGGCAAGCATAAGGTTCAATGAATGTACTGCACATGGAGTCCAAAAGACGTGATCATATTGACCCTCCACAATCAAGCCTGCAGCTTTACAAACCTGTGCATTGTTCGTAATGACTTGAACAACATTATGCGCCCCCACAGATTCTATTGCATCAATAAGAATTGTGGATATGAAAGACGCATCTTTCTCTATTCCACTGCAATCAACAGCCTTCAAAAACATTGCCCCTTGGGGGCATACTGCAACAACAGTAATTAATGGACGGTTTCTTTGGTCTCTCCATCCATCAGAGATGATGGACACCCCTGTTTCTGCCCATGTATCCCGGATTGCTTGTAGTTGTCTATCCACGGATTGTTTCTCTGATGCCAACAAAGTAGTGCGGACCTTTTCATATCCAGGGCTTTTGTACCCTTTTGGCGCTTCATTAACAGCCTTAATCATTTGTTGCCAATAAGGAGAACGCACCAAATTGAATGCAAGCCCATTTGCATAGATGCAACGAGCTACATGTTCATCAGCTGTGTCTCTACCTTGATTATTGAAAGCTGCTTCAAGAGGGCCTAGAGTGGGCCTTTTATTAGTTGTTGCAGCAGGGCTAGATGGCAATGGAGGCCTAGTTATAGAGCTTTGCACAGGGTGTTTTCCCTTAGCAAGCTTCCTATCAGCAACTTCTTGCAAAGATGAATAGAATTTCATTTTTCCAAGACTCAAACCTGTGCCAGGTTTTCCATTTGCATCTTTTGGCCCGGTGCATACTTGCACCCCTGTGTTAGTTTGACCTGTGAGATGGGCCTTCACTCTAGTATATGAGCCATTTTTTATATCTTGGCATTCATTGCACTTCCATTTATACGACCCACCTCCAGGATTTTTTCCAATAATCTCCACATACTGCCATAGAGGAGATTTTGGGTCTTTTTTGATGATTTCCCTTTCACTTTGCTCATGATGTGATGGTTCCATAATGAGAATGGTCGATAAGTTACCTTACTGCATATAAAATTCAAATTATAATATATTAGCTTGGAGTATCTCAAAGCAATCTCGACCAGTCAATCAGGTTTAAATTTTAATTTCAATCACTTACACTACCACAAGAATTAAAAACTAAATAAAAAAATTATGGGTTTTTTTTGGTTGAATAGGCCTAGACCCCTAAAATACCAAAAAAAAAAAAAATTAAAATTAGAAAGTAAATAAAATATTTAAAAACCCCTCTTCCAAATATCTTACCATGTATCACTTACAAAGTTACAACTTACACTACCATTTAATTTTTTAAATATTAAAAATTTAAATCTTAATCTTAACCTTAATGTATCACTTACAATTTTGAGTTTACAAATGTAATACAAATATTAATCTATCATTTATGATTTATCTATAGACTATTACAAATTAATAATTATTATATTATATGCATTTATGATTTTAAATTAATTAATTAATTAAATTAATTAAACCAACCATTGAATGTCATTTAAATTATAATAGACGTTTAATAAAATTAATAAACTATCGAATGATAATCATAAATCATAAAATTTAAAAAACTTTATGAAATTTAAAATACAACCATAGGCAGAGACACAGCGTGACAAAAGCAATGGGAATTTTAAAATACATGGTGTCAAAACTCTCGGGTTGAGGTCTCAGTGCTCACAGACAGCGTGACAAGTCTCGGGTTGAGGTCTCACAGACAGCGTGACAGCAGTCTGTGACAGGCACAGCGACAACACATTCGGGTTTCTGCACAGCGGGTTTGACTTCACTTATCGGGTTTCTGGACAGCGTGACAATGGGCCCAGCTCCTTCGATTGAATCGCTTTTGTCTTCTCCTCGACAGACAATGGCCCCAGCAGCTTCGTTGAACTCAGCGATGAACTGTTCACTGTTCCACAACAAACTATTCTGCTTTTCCGACAAACTGTTTCGCTTCTCCGCTTCTCCGCATGTTCCGCCTTCTCTGCCGCAATGAGACAAACTATTCCGCCTTTATGACTTTAACAAAGAAACCTAAAACCTAAATCGCGGGCGGAAAAGACAACTTCGTCCGGTTCCGGCATGTGCTTTTTGGACGAATATATCTGGATACGTTTCCGTCAACCCGTTTTCCGTTTCCGGCATACGCCATACGACACACTCCGTATCAGAACTGTATTTATACCATATCCGCGTCCGTTTCGGATCAGATCCGGGGATCCGAGGGATCTCTGCCCTCCCCCGACGGATCCGGTAACTTAGTCGGAATATTAATTTTTGGCCAATTTTGATATTAGTACAATTTTGACTTAGGAGATGTGGGTTTGGGGGACCACAATTAGACTTAGGCAACTATAGGCCTCTAAACATTAGATAGAGGCAAAGTATTGCAACCATAGTGGAGAATCAGGCCTAATGAGGAGGAACTGCGCCCCACATGGAGGCAGCACAGTCATTGGAGTGTATTGGAGGCTAGAGGCACGAGGTGGGGTGCAAGGGAACGTTGGGAAAACTTGGACAAAAAGGAAGCATGAGGCTCATTCTTGGCATTGATTCATCTATTTCGAATTTTTCTATTGATAGAGCATGCTTGAGCAGTGAGCCAAGTTTGCATGTGCTGTTAAGCATGCGGGTGTCTTCGAGCGGAGATACCAACCTTTGCTTCAGTGGACTTCGAGTGCCAGCCCATGGAAGGTGCTTCACCATAGTTTGATTAGTTCAGCATTAGAGAGCTTCTTCTACAGCACAATCCCTTCATCAACAACACAGAGGCTACGTAGTCTCTTGAGGGAATCACTTCGAGAGTTGGGGAGTGAGTAGAGTTTTTGCAGGAGATTTGGTGGGAAGGCTTGGAGCCTTCTAACAGGGGTTTTCTGGGCATTTCAGTGGCATTTAGGAGCAGAATTATCAGGAGATCCAAATTTCCCAACAGTTCAGGGAGTCAAGCCCAAGAGGGCCAATTTTCGGGGTCAAGCTTTGGGCAAACCCTTCGCGGGTTATTTTGTGTTTATTGAGTAGAGTGCGGGGTTGAATTCTTGAAATTTTCTGAGCTGTACAACAGGCCCTAGTAGTAGATCATTTGGAGCAGCAACAACATTTCTGGGTAGTTTCCAGCACAGAGCTACAACCATGCAGAGAGCAGAAATTGAGGGTGTTCAACAGTACTTTTGAGGGCTTCTCTAGCTTGCCTTGACTAAGCCCAGGTACACTCATTCTAGCACCTCACTTTGTACACATTCCTCATCATTAATAAAATGGCTAAGCGCAGTTTTTCTAGTCCCATGGTGTTCTAAATTCTGTGTTTATTTTGGTGTGTGTGGTTTTGTATATGTATGCATGTTTATTACTGTAAATTATCTTTAGGGATATTACAATAGGTAGGCTGGCCCTATGTGGACCTAGGCAGGAGAAATGATGAATGGGGGTATAGTGAGTGGAAAGGGAGTAATATCTGCGGATAAGGAGTGGGACCATGCACCCAAAGTTGTGATCTCCTAAGTAGTACCACCCTAAAACCAAATGGTAAATAAAGGAGATCCGACGTGACTAAGATCCAAGGGTAACATCCAAAAGAGACCAAGGGGACATGAGCACAAGCTAAGTCCACTCTTTCCGCCAAATCCCCCCATCGATCCATGCCCAAAAGTATCCATGATAAGTAAACCCAATACTCAATTACCAAATGACAAGACATACCTTTAGATTCGGGAGCCCCACCTTCAAACTTAAGATTAATACAAATGGGTGAGGGACGACATGGCTGGCTCAGGTGGCAAAGAAATGGCACAACGAGCTAGTTGAAGGTTGCAAGGGGTTGCTGGCTACAGGCTGAGGTCCATTGTGGAGAAAAAATTCTCCTAGGGATTCACCCATGAAGTGGTGGGTAATAGAGTGTTCTGGATGATTGCCCAATCTTGATTGTATTCTTGTTCCCTCACTTCACCTGGTTGGCTAGCCTTTGACTCTCGTCTAGTGGCACTTCCTTTGAGGCGTTAGGGTTTTGGAAGGGCACTACTGTGGAGTCTTTGATCGAAGTAGTGTGTCCATGATATCCCATACTTACCTCTTTCCATCTTTCCCATTATTCCATTTCCATTCATTTGGTTGGTGGTCGTTAGTCGTGGGGATTGGCACCCTCTCATCCTCATCCTTGCGCTAAGTCGGAAAACTTGGCATTGGAGGTTGATGCTATGAACATAACTATGTATAAATAATAATAATAATAATAATAAATGATTAATACGTGTAGTTAGTTATGAAAGGGCATGTCTTGAAGGGCATGATTGTTCATGAAGGGGCACCTGGCTAGGTATATGAGGGGGGCCCTCATTTGTAACCAATCATATCTCTTGTACATTCAACATTCATATATATAAATATTATCTGTCTTATTATGGATATTAACATATTCCAGATATTTTGAATATTTCGTTGAGGGCGAACTCTTTTTGTTACATTGGCATCAAAGCCATGTTAGGCTACCATTATATGCTCTAGGTCCTGAAATCATGAACACATATTTCTAAAGGACAAGGGATTCTCATAAATCTCAATTGGAACTGCTACGAGAAAAAGAGAAATAATCACGGGATAGTCGAAGGGTTTAGACGACCAAGGTGAGGAGGAAATGGTCAACCCACTTGAGGTCTTAGACTCTGGCATTTCGATTTGCATAATGGAAGCATAAAATAGCCTTGTTTCACCTAGAAGTAAAGATGAAATTTCCCCTGCGCCTGAGATTTTCACTTATGATGATACCATATTGGGGGTGAATGAGGAGATGCCATTTGTCAAGAAAACATGTAAATTGTTGTTTTCTCTACACTAAACACAATAGAAACCATTTTTTTAATCTGATTATTGTGCCGAGAGGCGCTCTACAGCCCAGTATAGGGCACATGTGTAGATGTAATGTGAGAAATCTAATGTAAGTAAACATTTGAAATGTTAGAGTATAAGGTAAATGTGTAGATGTAATGTAAGTAAACATTTGAAATGTCGGAGGTGTATAGGGTAGATGTGTAGATGTAATGTATGAAATGTAATGTAAGTAAACATTTGAAGTGTTGGCTCAATTATAATAAATATATTTGTAATAATTATCCCTACCTCTTAACTCGGATTCAAAGACTTAGAAAATAGGTTTGGTAAATAAATAAAAATATAAATAAACTGAAGGTATGGTAAATAAATAAAACCTCTTTTTATACTTACTCCATATTAAAAAATATGTATGGTAAATAAATAAAACCTCTTTTTATACTTACTCCATATTAAAAAAGATGTATGGTAAATAACTAATAAACCAGAGATATGATAAATAAATAAAACCTCTTTATATACTTACTCCATATTCAAAAAAGATGTATGGTAAATAAATAAATAAACCGAGGGTATGGTAAATAAATATAAATATAAATAAACTGGAGGTATGGTAAATAAATAAAACCTCTTTTTATATTTACTCCATAAACATCTTTATATTTAGGAAAACTCAAAAAAGAGGTTTTATTTAGGTGAAGCCTATGGGAGAAATACCATGGGAATAATTATTATTAATACCATGGGCTAAATACCTTTGGCCAAATACCATATTTATAAAAGAGGTATAAAGATGTATGGTAAATAAATAAAAATATATCAAATAGGATTAGAAATCAACATCTATAAATAAAGTAGAGGTATGGTAAATAAATTAAACCTATTTTCATATTTACTCTATAGTCCGCTTTATATTTACCAATACTCAAAAAAGAGGTTTTATTTAGGTGAATCCTATGGGCCAAATACCATGGGCCAAATTATTATTAATACCTTGCAAAAAAAACATTATTAACCCTAATATTAATATTAATATTATTATTCCCCATCGTTGATTTTCCCTGTTCCAAGTCTAGATACAGATGCGGAGCTAGATGTTTACCAGGGCTCATAACTAGACAAGAAGTGGAGCGGGTGGCTCAATCAAATTACATGGGAATGAATGGATCATTTTAGCACCTTGAAAAGGGTAACTCGCATCACAACAATTCTCCTAAGACGCACAGGGAGAATGAAGAGTGGACTTCTGGTCCTAGCTAGATAGCGAAACACTCGTAATTAATAGGGGTTGACTTTGGCTCGCACCTTATTGAACAACGAACTTGCTGGTGGTCGAGCCATCCTTCCTTATGGCCACTTTCTGAAAGCAACGCCGATCCTTGTTTCCAGCAAGCTCAAGTAGCCGTACTAAACTACTGGTCTGAGGTAGAGGTCAACTACCTGGTTCAGGAGCCTACCTTGATCCCCAGGTGAACATAAGACCCACCTGATACTTGGTCCCGGTAACTAGAAATACTAATATTATTAAATTTAATAACCTTGGATTAATACAATATAAAATTTGTTATATTATTATATATATTAATATATCATGATATATATTAACTCTAGATATATATGGGAGGGAAGAACAAAGACATAGAGTGATAGAGGTGGAGAGATATGGGGAGTGACAAGGGAGAGTTGGAGATAAACCTAAGGAGAGGGGAGATGAGGAATGAAGAGAGATAGAGGGAGAGGAGTGAGAGAGGTAGATGAGGGTAAGAGAGGGAGAGGGAGACACAAAGATGGAGGGTGGAGAGAGATAAGGAGAGAGGGAGGGAGATAGTGAGAGGATTGGAGGGCAGAGAGAGAGAGAGAGAGAGAGATGGGGGAAGAGAGAGGGAGGTAGGAGAGAAAGGGAGAGAGAGGAAGGACGAGATAGAGGGAGGGATAGAGAGATGGAGTTGGAGGGGGAGAGAGGTGTAGAAATTTCGGAATCTTAATTCTTATGCAGAAATTATTTCTGTTAATCCGGTTAAGCTTCTCCTACTTATACAAGTTATCAATTGAATAAATTCAAGTTAACATCAAAGCAAAACACATAACAGATCTCTACCAATTCAGATCTAGAATAAGCACATGCACACATAGAAAAAGTGACACAGTTATTTCTGGACAAACTGTCCCCGGAAAAACCCAATGTGGGAAAACCGGTCTCTGGCTACTGGAGGGTTCTATTATTAAGAATAATTTTGAATACACAACTTTGGGTTCTAGATCTGGAAAACCCTACAGAGAAAACTCTAGATTTGCAACACCTGGCTGATTTAAGACCAACAATATTGACTGATCCACACTCTCAAACGATATTTACAGAACTCAGCCAGATCTAGGCCTAAAAACCCCAGATCTGCCCCTGAAAGACATTGCGTCAGCCTCTGAAGGCCTCCAAATGCTCAATGTTGTCACTGGAAGGCACTGCGTTACCCCAGACTGGGTGACGCAGTCACTATACTGCCCCTAAGGGTCTCTGCGTAACCCCTGAAGGGTTTCCTGAAAATCACACTGTCCTTGTTGCCGCTGCTGCTACTGCTACCGCTGTTGCTGTCTGCTGCTGCTGTTGCTGTCATCTGCTACTGCTACTGTTGCCTTTCTATGCACTGCCTTTCTTGATCTCTTCTCTGCTTCTTGTGTATTTTAGACCCCGAGATCAGATCATCTCCTTGGTCTAAATTCCCCTCTCTGCAACTGAAACACTTGAGAATTCTTAGCAACCCCACCCTAGAATCTCAACTTAGCTTCAATGCTCTGCCTCTGTGTGTCTTACAAATGACCCTAAGCCTTTCCTTTATACTTTTCTCGTTGACAAATCAATGACCAAGATTAAATCTTTAATCAATGGCTAAGATTAAAAGAAAGCTTGATCCATGTGACTTAAGACAATTTCATCACATGTTTAATTAAATTCACTTTAATTATTTTATTTTCCTAAGTTTTAACTTAGGAAATACATTAAAATTATTAATTAATTTAATATCTCCTAAACCAGATGAAATTTCCGACATCCATTTCTGAGTCTTGTAGATCAGGTGAACTCTAGTCCTTTCTCAAAATTTGGGACCTAGAGCACAACTGATGCTACCCTAAATACACAAAATCTCAACACTCCCTCTTAGCATCAAGGGTGTACTCTAGCAATACATCACACTTATGCATTATATGATTTTGGGCACTGGTTTTGTGTTGTTGAAGCTTGGCCTCCTGCCACTCAACTCTGCACTGCTGCTGCTATTCTGTATTGCTGCCCATGACTCTGCCATTGCCACTGCAACCACTGTACTGCAGCACCCTTTCAATATGTTGCATCTGTGCTGCTCATAGCACTGCCACTGCTAATCTGCTGCACTGCATTTTCAGTTGTTGAGAGAAACAACTGAATCTTCTGCATAATCTTTGACAGACAAGTCAAATGGGCTGAATCCTCATCACTGAAGCTCCATAGGCTACAGATCTGTGCTGGCATTTAAAGAACGATGCACAACTACAACTCTGCCTGTGTAATCAGACTCCCTCTGCACTACTGAAGTCACATCAGCTCCTTGTGATGAAATCTATCACGTTGCAGGCTGTAGCTGCACTGCGCTGTCCCTCTGAAGCTCTCTGCGCCGCTGCATCTCTGCACTGCGCTGCTGAAGTCACCTCAATCTCTGCGCTGCTACTGCTTCTACGCTACTGTTTCTATGCTTCGCGCTGCTCCTCCCAGCCTCCAGATCTGCCTCTGCTTATGCCTCATCTATGATCTATGCACCCACTGCTCCACTTGTCCCGCTACTGTCTTAAGGCTGCCGTAGCTCGCTTGTGATCCAAGAGATGAGCTGCTCAAGGATCCCGCCTCTCTTCCATGTTGCTCGTCTACATGTCCATGTCACCGCACCTCCGTGGTTCATGAGCACTCATGGCTATATCATCTCCCGACCCATCATCTGCCACCGCTGCTTTGGAAGAAGATGCTTCCTTGTCCTTCTTCTTTTATGGACAATGGCTGGAAAAATGTCCCATTTCGCCACACTGGAAGTACTTGACCTTAGAAAGATCCTTCTTCTTCTTCGACTGCTTCTTTGATGCCAAGCTGCATCTTCTTCCTCTTCCTTCTTTACTTTGCTCAACCTAGGGCTGTGCTGCTTCTTGGTGAATCTGTGTAGTTCTTCTTGCCGCATGATTGACCACAAGCTGTCCTAATCTGGGAGGTTCGCTCTGCCCAAGATACTTTGGACAAAGGTTTCGCACTCATCCGTCACTGCATTGAGGGTAGTCTTGACTATCACTCCATCATCTACGGTTGCACCCGTTGCAGTCAACTGATCCCTGATTGACTGCAATCTAAAGAGGAAATGCTCGATGTCTTCTCCCTTGGTCATCATGAATGACCTCATTTGGGCCTCCAACAACATCTTTCTTTGGACTGATTTTCCCTCATATAGGGAAGTCAAGGCCTTCCACATCTCATTAGCTATCCTCTTCTCAGCTATGTGTGGCACATATGATCCTTGATACTGTCCATTAGCCGCTTGGCCTGCCAAGCAGCTTCTCTATGCTTCTGTAGGAGATCCGCATCTGTCGGCGTGGCCAGGGTTTGCTCTGCATGGTCTCTTAGACCATATGCCTCAAGGACAATCAGGATCCTAGCTTTCCACACCGAAAAGTTTGAGAGGCCCTCTAGCCTATCCTGATCACGCAGTCCATGAGGAGCCATCTACTCAGAATGTGTCGGAGCTCCTCTTCTCTATGCTAGAGATCTTGGATCTAGGGTCCTTTACGAACTGGGCACCCTCTGCTTCCTCTGACACTTGATTTCCCTCCATGGAAATCTCCCAAATCAACTATGATTCAGTTTCTTCTTTGATCCTCTGACCAAACTGCAAGTTTCCTTCGGCAAGAAACTCTCCGAGAAGCTGATCTCTTCCCAAATTTTGTCACTTGTGCTAAGGTTAAAAATCTGAAAACTTCAGAAGTTTAACCCCACCAGCTCTTTTGAATTTTCTGCAACTTTTTTGCAGACTTTTTATGGATCTGACAGATTCAGATCTGAATCACACTGGCTGGCTTCAGACCCAACTAGTGCTGTTTCCGAGCTACCTTTGCGCAGTAATTGCGTGGGCTTGCTAGGACACAACGCTGGACAACGTCACCCTTCCCTCTGCGTGAATATCCTCCTGAAAATTGCACTGCCCCTTCAGATATGCTTTTCTGTTGCCTTTCCAGCTGCTTTCTGCAGCTAGATCCTTCAGATTCTTCAGCTGGTGACCCTTCTAGATCTGCAATTCCTCTGATACCATGTAGAAATTTCTGAATCTTAATTCTTATGCAAAAATTATTTCTGTTAATCTGGTTAAGCTTCTCCTACTTATACAAGTTATCAACTGAATAAATTCAAGTTAACATCAAAGCAAAACACATAACAGATCTCTACCAATTCAGATCTAGAATAACCACATGCACACGTACAAAGTGACACATTTACTGACAAACCGTCTCGAAAACCCAATGTGTGGGAAAACCGGTCTCTGGCTGCTGGAGGGCTCTATTATTAAGAATATTTCTGAATACACAACTTTGGGTTCCAAATCTGGAAAACCCTAGAGAGAAAATTCTAGATCTGCAGCACCTGGCTGATCTAAGACCAACAATATTGACTGATCCACACCCTCAAACAGGATTTACAGAACTCAGCCAGATTTAGGCCTAGAAACCCCAGATCTGCCCTTGAAAGACACTGCGTTAGCCTCTGAAGACCTCCAAATGCTTAGCGCTGTCACTGGAAGGGATTGCGTTACCCCAGACTGGATGACATAGTCACTACGCTGCTCTTAAGGGTCTTTGTGTAACCCCTGAAGGGTTTCCTGAAAATCACACCGTCCTTGGCCGTTGCCGCCGCCGCCGTCCGCTATTGCCGCCGTTACGTATGCCCTCGCTCGCCGCCTTCCTCTCTCGCGGCCTTTCCCGATCCTTTCTCTCGCTTCTTGGTGTATTTCTAGACCTCGGGATCGATCATCCCCTTGGTCTAAATTCCCCGCCGCAACCGAAACACTTCTGAGAATTCTTAGCAACCCCGCCCTAGAATCTCAGCTTAGCTTCAGTGCTCTACCTTTGTGTGTTTTACAAATGACCCCAAGCCTTTCCTTTATACTTTTCTCGTTGACAAATCAACGGCCAAGATTAAATTTTTAATCAATGGCTAATATTAAAAGAAAGCTTGATCCATGTGACTTAAGACAATTTCATCACATGTTTAATTAAATTTACTTCAATTATTTTATTTTCCTAAGTTTTAACTTAGGAAATACATTAAAATTATTAATTAATTTAATATCTCCTAAACTAGATGAAATTTCCCAAATCGATTTCTGGGTCTTGCAGATTAGGTGAACTCTAGTCCTTTCTCAGAATTTGTGACCTAGAGCACAACTGATGTTACCCCAAATACACAAAATCTCAACAAGAGGGAGGGAAGAAGAAAGACATAGAGAGTGATAAGTGGAGAGAGAGAGGGAGTGTCAAGGGAGAGATGGAGAGAGAGTGTGTATGTTTAGGGGTGAGATAAAGAGAAAAACAAGTTGAGATAGAGAGGGAGGGAGTGACAAGGGAGAGATGGAGAGAGAGTGTGTATTTTTGGGAGTGAGATAAAGAGAAAAAGGAGAAGAGATGGAGATAAGGGGGGAGAGAAAGAGAGACAAGGAGAAAGGGAGGGATATAGTAACAAAGTTGGAGAGAGAGAGAGAGAGAGAGAGAGAGAGAGAGAGGATGTGAGAGAGTGGAGAGAGGGAGGGTAAGCGAGATGGAGTTGGAGGGGGAGAGAGAGGAAGGTAAGAATAAATACATAGAGAGAGAAAGATGGAGAGAGAGAGAGGGAGTGATAATGAATATGGAGATAGAGGGAGAGAGGATAGTAGGAGGAAAGCGAGATAGAAGCTAGGGTGAGGGAGAGAATGGGAAAATAGAGATATATATGGAAGGTGAAGAGAGGGAATAAGAGAGAGATGGAGAGAGGGGGGAGGGACATAAATATTGATAGATATGGAGTGAGTGAGGGTTTATGTTTGGGGGGTGAGATAGAGAGACAAAGGAAAGATGGAGTGAGTGAGAGTTTATGTTTGGGGGGGTGAGATAGAGAGACAAAGGAGAGATGGAGTGAGATATAGATATAGATGGAGGGGGGAGAGAGGGAAGAAGATTTATTTCATTAGATGCATTGGTTTTAGTGTAGATGATAATTTCTAATCCTATTTGATTGCTTGCACTAGATGCATTTATTTTAGCGTAGATATTGATTTCTCATGATATTTGATTTCTTGCACTAGATGCATTGATTTAAATGTAGATGGTTTATAATCCTATCCGATTTCTTGCACTAAATGCATTGATTTTAGTGTAGATGGTGATTTCTAATCCTATTTGATTGCTTGCACTAGATGCATTGATTTCAATATAGATGTTGATTTCTAATTATATTTGATTGCTTGCACTTCCTATTTGATTACTAGTACTAAATGCATTGATTTCATTGTAGGTGGTGATTTCTTATCCTATTTGATTGCTTGCACTAAATGCATTGAGTTTAGTGTAGATGGTGATTTCTAATTCTATTTGATTTCTTGCACTAAATGTATTGATTTCAGTGTAGATGTTGGTTTCTAATCATATTTGCTTACTTGCACTAGATGCATTGATTTGAGTGTAGATATTGATTTCTAATCCTATTTGATTTTTTGCATTATATGCTTTGATATAGTAACAGAGTTGAAGGGTGAAGAGACTCGAGAGAGAGAGAGAGAGAGTTGGGAGAAAAAGGGAGAGAGAGGGAGAGAGAGGATGTGAGAGAGTGGAGAGGGAGAGAAAGAGAGATGGAGTTGGAGGGGTAGAGAGAGGGAGGTAAGATGAAAGACATAGAGGGAGAAAGGTGGAGAGAGAGAGAGGGAATGATGAGGAATATGGAGAGAGAGGAAGTGAGGAAAACAAGAGGAAAGAGATAGAAGTAGGGGAGAGGGAGAGAACAGGAAGATAGAGATAGAGATGGAAGGTGAAGAGAGGGAAGAAGAGAGAGATAGAGAGAGGGAGGGAGGGACAAAGAGATTGATAGATATGGAGTGAGAGAACATGTGTGTTTGGTGGGGTGAGATAGAGAGACAAAGAAGGAGAGATGGATGGAGATATAGATATAGATGGAGGGGGGAGAGAGGGAAGAAGATTTCTTGCATTAGATGCATTGATTTTAGTGTAGATGGTTATTTATAATCCTATTTGATTGCTTGCACTAGATGCATTGATTTTAGTGTAGATATTGATTTTTCATGATATTTGATTGCTTGAACTAGATGCATTGATTTCAATGTAGATGATTTATAATCCTATTTGATTGCTTGCGCTAAATGCATTGGTTTTGGTGTAGGTGGTGATTTCTAATCCTATTTGATTGTTTGCACTAAATGCATTGATTTTACTGTAGATGTTGGTTTCTAATCATATTTGCTTACTTGCACTAGATGCATTGATTTGATTGTAGATGTTGATTTCTAATTCTATTTGATTTTTTGCATTAGATGCATTGATTTTAGTATAAAAATTGGTTTATAATCTTATTTGATTGCTTGCACTAGATGCATTGATTTTAGTGTAGATGGTGATTTCTAATCCTATTTGATTGCTTGCACTAAATGCATTGATTTCAGTGCAGATGTTGGTTTCTAATCCTATTTTCTTACTTGCACTAGATGCTTTGATTTGAGTGTAGATGTTGATTTCTAATCATATTTGATTACTTGCATTAGATGCATTGATTTCAGTGTAAAAGTTGTTTTCTAATCTTATTTTATAACTTGCATTAGATGCATTGATTTCAGTGTAGATGTTGATTTCTGATTTGATGTAATTGGATGTATGATGGTACATTAATTTTAAAGTATTTGGATTAACAATGTGCATTGAATTTAGTGTAGGCATAAAAAATTATTGACAATGTACATTGATTTTTTTGTTTTAGTAATTCAACCTATTAATATTGGAGAGCAAGAGAGACAAGGTATGATGTTTACTACACCATCTAGAGCTAAAAATTTAAATGGTTTATGATTTCAACTGCCCTTTTCATATAATCAATACGAAAATATGACAAAACTAACAAGGGTGACAATAAGAATAGTAGAAGAAAATCAACTTGAAAAGATCACAAGACTAACAAGGGTGACAATAAGAATAGTAGAAGAAAATAGTTTGATATTGATCATAATGAAGATTATTTGTAATTGACTACATTCTTATTATTCACATTTTCTATCATTCAACACTATTTTTTGTCACTTTTGCATTCAAAATTTTTATTTCATCATTTTTCATCATTAAAGTTATCAACAATATTTATCATCTCACCAAACTGATGTAACTAAGCAAATTTAAAATTAAAATGACTAGGTTAATCTCAGACATATTTAGCATATTTAAAATGATTATTTTAATATTAGATATATTTACATATTATTGATAAAATTTATCATATCTTCGATAGATTTTTCTTGGACGCAGACGATTGAAACCAGCCTAGATCTATCTTAACTCTGGATCTATCAAGCGCCTAGAGGGATCAAATCTCTCGAGGTGCAAACCTTTCCTCAAGTTTTGCACTCAAAAAAGAGGTTTGCACCTTGAGAGATTTGATCCCACTCGATGCTTGAGAGATCTAGAGTTAAGATGGATCTCGGATGGTTACTTCTAATGATCTTTAATTAATTTATGTTGTGTCACATATATTATTAAGCAATTATACATAGAAAATATCAACAGTAATGTAGCGAAAACAATAGAAACAAATAAGGTCATAAAGAGACAACTATGCACAACAGAGACAAAAATTTTTCCTTGGGAAACCCAAACTTGGGAGAAAACCCAACAAATCTTCTTCTAGGTGAAATTCTTCTTCAGCAAGGTCTACAATAAAATATCTAGAATTCTATGCCGAAAACCAAGTCCAAACTTTAGCCATTTAATCCTTTTTCTTCTTCCATGAGTGTCTTCTATATAAGAGAGATGATAAGTATGTTTGTGACAAATGAAGTGTCACATCATGTGTATATATACAAGTCGAATGGGTGCATTTACCCCAAGGTACAATCCCTTTCATGGTGGGGCCGACTTGTCCATTTTGAGCCTACATGAAACCCAAAAATAATATTTATTTTATTTTAATTTCCATAAATTTTCTAGGCCGACTTAGGTGGCCTCCTGGCATATGGGAATACCTCCCGATGCTACACAAAAATCAACAATCCCTCTTAACGAGGGAGGTATTCTCCTTGGTTGCAATAGATTCTCCTTTAGCTGACATTTCTCCTTCCTTGAGTTTATGAGCTTGCCATATTGATGCATGTCTATAGATAATTCCATCATGGAGTGGGCAATGTAACTCCTCATATGTGTAGGGTTGGCCAGAGTCCTTTATAACTCCGTAGGCAAATGTATTATTCTCCTCTAGTTATGACCTAGCCTAGGCATCCAAATTTTTTTAGCTTCTGGAGAGAATTTTCCTTTGGACCATTCACCTTTTTGGTCAAAGTCCTTTATGACCTAGCCAAGTTCTTTGGCCTTAAAAATGAATTTTATCTATCTCCTTCGGTCGACATAGCCAAGTCCTTCTAGCTTCAAAGGAGAAGATATGTCCAATCCTATAATTTCCCTGGGACATTCACCTCTGATCGACTTAGTCAAGTCCTTCTGGCTTCAGAGGTGAATGTATCCTATAATTGCCCTTGCAATTACCTTGGGCCATTCATCTTTCGGGTAAAAGTAATTTATGACCTAGACAACTCTTTTTAGCCTTTAAAGGTGAATGTATTCATTTGCCCTGGTCAATGTCCTTTATGACACACCCAAAGTCCTTTATGGCTTCAAGAGATGTTCAGCCCAATCCTATAAAGATATCATCATTCCCTTCCAATGATGGAGACATTCAACATCGTACTAAGCTTGTCTTTGAAGTATGGCCACAATTTTCTCATCTATGGATATACAATGAAGCTCTATTGCTCCTCTCTATATCATGTCCCGGATGAAGTGGCTTGGCCATGTCCTTCTGGCTACTGAAGAAGGTCTTCTTGTGATAGTCCTGGCTTCTCCCAATGTCACATGAGCAATTCCTTCTGCCACTGCTGCTCCCTCTGTCATGTAAGCACACCCTTTTGCTATTCCTGCTCCCTCTGTCATGTAAGCATGTCCTTCTGCTATTCTTGCTCCCTCTTGTGAAAATTCTACTGCAGTATCATGGTTTACTTATCCTACTTGATTAAATTATACAAGTTATCTTCAAAAATTAGATTCAAAAAATACCGAAGTAAACACAACTAACAACCTACACATGCAGATCATTTACTGAATATTACGCTCATTCAAACAAAGTGACACACTGATTTTTGGACATAAGTCCCTGGAAAAACACAAAGCGAGAAAACTGGTGCAATAGATATGAGGGTTTATTTTATTAAGTAGAATGCGAGTACATCAAATGCGGGTTCCGGATCTAGAAAACCTAACGAGTAAAAGAAATACGCGATAACACTGTTGTTCTAAGACCAAATACACGACTAATCCCACACCCTCAAGCAGGTTACAATACTTTGCCGTCTAGCCCTAGACACCCCGGTGCTGCCCCTGAATCCCCCGGTGTCGGCTGCTAGGCTACGCGTGCCACCGCGTAACATGAGAGGACTACGTAACCCCGAGAATAAGACGCGATCCCTTGCACGGCCACTACGGGGCCGATGCGTAACTTTTGAAGCTCCTGTGTTTGTAATGTTGCTCCTTCTTGGGCTGCGTTGCGGTTAAACCTCTGCTCTCTTGTGATTCTTTGCCTCGTCTTCTTTAAAGCTCTCTGCTCCTTTGCGCTGTCCTTGAAAATTGCTCCTCTGCCTCTTGCTGACTCTTGGCTCCGGGATCATATCATCTCCTCAGCCAATACTACCCCTCGCTGCAGAAAACTCCTCCAGAAATTCTTAGCAAACCCTACCCTAGAATTCCAGATCAGTCTCTCAACTCTGCATCTGTGTGTGTGTGTCCAACTGAACCTCAAGCCTTTCTCTTATACTTTTTCGATGATCTCATCAACGACCGAGATTAAAACATTCATCAACGACTGAGATGAAAAGACTGCTTGATCCATGTCTTTTAGAACATTTCAGCACATGTGTTAATTAATTCACTTTAATTATTTAATTTTCCTAAGATTAGACTTAGGAAGTCCATTAAAACAATTAATTACTTGAATAACTTGAACACCAGCCGAAATTTCTCCAAACACTTTCTGGGTTTTGGAGTTCAAGTGTGTCTTAGACCCTCCACAAAATTTCAGGGCTAGAGCACACCTGATGCTACGCCAACTACACAAAATCTCAACACTTCCTCTTAGCACGGAGTGTGCTCTAGCAATACATCCACACCATGTATTGCAAGATCTTGATGTTGGTTTCTGTGTTGCTGATGCTTGGCCTTTTGCCCTCTATCCACTTCACTGCTACTCTCTATACTGCTTCCCATGCCGCTACCACTTACATTTCCACATCTGTATTGCAACTCCCTCTCAAATTGTTGCATCATGATGCCCATAACACTGCCACTGTTAACTGCTGCACTACAACTCAGTTGTCGAGAAGTAAGCAACTGAAGGACTCCTGCCCAATCGTTGACAGACAAGTCAGGTTGCATCCCATCACTGAAGCTCCCTTGGTTGATTTACGCTGTCCTCTTGAAGCCATTGCGCTGTTGCAACTTTGCACTGTGTGAGCACAATCTCTTTGCGCTGTTGAAGTCCCATTAGCCTCTGCGCTGCTGCCTCCAAGCTGCTGTTGCCTCTGCATTACGCTATTCCCTCTTCAGCTCTTCATCTCTCCCTTCTGTTTCAATGTGACCTTTTGCAACCATCTTCCGACTCATCTCGTTGCCGTCTTAAGGCTCCCATAGCTCGTATGTGATCCAAGAGTAGGCCTGACTCAAGGATCCCGCCAATGTTTGTAGATGCTCTACAGATCCATGTCACCCCACCTCTTCTCTCAAGGCACATGAGCACTCATGGTTGCATTATCATCATAACCATCATCCTTTGCTGTTGTAGCCTTGGAATCAGAAGCTCCTTTGTCCTTCTTCTTAGGACAAGTGCTGGCAAAGTGTCCAAGCTCACCACAGTTATAGCACCAGACCTTTGAAAGGTCCCTCTTCTTCTTCCCTTGTTGTTTTCTTTTTTTTGATGCAAGAGATGCATCATCTTCCTCTTCTTTCTTCACTTTGACTGTCCCACCACTAATATTCTACTTCTTGGTGATCCTCCTGATCTCCTCTTGGCGGAGGATTGCCCACATGTGTGCCCAGGATGGTAACGCTGCTCTACCCATTTATACTCTGGACAAATGTTTCCCATTCATCGAAGACTACATTCAGGGCAGTCCTTACTAAGAGTCCTTCATCTGGAGTTGCACCCATGCCAACCAGTTGGTCTCGGACGGTTCGAAGTCGGAAAAGGAAAGGATCTATTTCCTTATCCTTCTACATCTGGAATAGCCTCATCTGATTCTCTAGAAGCATTTTTCGTTGGACAGAGCTTCCTTGATACTTCGCTTCTAGAGCGACCCACTTGTCACTTGCCATATTCTTATCGACAATATGTGGTACTACGTGATCCTTCATTCCGTCCATGATCAAATGCTTAGTCCGCGCTTGATTCTCCTTAAATTTCTTCAGAGGATTAGGAACTGCAGGCACAACTAGAACACTCGTCACATGGGCCTTGATGTCGTACTCATCTAGGACTGATAGGATCCATGCCCTCCAGATGACAAAGTTGGACACACTGTCCAACCTGTCTTGGTCTCTCAGCCCATGAGAAGCCATCTAGCTTAGATATGATAAAAATAATACTCTTCTCCCTTTTTCTGTGGCTACAGAAACTCTGGATCTGGGTTTCTTGGTGACTAGAAACCCTCTAGTAATTGCTTCTTCTGAAAACTGATTTCCCTCCTGGAAATCTTCCACCCAAACACAATCGGACAGAACTCTCCAATCACCCTATTGATCGAATCTCAGATCTTTTTGGCTCAGATTTGCTGAGTAGCTATCTTCCTCCCGCCTTTGTTGACTTAGCTAGGCACAATTTTGCACCGGCAGAATCTGTACCACACCAGCATTGCTGAAGATCTGAAGCACTGCTTCCGGATCTTGGCAAGGCTTTTTGCAACAGGAAAAAATGACTGGACTGCGTCTTACTGACTGGCCCAACGCAGCCTCAGCGCTACTCAGAAGTGGACTGTGTAACCCCAGACTGGGTGACACAGTCCTTATGCGGGCCTGGGAAGGCTCTGCGTAAGCTTGATGGCCTTCTGAATCTGCAGCGCTGCCCCTTCCTGAATCTGCATCGTCTTGCTATCAAGCTACCCCTTTCAGATCTCTACTGGTTCTGCTGCTATCTTGTAGAAAAAATATTCTTCAGCTAATTTGTTGGAGATTTAGCTTGATTTGCTATCGCTCTGATACCATGTGGAAATTCTACTACAGTATCATGGTTTACTTCTACTTGATTAGATTATACAAGTTATCTTCAGAAATTAGATTAAGAAAATACCGATGTAAACACAACTAACAGTCTACACATGCAGATCATTTACAGAATATTACGCTCATTCAAACAAAGTGACACACTGATTTTTGGACATAAGACCTCGGAAAAACCCGAAGCGGGAAAACCGGTGCAACAGATATGAGGGTTTATTTTATTAAGTAGAATTTGAGTACAACAAATCTGGGTTCTAGATCTGGAAAACCCGACAAAGAATAAAAGAAATCCACAACTAAACTATTGTTCCAAGACCAAATATTTGATTGATCCACACCCTCAAAGGGGATTTACAAGAATTAGCTTGGATCTGGCCCTTGAAACCCCAACACTGCCCCTGAAGCCCTAGCGTCAGCCCTGCTAAGCTCTACGCTGCTCAGAGATGGACTGCCTAACCCCAGAGTGGGTAATGCAGTCCTTACGCTGCCTATGGAGGCCTCTGTGTAACTTATGAAGCTCCCTGAAGCTGAAGTGCTGCCCCTTCCTCGGCCTGCATAGCACCTACATAGCAGTTGAAGCCTCTGCATTGCGTAGCTGCTGCTGCTGCTCTCTACTCCTTTGCCCTGTTCTTGAAAACTGCTCCTCTGCCTCTTGCTGACTCTTGGCTCCGAGATCAGATCATCCCCTCAGCCAATACTACCCCTCGTTGCAGAAAACTCCTCCAAAAATTCTTAGCAAAACCTGCCCTAGAATTCCAAATCAGTCTCTCAGCTCTGCATTTTTGTGTGTGTCCAACTGACCCTCAAGCCTTTCTCTTATACTTTTTCGATGATCTCATCAATGATCGAGATTAAAAAATTCATCTGAGATTAAGAGATTGCTTGATCCTTGTCTTTTAGAACATTTCGGCAAATGTGTTAATTAATTCACTTTAATTCTTTAATTTCCCTAAGTTTAGACTTAGGAAATCCATAAAAATAATTAATTAATTGAATAACTTGAACATGAGTTGAAATTTTTCCAAACACTTTCTGGGTTTTGGAGTTCAAGTGTGTCTTAGCCCCTGCACAAAATTTCAGGGTTAGAGCACACCCGATGCTACACCAACTACACAAAATCTCAACACCTCTTACTAGGAGAACCCTCTTATCACAAGCCTTGCTTTGTTCTTCTTGATTGTGCCATCTGCTGCCATAATCATTGCTTTGTTAACCTTGACGATGTACCTACAATCCTCATTCGGGACGCCATTGAAGAAACAATTATAGCCAAGTAAAAGATACAAGGACAAGAAGCTGATTAGGAAAATTTTATAACAATAATCAAGGGAGAAAGATATGAAGTACTTATCTCTTTATTAAGGAAGAAATTGCGAAGGGTTGTAGGGAATTGTCAACTCCCTCGTGATTCTTGCCTTCCTGAAATCTATCTGCTCATCCTCGTCCTCAACATCAAGGGCTAGGATTTCTTCATCCTACAAATCAACAAGCTATTTATCGAGCTATCGAGCCACACCAAAGTCTTAACAACAAGCTCACATCTCCTACTTGCATTCAAACCCTAAGTCTTCCAATTCTTGTATCAGGTTGTCCTTTGACTTGTAATTAGCGTGCATTACTACACAATGTTGATCTGATAATTGACAGGGAGAATGCCACTTCACTCGCATTTTGCATTAGATTGGGTCATTATGTCATTCACAGGACCGAGCAGTCCACGCAAAACTCTATGTTGTTGTATCACGGACCAGAACTTCACATTTCTTTGTATATAACTGTGGCATAACAATCTAAAACAAGAGTGGCATCTTTCCTTGACCATCCCTTTGCTAAGTTTTGAAACAGGCTCGGTCTACCCTGCACCTCCAATGCATTACTATACAATGTTGATCTGATAATTGACAGGGAGAATGCCACTTCACTCGCATTTTGCATTAGATTTTACTACACAATGTTTATCTGATAATTGACAGGGAGAATGCCACTTCACTCGCATTTTGCATTAGATTGGGTCATTATGTCATTCACAGGACCGAGCAGTCCACGCAAAACTCTATTTTGTTGTATCACGGACCAGAACTTCACATTTCTTTGTATATAACTGTGCCATAACAATCTAAAACAAGAGTGGCATCTTTCCTTGACCATCCCTTTGCTAAGTTTTGCAACAGGCTCGGTCTACCCTGCACCTCCAAAGGTAAACCATGGCAGCATTTGAAGGCCGCAAATATATATATATATATATATATATATTCGCGGCCTTCAAATGCTGCCAGGGTTTATATATATATATATATATATATATATATATATATATATATATATATATTCACGGCCTTCAAATGCTGCCAGGGTTTACCTTTGGAGGTGCAGGGTAGACAAAAGGGTACTATAGAATCATTGAGTTTCACCCACCATTGGTTTACCACTATATATATATATATATATATATTCGCGGCCTTCAAATGCTGCCAGGGTTTACCTTTGGAGGTGCAGGGTAGACAAAAGGGTACTATAGAATCATTGAGTTTCACCCACCATTGGAATAAACAATTCCAATCCAATCTTGAGTTGTAATGTAGAATCAATAAGTGATGGGGTTTCTTGTGATGAGGGGCTTCTTAATGGGTCTCCACTCAACATTACAGCTCTATATAAATAGACGTGCATGTGAGGAGATGCTCATCAACATAGCAAGCTCATTCATCTTTTCTAATGAAGGAGCAATTCAACACAGGGGAAATATGTTCATCTTTCATCTTTTCTTCATCATTCTATCTCTTTCTTGGAGGTAGCATGTGTGATGGATTTGATCAAGTTTGACTAGCATTTGCATAACCACACATGTAAGGATTTGAACAGGTTTTATTGTAGTCTGTACAAACACATGTGTAAGGATTTGATCACAGTAGTACATGTGAGGGTTTGATCGAGTTTCACCACAGGCTGAGTTGTCCACAGGTCACATGTGTGAGTTTGACCGCAGTCATAGTTTGACTAATGTTGATTGAGTTGACTTTTGACTAGTTTGACCGACATTGACCAACGACAGTTTGACTGGTAATTTGATTTGTAATATTGTCACAGATTTCTAGACAAATTCTGATTTGTAAACCTTGCTGAATAAACCATTATTCCTTAGGAAAAGATTGCGGGGTTTTATCCCAGATTGGGTTTCCAAGTAAAAAAATATTGTGTCTATTGTGCATGGCTATCTTTCTATGATCTTTATGTTTTCGCTGCATTTACAGTCGAGATTTTCTGTGTGTAATTATTCAATGATATCAGTGGCATGAGAAATACTGTTTGAAAATTATTAGGAAGCATTTGTCAGATCGAAAAAATTGTATTCTACTGCACATGCTATAGAATTTTGACAAAGATAGTCGTGGGCATTTATGTGGGCCCATAAACCCCTTATGGGGGAAGGTTCCCAACATCATAAGTTGTATATTAATACATACCTTATGAGTCTTTTTTATCATCAATTTGGATTCATTAATGATTGATTCTTTATCCTAAGAGCACGATATCTCTTGTTCTCTTGTTCATGGTTCAACTTCCCTTAATGTGATACTCTTATTCAAGGTTTATGTTGGATTAGGGTTTGCTGAAGTTTTCAGCATAGATCCACAATCTCTTTGTCCTTCCATAATTTTTGATAGAGGTTTAATATCAATTTCTTGTGATTTTGCATAGCATTTCTTAGGAATTTGTATATTTTCAAATATAGATGGACATAATTTTCTATATTTCCTTTGTTTCAAGCTCTGATACCCCAGAACCGCTCCCGAGAGGTGGGAAACCTGTACCAATGGTTCCCACGCTCTCGAGAGGTTTGGAACTGTATGGGAACGTTACCTTTTCAGCTGGAGTTGCAACAGGAGCTGGGGATAGTTCCGGGAGCTTTGAAGACTCTTGTTTTTGGAGTTTCGGCGTTCCCGCAATGGAAATGGTGCCAAAAAAACTCCAGTTCCCGCCAAACCTTCATATGGTTTTGCATGTTGATTTCTCTATGCAGCTTTTGGGTGTCCATGAAACTTCAAAATTAGCTATAGTATGGTAGGTAATTCTGTGTTTGTTTTGCATTCAGGGTCCCTGTTCCCTTAAATGGGGTTATTTGAACATGGTTTTGCTCCCACAAAGATTGAATTATTTGTCTGTATGAGCTGGAGCCATTTAGTCCTCCTTCACTTCAAATAGAATCACAATGATTTCAAATACATTGGGCAACTGAGGATTTGTTTTTACCATAGTTATGCAGTGTGTGAAATGAGCACAGACCCATCTGCACTGGGGTCTGATATCCATTTCGAGGTTTTGATAAACTCGACTTATTCATTTGCGGCCTTCTTAACTTGCAAAGAGGTACATATCGTACCGGGGTTTAGATAGGACTAGTATCCAAATTCAACCCACCCAATACATTGCCTAGATTCAATGCATTGTTACGTACACAACCACACATAGACAAAGAATTGATAGATCACCCTCCCTCTTCGCACTGGCTGCAGAAGACACCTCACTTCCCTTGGTGCAATTATCATCTCGGTCTGGTGTTTATATGTTGCTATTATAATTTATAATTGCAGCAGATTATAAATGATATTATAATATTTTTTATTTTTATACTTTTAATTTTTTTATTATATAATATTACCGCTCCCGATTAGCCATTTCTTGTAAATTTTGGGGAAACCTCTAGCTGTTCCGGACACCCGTACCCAAGCTCCCAACGTTCCCACGTTCCAGAAACTCATGCAACATAGGTTTCAAGCTATGACTTTTTTACATGTAAATTTCTGTGTATGTATCCTATATATCTTGTATTTAGTAAAATAGTTCTCATCTAAAATTTCAAAAACAAACCATTTTCATCGAACATTTGTTTTCATGATATCTGATGTGAATATTAGTTTGTTCTTTTTTTCTTAGACATGATAGCAGTTCATTATTTTGTGGTGTTTGAACTTTGGTTCCATTTATAGCGAGTGTAAGTTTTAGGAGTAGCGAGTGTAAGTTTTAGGAGTACAAGGCACAAAAAATAATTGCTTGATAGAAACGTAATGGATAAACTTGGAGTGCTTGTCAAAAGTACATTTTTTTATGCATAGTTTGATATTTACTTATAGTGACAAATTAACTTTGTTAGCATTATTTTAGATCTTAAAATATTTCTTGTCTTTGAATTTCAGCTTGCAGATCTCTGGCCAGAAGGTTGGATGGACAACAATGGTATCAAACATGCAGTTTATAGAGCTAAGGAGCGGAAGAAGAGATTGTGTAAGGTTGGTAAGGTATGCTTTCTCTCTCCCTAGACATTATTCTTGTGGAAAGCATGAACGGAGAGCCCTAGGGCCTTCTTTGCTAGACACAGCATGCTGCTGTTCATATATGTTATGATGTTATTTTCATTCCTCTTGGGAAATTTTCCATTTGACTGGTGAACCTTTACTGGTTAATTAAATAGCATTTAATAAGCTCTATCTATTGTTTCTCTTGCTGGAAAATTTATACATTGGCCATGGTTGAACTTGTTTAACAATTGTTTAATGTGTTTGCAGTAATTAGTTTATGAACAAGCCTTGTGACCAAACATTTTAAATGAGCAATTAACGAATATACATTCTTTCTACTTTTCAATAACCTTGATTAGAAATTGAAATTGAAATTCAATTAATGCCCACAAATAAACAAAACAGATCAATGGGTTATCTTTCAACTATACCCTTCATATTATTGTTAAAGAAGCCAATATTCCAGAGTCATTAGTAGGTTGTCTAGGGACAATTTGAAAGTCTCTATTACATTAGAATCAATTAACACTTGATTCAATCAGGGTATTGTTTATTTTTCATGGTTTCCTATATTGATAATTACTTCCAGTGATAAACCTCATTAATTTTTCATGTCACATTCATAATTAAGCAATTACACATAGAAAATCTCAACAGTATAAACAGTAAAGCCATAGGATCATGAGGAGACAGCCAAAAACAAGAGACAATTTATCCTGGGAAAACACTAACTAGGGAAAAACCCACAGACCTTTTCTTAGAGAATTTTTCTAATTCAACAAGAGATACAATCTGATTTCCTAGTCAAAAACAAAGTCAAACTGACCACAAACATACTCAGGTCAAACTGGTCAACTAGAGACCTATTCGGCTGCCTGCATTTTCCTTCGAAATTTCAGTCTGCTGCCTAGATAAAATCACAGAAGATTCCCATACGTGCCAGTTCAACAGAATTCAAACTTGAGCTAGAATAGACTTGGACAGATTTTGGCCTTCATCTCTTCCTTTTTCTTCGCATGGATGAACAAAAGCAGATAAGTTTCGATGATCTGACTTGGTGTCTAGTGGAGGAGGTCGAATGACTTATTTATAGAGGTCTAATGTGCTCCAAGTGGTGTGTTACCTTGATTGAGCCAACTTGACCTTTTTGGGGGCAAAACAATTTCAAATTTAAATAACAAATTCCCTCCTCTTATCTTGTGGGTTAATACAAATGGAGAACGCTGACCGTAGCTACAAAATTCAACACTCAGCTAGGGAGGTATTCCTAATGACTTCTTCAGATGTTCTCTTGTTGAAAAATTTCTCTATACCAAGAAAAGGTTCAACGAGCTCAGCTATGTTGATGAATATATCCATCTTATGTTCTATACCAAAACCATGTGGAAAGTGTTATCACTCCGTAATTTTCCTGGCCGTGAATGGAAAACCTGGGAGGTAACTTTGAACCAATCTTTTAGATCGGAAGCTAGCCCTTCCAACCCAGAGAGGGCTCTCTCTACAACTCAGCTGTCCAATGTCACTTCAACAGCTGGTTGTGTGCTCAGATCAGTGGCCAGGTCTTTAATAGTAGGGCTTGGTTGGTCAGAAAGAAAGACCATTGGGAATGGGGTCAAATTATTAAATGATCAATCGAAGAATTACCTAATATTGGCTGATGAGCAGTGAAATTTCAAAGGCAAGGTAGACATCGTTCTACTAGTCATAAAGTCATTTACTATGGTAGTCGAAATAAGGATAACAATCCACTAAAGCAGAGCATCCATGAATGGATAAATTCTACAATAATTTTAGAGAGACAGGGTGCTAATATTTGAATGTATGAAGTCAGAGCATTGAGTTAAAATGAATTCTGAATCATTTACTCTCATTCAAATACTGAAGAAAGCATTTATATGAATAACTTAGAAAGAAAACACATTCACATAGGAAGGAAACACAGTCTGTAGTAAACTGGCACAGGAATCTCTGAATACACAGCTCAAGAACTCAGATCTTGGCAAAGTTTTGATTAAAATCAAAAAGTCTTTTTACAATCAAAATTAAAGGGTCGAGTCTCCAAATCCGAACCCTTTACTCGTTACAAAAAATCAAATATATAGACCCATACAATTCACCAATTGTTGCTAAGTTCTAGCAAACTAATTCTATCTGTAATTCTGAAAATAAAACTAAATCTGGAATTAAAGGCTGTTGGTCTTTTGATAAATAGCTGCCACTCCTTTAACTCTGGGATCTTCCAAATCTGTCAATGGATCTTTTATTGCCATGCATATGAATTACTGATTTTAAAGCTTGAAATACGGTCAAATTGCTGTGGAATATGTTGAATGATCTGCTGGAAAAGTGCCTTTGTAACTGACTGCTGATTTCTTGGAGGTAAATCTGGAACCATACCCTGTTTTAAGCCTACTATCAGAGCAAATCTGTGCCAGTCTTGAGATGAATTGAGTGATCTGTTCAAAATGGAAATTGCCCTTTGACCTCTGACTTGATTTTATCTTATTTTTTCAAGATCATCTCGCTGTAGGAAAAATAGTTTCCAGAAGGATCCAACAAAATATATTTCTATAGTGCCTACAAAACTTTGATTTTTAGGTGCTGCCACTTCATTTGGCAGTGCTTCTACCCGATTTCACTTCAAAGATTCTGCTGCCAAAACAGATTTTTATCTAATGTTGGATCTCCTCCACAATGTGCAATAACTTTCTGACTGATTTTATTAAAAATGGACTCATTTGTCACTTCTACTTTAAGAATTTAACATTACCATGAACTGCATATCAACACTAGGGCCATAGGCTCGAACATTAGGCTGCCCCACTCAAAAAAATTTGTTTCCAATCTTCAATAGCTCCCTTGATCACTCCTGAATAGGCGGGGGGGAAAATTTTTTTTGGGAGCGCGCTCCTGGAGTTGCTGCCTATGCACTCACGCTTGGAGTGCGCTCCAGGAGTGGGTTCGAGAAGGGGGGGGGGCCTCTCCCCCGCAACCTTGAGTAAAAATATTTTTCACATAACAATCTAAGTTGCACGAAACGGGGAAACAGAAACGAGTTTCCGAAACGGGAAGCGATACGAAACACGACATCCCCAAATTTTGGAAATGGGGAAACACGATATATATATGTTATAATTTAAATTTATATAGAATTTAGGACTTTTAGGAAATGTTTTGTGAAATCATAAACCATACATGATAAATTCAAAGCATAAGCTATTACAAGCTACAAGACATTTACTCATGAATGATAACAGAGACATAATAAAAATAGCAATATCGAAATATCCAAAACCAGCCTTTATTATAAATCAAAATCTCAAAATCAGCCTTTATTATATATATGACGCTGCAAGTACAATAAAGACTATGAGCATGTCAAGTCAAGATTTTGTTTGAGTGATGGGTACATTTTTAGTAGGGTCATGATAAAGGAGTTTGACAACCAATGTCACTAACATCAAGGTACATAGAGGGATTGGTGCTCTTGATTAAATACTAGTTCCATACCCTAATACATGACAAAATCCAATGGAAACATTGCAATCACCCAATCCTGAAATCCTGAAAAACTGATAAGTCTGCTGGATTTTGAATGAGATCTAAAATTCTACTTTCTCCATATGAAATCCAATGAGGTCAGAACCACTCTCAAACATCCTGAGTCATTTCATGGTAGTGTTAAAATTTAAGTAAAAGGATGTCCTTTTACTTTAAGAATTTAACATTACTATGAATCACATATAAATACTAGGGCCATAGGCTTGATCATTAGAAGCGAGAGTCTTTTTATAAGTTGAAAGAGCCATCTAGATGCATCCAAAAGACACTTTCCACAATTAAAAAGATAATAAAACACACGAACCCCAAAACAAGCAAAAACATTTAAGTTAAAACGACGGAAACGCCCCCGTACAGCCTAGAAACGCGTTTCCGTCCGTACTGGGCATGTTTCCCCCACATGAAACGACCCAGTACGGATGGAAATGCACGGGTTTCCAAGTCGTACGATACGGGGAAACCCGTTTCCGTTTCGTTTTAGGGTGGAAACGAACCCCTACCCTACAGTGGTATCAGAGCTCAGATCTTGGCTCAGTCGTGGGAGACTTTTCCTATGAACGAGGAGGACATGCAAAACATTACCTATAGGAGATAGAGGTACCAAAGCAAGGAGAGGGAGTTAGAGATTAAGTTTGATACTAAGGCACGTGGGAATACAATGGTAGTAGAAGATATGGTAGAGCCCAAGAGTAAGGAGGAAATGGTAGTTGTTATCCTCTTGAAGGCCCTTAGTGATTTAGCTAAGGGGCAAAAGGAGATGTTGGATGAGCTCAAGCAGCAAAATAGGGATAGGAGCATTCATCATGATTTTCTATTTGGAGAGACTTTCGGGGCCTCACAACAGTACGTCTGCTCTTCACCAGCCACTCACCCACCAACTTTCAGTAGGCCAACTACGACCATGCTTGCCTACTTTCCTACCCTCGACACCTAGTGAGTAGGGTGGACCAGATGACCAAATGCCTATGAGAGAGTATTTCAAGGAGTGGCAATCCATGGGGGAAGATTTCAAGGCAGCCCTGTCCTTCAGATATTATTGTCAGCTCAAATAGAATGAGAAGGGCAGGAACATTGGAGGTCCAGGCACACAGAGCTTAGAGTTGCAATGTACTATCGGGAGGATGTATTTCCCGATATATGATGGCACTACCAAGTGCACAACTCAAGCTTGGGTGGAGAAGTTGGATAACTATTTCCAGCTTAATCGAATGACAGAGGTGGAAGCCATCAAAATGGCTAGCTTGCACTTGGAGGGGGAGGCACACAATTGGTGGTTTCATGGCTTGTCCACTTTAGGGCATGCCAACGTGACCTCCTATGAGGATTTCACACGGAGAGTGGTGGAGCGTTTTGATCGGAGAGACTCGGAGGCTCACTTCAGGGAGTTGACCTAGCTTAGGCAGACTGGTCACCCGGAGCACTATATATCGATGTTTTTGAGGGTTTTAGTTATGGTGCCAGGATTTTTCGATGTTAGGAGAGCGTATACATTTATTGAGGGGTTACTTGAGCCATTGCGTGGACTGGTGAAGTCTCGCAGACCCTCTACGTTATAGGAGGCTGTGACCTATGCTAGAGATTTGCATGGGGCCATCTCCAAGACTAGGGAACCCATTCCATCACGTACTCCCTACCCTCAGAAGTGGAGTGACACTAGACCCCCACCACGAGTAATCCAAGGGCATGGGCAGTTAGATGAGGAGACCAGGAGAGACCTTCGGAGGAGGAAACTATGCTTTACTTGTCAAGAGCAATGGGCACCAGGCCATCGGTGCATAGCAGGCAAGGCCCACTACATCGAGGTCTTCTCAGATAGTGACCAGGAGGATGATGTGGAGTTGGAGTATGGCAGGTGAGACAGGGAGGGTCAGGCAAAGAGGGGAACACCACCACCACCACCACTTGGGGGAGCACCTTTTGCACCGTCTGGGGGAGTCCTTGCTTCTTTGTGTGGGATTCCTAAATTTTTGAGCTTGAGGATACGAGGCACAGTGTAGGGACAATGCAGGTACAACATGTCTCAGTCCTGGTAGACAATTTGGCCATCCACAATTTCATTGATGCTCAGATGGTCCAAAGGAGGGGTATCACCACAACGGAGTTCAAGGGGTTTTCAGTTCTAGTTCCTGGGGACAGGACTATGCAGTGCACCCTGTATGTTCCCGCTTTGACAATGACCATGGGGATCTACTCGATGACAGATCATTTCTTTGTTGTGGATGTACCAGACACCAACTTACTGATGGGTGTCCAGTGGCTCTACTCCCTTGGCCGAGTCACCATTGATTGGAGGAAACTGGTGATGGAGTTCACCGGGCCAGATGGCAAGTTTCTAGTCCTTTGGGAAATGCATTCGTATCCTCCACAGATCGTTTCAGCGCATAGGATGGAGGCTAACTTGAGGCACAGGGATATAGCATGGGTAGTGGAGTTGCGGATTTCGGAGGTTGGGGGACACCCCAAGCCACCACACCCAAAAATCCAGGCCATATTGGATAGGTACCCGATAGTGTTCGGGGACATTCCTATAGGGAATCCACCTGACAGGGGGTTTGAGCACACCATTGAGCTGGAGCCTGGAGTGTAGGCAGTGATCACTACTCCTTATAGGCATCCCAAGGCCTACAAGGACGAGATTGAGCGTGCCATTAAGGAGTTGTTAGTGTTGGGTCACATTAGGACGAGTTCTGGCCCCTTCACTTCCATAGTAGTTTTAGTGAAGAAGAAGGATGCAACTTTGCACATGTGCATCAATTATAGGGCGTTCAACAAGAAGACTCTGAACAACCGCTACCCCATCCCGTGCATTGATAAGTTGATGGACAAGCTTAGAGGAGCCAAGTACTTCTCTAATATAGATTTGTGCTTAGGGCGAGGGATAAGGACATCCCCAAGACGGCGTTCAGGTGCCACTATGGGCATTTTGAGTTTTTGGTTATGCCCTTTGGGCTGACCAACGCACCTGCCACCTTCCAGTCACGTATGAACCATGTGTTCCATTGGCAGTTGCGAAAGTTCGTGCTAGTGTTTTTCGATGACATCCTGATTTATAGCAGGACTTGGGAGGAGCATCTGCATCACCTCGAGGTGGTGTTGTATATTTTGGAGGAGAAACAATTTTACGCCAAATTGTCCAAGTGTGAGTTTGGGCTGATCGAGATGCTCTACTTGGGACACATTATTGGCGTAGATGTAGTGAGAGTACATGCAGAGAAGATCAGGGCCTTCCGGGATTGGTTCGAGCCCTGGGATGTGATAGATTGAAGGGATTTTTGGGCATATGCACCTACTAGCGAAAGTTTGTAAAGGGCTTCTCTTAGTTCGCTGCTCCCCTCACCGATTTGACCAAGAAGGGGGCTTTTGTGTGGACCGACGGAGCACATGGTGTAATATCCCATATTGGGAAAAAAAGCAATACAGAGCACACAAGACTAAAAACTACAGCGAAACAAGAAATTCTATTAAAACACCATGAATGGAGCCAAAAACATCTAAGCCATTTTATTAATTTTTCTATGGGAAAGAGTACAATAAGGTGCTTGGAAAGATGGCACCTGGGCCTGCATAAGACAGGCTGAGATACTGCTCAAACCCGAACAGAAACATTGTTGATCGACTGCTCTGCGAGGCTCCTTCTCTGCGCTGCCAGAGCTGTAACTACTGCTGCTGGTTGGAAATGAATTGCGTGTTGGGCCTGCTCCTATGCTTAGTACCCCGTGCTCTAATCACAAGACCCACAAAAACTCGTAAGGGTTTCCAGAAATCCCAACCTCGGAAAATGGCCATTTTGGGCTTGGCACACTGCTCTGTCGGGTGAATCGGTTCTCTGGCTGAAATGTTGGAAAGTGCCTCTAAAATCCTGCTCCAAATCCCCGGTAGGAGGTGGCTAACCTCCCATCCAATCCTCTAACTGAAATCTGCTCTTCCTCCCTACTTCCCAACACCTCTCTTCAACTAAATTGCATACTCCCCACGTAGTCAGTGTGGCCTCTGCATTGTCCTGAAGGGACTGCGTATGCCTGGAATGTTTCACTACAAAACTCTTCTTGAAAACAGATGGAACTCCTCTCCTGAGCGGGCACTCGAAGTCCCCCGAGGTAGAGGTTGAGATCTTCGCTTGGAAATCTCGGTGCTAAACAACACTTGCAAACTCAACCAAACAACTCAAGCGTGCTACAGTTAATCACACAGAAAATAGGTGATGAATGAATGAGGAATGAGCTTCTCTCATCCTCTTTTGTCCAAGTTGAGCCTCCAACGTCCCCTGGGCCCACATGGACTGCATTGCCCTTCCTCCTTCCTATCTTTGCGCTGCCCACTGCGCTGCCTCTCCCACGCTGCCTCATTTGAGTGGGTGGCCACATGGACCCTACTTCAGCCTCAATATTTGCCTCTAGTGACTTTAGGAAAGTAAATTCGCTGCATAGTTTATTTGTGGGTCTCCTTACCCACTTTATTTCTACTAAACATTAGAAAAAGGCAAATTTAACCAAAATTAATATTCCAATTAGCTAATTGTTAATTTGAAATATTACAGTCCTCCTTGCCAAAATGTTGCTTGTCCTCAAGCAACTACAAAGATGGATGCTGCAGGATCTTCCCCCCCTCCCAAGTGGCATCCTCATTTGGAAGGTTCCTCCACCTGATCAAATACTCCTTTACCACCCTACTCCTCAGGTGACCCTCCTCGGTTTCTAAGATGGCCTCTGGCTGTAGCACCAAATGCCCATCATCATCGGTAGGAGGGAGCTCCGTAGTTGCTGTCACCTGCTGCGCAAAAGCCTTCTTCAGGCATGAGACATGGAAAATGTTATGAATTCGGCTCCTCTGTGGCAACTCCAGCTCAATGCCACCTCTCCAACTTGTCGGATTACCCTGTATGGCCCATAGAAGGGCGGCTTGAGCTTCTCATCTCCCTTTTGCTTCAACGTGGACTACCTGTATGGTTGAAGCCGAAGGTATACTAAGTCATCCACCTCAAATTGTCTCTCCACGTGGCCCTTATCTGCGTACATATTTTGCTGATTTTGGGTTGCTGCCAAGTTATCCTTGAGAGCCCTGAGAATGTCTTGGCTCTCTTGGATCCAGTCTTTGGCCCTAGGGGCCTTGCTAGCTTGAAACATCACATCAACAAAAGTCAGTGCATTATAACCATACAAAGCATAAAATGGAGACATAGAGGTAGACATGTGGAGCATCGCGTTGTAGCAGTATTGCCCCAAATGCAGCGAACACAACCAAGCCTTTTGCTGCCCTATGAGATAGTTCCTCAAGTAACCCTCCAACCACTTGTTAACTATTTGGGGCTGCTCATCTGTCTGTGGGTGGTAGCTGGTGCTGGGTGTTAGCTCTGTGCCAACCAAACGGAACAACTCCTGCCAGAAACCTCCCATGAACCGGTTGTCCCTGTCATTGACTATGGTCTTGAGGAGACCATGGAGTCGGAAAATGTCCCTGAAAAACATCTCAACCACTTGTGAAGCAGTGTACCGAGCTGAAATGGCAAAGAAGTAGGCATACTTCGTCAACTGGTCAACCAACACGAAGATGCAATCCTTGCCCTGTACCATAGGTAGCCCTGTGATGAAGTCCATAGATATGCTTTCCCATTTCTCCTCCGGATTGGGGTTGCAACAATCCCGCTGGGTGGTTCAACTCTCCCTTGTTCTTCTGGCAGACTACACAATCCCTGACATGCCAAAGTATGTCCTCCTTGAGGCCCTTGCAGGAGAACCTCTCTCTAATGGTCCTGTAGGTCTTGGTGAACCCCTGATGCCCTGAAAGTGGAGAATCGTGCATTGCATGCAAAATCTTCTCATGTAACCGAGAGTTGGCCGTCAAAAAGATCCGGTCCCAGTAATAAATAACCTCATCCATCACCTGCCCATCCAGTACCTCACATGCAAACTGGTCTTTGGAATACTCCACCAGCAGCTCAGCCCTCCAATCTGCATCAATGCTCATCAAGGATAGAGACACTGGTCTTCGGGACAACGCATCTGCTACTACGTTGTTCTTCTCTTTGATGTCAAATTCGTATGCCTGGATCTTGCTAACCCATTTCTGCTACCTCTCCTATCGCTGCTTATGCTCCAAGAAAAACTTGAGGCTATTGTGATCTGTTCTCACCCAGAACTTGTTCCCCACTAGATATTTCCGAAACTTAGCCAACGCATGCATGATGGACAACATCTCCTTGTTGTAAATGGGGTAAAGTCTCTCATGCGGCAATAGCTTCTGAATCTCGAAAGCTATGGGGTGCCCTCCCTGCATTAGTACTACACCTACTCCTTACCCCGAAGCATCACATTCCAACGCAAATGGCTATGTGAAGTCTGGCAGGGCTAGTACCGGACAACTGCTCATCACCTCCTTGAGCCTGTCAAAAGGCCTCTATGCAGTCTCAGTCCAACTGAAAGCCCCCTTTTTGGTGAGGTCTGTGTGGGGTGCAGGCTATAGCAAGCTGTGAAATCCCTTTGACGAACTTCCAGTAGTAGGTACAAATACCCACAAACCCCCAAAGCTCCATCACATTCTTCAGCTTCGGCCAATCGCTGATGGCCCTAATCTTCTCCTCGTGGACTCTCACTCCGTCCACCCCAATGATATGCCATAAGTAGAGCATCTTCGTCAAACCAAACTCACATTTGGACAGCTTGGCATAGAAATGTTGCTCCTCCAAGATATGTAGCACCATCTTTATGTGTTGCAAATGCTCCTCCCATGTGCAGCTGTATAATGAGGACATCGTCTAAGAACACCAACACAAACTTCCTCAACTAACCACAGAATATGTGGTTCATGGAAGGCTGGAAAGTAGCCGGAGCATTGGTCAGCTCGAAGGGCATCACCAAGAACTCGAAATGGCTATAATGACAGCAAAACACAGTCTTGGGGACATCCTTGTCCCTCAGCCTGATCTCGTCCCTAGAAGCCTTGTGATGTGTGTAGGGGGTGGTGATCACGACCTGAATGCCGAACTCCAGCTCAATAGTGTGCTCAAACCCCTGATCCGGTAGCTGCCTCGACAGAATGTCCTAAAAAACCGTAGAGTAAGGGTCTAGGAGAATTTGCACATTTGGGTGCGTAGGCTGGCTTGAGACACTTGCATTCGAAATCCTTAACTCCACGACCCACTCTATGTCTCCCTTCTGGAAATCTGCCTCCATCCTATGCGTAGAAACTGTCTGTGGAGGTTATGTGTGCATGCCCCCGAGCATCACCTGCTTCCCACTCTTCTTGTCCACAAACTCCATCTCCAGTGTTTGCCAATCAATGGTGGCCTCCCCAAGGGTGATGAGCCACTCGACTCCCAACACTAAGTTGGTGTCTTGAATATTGACCACAAAGTAGTGATCTGTCAATGTGTATGTCCCCATGGTCATTGACAATTCCAGGACATAACGCATGCACTGCCGCATGCACTGCATGGTCCTAGCCCCTGGAACCAACACAAAAACCCCACCAACACTCTCTGTATGTATGCCTATCCTCTGCACCAACTGGGCATCAATGAAGTTGTGCGTAGCCCCGCTGTCCACCAGCACTAAGACACGTTGCCTCTGAACTGTCCCCCAGACCCTCAGCGTGAGGTTCTTGGGAACTCCGTACAAAGATGCAAGGACCCCTCTGGTAGGTGCAAACGCTGATCCCCCTGTTGTTGGAGGAGGTGTTGGTGGAGGATCCTCTCCTAGTGCTTCGGTGCCGACATCTCCTCCCATCTCAAAATATGTCTCCTCTTCTCCCTCAGTGTCAGAGAAGACCTCAATGTAATGTGCCTTACCTCCGGCACATCTGTGACCCGGTGCCCATGGCTCTTGAGTCCTGACAGGTGAAGCTGAGCTTCCTCCGTCTCAAATCCCTTCGGGTATCATCATCCAAAGGCCCTCGGCCTTGGTTCCCTCTGGGGGGTGGGTCTCTCACGTCCCTTCCTTTCTACTGGAACGTTGGTCTATTAGGCATGGGAGCCCTCATTCTCAACAAAGCGTCCTGCAAGTCTCTGGTTCTCCCTATTGCGTCCTGCAGCGTAGTGGGCCGAGTAGACCTCACTAGCACACGCAAAGGTTCTGCTAGACCATCAATGAACATGTAGATCCTCCTAGGCATGGACAAGTCTGGAACCATCACTGGGAGTCTCAAGAACTCAGAAATGTATGTTTTCGGGTTCCCTGTTTGCTTGAGTTTGGTTAGCTCAACAAAGTGCTCCTCCGAATCCCTCTGATCAAACCTCTCTAGCACTCTCAGGGTGAAATCATCATACGTTGTCACTCCTGAGTGACCCAACGTAGTCATACCATGGAGCCACCAGTCATGGGCTTCTCCCTCTAGATGTAGCACAACGACCTTGATGGCCTCTACCTCTGCCATTTGATTAAGCTGGAAATAAATGTCCAGCTTCTCCACCCAAGCTTTGGCTAAACATTTTGATGACCCATCGAAAGTAGGCAGGAAAAGCCTGTCCACTGTACGCTGCTGGTCATTGCCCTGCATGTATCTGTGAAATTTTTTGAATATCTCAAACAGAAATGCTACTTTTAATTTTCAGATTTACTTCTCCTACTTACATTAAGTTATTAATGTGAAATCTTCAGCATTAACATTGAAGTAAATACAATAACAACCTACACATATAGATCTAAACTGAATAACATGCACAATGACAAAATGACACACAAGGATTTTTTAGACAACTGTCTCGGGAAAAACCCAATGCAGGAAAATCGATTTTCTGGTTGCTGGAGGGTTTTTATTATTAAGCAGAATCTAAGTACAACAGATCTGGGCACCAAACTGGTTAACTTGATAGAGAAATAACTGTAGCTATATCTCCGTTGTGGAGACAGAAAAATTGACTGATTCACACCCTCAAATGGGATTTACAGAACTCAACCCTTTTCACTCTTCAGAAACCCCAACGCTGCTTTGAAGCCCTCTGCGTCAGCCCTTGCGTTGCTCAGGAAGGGCTCGCATCACCCCACACTAGGTTATGCTGCCCCTACGCTGCCCTGGCTGGGTCTGCGTGAGCCCTGCTGGCCTCTTGCCGCCCCTGCCCTTTCTGGGCTTGCGTAGCTCTTGTTGCTTCTGTGCTGCCTCTACTGGGCTCTTGGCTGAGATGCATAGGTGTTGTCGCTGCGTTGCCTCGGTCTACTGCTTCTTTGCCTTCATTGCACTCTTGGCCTGGGATCAAACCATCCCTCTCGCCAATACTGCCCCTCGCTGCAACTGAAACACTTGAAATTCTTAGCAAACCATGCCCTAGTATTCCAACTTAGTTTTAGTGCTCTGCCACTGTGTGTGTTCTCCATCTGACCCCAAGCCCTCTTCTTCTACTTTTCTCATTGAAACATCAATGACCATGATCTAATCTTGAATCGACGGCTAAGATTAGAAGATGCTTGATTCGTGTGACTTAAGTCATTTTCATCACATGTTTAATTTAATTAACTTTAATCTTTTAATTTTCCTAAGTTAGACTTGGGGTACTTAATTTAAAAGATTAATTAATTAAATATCTCTTAAACAGGATGGAATTTCTTAAATCGCTTTGTGGGTCTTGGAAATCTCATGTACTCTAGTCCCTCCACAAAGTTTGGGAGCTAGAGCACATCCAATGCTACCCCAACACTCCAAAATCTCAACAGTACCCTCCTCCTCTGGTCTGGCCTTTGGGTCTGTTGTTGTTTTTCAGCTGACAAAACTCATTGAAGGTGAGAGCACCTCCAAACTCTGGCCCATATGGCTAATACTTTGTAAAGTACTCTCCATAGTGAGGCACCTCCGGCTCTTGTGGCCCTCCTGCTCCTGCTCCCTCTCCTGAAGCCAGGTACGTGGGCATGGTGGAACGTGGTGGAGTGCGTGGCACCACCTACTGCGCAGTGTTAGGCTCGAGTGGGTGGTGGGAAGTGCCGGATCCTTCTCCGATCTGGAATTCCCCTAGAACTACCTTCTGCTTGTTATCTCCGCCAATCTTCTGCCCCATCTCCTCTATTCTCTTGGTGAGCTCTTGTACTGAATTTAGGAGGAGTTGGGCAAACTCCTTTCCCTCATCTCTTTCCTCTGCCATGGGTGCCTTTCCTCACTCTTCTTCCATCGGAACATTGTCTACCTGGTCTGGTGTAATCTCGAGCCTCCTTTCCCTGCTCCTATACCTCTGTCTCCAGTAAGTGACGTTCTGCCTATCCTCTGGTGTCATAGACCGCATGCTCCATGTGTTGAGCCAAGTCTATGAGCGCTAATACCACTATAATATCCCAAATTGGGAACAAACAACAATCAAAGCACACAAGAATAAAAACTACAACAAAACAGGAAATGCTATTAAAACACCATGAATGGAGCGAAAAACATCTAAACCATTTTTTAAATTTTTCTATGGGAAAGAGTACAATTAGGTGCTCAAAAAGATGGCACCTAGGCCTGCATAAGACATGTTGAGATATTGCTCAAACCCAGACAAAAACACTGATGATCTGCTGCTCTGCGTGGCTCCTTTGCGCTGCTAGAGCTGGAACTGCTGCGACTGGATGGAAATGAACTGCGTGTTGGGCTTGCTTCTATGCTCAGAAAATTCCAGGATTAAAACCCTAGGCTCTACTCACAAGACCCACAAAAACTTGTGAAGGGTTTCCAGAAATTCCGACCTCGAAAAATCGCTGCTTTGGGCTTGGCACGCTGCTCTGCCGGGTGAATCGGTTCTCTGGTTGAAATGCTGGGAAGTGCCTCTAAAATCCTGCTCCAAATCCCTGGTAGGAGGTGGCTAACCTCCCCTCCAATCCTCCAACTGAAATTTGCTCTTCCTCCCTACTTCCCAACACCTACTTCAACTGGACTGCATACTCCCCACGCAGTCAGTGTGGCCTCTGCGTTGTCCTGAAGGGACTGCGTATGGCTGGAATGTTTCACTGCTCCTGAAAATAGATGGAACTCCTCTCCTGAGCAAGCACTCGAATTTTCCCGAGGTAGAGGTTGAGATCTCTGCTCGGAAATCTCTGTGCTAAACAACACTTGCAGAATCGACTAAACAACTCAAGTGTGTTACAGTCAATCAGACAGAGAATAGGTGATGAGTGAATGAGGAATGAGTTTCTTGTTGATTTTTGTAGCATCTGGAAGTGTTCCAAGTCTCAAACTTTGCAGGGAGGCTTGGACAACAACATTCTAAGGAACCCAGAAACAGTTTGTGGAAATTCCACTCGGTTCAAGACTTATTAAAATTTTTAATTATTTTAATGAAGACCCTAAGTCTAAACTTAGGGAAATGAAATAATTAAAGGGTATTAATAAGTCAGAGTGTGAATCTTTTAGAAAACATGGATCAAGTCAAGTTTTAATCATAGCCATTGATTAATCTTTTAATCTGGGCCGTTGGTTCTCCAACAGGAAGATTATAAAAGAAGGCTTGAGGGTCACTTGGAAGATAAGGCGGGCATACACTCGGTACCCGAAGGAGATCCATTCTGATGTAGAATTCAATCTCAGTGGGAGAGTTGCAGGGCGAGAAGTTGCAGAGGAAGGAGGAGGCCAGGGGTGATCAAGATCAGGGTCAGAGGGCAGCAGTGGGTGACTGGAGGCGGCTTAAGGCTGCAGTGCAGAGACCCCACGCAGTCTCCACGTAGATTCACGCAGTCCAGCGATGGGACCGCGAAGAGAATCACACAGAGTGACATAGGGGCATGCAGGGGATGTTTTGGGTGTCAGAGAATTGTCCGAATAAGTCAGAAATTCAGTATCAGGTGGTTCATAATTTATCTGTCGTATATTTTCCCTGTAAAGATATCATTTGCTGAAGAATTAATAATACCCTCATCTGCTACATTGGTTTTCCCACATTGGGTTTTTCCGGGGACAATTGTCCAAAAATAATTGTGTATATGTGATTGATTCTTGTGCTTATGTTCTCCACTGTTTATTTTTCTGCATATAGGATTGTGAATGTTGCAATAGTATTTATTTCGATATTTGCCGGAAGATTTCTGAATAATAACTTATTGAAATAATAGGTAGGAGAAATAAGTCTATCATTGCAACTGTTTGTAAATTTTCATACGGTATCAGAGCCAGAGATTAATAACAGAGAGGGGGCATCTATCAGTGAATAGAGATCTGCTGTTGCAGCAACAATGCAGAAGGATTCACGCAGTTCTCCAGGAGGGGGAAGAAGCACGATAGAACAAATGGATCACGATGTATCTGTATTGGCATCCAGACTAGAGGAAGATTTTGCTTGTGTATCGAGCACTGCGTCTTCAGATGTCTGGTATATTGACAGCGGAGCCTCTGCTCACATGATGGGAGTATGAGACTGTTTTTCCGACTACCAAGAAGAGCAGATGAATTTCAAAATAACAATGGGTAAGAAAGCAAACTGCACTCCCATTGGGAGAGGTACCATAGTTTTCAGACCAAGGCAGGGAACAGAATCCGGGCCACTAATGTACCGCATGTGCCGGGTTTGGGGATGAATCTACTCTCAGTGTCACGGCTTCAAAACCGAGGATATGATGTCTACTTTATTGGCAATAGAGTCTACTTCAAGCACCCTGGTTGGAAGAAGAAGGCACAGATCGGGGTAAGAAGCAACAAGCTATACAAGTTGCATCTTGATTCTCTAATGGCACTAATTGGCAGCGCAGGTGAAACGAAACTGAATGAGCTATGGCACAGAAGAATGGGGCACTTGCATCATGGGGCGTTGAAAACTCTCCAGAAGACTGTCACAGGTGTTCCAGAACTGAGCACCAAACAGGGTGATGTCTGCAAGGGGTGCGTATTGGGGAAATATGCCAAGGCAGCATATCAGAGAAGCAACAATAGGGCCAAGGGTGTGTTGGATCTAATACACTCAGATATCTGTGGGCTGATGAGCGGTGTCGAATATTTCGTCACCTTTATTGATGACCATTCTAGGAAAACCTGGATCTACTTCTTGAAGACCAAGGATTAAGTCTTCAGTCGATTTAAAGAGTTTAAGGCTAAGGTGGAAAATCCTGATAGGGAAGCGGATCAAGGTATTGCGATCAGATAATGGAGGTGAATACATAGATAAAGATTTCACCGGATTATGTGCAAGGGAAGGCATCAAAAGAGAATGGACAACTCCATACAATTCGGAACAGAATGGAGTGGCAGAACAGAAGAACCGCACTATTGTTGAAGCAACCAGAGCTATGTTGTATGACCAAGGCATGCCCAAATTTATATGGGCTAAAGCATATAATACAACTATCTACATTTAGAACAGAATTCCTCACACTGCACTGGAAAAGATCACGCCAGAAAGTGCCTTCACTGGCAACAAACCCAAAGTGAGTCACTTTAGGATCTTCGGCAGTATAACTTACTGTCATGTAGCCAGTGAGAAGTGGAAGAAGTTGGAGATGACTGTTGAAAAGGGGTATTTAGTAGGATACAACGAGAATGCAAAGGCTTATCGCATCTACATTCCTGAGAGCAGGAAAGTAGTGGTGCGAAGAGATGTGAAGTTCATGGAGGAGAAAGCCTTCAGAAGATCATGAGAGCTGCCTTCTGCTACGCAGTCAGAGGAAGAGCCTCTGGTCCAGCCCCAACAACCAGCAACAGAAAATTCAGTTGCCTCTCCAAGGCATAGTGATCCAAGGGATGGGTCTCCTGAGGATTTGCAGGAAGGAGAGCCAGTAAATCCACCCACCACCAGTGGAAGAACGAGCAGGGAACTTCGACAGATTCTGAAGGATGCAGAGGATTTTGTCGGAATCCCCTGAAATGAGAAGAGATAGCGTAAGCAGCCTGAAAGGTATCAAGCCTTAGTTGCTCAAGTCAGAGAACCTTCCAGTTTTCAGGAAGCAACTCAGCGCCAAGTGTGGGTTGATGCAATGGTGGAAGAGTACAGTTCCATCATGACAAATGATGTCTGGGAAGTAGTACCCAGACTGCAGGAGAGATCAGTTGTAGGATCCAGGTGGATCTACAAGATCAAGTATGTTGCAGACAACAGTATCGAGAAATTTAAAGTCAGGTTTGTGGCTAAGGGGTATGCTGAGAAGGAAGGAATAGACTATGAAGAAACCTTCGCCCCTGTAGCCAGATACGCATCTATCAGGTCCGTGATATCCCTTGCTTCGCAGATGGGATGGGAAATTCACGAGATGGACGTCAAGACAACATTCTTGAATGGTTTGATAGAAGAAGAGGTGTATATAGAACAACTAAAGGGCTTTGAGACACAAGATCAGAAAACTCATGTGTGCAGATTGAAGAAAGCATTATATAGACTGAAGCAAACTCCTAGAGCCTGGTATGGTCAGATTGACAGCTACCTGCAGAAGATGGGATTTATCAAGAGTGATGCAAATCCCAATCTCTACTATCTGAGAGTAGGGAGTGAGCCTTAGATACTGGTATTGTATGTGGATGATCTGTTCTTGACAGGATCATCAAGGCTCATCACAAATTGCATGAAGAATTTGGCTGAAGAATTTGACATGAAGGATCTAGGATAGATGCACTATTTTCTGGGGTTGGAAGTTTGGCAGCAGAATGGGGAGATCTTCCTTGGTCAAGAAAGATACACTACAGAGATTCTGAAGAGATTTCAGATGGAGGATTGTAGGCCCATGACCACTCCAATGATTACCAACTGGAGGAAAATCGACACGTCCGAATATGATGAAGTTGATCCTAGTTGCACAGACAGCTCATAGGGTCATTGATGTATCTGGTAAATACAAGGCCAAACATCTGTTATCCTGTTAATACCCTAAGTCAGTTCATGGTGGAACCGAAGAGGGCACATTGGCCAGCAACCAAACATGTTCTCACGTACCTTCGTGGGACAATCGAGCTTGGATTGAAGTACACCCATGAAAATGATGTCAGGTTGAGTGGGTTCACTAATGCAGATTGGGCTGGAAGTTCAGTTGATCAGAAGAGTACCAGTGGGTACTGTTTTAGTCTAGGATCATGAATGATTTCTTGGTGTAGTAGGAAATAGCAGTTCGTGGCACTGAGTTCAGCAGAGGTAGAGTATATGGCAGCCAACACAGCTTCATGCGAAGCAATATGGCTTAGGAAACTGCTGGTAAATCTACTCAAGGAGAAAATTGAAGCAACCAACATTTTATGTGATAATTAGAGTTGCATAAAGCTCTCTAAGAATCCTGTGTTTCATGATAAGTCAAAACATATTGACATCTGGTGTCACTTGATCAGGGACTGTGTACAACGTGGAGCTGTTCAATTGTAGTACACTCCAACAGGAGAACAGGTGGCAGACATCCTCACAAAGGCTATGGGAAAGACAAAGTTTGTCTACTTCAGAGAGAAGATGGGGATGATGAAGAATCCCTTCCAGTAGCAGGAATGAAGGATCTGGTATTCAGAGGGAGCTATGGTATAGAGGCAGCAACTGACAGTGGCAGTGTCAATGGCAGCAGTACAGAGGGCAGCAACGCAGTAGATGGGGGGAGCAAAATCCTGAGATCAGCAACGCAAAGGGTGCTTCAGAATGAGAGCAGCGTGCAGCAGGCATAATGTTGGAACACCTTCCTTGCTAGGAGGGAGTGTTGATTTTTGTAGCATCTGGAAGTGTTCCAAGTCTCAAACTTTGAAGGGAGGCTTGGACAGTAGCATTCCAAGGAACCCAGAAACAGTTTGTGGAAATTCCACTTGGTTCAAGGCTTATTAAAATAATTAATTATTTTAATGAAGACCCTAAGTCTAAACTTAGGGAAATGAAATAATTAAAAGGTATTAATAAGTCAGAGTGTGAATCTTCTAGAAAACATGGATAAAGTTAAATTTTAATCTTAGCCATTGATTGATCTTTTAATCTGGGTCGTTGGTTCTCCAACAGGAAGATTATAAAAGAAGGCTTGAGGGTCACTTGGAAGATAAGCCGGGCATATGCTCAGTACCCAAAGGAGATCCATTCTAATGTAGAATTCGATCTCAGTGGGAGATTTGCAGGGCGAGAAGTTGCAGAAGCAGAAGGAGGAGCTCAGGGGTGATCGAGATCAGGGTCGGAGGGCAGCAGTGGGTCACTGGAGGCAGCTTGAGGCTGCAGCACAGAGACCCCACGTAGATTCACTCAATCTAGCACTGAGACTGCACAGAGAATCACATAGAGTGATGCAGGGGCATGCGGGGACTGTTCTGGGTGTCAAAGAATTGTCCGAGTAAGCCGGAAATTCAGTCTCAGGTGGTTCAAAATTTATCTGCCATATATTTTCCCGGTAAAGATATCATTTGCTAAAGAATTAATAAAACCCTCATTTGCTGCACTGGTTTTCCCACATTGGGTTTTTCCGGGGACAATTGTCCAAAAATAATTGTATACATGTGATTTATTCTTGTGCTTATGTTCTCTACTATTTATTTCTCTACATATAGGATTGTGAATGTTGCAGTAGTATTTATTTCGATATTTGCTGGAAGATTTCTGAATAATAACTTATTGAAATAATAAATAGGAGAAATAAATCTATCACTGCAACTGTCTGTAAATTTTCACACTATTCTCATCCTCTTTTGTCCAAGCTAAGCCTCCAACGTTCCCCTGGGCCCACAGGGACTGTGGTGCCCTTCCTCTGGCCTATCTCTGCGCTGCCACTAGGACGCTGCCTCATTCGAGTGGGTGGCCACATGGACCCAACTTCAACCTCAATATTTGCCAATAGTGACTTTAGGAAAGTAAATTAGTTGCATAGTTTATTTGTGGGGCCCCTTACCCACTTTATTTTTGCTAAACATTAGAAAAAGGCAAAATTAATCAAAATTAATATTCCAATTAGCTGATTGCTAATTTGGAATATTACAATTGGGCATTTGATCGCCTCAAGGAGGTGATGAGTAGTTGCCTAGTTTTGGTCTTCCCGGATTTCACGCAACCGTTCACCTTGGAGTGATGCATCGGGAGAGGGGGTTGGTGCAGGATTGTCTCAGGATGGACACCGCATCACTTTCGAGAGCTGGAAACTCCTTCCGCATGAAAGGTCATATTCCACTCACGACAAAGAGATGTTGGTCGTCATGCACGCATTGGCCAAATTCCAACAGTATTTGGTGTTAGTTTTTGTAGCATCAGATGTGTTCTAGCCACGAGATTTGGTGGGGAGGCTAGAATATATGTATTCTCAAACACATAGAAATTGTTTTTGTAAATTCCACCTAGAGACGACTTAATTAGATTTATTAATCAACTTTTAATATTTCCTTAGTCTAAACTTAGGAAATATGATTACTTAATCATAATTAATTAAGTCATGGTGTGAATGTTCTAGAAACTCACACAGATTGACATGGAAATAATCTGGGCCATCGATTATGTTTTAATCTTGGTCGTTGGAGCTCCAACAGAAGATTATAAGAAGTCGTCGATGGGTAGATGGAAAACACACCAGTTCAGTTACTCTGTTGCCCACGCTGATCAATTTTCTCAGTGACTGAAGTTCAACAAAGGAGATAGAGCCAGAGGGTGAGTAACGTATGAGAGAGAGAGGGTATTAGTAGTGTTGCATGAAGTGTAGAACGAATTCAGGGAGAGACAGCGTGAGGAGAGACGCAATCGACTATGCAGAGGCACCAATGTATGGGCAGAGGGTAAATCTCGAGGTCAAGGAGTTGCTGTGGAGAGTGAGAAATATGTCACTAAATTTCTCTCCGTATTTTTTCCTCTCTTTTGGTTGTTTGAATTCTTGTACTTGAATTGCTGTTGAAGATTAATAAAGAAACCCTCATCTGTTGCACCAGTTTTCCCACATTGGATTTTTGCGGGGACAATTGTCCAAAAATAATCGTGTCAATATTTGTATGTGTGTATTAGAATTTCTTTGTTTCCAACACTTTATTTTCCGCAGTAATTTAATGTGAAAATTGCAATAGTAAATTTATTTGATATTTGCCTTAGCAAATAAACTGCAAAATTAACTTGTCGGCAGTAGATGAATTTTTCACATTTGGTGGGCAATAGGTTTCGGGTGAAGACAAACCACAATAGTCGCGCCACTTTATGGGGCAGCAGGGCCTCAATGGCATACAACAGAGGTGGGTCAGAAAGGTGCAGGCCTACGATTTCGACATTGAGTATGTCAGAGGCAAGAACAACGTGGTAGCAGATGCACTATCCAGGAGAGTCGTAGCTCTTTCACTCATGAGCATTTGCCATGATTGGAAGGCGCAGTTGTTGGTGGAGTACTACAAAGGTTGAAGGGTGTGTGAGATTTTGGAGGGTACACACACAGATGAGCGCTACGGGGGGATGGTCGAGGTCATATATTACAAGGGGCGCATATTCATGGTGTTGGGCTCACAATTGAGAGAGAGGATACTCTAGGTAGCTCATGATTCCCCATTATTAGGGCACCAGGGGTTCAAGAAGACATATATGACAGTCAGGGAGTGTTTCACCTAGAAGGGTCTCAAGGAGGATGTGTTTAGATATGTGCAATAGTGTGAGGCATGCCAGAGGAACAAAGGGGAGCCGACCCATCCAGTTGGGTTGTTGCAACCACTCCCCATCCTTGAGGAGAAATGGGAAAGTATCTCCATGGATTTCATGACAGGGCTGCCAACGGTTCAGGGGAAGGATTGTAACTATGTGGTGGTAGACCGACTGACCAAATATGCTCACTTCTTCGCCATACTGACCCGGTATACAACGTGACAGGTGGACAAGTTGTTCTTCAGGGAGGTCTTTCATTTGCATGGACTCCCTAAGACTATAATCAACAGTGTTTTAAAAACCGGTCGGTTTGACTCAGAATCAGCCAAGCTGACCGAGCTGACCCCATGCCTGGACCAGCTCGGTAGAGAAATCGGTCCGGGGGCCAGTTTGTGACCTAACAGGGTGAGTCGGTTACCGACTCAACCGGTTCGGTCACAAACTGGACGGCTCGGTCGAGCCCGAGATATTCTGGCCGAGCCAGTCCTAGCTGGCCGCAAACCCCACTTTTTCCCAAAAACTGACTCCAAAACCGGTTTTTGTTTGTTGTTAGGGTTTTGGTAAGGCCTCTAACCCCTCCCAGTCCTATTAAAGCTACCCAACCCCTCTCATTTCCTCACAGCTATCTCATTGCATTTGAGTGAGCATTTGTGAGGAATTTGTGAAGAGTTGTGGAGTTGTTTTTTGGAGCAGCCTTGAGGAGTCTCTTGTGAAAGCTTTGGAGCAGCAGTGAGGAGCTTCTTGGGCAAGCTTCAGAGTAGCATTGAGAAATTGGTTTGTTGGAGCAGCATTGAGGAGGCTAGAGCCTAGAGGTATTTTTTTTTTCCCTTCTAAAATCTGCCTTTGCTTGTTTTCTTTTTTTGCAAATCTGAAAATGGAAAACATAGATTTCTGTGAAAGAAACGAACATAGAATGAGAAGTTTTTTTTTTTTTTTTCATTTTCAGATTTAAACCTTTCATTTCCAAGTCAAAAAATCAGTCCAAAATGGCCCCTAGAATGAAAGACGCTACTTGGGCATATGCTAAAATGGTTGATGATCAAATGCATTGCAAATTTTGTAAGAGAAAATTAAGGGGAGTGGGGGGGGCATTCATAGGCTGAAACTACACTTGGCTAGTCTTAGAGGCCAAATTACTCCATGTGAAGCACCAATAGAAGAAATTGGGGAAATTAGGAAGGAGTTGAGAGATCAACTTCAAAAGTTTGAGGAAGACAAATCTAGGCAAAAAGAAATAAAGGTTGAAATTGGGTGGAAGAGGAATATAAAACACATGATGGTTGCCAACCCCAATTTTGATTATGAGGGTTCTTCATCTATCCCTTGCACTGATGCATCAAACCCAATGAAACAGGAATCGACGACTTAGCCGATTAGTCGCGATTACGACTCTGCTCGGTAGCCAGACGATTCGATTTGCCTCTGCGCGAGTCAAACTCGCGTTGACCGAGTTTAACTCGTGGTCAACGCGAGTTTGACTCGCGCAGAGGCGATTATTCCGATTATTTTGATTTTGCCCGATTACTCGGCTTTCTTGTCTTCCTAGGTTTTTTGCGGGAAGTGGTTTTTTACACGCCCGCTGTTAAATGTTTTATTTACACGCCATTTTTAACATTCTGTCGCATTGCTGGTGCTGGTGCTGGAGCCGTCGCCATTGCCACTGCTGGAGTTGCCGCAGTTGGAGCTGTGCTGCCATGGCCCATCGTCTTCACTGAATCAGAGTCCAGACATTGTCGCCGTTGGGGAGTTCTCAGTTCACACATTGCCGCCGTCGAGGAGTGCACACTGCACACATTGCTGTCGTCGAAGACTTCAAACATTGCCGCATTGCATCATTGTCGGAGGAGTTCAGCAGTAACTTGTAAGTTGTAGGTGTCAAGAGTCGGAAGACTCGACTCAAATTTCAAAAATATTTTTTGTTTGTTTGTTTGTTTTTTAATAAACTAAAATGAAAATGATAAATAAACCCTTGCTCAGGAGTCGGATATAAAGTTTAAAGTTTAAACCTCAAAGTATCCCTTTGCATTCAGTGAAGAACGTGTTCAAACTTCAGAAATTTCTCCACAGGTCTGTTATTGTCTGGAGTCTGGACTACAAATGTCATCCCTCTATTGAAATTTGAGACTGCAGTCTGCTATAAAATGAGTTAGGCCTTACCGAGATACCTCAGTAATTGGATCGATCTTATGATTTATCCTTGAATTTTGATGAGAATACTCTTCAGAGGAACTCACACTTATGCTTTGAAATTTGAACATACTAGGTCTATTCATATTGTATTGGAATATTACTAGAGGACAATCACAGTTAGAACTTAGAACTCGAATGGGCTTAGAGTCTAGATTTAAATTTTTAATATGTTTTGTTAAGCTTTGGAGTCTGGACAAATGTGGTTCCAACTTCCAACTTCCAACAGAACTCAGACTATGATTTCATTTATCATTTACTATATTAATATACCTATAAAATTATAAATTATAAAATTTAATTTGTAATTACTAAAGTCTAATATTGTATAAAATAAATATCTCCTTTTTTAATTTTTATTTTTTTGCTTTCTTATTTTGTAGGAAGTTAGGAACCACAACAATGCCGAGGGAGAAGGATTTTGCTTGGGCTTATTGTAACAAGATTCCCGGAAGCCCCAAGCTCCTTTGTAAATTTTGCAAAACAGAATGTAGTGGAGGCATCTATAGATTCAAGTACCACCTTGCATAGATACCCGGGCATGATATAGGTCTCTGCAACAAGGTTGACGATAATGTCAAACACCAAGCAACCTTGGCCCTTGACATGTTGAGGCAGCATAATGCTAAGAGAGCAAAGCAAAAACAAGAAATAGGAACTCTTGGAGCTGACGTTTCTTCTTCCAATACTCCCTTTTCATCTATTTCTATTGAGTCCTCAATGCCATTCCCAAGTTTCTCACACATGCCTCCAAGTCCAAGTCAAACTCAAGCCCAGATCGACCTGAATTCAACATTGGAGGTGGAAACATAAACACTTTTTTTGCTCGCCGCACAAAACCTGGTTCCCAACCTACCGTGGATGCCACTCGTTGGAAAAAAGATATCCATAGACAGGCAAGGAAGGCCATTGCTAACTTTTGGTTATATTCTGACATACCTTTCCATTGTGCCAGAAGTCCTTATTGGCAAGCTATGATTGATGCAGTCGCTGTTGCAGGTCTAGGATTCAAAGCCCCTACATCAGAGAGCCTTAGGACAGATTTGTTGTTAGAGAGTGTTGAAGATGTCATGCATGTGCTAGTTGAGTTTTGTTCATCATGGGTAGAGATAGGGTGCACCATCATGAGTGATGGATGGACTGATCATAGGAATAGAACTTTAATAAATTTCCTTGTATCTTGTCCAGTAGGCACAATGTTTCTCAAATCAGTGGACGCCTCAGAAAAGGTTAAGACTGCCCAACTTATTTGTGAAATGACGGAGGAAGTTGTTCAAGAAGTGGGAGAAGAACATGTTGTACAAATTGTCACCAACAATGCAGCTAATTATATGGCTACTGGTAGACTTTTTGAGATTAGGCACCTCACTATTTTTTGGACCTCTTGTGCTGCCCATTGCATAGATTTAATGCTTGAGGACATTGGTAAGCTTCATTGGATACATGAGGTTGTGGAGAAGGCAAAATCCATAACCAAATACCTATACAACCACACTATTGTCCTAAACACCATGAGAAAATACATTGAAGGTAAAGAAATTGTTCGACTTGCAGTGACTAGATTTGCAACAAATTTCATATCTTTGCAATTTGTGGTTGAGCAAAAGATAAATCTAAAGAGGATGTTCTTGGGACCTGAGTGGATGGCATCTAAACATTCCAAGGCCCTTGAAGGCATTGAAATTGTTGCACTTGTGTTTAATGACGATTTTTGGAAAGATGCCGAAGAGATTATTGTTGTGACAGAGTCCCTTGTCAGAGTTCTCAGGTACTTTAAGTCTTTTAGTTTTAACTTTTTCATCTTTTAAATTTCATTTCAAGCTTTTTATTTTCAAAGTTTCATATTTCATTAAATTTGAAAGCTTGAACTTTCAGGATGGTTGATGGTGACAAACCTGCTATGGGTTACATTTATGAGGCGATGGATCTCGCAAAGGAGGCCATCAAAAGAAGATATGGCGATGAGGAGGCAAAGTATTTGCCTCTTTGGGATATTATTGATGCACGTTGGGATAGGCAATTGCATTCCCCCTTACATGTTGCTGGGTACTTCTTAAACCCACAGTATTTTTATGATAAGAGAAAATTTAATGAAGATGGAGAGGTTGGCAGAGGACTTATGACATGCATTGAAAGGTGCTCCCCTGATCCAGAATTTCAAAGCCATGTCTTTTCCCAACTACAGGATTATAGGACGCCAGCCAAATTATTTTCCTATACCAGTGCTATACGAGAAAGGACTAAGATTAAAGATGAGAGGAATAACTTGTTATATAGTTTTTGTTAAAAACCCTATAATGGGTTTTTAACAAAAACTATATAGCAGGTTATTCCTCTCATCTTTTATCTACTTCACCTGTATGGATTCTCTCTTTAAAAGGACTAAGATGTTGCCAGGTACCATGAAGGCTTCATCAATTCATTAAATTTGTTTAAAATTTATTTTGTATGTTAAATGTTTTATTAAATTTTGTTTTCTTTTTAAGTTTTTAGTATTTAGTACTTACTACTCACAAACACTTGGCATTTTCTAGGTCTTTGGTGGCAAAATTTTGGTAGTGATACGCAAGAGTTGAAGAGATTCGCCATTCGAATCTGAAACCAATCATGCAGTGCTTCAGGTTGTGAGCTCAACTGGAGCATGTTTGAGAAAATACATTCTAAGAAGTGCAATCGATTGACACAAAAGCGCTTAAATGACCTTGTATTTGTCCATTACAATCTACGACTTCGTAACAAGCAAATACTAGGTGAGAGCCTGAATTTGAAGTTTTTCTAATTTGATTTTCACTTTAAAATTTAAACTTTAAAGTTCAAACTTTAATTTACATTTCAATGTCTCATGATAATGACTAGTTTGGATCATTCACCAATTGACCTTGAGGAGATAGATCTGCAAACTACAAATGCATCAGATTGGTTCCAATTAGAGGAGGAGCCTCCTCTTTTAAGTCTACATGACTTGGAGAACTTAGAGAGTCAAGTAAGCGAAGGAGTGGGAGGAATCGCTTCTAGTTCTCACTCTTAGAGTCTTAGAGTCTTAGTTATTTATTTTTTAGTATTTACTGATTTGCTTGGCAGTATTTTGTAAACTTTTAGAAGCATATGCTTCTAGTTCTATGTAGTCACTAGTTAGGACTCGGTACTTCGGATCATTTTTGGAGTCTGGACTCATAACATATATGAGATACTTATTCATTCATGATATTTTGGACATCTATTGATATTATGCATTGTTTGGACATGGCTTTATTGAATATCAATGAAAAATAGTTGTTTTAATTCAATATATGTGTATATCTTTATTTATTGAATTTGCCGAATTTTTTTTCCGATTTTTTCCCGATCCGATTCAAACTCTTCGCTCTTTTGCCTCGCCGATTTATTGCCGATTCTGAGTCTGGTAACATTGATCAAACCCCTTTCGCTACGTTACTCCCTCTTTGGAGTCTATTCAAGAAAAGGGTAAGGGTGCAATGAAAAATAAGGGTACTATCAAAAGTTTTTTCGCACCCTCTTCTCCCTCTAATAGTGCACATGGTCCTATAGCTACTAGAGGTCAAGTGCAGCCCACTTTAGATCAACATTGGAAGAAAGAATTGAGAGAATCTGCTTGTGATTACATTACTAGATGGTGGTATGATGCTGATATTCCCTTCAATGCTTCTCATTCACCATATAATGAACCTATGTTTGATGCCATATATGTTGCCAGAAAGGGCTTCAAAGGCCCTACTATGCATGAGTTAAGAGGATCTCTTTTGCAAAAAGAGATTGTCTTCATTGATGAAATATTTGAAAGAATTCAAAAACTCATGAGCACTAATAGGATGTACCATCATGTCAGATGGATGGACTGATCAGAGGAATCGTACCGTCATAAGCTTTCTTGTCCTTTGCCCAAGGTTGTTGGGAGGTGTCCCCCCCCTCGATCCCGCTCCCAAAACGCGCTTTGTTCAGGAGCGTTTTGGGAGCGCTCGGGAGGGCGCTCCCGAGCCTAAAAAAACGTTCCTTGGTTTCTAGGGAGTGTGTCAGAGAGCGCTAGGGAGTGAATGCTCCCCGAGCACTCCCTCCATTTAAAAACGATTCGGGAGCATTTTTTAAATGGAGGGAGTGTTCGGGGAGCGTTCGCTCCCGAACGCTACCTGCAAAAAAAAATGCTCCCCGACGTGGAAAGAAATTGGCGGCGATTTTTTTTGGGAGGGAGGGGGAGGTGGGTAATAAAAAGCCCTCCCCTCCTCATTTTTGTCATTGTTGGTTTGTCAATCAGGAGAGAGCAAGGAGCAAGCTGCAAGAGAGCAAGAGGAGAGTGCAAGGAGCTTGGAGAGAGCAACAAGGAGGATTGAAGGAGACAGGACAAAGAGGTAGGAGTCAGGACTCTCTAATCTAGTCTTTTTTTTCTATGTTGCATTTTTAAGTTGTTCAAAAATGAAAACTTGAATTTTTTTCTTAATGTTGCATTTTAATGTGTTGAAAAGTGAAAAATTGAATTGTTTTTTTTGCATGTTGCATTTTTTCCTATTCCCATTTGGCATTCCTCTTTTTTTTTGCAGGCTAGAAACTTGAAACTTGAAATGTGAAACATCATGGTTATATGGCTTGGGGTTTTCTTCATGTGGTTCCTTTCTTTGTGATAATAGTGTTGGAGAGTAGAAGGAGGAGGCCCATTTGAAAAGAGGAGGATGAAGAAGTGGGTTATAGTGGATTTGATGAAAATCCTGAAGAGGAGTATGCTGAGGAGGAAGGGGAGAGTGGAGAACATGAGGCCACAGAGACACCAACTAAACATGACCAAAGTCAAACACCATTGTGGAAATATGTTCAAAGGCAGGAAGGAGGGAAAGGGGGTGGAACCATAAATTTCTTTGCCCCCATTGCAATAAAGAGTACACATGTTCATACACTCGTGCCAGAAGGCACCTTTGTGGGAAAATGCCATGGGATTGAGATAAAAATATAGGAATCAAAATTTGTGTAAGTGTGCCAGTAACAGATAGAGAGAAATACAAAAAGGAAGAGGAGGCTGCTCAACAGAAATCTAAAAGATCTAGGGGTTTCATTGATTCTTATGCACCATCAGGTCCATCACATCATGGACAAAGCAGTGCATCAACTTCCACCCATGGTAATGGATATGGAGGCACACCTGGACCAAACATCTCCTTAAGGCATAGAACCATGTCCGATTTCCTTGACGAAGGGTCTAAGAGTGACGTGGATTCAAAAAAATTCTTGTTTCTCTATGCATGTGGGGTACCATTCAATGTTCTTTGCTCACCTTATTGGCATGAAATGGTTTCTGCCATTAATGATGCCCCCGAAGGATATAAGAGCCCTGGGTATGACAGCGCAAAAACCGTGGGACTTGATCATGAAAAAAACTAAAATAACTCGTTCTTTGAATAGAATGACAAGTTCTTGGAATGAGCATGGGGTGTCCATTGTATCTGATGGATGGACAAATGTAAAAGGAAAGCCATTGATAAGTGTTCTGGCTGTGTCTGTTAGTGGTGCAATGTTCCTTTCAGCGTATGATTATTCAGACAAATTCAGGACCGACATTAACATTGTAGAACCATTATTTGAAACAATTGAAAGTATTGGGCCATACAATGTTGTCCAAGTCATCACTGATAATACTGCTAATTGTAAGGCAACAGGAGCAATTATTGAGGATAAATACCCCAACATATTTTGGTCTGGGTGTTTGGTTCACACAATGAACTTTTTGATGCATGATATAATTAAAAACAAACAACCTCAATTCAGCTGGATTGGTGATTTGTACAAGAGAGGTAAAAAAATGATAAAATTTATTACAAATTATAGCAATACCGATGGGCTTTTCCGTACTCACTCAAAATTGGAGTTGTTGAAGATAGCAAAGACTAGATTTGCTAGCTATTACCTCACCTTCAGGCGCCTTTTGAAGGTAAGCGAGTCATTAGCAGCCATGGTATCAAGTCCACACTGGCAGGTATTAAAGGATAGGGCAACAACAATAGTTGACAGGCAAGGTTTTGAACAAGTGGAGGAGACCGCTCTTGATCCTTTGTTTTGGGTACGTGTGAGGGAAATTTTGAATTTCACCAAGCCCATTTATCACATGATTCGCTTTTCAGATACAGATAAACTAGTGATTGGGGAGGTGTATGAGCAGATGGATAGCATGTTGGGGCAAATAAATGATGTTGTTAAGGAAAATGATCCCAACTTGTATTCAATGGTTCACGACTGTGTGTATGCACAGTGGAATAAACTTAATGTTCCACTACATGCCTTGGCATATATCTTTATGCCAAAATACTACTCTCCATCTTGGTTGGGCCAACCTGCACCTGGAGGTGGGGTTAGGATCAAACCTCACACAGATCCAGAGGTACAATAGGGATGCATGAAAGCATTAGACAAGTTGGTCCCCGACAGGGAGGAGTGTGCTAGATTGCGCCTTGAATTAGGCAGATATTTCAGTTCCTTTAGTAACTTTGGTTCTTTCCATGCAATGGAAGATAGAGACATATTTGATGCTCTCACATGGTGGGAAGCATATGGTAGCATGGGACTTTTGCCAAAGTTGGCTAAAAATGTTCTCTCACAAGTTGTAAATACTTCTTCTGCAGAGAGGTGTTGGAGCACCTACAGCTTCATACATAATGTAAGAAGAAACAGGCTGAATGAAAACTGAGCAGAAAGCTTGGTTTATGTGCACTACAACTTGAGGTTGTTGAGTCATTATTGTGATCGGGCTTATGAGGATCAATCATATAAAGTTTGGGACAACAATCTAGAGAACGATAATTTGGAGGACGACATTGTACATATGGAAGAATCAGAAGCAAAACTTTTGAGGGATGATGATGAAGCAACAGCAGCCATGCCACCACCACACCCAGGGCCAGTCCCACCATCTAGTAGTAGTGCCAGTGCCAGTGCCAGTGTTCGATTTCCAGCTATTGTTCCTTTGCGGATTCAACCTCCACCTACATCCTCATGTGGTCCTTTGCCTTCTAGTTATGGTCATAGTACTCTTGAGAGTACTAGAAGACCACCATTGCCTCGTGGTTCTCACAAATTAGACATTTCTCGTGGGCGTGGCAAGGGGCCAACCAATAGATAAAATAGATTTACAGTTTACTAGTTTTTTCTATTTTCTAGTAGTTTTTAACTTTTATAACTGTTGAACAGTTGAAACTTGACTCTTTCATATTTATTATGATAATTTTTGTAAACAATATATGACAATTTAAGTTTGAAGTTTGAATTTGAAGGGTGAAACTTTGAAGTTGACTTTTATAAGTTTATAAGCCATTATGGATTATGAATATGATGCTTCATGAAAGTTGAAAGTTGTTTCATTTCGTTTCATTTTATAACATTTCATTTCATGTTAAATATTCTTTGTTGTAATGTTTATTGGTTACACCTAGCTTACAAGTACAACTATGGTGATCAATGAATCAATGATGATAAATTTTATATATCCATGATGATAAATGTTATATATTGAATTTTGAAATCAATGAATCAATGATGATAAATGTTATATATTGAATTTTGAAAGCTTGAGACTTTAAGATTGATGAATCATGAGACTCGAGTCAATATGTTGTATGTTTCTAACTTGTGGGCGTGGTTGATGAAGATTATAACTTCTAGATGATTGATGTTATATGGTTCAATCTATGTTTTTATGTTTTTTATGTCTAATTCATCATTCTACATGCTTTTGTTGACATATATGCATCAAAATATAAAAAAATATAAAATATATATATATATATTAAAAAAAAACGCTCCCTGAAACGCTCCCGGACCAGGAGCTTTTGAAAATGGCACTCCCGCTCTCGCTCCCAAGTAACCATGCTTTCGCCCACAGGGAACCATGTTTCTAAGATCAGTTGATGCATCTGATAGGGTGAAAGATTCACACTTGTTGTTTCAGTTTTTGGATGAGGTTGTTGTAGAGGTGGGGGTGCAAAATGTTGTTCAAATCAACATAGATAATGCCTCTAACTATGTTCTTCCTGGTAAATTGTTAGAGGAAAAACACAAAACCATCTTTTCGACTCCATGTGCTGCACATTGCATAGACCTCATGCTTGAGGATATTGGTAAAATAGATTGGATCAAGAACATTGTAGAGCATGGAAAAAGCATCACAAAATATATTTACAATCACTGATGGATTCTGAACTTGATGAGAAAACACACAGGGGGCAAGGATATTATTAGGCCTTCCATCACTAGATTTGCAACACATTTTTTGACATTGCAATCTATGCTTTCCTAACATAGAAACTGGCAAAAGTTGTTTTCCAGTGATGAATGGAATGAATGTTAGTGGGCTCGCAAACAAGATGGAAAGGATGTGAAAATAAAGTTAATGAAGAAATATTTTGGAAAAAGGCAGCAGAGATTGTGAAGGTTGCTGAGCCATTGGTTAAGGTGTTGCAGTTGGTGGATGGGGAAATATTGGCTATGGGCTTCATTTATGAGGCTATGGATCAAGCAAAGGAGCAAATAAAGGCAACATACAAGGACAAAATGGGTAAGTATGGGCCCGTTTGGGAAATCATTGATCAAAGATGGAACAATCAACTCCATCGCCCTATACATGCAGTTGGGTATTTTCTGAACCCAAGGTATTATTATAAAGCTCAGGAAGCAGGAGCTTTGACTGGGGAGGTTAGAGATGTGAAATTTCTACTATAGAATCATGGTTTACTTCTCCTACTTGATTAGATTATACAAGTTATCTTCAGAAATTAGATTCAGAAAATACCGAAGTAAACACAACTAACAGTCTACACATGTAGATCATTTAGTGAATATTACGCTCATTCAAACAAAGTGACACACTTATTTTTGGACGTAAGTCCCCGGAAAAACCCAAAGCGGGAAAACCGGTGTAGCAGATATGAGGGTTTATTTTATTAAGTAGAATCTGAGTACAATGAATCTGGGTTCCAGATCTAGAAAACCCGACAGAGAATAAAAGAAATCTACAACTAACCTATTGTTCCTGTTGAAAAGTGTAACTAGGTCGGTCTTCATGTTGACTATGTAAGTATGTACTTATGAAAAGAAGAAGTCAAAATAATAAAATGTATTTTTGTTGAGCAAGTTTTATTAAGTTGATAGACTTCTTCTTGATGTCTATTAGGTTTGAGTCTTCTAGGCATAGAATATAATTAAAATGTCATGTATATATATGAAGGAACCTGTCATCAGTATATGCTCTAGATCTTGTCAAGAGCCTTGTCACACGTCCAAGAATCTGTTAAAGAAAACCTACAAACATACCTCTCTCAAACGCTGGAAAAAGAAGCTATTATAATGCGTTAAAGTCGGCCAACATTCAGATGAGAAGTCGACCTACAAGCCTAATGATAGGTCGGCCTAAAAGGTGAGCAATCACCAATATAAATACCTGTTTTTGCGGCTCATTTGAAGATAAGTTTTTCGGACAAAAAAGTGACAGTTTTGCAGATTTAGAAAGGATGTTTTAGTGTGGATTTCTGGAAAAGCTTTTTCGTCAAAGGGTTAAAGAACTTCAGTGTAAATCACTTGACATTTATGCTGCCGGAACTTGAAGTATATTTGCTGACACCTGAAGCATACCTGAAGTATATCTGAAGTGCGGATACCTGAAGCATATTTGCGGATTTCAGGAAACAATTACAGGATGTTATTTGCAGATGTGTCACACCCTATATTACGGATATTAGTGCAAGAAGTAGGTATAAATATTACACGGTTGTTTCATGTTTCCTATGTTACAAAAGGATCCTGAGAAAGAAAGTTTAAGACAATTTGATTGAAGGCTGCGGTTCAGTTCAGTGAAGAAGGTATCTATAAGGAGAATGCACTCTTAAAGAAGAATAAGAGTAAGGAAGATAAATCTGTAATTTATCTTCCTAACTACAATACAGTAAGAGAATTTTGGAGACCGAGTTCTCTAGTGCAGAACAGAGCATATCATTGCAGAAGAGAAGAATCAAGTTTGTAAGGGCAATGACAAGATCTTGGAGTCATTCCTAAGTCTAGGGTCTGAGTCTGGGTCATGGTACTTGTCTCTTGAAGATCTATAAGAAGAATTCTTTGTGGGTTTTCCTCTCCAAGAGGGAGAGGTTTTCCCTGGGTCTAGGAGCCTAATTTTGTGCCCCGTGCATTTTGATAATTGACTTGATAAAAGACTAACTAAACTAAAGAAAGGAAGACATAAGTAACTCAAGCAGGTTCACAAGTAATTATCAAGTAGAGAATTTGCAATAATCTCCAGCCCTTTAAATTCTCAACATGGAATCAGAGCTAAGGTGCTGAACTCAAGGGCTACTTGACAAAGGAGAGACACTCCATGATGCAAAGATCAAAAGTTTGGGTTGAAAAAAATCAAATCAGTTTGAAAAGGGAGATTCTCTAGCTACTTCAAGAAAGATCTCGTATCTCTTTTTAAAGATCAACTCAATCAAGAAAGTAGTCTTTGCCATAAAAGAATCACATTCAAGGCTTTGTTAAAAGGAGGACCTCAACTTCTGAAGATATCCTTCATCAAGGATCCAAGATCTCCTACATTGAAGATTCCCATCTTGAAGGAAACCCTTGACTTCATCTTCAAACATCATCAAGGAAGCTGCAAGCCATTCTACTCAAGTAAGTATCTATGGCCCTACTTAAATCTGTCAAAATGACTTATTGTAAAGAGAGCAACAAGCTAGTTGGGTCATCAAACTTTAGTGCATGGAAGAAGAGGACAGATTTGAATTTAATTGAAGACGAAGTTATGGACTATATCGAAGGATCTACAGTTCAACCCCCAAAAGAAGATGCTCCAGCTCATGCCAAATACATGAAGGGAGAAGTTATAGCCCAGAGGATTCTCATAGAATCCATTAAGGACTCTCTCATTCCCTATGTATCAAAACTAAAGACTGCAAAACAAATATATGAGAAACTGGTGGAGCTATTCTTTGCGAGTAGTGCAGGAGAAGCAATCTCTCTGAGACAAGAACTATACAAAACGAAATTATCAAGGGAAGAAGGAATCACTCCATAGTTTATGAGGATTTCTGAAATAAGAGATCAACTGTAGGAACTGGGAGAAGTAAAGTCTGACACTGAGATGACTACAATGGTGCTGAATGCTCTACTAGAGGAATGGGGAAACTTCACTTCTAGTTTATACGTGAAGAAATAAGCCACCCCATTCCATGATTTATGGTCATTATGTAAAATAGAGGAAACAAGACTAAAGGCCAAAGCCGATACAGGACCAAGTGAAGAGAATCATGCCTTTGCAGCCTCATATAGGAAGAAAGGAAGATTCATAAAATTTGGCCATCAGAATAAAAGAAGGAATATGGACAACGTACGATGCTTTGGATGTAATGAACTTGGGCATTATAAAAGAAATTGTCCTAAATCTGGAAAGGACAAGAGGAAAAAGGAAGAAGCCCATGCCACTAATGAAAAGGAAGAATCTGATGCTAAGAAATCTAAGAAAGAGTGAGCGAGAGATCTCCATTATGATTGAGATCATATTTCTCTTTAAGTGATTTCTGATTGGTTGTAAAATAGTATAATAGGAAGCAATGTACATTAATAAGCATCACGATAGAAGCATGGAAGGAGCTCTCGGTGAAACAACTTTTGGAAAACCTCTTTGATAACATTACTAAAGTAAAGTAGTCATCAAGATCAAGGGTCATCATGGAGACAGAATTCTGGGATGTGATGACATATTGATGGAGCAGGCCAAAGGAATGAAGCTCTTCATTCTAGAGAAATTGCTACAGGATGACTCAAGGGAAAAAGGTATGAGGTATGTATATATGCTGACATTGGATGCTATGAAGTCATGGCATATGGTTGCAGATAATAGACTTCCATATTTAGAAGTATGATCAATGAAGGAGGATCTCTTAGTGCACTGACAGATGAAATCAACATAATATGTCCTCATGGAATATGAGGTGGTTGTATATGAACAAGAAACTGGAAAATTTGTAAGTTCCTGGGAATGGAGAATGTTCAGAAAGGACGAGATCATGAAATGCAACCATGTCAAGATGCAGTTACCATCCGAAAGCCAAGAAGATGTGACTAAGAGATCTCCTGGGAAGATATGTAGACTTTGACTAAAGTATGGTAAAGAAGAAGACCCTTGGCAAAACATATCATTAGGAGATGTGTCAATCTGAATAAAGGATGTCGATGCCTACAGGAAGATGTCGTGGTTAAAGATCATCACTGAGGGTTGCTAATCATGAGAAAGGATGTATGATCCTTGAAGATGATTCGAAGGAAAGCAACATGGCATAAAAGTGGACTAGATAAAGAAGTCTGATGAATCACTTTCTAATAGCTGACATGACTCGTGGATGAAAGTGATGGATGATCTGTGCCCTATGAAGCTAAAACTTGAAGATTCCTCAATATCAAAATCCATGACATCGAGGACAGGAATTCTTCATGAGTAGTTGGGTTTCTCACCATTGCTGCTAGAGGTCCCTGGTTAAGAGGGAGCCTGATGATAAGTTTCTTACTTGGAAGAAACTTGGTAATTCCTAAGAATAAGCTTAGGTACATTCCTTGTATAGGAATGAGTACATTCCCTTGTGGAATAGGTCCTCCCTGGTTGAGAGGGAGAGATAGACACATCATTCTGGTCTTCACTTAGGAAGATAGAATAGAATATTGGGTAATCATCTGGCATTTGATACTCTTGAGAATGTGTTAGGGCATTCAAGATAAGAGTAGTCGGGGACCGATATTCTTTGAGGGCTAGCTACCCAAGAGAAGAATAGTCCAAGAAAGTCATACTTTGGGAACACTCGGATGGAGTATGTACCTTGGAGAGACAATGACGATGGTGTCTATAAGTCATGTGTCTTGCCAGCATTGTAGCCCATTGTCTCATTGAGAGATGGGGTTGTTAGTCAAGGCCTTGCACTAGGACAATGCTGGTTGAAATGATGCAATACAGATGCGATTACCAATCCGATTCTTCTTATGAGATTCTTCAGTTTGAAAGTGACCATGTAGCTGTATGAATACCTCCCTAACTAGGTTGGTCTTCATGTTGACTATGTAATTATGTACTTATGAAAAGAAGAAGTCAAAATAATAAAATGTATTTTTGTTGGGACAAGCCCACTAAAAGCACCCCTAATAATATTTTTAATGTGCAAAATTCATGTTTTTGGTGACAAGCCCACCAATAGCTACTAAAGTGAATGATAAGCCATCCCAAGAGGGGCATAATAGTGCAAAATGGAGTAGAAAGGGTCGTTGGAAGGCCAATATGAGTCATCAATGTGGCATGATGAAGAAGAGGGCTCCATGAATGATCAAGGGGGTGGCCCCTTGATTTCTAAGCAAAACATCATATGGTGCTCCCAAGTGGCTATGGGGCATAAGCAATGGTCTCATGGATCTCCAAATGGCTCAAGATCATGTCGATGCGCCATCAATGAGGGCTAGAAGACGACACATGCCCTTCCATGTCTCTCTAGATGAGACAAAACCTCCTTTGGGCCCTAGATCAGCTACCAAGTTTTGAGTGCAATGGGTGGACGAATACTAAATAGGCAACGCGTTCCAAGTGCATCATCATCTCTGTATGACTGGGGCACGAGCAAGCAATGTGGTGGTGTTGAAGAAGCCCATGGTGTGGCAATCAATGCTCTACAAGGTTCGAGGCCCATGGCTCTCAACGCTCACCCTAAAAATGCCATTATGATTCTCTGGAGGGCTTGGTTCCTGTATAGGGAGACCAAGTCAAAGATGAAGACCCACATGTAATCCCATATAAGATCCAATGCGTTTCCTCACCTTCTAGTACAATAATTCATTAGTATAATTAAGTAAATAAGCTTGCCAATCAAGGGAAAAAGTGGGCACTTCATAGTGGCATGCCCTTCCAAATGGGCTTCAAAATGTACAGGTGTTACCTTGCTCGACAAGAAAGGTTAATGAAGGACCCTATTAGGTGTTTTCAACCTCTAAGGGAGTGATAGGTCCATGGTGTTGAAGAATATAACTAGTTTCGGTCTTCATAATTGTCATTTGACTCATGTCATGATGTAATTCTTATGTATCTATCAAAAGAAGAAAGAAAAATGATGTAAAGATCAAAAGAAAATGATTTATGTAAAGCATGTAGTTCATGCTTAAGTCATTTTGTCATTAGGTCAAGCATCCATTGAATGATCCTAGGGTTTGTCATGAGTCAAAAGTCATTGTCACTTTGTAAAAGACCCTTGCGTGGACTTTTATCAAGATTTTTTATTTTTTTTTGTATTTAGTCAAGAGGGCTCCTAAGAACAAGTCCAACTAAAGTCGGCCTAGAGTGGGCTTAAAGAGCCACTTGGAAGGCTATATAAGGAAGGACTTTGACCTCCATTAAGACACTCATAAGCACACTTCATTTCGATAAGGTCTGCAACTAGAGAAGGATTCGAATAGGCTAGAAGAGCTTAGCGAAGAAGCAAGTTTGCCCTAGAAGGTATTGAAGATCTGAAATTTGTTCATCTCTGCTCCCACGTGTGAAATCCCTAGGTTCTTCTAGGTTTTCTTCAGGTCTAAATTGTAGGAGGAGATAATAGACTTTGTTTGTGAGACCGAAAGGCTAGAAGAGTCTCTTCTTGGAGAGATTTTTCTTCGCTATCTTTGAAGACCTTGTGTGGAAAGGCAAGGTGGTTGACTTGGTCCTGGTGGGAGCCTTGGTCTTGGAAGTCTCCTTTGAAACTGATTCTATATGAAGAGAAGTTCTTTTAGGTTTTCCCCTTGGAGGGGTTTCGCCCTGGGTCAGAGCCTATATCTTGTGTTCATGTGATCTTCATTGTTTTATTTTGGCATTTATTTGATGATGAGAACATAAGCATAAACAAAAGAAGAATAACTAATTGTCACAAATAATGTCAAAGTAAGTAAAAGATGTATTAATATGCTGCCCTAATCAATTTTCCAACACATGGTACATCCATCAAGTGGCAGGGGTCATGTGAATAATGATGGAACATAGTGGGGGCAAGAGGGAAGGCTCCAAGCCACATGCCATGATATAAGGGTAGCTATAATGAAAGAAGCCCACACTTTGGGTCTATGAATGTAGGAAGGAGCAATCGTGTTACATGAGTTACCTCGACCTTTGTTTTTCCACTCTTCATATGCCTTTTGCCTTATATTGATTTTTCTTCCTTGTATTGCTCGGGACTCTAGGGGATAAGAGCATGATTACCCCCTTAAGGTTGGGTAGTTCATCACCCACCAGGGGTTGGGACAATCATGGGTACCATGGTGATGCAGGGGGAACTCATAAGGACCCTATGAACCATGGTGATGGCCATAGTGATAGGGGATAGAGCTCATGTTTGGCTTTTGCCCACGTGCTAAATTTTTATGACCCGACCATCTTTTGCATTTTGTGGTACATTTCCTGTTGTAAGTGGCCAAATGATGCTTTTATCTTTTCAGATGCATCAACCTCCAAGGCATCGTTCCTGTCTCGACCTAAAGTGTGGACAAGGGGAGGGGGAGGCTAGCACCTTGTGGATCCTGTTGACCACTCTATGTCAACGACCCTGTAGCAGTACACCCCCATTTTTTCAAATGGGATCCATCATGTTCGAGGTGTTCACGCCGTTCAGATTTCATCGACAGTCAACAGTTTTATGAATGATGTAAACCCATTCTGCATGTTTATGATGTAAATGATCTAAGTAAGACCATCATGTATGTAACAACCTAGGTAAGCCTAGTATTTTGGTGACGATTTCTATCCTAGGAGATTTTTTGTCTCACTAATTCGCTTGTGTTTCTCGACACAAGTGATCGGCAGAGTTTTACCCTCCAGCCTCACCCCAAAGCTAGGGTGGATTTTGTCATCAAGATGCTAAGTGAGTCCTAGTGTTTCTATCGAATCTTTGTAAAAGTAGTTTGGGAATAATTTTAGCTAATTGGCTAGATTATTTTATTACAAACTGCTTGGTCTACTAGATCATGTTTTGAGTCGCAGAATTGGGTAACTATTTGAGGGTCTATACGAATGGGTGTTCTCCCTTTATGTGTCTAAATGTATTTATCTTATGTAAAGAGGGTTGGAAAAATAATTAAATCCCCTCTTAGTCAATTAATTAAATTTTTTGGCCAAATTAATTAAAAATCCTAAGCCAGAAATTTAATTAATTTTAAGTTCTAGGCGAATTAAAATTTTTCAAAGGAAAAATTCGTGGATCCTTAAAAAATAAATTTTTGAAGGTCCCAGGCCAAAGAAATATTGAGAATTTCAAGAAATTTTGGACCCTTGGGCCTTGGGAGTTAAGTCAAAGTCAAAATTTTGAGGTAATTAACTCAAAAATATTATTTTTGAGTTAATTAAAATGGAATTAAATGATAAATTCGAATTTCCTCAAAATTATAATTTCGACAGTCCAGATTAAAAGATTATCAAATCTTTTCGACAGTTGAGATTACTTTGACATGGATCAACTGAACTAGCCGTTAGAGATTTTATCTTATAAATTAGAGGTCTTTGTCAGTCTTTCAATCATCCGATCTTTGAATCGTGCACTTGTTCTTGGAAGCTCTTGTGATTATTTTTTGATGAATAAAGCATAAAGACTTTGGGGTTACAAACTTTGGTGTTCCTTTTCCAGATCCATGTGGTGATGTTGTCTCTAAACTTTGCTACTTCTATTGGCTTTTGATGGTTGATGGCCTCTATGGATTAATCTGCATACAGGTATCTTGTGCAGTTTTCTGGGTTGATAAAATTGCATTTTGATTTAACGAAAAGATTAGTTATCTGTTTTTCTGAAAAGTCTCATGTTTATTTTTTAATCTCTATCAATCTAAAATTCAGATCTAAGTGTGTAGAGATCGTTTTTTTTTTAAGGTTTGAGCGTTTGGGGAAGTCTTCAGTTAGACCAGTCGATTCTCAGATTTCATAAATCTGAAAAAGCTCATTGTTTCCTAATTCCCAAGTTTATCTTACGAAATTTTGTTTTTACAGGGTCTTCTCGGGCTTCTGCCTCTCTTAGTTTCTCCTTTTATTAATTGTGCAAAAATGGTTTTAAATCTGCATGAGGGCCTCTGATCTGTAAATTAGCACTGTAAATTTGCAAATTTTTCTCTAGGGTTTAAGGGTTTATTTTCTGTATATAGTTTTTTTTTTTGGTTTTTCATTTCTGGTTTTGTGCAAGTTATACTGGTGGATTCTCAGAAAAAATTTGCAGATCTGAGCTAGATCTAGGCCCTGGAGGGTAAGATTTGGCCTCAGAGTCATTTTGGATTACAGATCCAAGTAATATCTCGTTTTAAAAAATTAAATATTTGCAGGTGTTTCTCTTTCAAATTGAAGAATTAAAATCTGCTGGGAAAAGGGAGAAATTCAGAATTATTTATGCACCAGAGTGCCTGCAATTTTTTATCTTTTTGTTCTGTCTGCTCTATGTGAGCCCTTGCTCCGTCAAAATCATCCAGCTCTTTGCCGTATCCAGCTCTCTGCTATCCCTCACGCATATAAATCTGCATTTCCACCCGCGGCTATCATTCTCCACGCTTCCTTTTCTGCCCTATCCGTATGACTCTCATCAACTATCTTTTTACTGTGTTAACCCTCGGCTTCCCTCTCCCTTTCCTCAACACTACCTGCCTTCTTCCTCACGTTGTTGTTGCCATCATTCCCTTTCCCTTCTCCTTTGTTGTCCGTACGTGCCTCCGTCTCTCCCATTCCGTAGCTCCCTTCACCTCGACTGTCTCCCTCCTTTACTGTCGACCCTTTACCTGCACACACAAAACCAAACTCACTGTCTATATGTTTCTCTTTTTTTCAGTTTGGTTTTACTTTTTAAATGTTAGAATTTAGATTTTTTTTTTTAAACTTTACGTTAGTTGTAGTTTTAATTAAATTTTTTAGATTTTCATTAGAACTTTCAATCTTAGTTTTAATTTCTAGCCTTTCCTTTTTTTTTTTAAAGTTAGTTTAGTTAGCGTTAATTTTAATCTTTAGAGTTTCATTTTATTTAGCCTTTAGTTTTTAGTTATATTTTTAATTTGTAACTTTTAGATTTTAGATTTTATGTAACTTCGCTTTAATTTAGTTTTATTTTTTAAATAAAAATAAATAAATAAATAAATAATTTTAACTTTTGGTAGATCTTTAGTTTTTTGTATATAAATATTTTGCTTTTAGTTTTTTTTTTTTTAAATAATAATAATAATTGTAAAATTCCAAAATTCTCAACTTTTTTTATTTTTATTTTAGACTTTAGCTTTAGTTGTATATACATTTTTGGTTTTAGTTTTATTAATTTTAGATTTAAAAGAAAATATAAAAAGATATAAAAAATTTAGAAAATTCTCAAATTTTACATAGTCAAGGTAAGCTCTAATTTTCTATCTAAAATTTGACTATAGGTTTCTTAATTGGAATTATTTGGAATATCATAAATTCGGAAATATTGGAAATATTTGGCATTTAAATTTGATGGCATCCTCATGATAATACTTTTGTTTCGAATTTAAATTGTCGGTTCAACGTATTGTTGGTGCTTAGCTATGGTTGGTGATCATTGAGCTATCTTTAATTGTGATTTTAAATTACTTGAAATCGGTAGTTAATTGTTTAAATCAACTTTGGGAATATTTCAAGCGATGATAAATTACATAACTTCATCGAAAATTGTTAATGCGTAATTGTGAGGGTGTTTTATTGAATATCATTGTGGTTGATTGATTTTCATAGCAGCAGTTACATATCAATTACTTGATTTAAAATTTATAACAGGATATTTTGACTCCATAAGGCACTGGTTTTGAAGTTTCAAATCTAATTGGATCTATAAAATCTCGTAAATCTTAACAAGTATTTGGTTATCTAGCTGTGTCTCTTGAATTGGTTGGTCTCCAACCAGTTCTCTCTCTTCATTTTCGTTAGGGTCTACCTCCCTTAGCTTGCAAGGAGACAACTTAGATAGAGAGATTGGGGATCAGGGTGACAGCCCCCGATCTGAGCCGTTGTCGTTGTGCTTAGACATTCTGTGCGACAATAGATCCAATGGATAAATGTGAAAACGAGCTTGTAATGAGCGAAGGGGAATGAGATGTGTGGTATCGGGAAGTGGGACCACACAACCAAAATTAGGGTTTCCATGTAGTGCCACTCATAAAGCTATTAGCCAATAGAAGAGATCCCACGGGATTGGGATACAAAATTAACCCCCAAGTTGAGGTAAGGGAACAAGAGCACAGTGAAAGCTTGTTCTTTCCACTAAATCCCCCCACCAATCCATGTCCAAATGTGTCGAAGAAAAGAAAGCATAAACACCCAATTACATAATGAAGAGTTATACCTTCGAGGTTGGAAGGCACACCTTCAGACACAAAGTAATAAAATATTTGTGAGGGCATAATGGCTAGTTCAGGTGGCGGAGAATAATGGCATATCGAGCTATCTAGTGGCTGCAAGGGGTTGTTGGCTTCCAACTGAAGATAAATTTAAAGAAAGCTTGTTAAACTAACAAGTCTAGGAGATAATTAGTAAATGAGTTAGAGTATCAACCATTCAACAAATTTGAGAAATATCTCAAAAGAATGAATGAAGAATTTAGCAAGTACAATTAAACATGAGCATTAACATCAAAATGTAAGTAAACCAATATATTTCAACAATATATCCTGCAAGGAAAATGTAGGTAGACCAATGCCAAATAAACTCTTGTAGGGAATGAAATGTAGATCAAATAAACAAAATACTTGTAATAAATGGAAATATCTTCAAGCAACAACAAGATTAAATGGAATGGAAGCTGCAAAGCAAACATTAGTAAATCAAACCAAAACTATAGAATGATAACGCAGTTTTGAAAGGAAAGCACTTGAACAAAACTAAGAACTTGCAAATAAAAATTACTTATACTTTACAATGAAATATTTCTCAAAGATAACAATGATGTAAAGCTTTAAACTTGATCAAATGAGCATGAGTAAAGTACAAGAGTGAGTGTAAAGTGCTTGAAAGTAAAAGGATGTAAATGCTTTCTAAATCTATTGCATGTATTTGAGGAAGAGCTCTAATAGTTCAATGAGATGCCAACTTTCAAATGCATGCAAAAAGATACTTCCAAAATGTGTTGTGGTGCTTGTGTGCCAATTGTGTTCTTAGTTAATGCCTATTCTAGGTTTGACTTCCCCTCAATTTCTCAAAACTTGGTAAAGAGTGAGGTGCATTGCAAGAAGGCTAGGACAAGGAGGCACTAGTCCATCGTTAACGATACCCACCTAGCTCTTCATGCAACTTGTTGAGAAATCTATAGGGAAATAGATAGGATGATTTCTCTTTTTCTTGATAACTGTTTGTGATGTCTTTTTTCATTTTCTTACTTATTAGCTTTGTCTCTTATTATTATGTTCTTCTTATCATCAAACAACTACCAAAACATGAAGATCAACAATACACAAGAACACAGGGTATAGGCTACAAGCCAAGGCCAAAACCTCTCCACTTGAAAGAAAAACCCACAAATCTCTTCTCTTCTTATAGATTCTTCAATTGACGAATTCCAAGACCTCTAGACCAAGACCAAGTCCAGTCTTCTAGATAATGTGCTTCCTTTGTCCAAGTCAAACCCAGTCAAATCTCCTCCAGCAACACAACTTCGACCCCCAACAACAGAATTTTGGCCTCTATTGCAGGTCTGAAATTTTTGGCCCTCCCAGGAGCAATAGATTCCACACGTGTGAGCTTAGTTTTGTGAAAATTTATTAATCTAAGAAACCCTACTGCAGTATCTTGATTTACTTCTACTCGAATTAAGTTACAAGTTAATTTCTGAAATATTTAGTAAATCAGCGGAGTAAATACAACTAGCCGCCTACACATACAGATCAATTACTGAATAACATGCTCATATGACAAAGTGACACAGATTTTTTGGACAAATGTCCCCGGAAAAACCCAATGCGGGAAAACCGGTGCAGCTAGCTTTGGAGGGTTTTATTATTATGCAGAATCTAAGTACAACAATTTATGGGCATCAAAGTGGTTTACCTTATAGAGAAATAATACAGCAACAATACCTCTATCCTCGAAGACAGAAAATATCGTTGATTCACACCCTCAAATGGGATGTACAGAACTCGAGCCCTTTCTGGCCCACTTGAAACCTCGGCACTGCTCTTCAGCCCTCTGGTAGATTTGTATCAATAAAGTAAATTTCATAGTTATTCCTTTCTTTGAAGGACTTGTGCAAATGTTGAGGGAAAAATATATCTAAAAATTTTGTGAAAACATTTTTAACTGATTAGTAATTGGTATTTAAAGAAAGGTAGATGCAATGATTAGAAGCTGACACTATTTTTATCTTGTTTCTCTAGGAGTGGCTTGTGCACTCCCACTTTGTATGGACATGGATGTATGTAGTGATCCATTGACCATTTTATGGTCATTTGTTGAACATTAATAAAATTAGCTTAATTTTACTATCTTATATGTAACAAAATGATAAGGCATGGGATTTGTTCCTTTATACATAAATGCATTTCAATAAAAGGAATCTTTGTGCACTTTCTTACATGGAAAGTTGCATTCTTAGTTAACAAGTTCTGTGTTTCTTCATTTTTACCTCTACATATTTCTGTATCTAGAAGTATAATGGCTGGCTAGTTTATTAGTTGAATAAACCAAACTGCGAGTTCTTCACTTTATATTGGTTGCTGAATTTAAAATTTGTCCTGACAGCAGTGTTTGATTGGGTAAGCAGTTACTCATTATCTGTTCTCATTATCAGGGTATGGAGAAGTCTAAGAGTAAGAATGTTTCTGAGAAGCTGAAGACAGTTGTGTGGAATGAAGATGTAAATGTGGCAAGTGAATCTAATGCAAACTGTCAAAGTGCAGCTTCTTGTGACAAGTCTATTGAAGTGGAACATGCTCACAGTATGCCTGCAAATGAAGGACATATCATGCAATGTAAGATAGCAAAGGCAAAGTCTACATCAACTATAGATGAGAAAAAGAAGTATGTTACAAAACCTATTAGGAAAGAATTCAAGAATGTTACACAGTGGAACAACCAAGAAGGAAACACTATATTTAAAAAGAAACCGAAAAGAAAACCTGATACAGATACAGGAATTACGTCTACCCAATCAATGAAAATTGGCTCCTTTCATGGGAAGGAAATGCATAAGATTGGGAAGCAGATGCTTCATGGAAACTCAGTACGCAATAAAGGAAGTACACAAGTTACAGATCTTCCCGCATGTGAATTTGATAAAATTTGTTGAGATTACACAGAACATGTGTTGCCAATCAATCTTTATATGCATTCCATTTTTTACATCGTTTATCAAAAAGGTTTTTGGGAACCATTGTCTTTTCTCCACCTTCCTTATCTGTGGGTCATTATAATCGAGTGACTTCTCTTTTCTTTACATCATATTTCTTTGCTGGGGGGCCATGTAAATATGTGCCTAGCTATTTGAGTCAATGTTCCAAGATTGTTTGAGGTGGATAAAGGCCATTTTACAGAGAGTTACCTTTCTTAAACTACCTTGAGAGGTGCTTTTAAGAGAGAATCAGAATCTACAGAATGTGGTCGAACTTTTGGGACAGTACTGTAACATTAGTATTAACGTGTATACTGCAAATTGGAGAAAATAGTTATTTTATTTACTCAGAAATGAAAATGGCCTAGTCTTTTCCAAGAGGGTTAATTTTTATTCCTTGCTTTTTACATTCAGTGGTTTGAGTTTACACCCATGCCATATGATTGAGTGATTTCTACACTACACCTGTTGCTGATATAGTTCTTAGGTGGAACTGCCTCACCATTGATTTATAAAAATATTATTGAGTGATTATTTTATCATTATAATTTGTGAAAGAAAATGTGACGTGATTAGCCTTTTTCCAATCTATGCATGTTGTTCAAATGCAAAATTTATGGTTGATGTTTCTTTCATAATCAGATTAATTTCTATTTACATTCCCGTGTTTTTGGTCCATTCATTTGATGGATTGCCCCGTTTCTGATAATGGATAGTCTTTTCGGAGGTTAGTAGCTTCCCTTCCTCATCAGCAGGTGACGGCTCCTCGAGAAATTGAGCACATCATCGAGGTGCCTCCAGTCGAGACATTTCTTTGAGGCTCCTAAGAGGGCTGCTCTCTTCTCTGGGACTCCGAGCTTTGTATCTTTTTTTCTTTGAGGATAGATTTTAGATTCTAGGTCTTTTATAGGAGCTGCACTTGCACTCCCACTTTGTATTGTTTCTAATGGACCTAACAGTCTGTTTGACCTATTTATGGTTGCATGTTGGTGATTAATAAAATTATCTTATCTTATGTGATGGTATTGATTAAATCAAAGACCACCGCAATGCCTACTAATAAAATTAATGACTCGACTACATATGAAAATTATGAACATGTCCTCTAAGTGGAAGTTGCCATCAAATATATGATCATGACTAGATATTGCTACAAAATACAAAGAGACAAGTCTGGATGAACTATGAGACTCAAAGTTGAGTTATTGTTCCATGCTTAAAAGTAAAATACGTAAATACATAGCTTATTGAAAGAATGGCTCCAAAGACAAAATGCCTTGTTATATCTGAATAACTAACATTCTATTGCTACTGGCACTTCTAGCAGTGACTCAACCTAAATGTAGTTCACGTTGATACATAGCTAATTTCCAACAGTCTCTCTTATAGTTAATATGAAAGATTAATCAGACTGACTACATTCAATTTATTTCCGTATTTTTGTTTACGTATCACGAGTGTGCTTTGGTAAAACCATCTGCTACCATATGTTTGGCAGCAAAGAAATTTAATTCAATCTGATCTTTGGCTAGCTTTTGTTCTTGCATGGAAATATTTATTTTGTGGGATGGCAATATAGCTTAGACAATCACATTGCAACATGATTGGTCCATAATGAATGTTTATATTTGCAAGTAGTATATTAAGCCAAATAGGTTCTTTTGTGGCTTGAATTACAGACATTCTAGTTCCGCCGCGAAAATCTTTCTATTTCCAGTAAGAAACATCGTTTTAGTGTCCATTTGGTATTTTTCAAGATCTTTTACAGCTTCTGTAGCTGACAAAACTCTAATTGAAGTCAATTTATAATAGGGGAAAAAGTGTAATGAAAGTCTATACCTTCCAGTTAGGAGTATCCCTTTGCGGCTAGTCTTGTTTTGAATCAATCAATAGTGCATTTTGCATTGAACTCTTCCTTGAATAACCACTTGCTTACCAGAAGTTACCTGCCTGGTGGAAGGGGAACCAGATAACAAGTGTAGTTTTTCTTGAGGGATGATTTCTGCAACTAAGGCCTTGATCCATTCAGCTGCTTCAGGGATAAGTAATATTCCTTCAAATCTTGAGGGTTACATGGGTTTTCTACCACTGCATAGAAGTGATTACACTATCTTGATGAGGGCTTGCTCACTCTAGTAATCTACGAAGAGATGAGTACATATAGGTTTGTTCTCTTCATCGTTGTTTTTCGGGTAATTTTGTAATTGAATTATCGTTTCCAGACTTGTTGGACTAACATCTACATCATCTAAGTCATTAGTTGTATCTTCTTTTGTGGCCCTAGTTATTTGCTAAGACTTTGATTTTCATTAAAAATTCTCTACCTGGATATCAATGTAATGGGATTAATGAGTTTGTAACATTTTATGTTGGAACTACACCTATGATGAATAGTCATGTTATTGAAGTCCAATTTGCGTCCTGGTTTCATCTGTTTCATGGGTATAGAGTAGGGAATTGAAATTGACATGTGAAACTTAAGCTTTTCATTGGTCCATGCTTCTTTTGAAGTCATGCCTTTAGAATGTCACTGGGGAGTCGATTTTGTAAACACGCTACAATATACACAACTTCGTAAAAAAGAGTTGCACAAAGCCCTTCTTGCAATGATACTCTTTACACTTTCAACTAATGTTATGTTCTCTTTGCCACGTTGTTCCGCGGTGAAAATGGTCTTTTAATACCATGCTCATGACAAAACTTAAGAGATTTTGTGAGCGATATTCACCATACGAACCAAGTGTTTTTAATGTTATTTTAATTTTCTTTTTGACTAGAGTTCCAAAGCTCTTGAATGTTGCAAACTCCTGATCTTTTTTCTTTAAGAAGTAATAAATATTTTGCTAGACAAGGCATCATTGAGAGATATGATATTGCCCTTTCTCTCCTTGCCCTAGAACATGGAAATTGTATTTATTGTTTTTAAAAATTACAACTTTCACAAAAAGGATAAGTCGTTGAACTCTATAACCTCCATTATATCTTGTTTCATCATATTATAAGAGCCCTTAAAGGTTTGCATGTTTACATGCCCTAGAGGAAATTGCTACATTTTTTCTTGGCAACACTTCTAATTTGAAACATAACCACATCATTTCTTGAACAAAGCCTTTTCAAATTTCCTCATCAAGGACCCAGGTAATTCTCATTAAGAAGCTCTTTGAATCAAATTCCAACTTTAGTCTCACATCATTGAGTTTATGACACAAGGGAGATACTTGGTTACCATAGTGACATAGAGAACATTAATTTTGAAACATAACTACATCATTTCACATTAATTTTGAAACATAACCACATCATTTCTTGAACAAAGCCTTTTCAAATTACCTTCTCAAATTCTACATGTAATAGTTGGGTGATCAACAATTCTCATTAAGAAACTCTTTGAATCAAATTCCAACTTTAGTCTCACATCATTGAGTTTATGACACAAGGGAGATGCTTGGTTACCATAGTGACATAGAGAACATTATGAATGTTTGTATGATCATTATTTGGGAATTGGATTGATACAATATCTTGATGAACAATCTTACAATGATGGCCATAAAAAAATTAAAAATTAATAAAATAAATAAATAAACTGTCCTACTTTATTGAAGGTTTAGTAGGATGTGAACCTTTTTTTATGTGGTATCATATGTTGAATTTCCTCATAATTTAAAATCCCTCATAATTTAAAATCCATGTCTTGGATTCCAAACAAGGTAGTTAGCTTTACTATATGTACTTCATCCATTGATGCATTACTTGAGATAGAATTTGGTTCATATAATGTAGTGCTAGAGGCAATATTTACCTATTTCTTTCTATTTTCATTGCCATTTTTTGTCTACACATGATCTTGTGTCTTGTGCTTCTTGTAATAACAACATACACCATAAAATGCATGGGAAGTATTTGAGCCATTTAAGGAGTTTTTCCTTTGTTGAAAAATTATTTTTTATTTCTTGAAGATTGGCAACACTGCTATCTCTGTAACACTTTGATGTTGGTTTGATGATTTTGGTTTAGATTATTAGGAGATGGTTCAGACTCACTATCCCCTTGCTTGTTTCTATTGATGATTAAATGTGATAGACCAAGACATTTATATGATTATTTAATTTTTGATGAACATTGGTATTTACTTTTGATGCTTTATTTAGCATTAAATGTTCTTGCTAATGATTATGTAACATTGGTGATTTTGATGATTATTAGCATGATTTGTCCTTGTGATGATATGGTTGGTGTTATATACACTTAATTGAACATGACTATTGATGTACATCATGTTATGATGTTATTGGTTATAATGATAAATTTTAATAAACATTGGTGTTTTGGAAGGACTAATCTATCACAAGTTGAGGCATTGATGGAAAAGGTGGGGAAATGCACTTAAGGGAATGTCTTATGACTCAATGAGGGCCATCATATCCTAGAGTTTGGGAAGCATGGGGAAGGGAAAAACTTTTTGAAATGGTATTCAAAGTTAATTTGAGTAAATGGAAGAAAAGAAAGGGTTGTAATTTTCACCTTTTTTGACACATGTAAATTCACTCAATCCACTTTTGCTCTTGCAGGGGAAGGGGGTAGCTTAAGAGCCAAATATTTGAAATATTCTACATTAAGAAGGATTGCAAAAGTTGTGTGTTTATTGATGGGGTTGGTTGGAAAGAGGAATTGTTATGAGATTTTACCATTGTTATGTCAAAACTTGTGATAGGAATTTTGCAATTGGTTGTGTAGATTTATTGCTTGCTCTAATATGGTCTAAGTGGACAAAGGGAGTAGAAGTGTACTTAACAAATTAGAGGTACTTGTGTTCATATTGTGCTTGGCAATTTGTACTATTTTTTCATCCCATTGTAGAGGAATTCATTATTGAGAGTGACTACATCTATCATGGGGCAAGGGTGGTAAAAATATCATTGCATAGTCAGGTGTCATTGCTCAATGTGCACAAGGAGCTAAAGATGGTAGTAAATCACCTACACACCATAATTTCAAATGTGTTTTGGAGTGTTGCGATTCTAGGAGCTTCTTCACCACATTAAAGTTAATACACTAGGATTTTAATATGTGATATTCTTTTGGGAACTATGTATTACATGAATAAAGTTTACATTTACCCTAATACTCCTCACATCATTGAGCTTAAGCACACTTGAGGGATAACAACCATGAAGGTGGCTTCATTGGTTGGGTGTGTTGTCATTTAAGGAGACCCTTATCCAAAAGTTTTGCTTTAGACACATTTATAGACTTAAATATTTGAAAATATGGCATTTAAGGGTAAGTCATATGTTTTCCCCTCCCTTCTTAAGATGCCTCATGTTCCCTTGAAGCTCAACGATGGTAGGCCCCTGTGAAATCTCTAAGCACTTTATGATCCCTAAGCAAATAGAAGCATTCTTGACATAGAGCTTCATTAGAAAGAGGATGGTGGCTTCTCCATATTGATTTTCACATGTATATCTATGAATTGATCCAACCCTAAAGTATGGTAGACATGGCAACTAGATCAAAGGCAAAGGGAATGAACAAGCTACTAAAATAAATCAAATTATTTAAGGGGTAGTAGTAGGTAATGGCTCCATGGGACCAAAATTGGTGAAATCAATAGATGGATTTTCATTGGCATGTACTAGGGTTAACGCAAGGTAAATATTGGTATAGCAATCAAGTTATGAGAATTTAACTATTACGCTATAGGCATAGTAATCATTCTAAACATGGAGCAAGAACATTTGAATTATTCAAATGAACCACCATAGGGTCAATAGATTTGAACAAATCTTCCTTTTAGCCCACTTGAAAAATTGTTGAATTCAGGGAGGATGTTTCACCTAGGGTCACATCCATTAGATAAGGAAACAATGGTGATAATTGGCAAGCTAGCTAAGGTGTTATCTAACCAAGGTTTTAGGGTGAAGTACTGAATGGAGGAAAGGTTGATGAGACTAGTTGACAACTCTCTCGAGGATCTTCATATCAAGTTAGGTACAATAACTATGAAGTACACTAGAATAGATCATGTAGATCCTCAGTAGTTATTCCTATAAGATAGATAAGGATGGGGACTTAACATGATAGGATGGCTTTATACCATTATTCCTTCAATCGATTCTTATAGAGAAATCAAACTCCCTTATTGTAGTTCAGTCAAAAGAAAAGAAGCTCAAATGGAAGTAAGCTTTATTGGCGTGTTTCTATAACTAAAATGTATGCATGACTCCTCAACTACTACAGGGCTTAGGGTAGTTATAACTTCTAGAAGATTGGAGGATACGCAAAAGATGCAAGTGTATCAAAAAAATACACGACCTTGATAACCTCAATTTGGGTGTGAAGACCAAGCTAAATGACATTTTGGAACTAGAAGAAATAAAACTTGCAGGTCAGTTCCAAGGAGAAGAATGGGCAAAAAATGCATAAAGGAATAGACCAAATCTAACCTTGAGCCTGTGGTTGGTTACATTTTATTCATCATGACTCTGGTCAAGGGCTAGTTGGTATGGGTCCTTAGAATGGTGGCAGATATCGATAAAATCCCTCATAAACATTGGAAGTGGAGTTCACAAACTCTCTTCTTCTTTTTTTAAATGGCATGTGGATATACCTAGTCTACACATGTGGATATCCTACCAGTATGGGTAATAATTTCATTATTTCTTGTACTTTAAGAAAGTGTTTGTGGAAATAGAGAATGCTTTTGGCATATTTTATGAAATCGATTCCTCTTTCATAACACAAAGTATTTTGGAATGGCCCAAACTCTTATGGATTAGGAGATTACTAAAGGATTGGTGGAGACTATGGTCATTAAAATAGGACTATACATTTTCCATCTAACCCTGATGAAGGTATATTCTTTAGATTATGATTTTCTCTTCTTGATAAATCTCTAGTAATTTATTTTCATTGTAACAAAGCACCCAATCCTCCAACCTATTGGAAAGTGTAATATATTCCATAGGGCTCAAAGTCATACAACAAGGATTGAATATAGCAGCTCAACATGTCCTTCCCCCCTCGTGAGTTTCACTAATGGCTTAACTTTCAAGCTACTAATGTTTTATATTTTGATGTCGCCTCTAAAAAATACCCAGTGGTGGCAAGTGTGTGTTTAGAGTGGGGTGTGATTTATCACCTCGAAGGAATAATAGATACAACCTTCTCTTGGAGTTTAAGATATGCCTCTAACAACGAAGCAAAGGCCTAGGCCTTGCTCCAAGAAATCTCTATAGAATTCTCGCTTTCTATGGGCAATTTACTTAACTTATGCTTAGACTAAGAAAGGGGGTGGCGGGAGGGAATCAATATTAGATCCCTTTTTTTATTGTAAATGATCATTCATCAATCATTCATCAAATTCAAAGCATTAAATTCATGTAATGATAAATCAAAGTACATAGAGTTTAACATGGAAACCCTTGTGGAAGAAAACAACAAAAACTTATTTTTTATAAATGTTTGTATGCACCACCAACCTATTGGAGACGTCAATCTCCTTAGTTGAGCACCAACTCAACAATATATTGTGTAGGAAACAACCTACTATACACACCAATATTCTTAGTTAAGCACCATCTTAGCAAGGCTTGTATAGGAACCAACCTAAGGTCTTCATACATAGAGTGCCTTTGACTTCACCTGCATGCTTCATACTTCATGCACTTCACAACATCATATACCCTTAACTTTCATGCTCCAACACCTCTCCTTGTTCCATACCCATGATATAGCTTGTAACCCTAGCCAATTTTAGCATTCATGCCTTAGTGAACCTCATAGTATCACCCCTTATAATATAATCCCAAACTAGTGTATTTTATTACATCACAACCCCAAAATAATGCACTTCATAGCATCATAGAAATAGTCATTCATATCACACCCTTAACACTCCAAGGAAACTCCTTAGACTTTTCTTTCACACCTTTAAACCCTAAGAATACTCCCTAGCTCCTCTTGCACACCTCATATCTCTTCTGTACACTTGATCCTTGTTGAGTTTTCTATAATAGTGCACAGTAGAATATGATCTTCTAACTTTGATAATTACTTCCAATTAATTATCATTTTAACTTGTCACATACCACATATATCATTAAGCAATTATACTTACAAAATCTTCAACAGTAATACAAATAACATTAAGACTAACAAGAGACATCCAATCACAATAGAGACAACAAATTTACCTTTGGAAAACCCACTTGGGAAAAAACCCAACAACTTTTCTTCTTAAGAGAATTTTCCTTTTGATGATAAATACAATTCCAAAATTCTTGAAAAATATGTGCCACAATTCCAAGTCAAATATACTAGTCAAACTTGGTCATATAACAACCATTCAAGTGTTGATCAAAGCTTGTAAATACACAAAGGTCAACATTGGTCAAAGCCTCCAAATAACATGTAAGTCAACATTGGTCAAAGGGGCCGAAATTCATCCTGCGGTCGGCGTAGAATTGTGGTCTAGTAGTCTGTAGTCAATTGCAGTCAAGGCGCCCAAAACTACAGTCAAACATGTCCGAAATTCAGTGGTCAACTAAACCTTCTTCAACAATCAAAATGTATCCAAAAAATAGTCAAACAGAAGTCTGAATCTTGGTCAAAACAACAGTTCAAAGATGGTCAACGAGCGACTTCTATTACTTGTCAAATCATAGAAATTTCCCTCCTCTTGCACGCATGAACAAAATTGTAAAAGATGTTGAGTGATCCAAAAAAAAAATTGGTTCAAATGATGGAGGTCAAATTGATATTTATAGTGGTCAAACAAGGTGGGTTTTGACCAAGGGTCACACCCATTCACATGGTTGAGTCGACTTGCCTTTTGGGGCCTACTTGAAGGCTAGAAATATTTATTTTTATTTTTCATTTTGTGCAATTTTCTTAGCCAATTTAGGAGGCCTAGTTGGCATGCGGAAATACTTCTTGATGCTACACAAAAATCAACACTCCCTCTTAGTGAGGGAGGTATACTCCAGCAATAGATTTCTTTTTGAAAATTCTCCTTTATAAGGAAATTTCATTAGCCCGTAGATGAATCCATCTTGGAATGGGAAATGTAATTTTTTACGTGCATGTTTTATAGATCATTTCATCTTCCAGGGTAATTTTCCATAGTCCTCTATGACTTCTATCAGTTTCTCTTGGTCAAATTCCATTATGACCTATTCAAGTCCTTTTGGTAGCCAAGTCCTTCTGGATCCTAAAAAAAGGTATTCACTTGGCCAAGGTCTGTTATGGATTTTCGAGTGAATTACATTTATCTTTTCTGGTCAAAGTCCATTATGACCTAGCCAAGTCCATCTGGCTTCTAGAAGATTTGCCTGATTTTATAATTTTCCCTAGAATCATTCATATTTTGGTTAAAATCCATTATGACCCAGCCAAGTCAATCTAGCTTTCAAAATATACTTTTCTTTCCTCTTAATGAGGAAAGAACATTTTGTCAAGCTTGCTTCTGAAGTATACAAGCTTTTACTTAGAGAATGTTAGCAATTTACTTATTTTTGGATACACACACACACACACTAGAGCTCCATTGCTCCTTTCTACACCATGTCTTGGATAAAGTAACTTGGCCATGTCCATTTGGCCTTTAATGCTTTATTTCTTCATGTTTTGTAATACATGCTGCAATATATAGAAGTTTGCTTTATGTTTCAACAAAGATTTCATGATTGAAGTATTTCCCTTAAGTTGTTCTTTTTTCTTTTGCACTATTTGAATTTGTAGCATCTCTTCATTACCATATTCAATTTTACTACACAAGTACTTACTTCGTTGCAATCCACTACATTTGTCTTAGCTCGACCATATATTTTTCAAAATGTTCCTTGCAAAGCAAGTATTAGGCCTTGTGTTGACCAAGTAAATATTTACATCGTGAGATCCACCAAATATGTATCTTCAAATCAAGAAATAATGTGTCTATCAAAAATTCTTTATTTCAAACTTTCAAGGCCAACTGAAATAGATTTTTGTGGTAGTTCTAGTTACTCCCTCTATCGCAAAAGTGGTTCCTCCTGCCTTTGTTATGAATGCAAGTCCTTCTGCCATTGCTACTTTTTGTGTTATGTAAGCAAGTCCTCCCACTTAAGAGACATGGTTTCTTCAAGTAGGGAATATTTTTCTTCGATAATCTCAACTTTTGACGTCCTTTTAGAGAGTTGCTCCTTTCAATCTGCCTAACTATCTTCATCAATACTAGAACCCTCCTAGTTATTTGTCACTGTCCTGGATGTCTTGCACAATTTCCTCATGATCCATTCTTCTTGAGTCCAAAAAGAAATATCCTTGTATTTCACTCCCTCTTACATGGGAGATTATTCTTGTCACAAAGTTTACTTCATTCTTAGAATCATTACTTGGGAAACTTTTATGATGTACCTGCAATCCTCATTCAATAGGTCATGAAAGAAACAATTATAACCAAGTAAAATAATATAAATACTAAAGTTATCTAAGGAGTAAAACAATAATCGTAATCAAGGGAGAATGATATGAATTACTTATGTTTGACAAATTTGTGTTCTCGATTCTTTTGCTTCCTTATAGACATCATTTTAAATCTTCTTGTAATTTTATCAAGCTTCTGTAACTTCCTTTCCTGCATTAAGCATTCCAAATTCAGTTTAGGGCATCCCACAAACCCTAGAATTTACAATAGGTTGTCCTTTGCCTCCAATATCATTGATGATCTCATCCCATGTCATGGTCCTGGGTGTTTATCAATCTATTTGTGCGTGGAGCAACAATATAGGTATTGTTCTCTCCTTTTTATAGGAAAATCCTCCATCCTACTATATAGCTTTGTGCTTTCAGATGTTTCCATAAGTCATTGTATTGGTAGTCTTCACAAAGGTCTTCCTTCATAGGAAGGGTTTATAAGAGAATTATAAAGAAAGTACCAAAAATATGAGGTTGGTCATCCTCATCCTCAACATCATCTACTAATGTATGTTTCTTTGCATGATTTGTAAGTTTTTAGGTTTCTTCATCCTATCGAGTTATTTAGGCATACCATAGGATCAACAAAAAGCTAGCATTAATACAAATCCGTCCTTATTCTCTCAAGGAGATGCATCACACCAACTTCACTTACATCTTCCTCTAGAGTTTCATTTCACAAACCCTAGGAAATTTTCATTCGTGACTTTAATAAAAGTTGTAACTTTCAAGTCTTCTAGGATTTACAAACCCTAAGACTTCCAACTCTTGTAACACACAACCATAAAGACTTCACAAAAGGGAACATCTTTTGATACAAGTGTTATGATGGGTTCTTTTCTTGCTTTATAGATTAAGAAGCCTTTCTCCTCAACTCCCTCTAGCTTTGGAGTAACTTTCCCAACAACTTCAAATATGTTTATACGCATTGCATGTCAAGTTTGGAGGGTTATATTTCATATTATGGACTATCTCATATTATTTCATAAGAAAAAATGATGTGGCATCCATCTTCAGATAATTCTCTGGACCACTAACCATTGAGCAATATGAATACATTGTGGATATAAGTCTTAACTACACATGTTTCTATTCTTCTCAAATGCTCACACAAGGAATTGTTTTTTTGATCAACATCAAACAATAGTTTGTTAGTCTTCCTTGATGTCTCTCAATCTGGTGTTAGTTACAATACCTTGTCTCAACTCTACAAACCTTCCAAGTCTAGGTCTCGGTCAGAATTTCTTGAGTTCAGATCAGTGTTACACTCCACTCTTCAACCTATACTCAGCCTCGACACTTTTGATTGGGGTTTTTTCTCAATTAAATTATCATATAATTCTTGATGTCACCATTGATTTCCAAAAATAGTCTTGCATACCAAAAATATGTTCGCATGCCATTGATGTATAAGATAATTGCACATGCAACTTAATAAGGATGCCATCCCATCAAATTCATCCATGTATTTATTGGTAGAGTTATGTCGAAAATTGAAAAATGAACATACCTTACAATACGTCACTTAAATTCCATTTTGTTGCTAGATCCCTTCTTCCTTCAAGATGTCAATGTGTTGTGCCTTGAACATAATGTTATTGGGATAGATGAATGCACTTATCATAAATACTAGTCTCTTGATCTTGCTTCTTCCAACTCATTCTTCATGTAATCAACAATAAGGTTGTCTCAACATAGTTAGTTAGACTTTTGTTCCTTTAAATTGCAACTAGGGCATTGACTCTGTTATGAAACCAGCTCCAAAAATAGAATAAAAGAGAGATCGACGCCTTAGAAATGAGCCACTTCGAGGGGGCAACCTCCTTTACATTACATAAATGAAAAAATCTTGGATGATTCAAATGAAAAAACATCCTTTCTATATATAGGAGTCCATGGAGTCACAATATAATCCTAGCCGACCTAACAATAATAATGTAAGGGCACAACAATAACAATAATGGGGTTTTATGTGGCACAATAATAAAAATATGGGGGTGACACTAACAACCATAAGGGACTACACTAGTAATATACGGACCTAACATGCCTCTCTCCTTCAAAAAAGTGTTGTCATCAATGCTTGAGTAGCTCCGGATGCTTCTATATGAATTCTCATCCTCCCATGTGGAATCTTCAATGGGTAAGTTCTTCCACTTGATGAGATACTCTGAAAATGATCGATTTCGTAGCTATCGAGTTCTTGTTTCCGTGACTACTTCAAGTTCCAATATGATTTTTCCTTCCTCATCAAGTTCTGGAAATATTGTTTGAAAACTAGAAGTTTGTCACCTATAAACTTCTTTAAGCATGAAACATGTAAAACTTGGTGCACTCAAGAAGAAGCAGGAAGCTCCAATGTGTATGCCATAGTACCAATCTTTTGCAACACCTTGCAAGGACCATAGTACTTTGGTGATAAGTTATTATCCTTCTTAGCTTGCTTGAGGGACATTTGTTTGTATGGTTGTAGCCGTAAAAATATCCAGTCTCCTGCATCAAAACTTATCTTGCTACGATGTTGATATGTCTATCATTTCATTCAATTTTGTGCCAAATTTAGGTTATCCTTTAAGAGTTGGAGAACTTCTTGTTGATGCTCGATGTGATATTCCACTGCTTGAACCTTAGAATTTTCTCTTAAAGATGGTGTGAGGGACGGTGGATGATATCCATAAAGTGCCATAAATGGGGTCATTTTTGCTACAGTATGGAGGGAAGTGTTATACCACCATTCAGCCAGAGGTAACCACTTGACCTATTTTGTTTGTTTATCAGATACAAAACAACGAAGATATCCTTCCAAACATTTGTTCACTATCTCAGTTTTCCCATCAGATTGAGGATGATAAGATGAGATATGGGCTAGTTGAGTACCCAAATAAGAAAATAATTCCGTCCAAAAATTTCCAGTGAAATTGGGAACTCTGTCGCTTACAATAATCTTTGGGTTTCCATGTAGCTTTTGAATTGTTTCCATAAATGCAATAGTAACTGTACTTTCTTTAAATGGATGAGATAATGCAAAAAAGTGTGCATACTTGGTAAGTCTATCAACTACCACCATGATGAAACTCTTTCCTTTGAACTTAGGTAAACCTGTGATAAAATCCATTGAAACCTCCTCCTAGCGTTGACTTGGAATGGGTAAAGGTTGTAGCAGACCCGGAGTCTTAATTGTATCAACTTTATTTTGCTGGCAAACCAAACATTCTGCCACAAACTTTTGAATATCAGATTTAAGGCCATCCCAAAAAAAAAAAATCTTCGCCATGTGGTAAGTTTTTAAAAATCGTGAGTGTCCTCCTACGGGAGAGGTGTGCAATTCCAAAAGAATATTTTGTTTTAGTTGGGAATTCTTACAAAGATATAAGTGATCTTTGTACCACAAGGAACCATTTTTCCAACTAAATGTATCAGATGTACTAGGATCTTGTTGCAACTTTTGAATGAGAGTCCACACTTCTTCGTCATTCTTCCATTCCTCCCTTGCTTCGGTTATCCAATATGTTTGGATAATAGAAATGTCACAAAGCAATTCTTCCACCTCCTCATCCTTTCTTGAGAGTGCATTTGCAACAACATTTAGCTTCCTTTTTTTGTAGATGATTTCGAAGTCATAACCCAACATCTTTGTCACCCATTTTTGCTGCTCTTCTGAAGATAGTCTTTGTTCCAAAAAGTATTTAAGACTTTCATGATCATTTTTTACCTTGAATTGTCTTCCCATTAGGTAAGGTCGCCATTTATTTAGTGCATGTACTATTACCAACATTTCCTTCTCATAATAGCTTTCTGTAAATACTTTCCTTTGATTGGACGGCTTTCAAAAGTAATGGGTCTTCCTTCTTGCCTTAAAACAACACCAATTCCATTTCTTGAGGCATCACATTCCACAATAAAGGTTTTTATGAAGTCTGGCGTAGCTAAGACTAGTGTTAGGCACATTGCCTCTTTAAGATGTTCAAAGGCCTTAGTTGCTTCAGGAGTCCATGAAAATGCATCTTTCTTCAATAATGTTGTTAGAGGTGTTGTTATTCTCTCATAATTCTTAACAAACTTGCAATAATACGCTGTTAACCCAAGAAATCCTCGCAACTATTTTATGGTTGTGGGGACTTTCCATTCCTTAATGGCTTTAATTTTGTTAGGTCTACCTTAACACCCTCCTGAGATACAATATGACCCAGATATTCCACCTCCTGTGCTCCAAAGAAACATTTGGAGCTTTTTGCATATAATTGTTTCTCCTTCAATATTTTGAGCACCTTGTCAACATGTTGAACATGATCCTTCCAAGACCTGTTGTAGATTAGTATATCATCAAAAAATACTAACACAAATTTTCTAAGGAAGGGTTTAAAAGTGGAATTCATCAACCCTTGAAATATAGAAGGTGCATTGGTAAGGCCAAAAGGCATGACCAAAAATTCATAATGATCCTCATGAGTTCGAAATGTTGTTTTCAGAATATCTTCAATCTTCATTCTAATTTGATGATACCCTGAACAAAGATCCAACTTGGTAAAATAAATTGCTCCATGTAATTCATCCAATAATTCATCAATCACAGGAATGGGAAATTTATCTTCAATAGTGAGCTTATTGAGCTCCCTATAATCTAGACATATGCGCCATGATCCATCCTTCTTGTGCACCAATACTACCGGAGCAGAGAAAAAACTTTGACTAGGTTGAATTATACCAGCGTCTAACATTTCTGCAATCATACCTTCAATTTCGTTCTTTTGTACATAAGGATATTTGTAAGGCTTGATGTTTGGAGGAACACTTCCTGGGATCAAATGAATAGCATGATCATGATCATGAATAGGTGGGATTCCTTCGGGAGTTTCAAACACCTTGGAATTATTGTCCAAGACTTTTTGGAGATCTGGAGAAATAGATTTTGATGTTGGAACTTATAGTGAGCATAATTGTGCAATCATGCCTCGTTGTTCTTTCTTTAGAAGCTTTGTCATGACATTAGAGCTTATTATCTTTCCTGCATTCCCTGTGATACCACGTAATTCAAATTCCTATCCTTCGGAAAAAAATAAATAAATAAATTCAAGAAAAGTTCTTGAAAATTAAAAGTTATCGTCCCCAAAGATTGTAACCATTGTACTCCTAGTACAACATCAACACCTCCCATTGGAATGGAAAGCATTGGACTATTCAATACATATTCCCCCATGGTTATCTTGATATTATGGCATTTTCTAGAGCAATTTATAGTCCCTTCATTTGCAACCATCACTTGACACTCTGATGTTGGGTATAGGAATCAATTCAATTCCTTGGCTACCTTACAATGAATAAAATTATGGGTACTACTTGAATCCATTAACACTATTACTTTTTTCTTCTTCATACGTCCTTCTATCTTGAGAATTTGAGGAGTGGTAATTCCTGCCAATGCATTACAAGATATGGTTGGACTCATTTCCTATTTCTCTAGGGTTGGTTCCTGATGTATATCCTCTTCTTTTGAAGTTTCTTGTTCATTTTCTTCCTCCTCTTCACAATCTATGTAAAATAATTTCTTCTCAACACACTTATGACCTTTAATGTATTTTCTATCACAACTGTAGCAAAGCCCTTTTTCTCTTTTTTCTTCCAATTGTTGTGGTGTCAACCTTGTAGGTTGTGGAGGTCTAGGAGTAGCAACACTTCCATATTTATAGATGTGAGGGGTAGGTTTCCTTGTCGCCATAATTTTACTTTCAATTTTTCTTTCCAACTTGAAAGCCTTCTCCAATGAATCAGGTTCCCAAAGGCGAACCTCATGTTGGATGTTATCCTTTAAAGTCCCTATGAAGACATCAATCATGTGTTCTGGAATATAAGTTACCCTTATATTCAATTTTTGTAAGTCCTCAATGTGCTCCACCATTGAACCCTTTTGTTTGAGATTTATCAATTGGCTAAAGAAGGTGTTTCTCATTGTATCCTCATAATATGCTATCATTTCCTCCGTAAAAATTGACCAAGTGATAATATTTTACGAGAGAAAAGCCATCAATACCATACAAATGTATTTTTTTCTAAATGTAAAGTTTCAATGTGTACCTTTTGTGTGTTTTGCACATTATGGAGATCAAAATATTGTTCCATTTGTAGTATCCATGTTACGGGATCCTTGCCATCAAACTTCCTCATATCGAGATTTGGAATATGGTGGGTCTTCAATCCAACATTAGATTTTATGAAATCACGATTAACATTTATTTTGTTCTCATCACAAATTTCTTGTACTACCTTTTCTCCATTAGGAATCATTTATTGTATCAACTTTGTCAAACCTTCCTTCAAACCTTCCATGTCTGCTTTTAGATCATTCTTCATGTCTTCCATGTTGTCTTTCATTTTTTCATCTATCTTAGCTTCCATGTCATTCTTCAAAACTTCCATGCCTTTCTTCAAACCATTTATCTTAGCTTCCATACCTTTCTTCAAAACTTCCATTTCATTTTTTGTTGCTCTTTGCGAGAGCGAAATTTGGTGCACTTGGTCATGTAATTTTGGTATATCATGTTGCACTTCTTCCTCTTCACGAGTCATAGTAGAGCCTTATGAGGGCTTAATGGGTGTTGAATTATTTTAATCTGGTGTTTGGTATAGGAAGCAATTCAATTCCTTGGCTACCTTACAATGAATAAAATTATGGGTACTACCCGAATCAATAAGCACTATTAAATGTTTCTTCTTATTATGTCCTTCTATCTTGAGAGTTTGAGGAGTGGTAATTCCTGCCAATGCATTACAGGATATGGTCGGATTCATTTCTTCTTCCTCTAGGGTTGGTTCCTGGTGTATATCCTCTTCTTTTGAAGTTCTTGTTCCTTTTCTTCCTCCTCTTCACATTCTATGTAAAATAAATTCTTCTTAGCACACTTATGCCCTTTAGTGTATTTGCTATCACAACTATAGCAAATCCATTTTTCTCTTTTTTCTTCCAATTGTTGTATTATCGACCTTGTAGGTTTTGTAAGTCTAAGAGTAGCAACACTTCCATCTTTATAGTTGTGAGTGGTAGGATTACTTGTATCCATAATTTTGTGGCTTTCAATTTTTCTTGCCAACCTGAATGCCTTCTCCAATGTATCAAGTTGCCAGAGGCGAATTTCATGTTGGATGTTATCCTTTAGAGTCCCTATGAAGACATCAATCCTATGTTCCTCTGGAATATTAATTACCCTTATATTCAATTTTTCGAAGTCCTCAATGTGCTCCATCATTGGACCATTTTGTTTAAGAATTATCAATTGGCTAAAGAAGGCATTTCTCTTTGTATCCTCATAATGTGCTATCATTTCCTCCATAAAAATTGACCAAGTGACTAGTGGTTTACGAGAAAAAATTCATTGATACCATACAAATTTATTTTGTTCTAAATAAAAAGTTGTAATGTGTACCTTTTGTGTGTTTTTCACATTATGGAGCTCAGAGTATTGCTCCATTTGTAGTATCCATGTTATCGGATCCTTGCCATCAAACTTCCTCATATCTATCTTTGGAATATGGTGGGTCTTAAATCCAACATTAGATTCTATGAAATCATAATTAATATTTTTTTTTTTTCATGATGAGTTTCCTCTACTACCTTTTCGCCATTAGGAAGTTTTCCATGTAACAACTTTGCCAAACCTTCCTTCAAACCTTCCATGTCTTCAAATATTTCATGTTACCTTCTATACCATCGATATTAACTTCCATGTCTTTCATATCATCCTTCAACCCATCCATATTATCTTCCATGTCTGTTTTTAAATCATCTATGTCCCCTTTTAGTTCACTTTTGGTTGTTCAATGTGAGAGCGAAATTTGTTGCACTTGGTCTCGTAATTTTGATATATCATGCTGCAATTTTTCCTCTTCATGTGTCATAGTAGAGTTTTGTGAGGGCTTAATGGGTGTATAATTATTTTTTAGAGGAATTTAATAACTTAATACTTATATCTATGCTTCAATATGCCCTTTGAATCACTTCAAACTAATTTTTCAAACAACAGTTATGCAAATTGTTTTTTAAAAAATACACACCTTTATCTTGCTTTTAGGAGCTCAATCTTGAGGCGATTGTAAATCTATAATTTTGAATCCCCAAGATCCGAGCTTTAGCCTAGTGGTAGCCTTCTGAGTCTTCTTTTCAATTCCATAGGCCAGACCTAATTTGGATTCTTCAAGGTAAAGTTATGCACAATCTCCCACAATGGCCTAATTATGGACTAGTTTAGTAGAGTGAACTTGTATGGTGTGCCACGTGTCATTGTTTTGACCTTAGCCTCTGACATTAATATACAAAAAACTACAGTCCATGCACTTTCAGCCACATATTACAGAATTTCAATCTGATGTCTGAAACGAAATTTATGACAATTTTCCCTCGACCACCTGTTTGAGATGAAATTATGGATCCTGCAAAAACCCTAACTTCCTCAAATCATATCTCCTAAAATATAGTGAACCAAGATCTAAAATTTTTACACGAAGTTCCTCCATATTCCAGCTTATCGTGGTAAAAATTGCAGCTTCTGAACCTTCGTATAAAAAACGTTGTAGTGAAAATTCTATGATGTCTGTTTGTAGCAGCGAAACCCTAAAATCCAAAGCTCTGATACCAAATGTAATGTGTGCAGCTCACAAAATAGAAGAAAAGATATATTACGACTTAAAAATCAGCGTCTTCGAGGGGGAAACCTCCTTTACATTACATAAATGAATAATTCTTGGATGATTCAAATAACAAAACCTCATTTCTATATATAAGATTCCAAGGGGTCACAATATAATCCTAGCCGACATAACAATAATAATGTAAGGTGCAACAATAACAATAGGCTGAAATAATTTTTTACAGTGAATTTATAAAGGTAGAGAAGTCCAGCTAAATTCTACCAATAAACGAAGCCCTAATATTCACATAGTTAGTTATCAAGTTTCTCTGCTAATTTTCTAATTTATTACTGTGCATGATTGTCACAGTGGTATGGTAAATGCGATAGAAAAAGTTTAGTCTAACAAGGTATAAATTTTTTACCAAAAACATGAACATTTTGGTAGGATTTTGATAAAATCAGGTAAAGTTTTTTTAAAATCTGAATTACAACTCTCAAGCTTTAAAATTTTAGATTTTTTTTATGGTGCTGAAATCTATTTCTAACATAAAAACAGGGTTCAAGCATTCTCACTGTCAAAATTTTAAATAGAAAAATAGCCAGCTATTTTTCGAAAGCAAATTTGACACCCTTTAATATTCACACATTTAGTTATGAAAATTTTCAAATTATTTGATTAGCATACGCAATTTGTCACGATAGATAGTAAATTAAAATTTCAGCATCCTTCTTCATATATCAATCATCCTCCTCGTCTTTAAAACTTAACGTCATTTAGTGTAATTTCTTACGCAATCTAACATAACACTGAATATTTTAGAACGATAGATTATCCAAAATTAATGAGAATAAACCAATTGATTTGAAATGTATTAATAAGCTTGGGATTCACTGTAAGCATGCAAAAGAAACATTTAATATGCACTTTGCAGGAATTTAAACAAATCTTCATTTGTTAAAAATATGTAGAAGAATTGAGTATTACAATTTAATTAATTAACTTAAGTTAAATATTTTTATTGTGATAATATGTTATTTTATAAAATGTAGATTATTTTTACAATTTTTTTAACTTCAAATTATACATTAAACTAAAATGAACAAGTCTAAATTACCTTAATATTAATTTGATATTTTTTTATCATAACTCATAAATATGGAAAAGAAGAACTTATATGATCATTTTGATGGTCATCTCATATTCAATAGATACAAAATGAACAAGTTCAAATTACCTCAATTCTTGTTTGATATTTTTGTATCATAACTCACAAGTATGGAAAAGAAAAACATTTGTGATCATTGTAAGAGTAATCTCATATTACTAAATACCAACATTAACTTCAAATTTCAATTTAGGAATCTAAAATTCAAAGTATCCCCATTTTAAATGGTGATGGTAGCATAGGGAGAATCCTAAGACCCACCAATATCATTGAAGAAACCTCCCTCAGTGGGCCATTGGTTATACCAGCCTAGATCCATCTTACTCTAGATCTATCATGCGCCGAGAGGGATCAAATCTCTCGAGGTGCAAACCTGTTTTTTGAGTGCAAAACTTGAGGAAAGGTTTGCACCTCGAGAGATTTGATCCCTCTCGGTGCATGATAGATCCAGAGTAAGATGGATCTAGGCTGGTTCCAGTTGGAGGCATCGACGTCACATTTTTCAGATTATTAAATTTTTTGTATATTTTTTAGATATACATCATACTTTGAAATTTTGAAGATTAGAAATACAAATTCTAACAAATGTTAGAACACTATTTTGAATACTGAACCACATAATAATTGGAGAAATCAACATCTACACTATTCAATTATTTAAATATTTTTCTGGAACTATTGTACTAAAAATCATACTTTTCTCTCTTGCTCTTCGATATTAATAGGTTGAATTACTAAAACATAAAAATAAATGTACATTGTCAATCATTTTGCCTGCTTGCAGTGAAATTAATGCACAATGTTAATCCAATCACTTTAAAATTAATGTACCATCAATGTACATCCAATTACATCAAATCAGAAATCAATGTTTACACTGAAATCAATGCATATAATGCAAACAATGAAATAGGATTAGAAAACATCTACAGTGAAATGGATGCATCTAATGCAGGTAATCAAATAGGATTAGAAATCAACATCTACACTGAAATTAATGTATCTAGTGCAAGTAAGCAAATAATATTAGAAACCAACATCACTGAAACCAATGCATCTAGTGCAAGAAATCAAATAGGATTAGAAATCACCATCTATACTGAAATCGATGCATTTAGTGCAAGCAATCAAATACGATTATAAATCATGTACATTGAAATCAATGCATCTAGTGGAAGTAGTCAAATATAATTAGAAATCAACATCTACACTGAAATTAATGCATCTAGTGCAAGGAATCAAATAGGATAAAAAATCATCGTCTACACTGAAATCAATGCATTTATTGCGAGAAAACATATAGGATTAGCAATCATCTACATTGAAATCAATGCATATAGTGCAATAAATTAAATATAATTATAAATAAACATATACACTAAAATCGATGCATCTAGTGCAAGCAATCAAAATGGATTAGAAATCTCCATCTACACTGAAATCAATTCATCTAGTGCATGAAATCTTCTTCCCTCTCTCCCCCCTCAAAGTACATATTTGTTTCCTTCCCTCTATCCACTCTCTCACATCCTCCCTTTCCTTCCTATCTCTCGATTTCTCTCCTACATCTCTATCGCTCTATCTCTTCACCCTCCAACTCTGTTACTATATCCCTACCTCTCTCCTTCTCTCATCCCTTCTCTTCATATCTCATTCTTTGTCTCTTTATCTCATCCGAAAACATACACACTCTCTCTCCATCTCTCCCTTGTCACTTAATCTCTCTCTCCACTTATCAATCTCTCTGTATTTCTTCTTCCCTCTCTCTCTCTCTCTCTCTCTCTCTCTCTCTCTCTATATATATATATATATATATTCCCTCCAATTTTCTCTCTTCCCCCATCACTCTCTTCCTCTCTCTCAAGTCCTCTCTCTTTTCCTTCCTCTCTCTCTCTCTCTCTCTCTCTCTCTCTCTGTCAACATCTACACTAAAATCAATGCATATAGTGCAAGAAATCAAATAGTATTAGAAATCACCATCCACAATGAAATCAATGCATCTAGTGAAATAAATCGTCTTCCCTCTCTCCCCCCTCCAACTCCATCTCTCTTTCCCTCCCTCTCTCCACTCTCTCACATCCTCTCTCTCTTCCTTCCCCTTTCTCCCTTTCTCTCCCATGTCTATATCTCTCTCTTTCCCTCTCTCTCCCTCTCTTCACCCTCCAACACTATCAATATATCCCTCCCTCTCTCCTTCTCCCCCCATTCCCTCCATCTCTCATTTTTCTTTTATCTCACCCCAAAACATACATACGCTCTCTCTATTTTTCCCTTTTCAGTCCCTCTCTGTCTCCACTTCTCGCTCTCTATGTATTTATTCTTCCCTCCAACTCCATCTCTCTATCCCTCCCTCTCTCCTCCTATTTCCCTCCCTCTCTTCTCCTCTCTCTCTCCCTTCCTCTCCTACCTCCCTCTCTCTTCCCCCATCTCTCTCTTTTCCCTCTAATCCTCTATGTTCTCCCATAACTCTCTCTCTCTCTCTCTCTCTGCCCTCCAATCCTCTCACTATCTCCATCCCTCTCTCCTCCCCCCTCCCCCCTCCATATTTATGTCTGCCTCTTCCTCGCGTACCCTTTTCTACCTCTCTCACTCCTCTCCCTCTCTCTCTTCATTCCTCCTCTCCCCTCTCGTTGATTTTATCCCGATATCTCCCTTCTCACTCCCTCTATCTCTCCACCTCTATCACTCTATGTCTTTGTTCTTCCCTTCCATATATATCTAGAGTTAATATATATCATGATACATTAATATATATAATAATATAGAAAATTTAATATTGTATTAATCCAAAGTTATTAAATATAATAATATTAATATGAATATTAGATTTAATAATATTATTATTAATATTAATATTTTGATATTAATATTAGGGATAATAATGGTTTTTTTGGCATGATATTAATAATAATTTGTCCCGTAGTATTTGACCTATAGGTTTCACCGAAATAAAACCTATTCTTTGAGTGTTGGTAAATATAAAGAGATTTATAGAGTAAATATAAAAAAAATAGGTTTTATTTATTTACCATACTTCTTTTATTTACAATGGTATTTGGCCCATAGACTTGGTATATAATTAGATGTTGATTTATAATGATATTTGATATGTTTTTATATATTTATCATGCCTCTTTATACCTCTTTTATATTGATTTATTTATTTACCATAGCTCTTTTATAAATATGGTATTTAGCCCATGGTATTAATAATAATTTGGCCCATGGTATTTGGCATATAGGTTTCACCTAAATAAAACTTCTTTTTTGACTTATTGTAAATATAAAGAGGTTTATGGAGTAAATATAAAAAGAGGCTTTATTTATTTAGTGGAAGTAGTCAAATATAATTAGAAATCAACATCTACACTGAAATTAATTTTCATCTTTTTTTCAGTGGAAATAGTAAATATCCATATTTATTTTCCTCTTTTTTTCTACTATTTTTCTAATGCATAATGTTTTCTCGCCCTTTCCAGCTGATAGATACTGGTTTCTATAGTGAATGCTTTCATAAAAGATTAAATTTGACAAATGATTAAAATCTACAATGATAACCTATATGGATTTTTTATTCCATTAACTTCTGTAACTCTTTCTATGTATATATTATTGAATCTTTTTTTCAAATTTCCAAAACACTGTATTTTATAATTAATTAAATAAATATATATAAATAATTTTCATATATATATATATATATATATATATAATTTTAAAATATCATAACATAACATATGACAATCCATCATTCTTAAAATATCATAATATATTTAAAATCTGCAATTAATATCCTATAAACAAAAACGTCACTTGTATTCAGGTAAATATATATATATATATATATATATATATATATATATAATTTTAAAATATGATAACATAATATATGACAATCCGTAATTCTTAAAATATCATAATATATTCAAAATCTGCAATTAATATGCTATAAAAAAGCGTCACTTGTATTCATGTAAATTAAACATAAAGGTACTCAGTTGATGTGATTTATTAAATGTTGCAGCACTTGAATTTACAACGTGAAAATTAGGTTTTCATATATTGATCATAATCTATGAAGAAGACTGTCACGATAATTGGCTCTTTACGAACTTGGCCAATTCAAAGTGAATGAAATTCTTTTCTTTAAAGGCGTTGGCATACTATTGCAATAATTCTCTGAGATTACCTAACAAAAGGCGTCGTTTTCCGGAAAACCCTGAATATTTAAGGCTACCATAGCCATCATTGTCTGGTGTTAGAGTGTCTAGATCTTCTACTGCGACTTTAAATTAGGCTCAACCGGTTTCATTATAGAGGCCATCGGAGTTATTTTTGTCTTGCAAGTATTGATAAGATTATTAAAATTATTTAAAATTATGAACCAAAACAGGAAAGGCAATGGATCGTGGAATGGGGCCAGATGGTTTCGAGAAAAGAATTCATCCAGCCTACATTGTGCATCTTGTGCACACAAATGCTGTTTTCTAAAAATTGTATGGCTGTTTTGAGAAAAACCAAGGAAACACTTTCTGTACCATTTCCGTTTCTTCGCAATGGTGCTGTAGTATTTCTGGTCATGTATGTCATCCAGAAATTAAACGGTTTAATTTATCTACAACTAAAAATAGGACCATAGGCAGGGATTTTGACTTGTCTAAGTATTCTGACATTACCTGAGAGAACTCCAACTCGGGAGCTTCCAGTTCGAATCGCGCCACAGAAATGCTTGAAGCTTGGAATAAAAGCCGTGAACCAATGCGAATTACCTCTATGTTCAATCAGAGCTGAGTTGTTTTAATTTTTTTTGGTTTATTTATATGATTATTAAAACTTATTTGTTAAGCCGACACTTATTTTTTATTTTTATTTTAATTTAAAATTTCCGCTGACATTGAGGACATGACCCACCTGACAACAGGGTCATATTGGGCTGTAGATGTGCCTCTCGGCGCAATGATGGAGCATCATGTGGACCCCCCAAACACCATAAAGGGTGACCCATCGCTTCAGTATGTTGCTTCATGTTGGCTAGCATATATTTGTCATTGCAATGAAATTATCTGAATTTCCACATGCCCTCCGGCAATGAAGGTTACTTTAGTTCACCATTTAGCGGACTCTAGCATATCTTATGCACATGCATTCAACATTAGGCTTATGATTCATGACGAGATGGTATTCTCAAATATTCCACTCTTCTAGTGCACCTTTAAAAGAAATTGCTAGTCATATAATTGCATAGATAATTGAAATTCCATGTAAATGATCTCCATTTTAATTGAAAATTTTAAATTATTTGTGATGTGTATATATATGTGTGTAAATAACATTTACAAGATAAAATTAATGATATTTAATAAATCAGTCACTTTCTTGGAATGAAATCAAGAGAGTAATAAGTATAAAGTACATTTTAGTGTTGATTTGTTAATATTTTAAATTTGTTATTTATAGGAATTAAATTATAATTAATTTTTTTATGAATTAAATTATAATGGAACAAGGGTTTGTTGATTACAAGATTATATAAATATTATATTTTATTAAAAATCTAATAAGTTATTAATAAAGATGGATTTTTAAAATATGAACATACGATAGATAATAATTTGATATATTGATATAAATTGTTATTAAGTTTTGATAATAATTAGATGTATAATAAATAAACAAAATTTGGATATAGTACTTAAATAACCTGAAATTAAATGGTATTTTCTATTTAATTGTAAGATAAGTAGTTATTATGCTATTATATTATTATTATTATTAGTCTAAGATAGATTAAGAGATTAGATTTTATATTTGGCTTGTTAATTTAATTTTCCTAGCAATATATATATATATATGGTATTGTAAACTTAATTTTTTCAAAAGTATGATTAGGCTGGTACCATATTTATGTGCATAATTAAGAAAAATATAAGATGGATTCATAGTGATTATTGGAAATGTGAAATTTATTTGGGTCAACCTCACTTGAGGACATCACCTTTAGAAGTGAGGAAGAATGGTATTAGAACAAATTGATCAACTTGAACAAATAGTGTCACCTTAACCTATATCTCTTCTACATGCATTAATATTCATTTTTCGTTCTTTCTTTTTTTCCATGTATCCAAGGATATGGTTACATCATCGGTGGCCGCGATGATATAGTGCACTCCCGTCTTCTTCCCTGGAGGGTTAATTGGTCCAAAAAAATCTATATCCCATTTATCAAAGGCCTGTATGTATGGTTAATTGTTGTGAACTTTGCAACAAGAATTATTAGTTGGACACAGAAATTCAAAACTCAACATATGGTATAAAGTGAGGGAATGAAGAAAAGTAACTTATAATTAGCTTAAGTGGAATTATGGCACTTGTGGAACATTCCTTATAGCATGTTGGAACTTATAATCAAAGTAAGGAGTTAACCCAATTTTGTTGACCTACATTAATGAGTACATGATAAACATCAAAATGTGTCATATATGTTAGATAGTATAGAGTTAGGGGCTTGACCATGGATATGAATAAGAGGCCATTGGATATGAAGCAGTATAAAATCATGTAATATGCTAAGAAATTCGAGATAACATGAAGAATTAATGAAGACACTAGCTATTCATGCAAGATATGGAGAAATTATAATTTGATCAATATGAGAGAATAATAATATAGTTCTTTGAAAGTACATGTCAAAGAAAGTCAAAATTCGAAGCAATATACTTTAATATAGTATTCCACTAACATGGAAGGACAGTAAACCTATTATTAGAATGAGAAGATGGAAAAATAAGCATAAAAGACAAGGGTTTGAGAAAGGAAGGAGAATTTTCTAAGTTGATTCTCAATGCTAGCGGCGATATTTGATAAAGTTATCTAAGGAGGAACTTATAGATTTCTAATGATGATAATGAATGATAGTCTTGCAACTATAACCAACTTGGAAGGATGAGATGAATAGAAAGAGTTATAGGACACTTGGATTAAATAAGGACAATGCATATTAGGAAGTAAATGTTAAATAAATTATAGAGTTTGTTGTCGGCTCTTCTGATCCTCATCATCTCAGCCCTTCCCTATTTATACCTTTTGCGACCTTCTTTCATTCTTCATTCATTTCTCGTCCTGAAGATGGATCCCCGTTGGGATTCGAAACTTCGATAATTGTTTTATGATACTGTGGATAATCCGGATTCTGCAATCAACAAAAACCACGGATGTTTGAAAACCAAAAGTAAATGTTGTCAATCAACTAATTAAGATGGGATAATGTTGAAGGTCGTTTTAAGGAATTATATAAAGCATTAGATTACAGTGGTAATAAACCCATGAATGTTTGTATGAGTGGAATAAATAAGATAAAAATTATAAATTGGGAAGATTTTGCAAGTAGGAAAAGGGAAAATTCTCTAGCATAAGCATAATATTTCATAGTAAGTCCAACATTAGTGAAAGTCGAGTAGAGTGATAATATGAATAACAACATGAAATTATAGGGTTGGATTAGCTAATTAAATATCATACAATTCTATAACGGTAAGGTGTGAATGGAACTATGAAAATATAATAATGTTCAGGGCTAATTTATGCAATATTACTAAGGGGTCTCTCTCAAGCGACGAGTTCTTTTAAAGATATTAATGAATGGATTGAGCAACATGATTCGTAAGAGCTAAGTGATGGCCTCTATAATTTTAAAATGTCAATATAGGGAGTTGTGAAAACTCGTAATTGGTCAGGGATGATAAGTGACAAACTGGAAAAATGGTCAAAGATAACAATTAAAGTATAATAGGGAATGTTGCTAGAAATTTTATCGGGAGATCTTGAGAAAGATTGTGTATGTATTGACAAAGAAGTGAGAATCAACTAATAGAGGACATACTTGAATGATTTTCACTCGTTATTCATTCGTGGGTTGAAGATATACTAAAACTTCACAAGGAGAAACTTATCAAGTTTTATTCCCTTAGCATTAAAATAAGTTTCCACAGAACACCACACATTTAATGGCAATAGTATCTTCGAGTGATTCAAATTATAAACTATTTAACTAGAAAAAATTGAAGTGGAAAAGTCTCTTATACAACTTGAAGAAGGGTGAATCTATGATAAAGGAGATCAAGTGGTACTGAGATAGGAAGTTGAGGAGATAAAAAAAAAAAAAAAAAAAAAAAAAAAAAAAAAAAAAATTAAGGGTGAACAACAATAATTACCAAGTTGTTACACAGTAATTTGTCACCGTCCCTGCAATCCCCCGTCCCGCACATTGGAGGGCTTATTCCGTGACCTATGAGCAGTGACATGACCTGAAACCACTTTCATGACATCCCCCTTGACAAGGACAATCATTCCCCTGAAGACAATTTCTTGTGAAAAGCCCTAAAAATAGACGCCCTCGCGCCAATGGGGGAGATCCACCAAAGAGGGCGCGCCAACTGACGCTCTGTCCCAGTGTATCACTCGCGCCAGGCTTAATAAGGATTGTTTTTTAAAAATAAATGGGGGAAGTTTGATTCCAACCAACTCCTAAACGAGTCTCTAAAATGAGTTGGGAAGTTTGGCTCCGGATCTCCATGTAGGGGAAGTGGTTTTCCACCTATCATGGAAGCTTCCTTGAGGATAGGGCCAATCCCACCATTGTAGGGATCCCAACTCCCCTTCCACCATCTATATAAGCTTGTCATTTTCCCTTTGCAAGCTAGCCTGAATAGAGCTGAATCAACAGTAAGGAGATTATCGTCAAACAGCTAGAGAGAGAGACTTGTCCCATTCCCGACGAGTTTTACCGAGACGTACTCCTCTGTTGACCCGCCGAAGGAAGATCCAGCGTCAGAGCTCAGGTTGTATCTTTCTTTGTTCTGATTAATAATAAACGACTTCGATTATGGTTCCACTCAGATGTTTATGTTTTATGTTATGAGTTGTATCTTCTCTGACTGATGCATAATTGCATGTCCAAGGTTTTACGCTTGTGTGTTTGTTGTTTCTTCTTGTATGTGCAGGTGTTCGATCGCGCCAAGCGGGAGAATCGTGATCTGCCAAAGCGAGGGACGGAAGTGCCATCTTCTCCACAAACGTCAGCAGCGTAGGACTTAAGGTAGGCCTCTTGTCGCATCTTAGTCTTTTGCAATTAGGAACTTGCGTCTTAGCATGACTCGATTGTTGCTAGACCCGATCTAGGCTAGTAGGGATCGCCTCTGTCCGCAGAGGGGATTTACCTCTCCAAAAAACTGGTGACTCCACTGGGGAGACATTGATTGGAATTTGTCTTGTCTTTTCGGTTGATTTTGGTCTTTGCCTGCTTGATCAGCTCTTTTGGTTCACTCTTTTCCAGTGTTAAACTTTTGTTTAGCCTAACCATCCCTGATCTGCTCCCTGATTGCTCTTTTTCCTTTTTTTTTGCATTAGTAAACTCGACTGGCATGGTTTTTTCCCTGACAATCGCGCCAGCTGGCGCATGTTGCCAGTTTATCCCCCGCGCCAATCCTGTTCTGGCGCTAGTTGCAGCCTGACAGTCGCGCTAATCCTATGAGGTGCTAGGGTTTGCTTCTTGTTGAGCTTTCCGAGCTTGGTCTATGGTTTTGGTCTCATTTTTTCGACTGCCTGAGTGTTCTGGAGCCTTGTTTGACTGAGTGTGACCTTCATCCTCCGGTTGTTTTCCCCCTACTATCGGTTTTACATTCTAGCCCTAGGGCATCTAGGTGCTACAGTGTGACAAGCCTCTCGTGGGAGTTTTTGGTCCTCGTTTAATCAGTCAATTTCATTATTGCTTCTCTCCATACGTTTGGTGGTTGTCCATTGTTTTGTTGTGTTATTTGAGTGATTGGCTTCTTATTCATTCAAATTCTGCTTTGTCTCGTTTTGGGCCTAGATTACACGGTTCATTTGAGTCTTTGGGATTCCTCTTTGATTTGAGGGACTTCTTTGTCAATTTGAGGTCTGATTGTGTGTTTGGCATTGAGTGAAACTTGCTTGTATTTTCTCTTTTGCTATTACTTCTCAAATTGATCTTTTCATTAGTTTTCGTTTTGTTTAGTGCACTTTGCTCTTAAACATTGAAAATACAAAAAAAAATCTCTTTTGCTTTTGATTAGTTAATGTAAATTAAATCTTTTCTGTGTTATTAGTGATTTGTAACTTTGAAAGAAAAGCTTTTAGTTTTCGTTAGCTTGCATTAGAGACACTAGTGGTTGTTTTTTGATCATTTTGTTATTGTGTGAAAGCTCTCAACCTTCCCGTAGTTAGATATTCATCGAACGAAATGATACATTGTGGCATGTAGTGTGCATTTAGGGGATTTTGAGACATAACATTCGGTAGGGCCTGGAAACTGAAACATAATTGAAGATCAACACTAAAATTTATTCAATTTACCTTAAGGCAACATTGAAACATTAACGAAACATTTAGAGGTCTAGGCTAGTGACGTGTTCCAGCGTCGTTAAACCTAGTAGCTGTCGTTCGCCTCTTGGCTTTAGACAGCGCTAATACGGACTTGTGCTCCCCGTACCGTTGCGTATATAAAGGGAGACCCCACTAGGTTGTTATCCTTTATCCGTAGGAAGCTGAGTCTGCCGCCTTATACCCGTGATACACCGAACACAGCATTCGGGGAGATTGCCTGCACGTACGTCAAGTCCTTGGTTGATTTCTCTTTCATTTTGAAACCAAGGTGTATATTGCAGTTCACGGATATCTAGTACACCCTTTGCCTAGATTACCAGAGTAGTCATTTTGATCTTTTCTGACTCTTTAAATTTGAAAGGATCGTCAAGTGCTTGTCCTTTCATGCTTGTTTCAAAATTGAAAGAGATAGAGTCACCTTTCATCCGTTTCTCGACTCTTAAAACATGAAACGGTGAAGTTTCTAAGTTTCAATGTGGTAAAATAAATCACCTGTGATCACACGCCCTTTTAGAGTTTTCTTGTCGGTCGTTTGATTGTGTGCCTTGGTTTTTTAGCCCGTGTGTTTTGTTTGGTCTCTTCCTCTTGTCATTACTCTCACAATGGCGGAACCCTCAGTTTCGTTTACTGGTAGTCCATACACAGATGATTCATCAGATGTTTCTCAATCCTTTGTTGAACCTCAGCAACCCATTGTCTCTGAGTTTCCCGACGGGGGACCGGTTTTATCTGAGCTTCCCTTTGGAGGACCAGTTGAGTTCAATTGGCCCTTATCCAATGCTTGGTTTGGATTTGGAGTAGGTGAATATTTTCCTCCTCTTACATCGGGTTTGCCTTTTCTAGCTGCTGTTATTCCTCCTGGTCCTCGTCGTCTTCTAGAAGATCTAGCGGCAGGCTCAAATATGAGCTCATCCAGTCCTTCTCCTAGTGATGAAATCCCCACGTCTAGTGAAGATTACCAGTTGTTCCCAGAAGACAACCCCGAGTTATATGTCATGTCTTCGCCGAGTCCTTCACTTTCAGCAGGGTATAGATCCTTAAGTCAGATTATGACCGCTGTCACCTCTATGGGAGTATCAACTCCTTCTACGAGGTCGATTATTCCTTCGTTGGGGATGTCTCCAAGGACACCCCTTACGTCATCTCCTCAGGTCACATTAGTACGTGTCAGGCCCACTATCTGTGTGGCCGCATCTACACCTGTTGTTACTACTCAGTCCGTAAGGACTGCGTCACTTCCCGAAGACGTCTATATAGCATCTTCCATTCCGGAGAACATTTCTCCTGAGGAGTATCGGTTGTCTCTATAGCAATCGAACTTCGAGGTTGGTCAATCCTCCCAAGATCCCAACCGTCCTTATTTTTCGCATTATGCACAGGATGGTACCCCCGTCTACATTTTTCCATATCAATACGATGAGCAGGGAAACCCTCTATGTTTTCCTGCTCCAGAGGCTTATCAGTATGTTCAAGGTTTTCTATCTGCCCAGGCTGGGCAACCTTCCAACCCGCAAGGACAACCCTTTCGGGGCCAACCTTCGGGCCAGCCTGGTTACCTTTATGATCCACAAGGACAACCCTTACAGGGCCAACCTTCGGGCCATAAGGGGTTGTTATACGATCCGCAAGGACAGTCCTACAATCCTCAAGGTCAACCTATGCAGCCTCACCCTGTGGTCCAACCAGGGCAACCTCAAGGACCCACGGGTCAATAGAGGTACCAACCGGGGCCGTTGTACGGTCCTGGGGGGAAAATCCAACCCTCTCAACCTATGGTGCAACCTCTGCAACCTCAGTTTCCTATTGGTCTGAATGTTGCACAGCCAGGACTCTCTTATGGTCTTATTGCAAGTCAAACTGGTTATCAGGCACAACTTGACCCCATTCCACCACCAGGCCAACAGGCCCATCCGGCACAGCCTGGTGTCCCTCATCAACCAGGTCAACCTGTTCAACCAGGACAACCCGTTCAGCCAGGTCACCCTGTTCAACCAGGACAACCCGTTCAGCCAGGTCAACCTGTCCAACCAGGCCAACCTACACATCCTGTCAACCCTGCTCAACAGTCGATTTACTCTATGCCACAGCAGAATCCGCCTGTGCACCCCACTTATCAGAATCAACAGGGCCCCACTTATCAGCAGCCCGCTCAACCCCAAGGCGGTTATTATCTTCAAGTTCAATCTCAACCGGTTTACAACCCACCCCAAGGGTCTAATCATTATCTTCAACAACCATGCTATACCTATACTCAGCAGTCAAATCCGTATACTGCTCAAACGGGGCCAACATATAATCAGGGTCCATACCCCGGTTATCAACCCCCATACACTGGTTATCAGCAATTGTATCAAACTATTTATACGGCCTATACCCCCTATGGTCAGAATCCTCCGAGACAGAACCAATGGGGGCAAGGTTATGCTCAACCAAGGTGGATTACAGGTACGGGTCCTTATCGAGGGCCTGGTATGCCTTTCAACCCGCAATTTCCGTTCTTGGCCACCTTGGAATTACCGGACGTTTCTAAATTAACCAATGATCTGATTCTTCACAATCCTTATTGGCCTCCGGTTCCGACCAAGGTGCTCGGTGATTGTCCTAATTTTGAAGGTAAAGATGGAGAGGACCCCCAAGCTCATGTAATGACCTACCATCTGTGGTGTTCGTCCAACTCTTGGGTGGATGATTCAATTCATCTGCGTCTCTTCCAGCGCACTCTTACCAATGCGGCCGCTAAGTGGTATATAGAATTACCCCGTGGCATCTTTCAAGACTTCAATACGTTAGCTATGGCTTTTCTAACTCATTTCCAGTTATCGGTTCGGTATGAAGCCGGGACGCATCTCCTGACTTCTTTGAAGTAAGATAAAGCCACCCACATATCTGATCATATTCATGAGTGGCGACATCGTCGTAGATTGATCAAGTTTGATATACCTGGTCAGCTACTAACTCATTGGTTCACCACCTCCTTTGTTAACAAAATCGCTCAAGATATTGCTATGGGGGCATGTGTGACTGAAGAACAAGCCATCGCGCGTGCCCAGTACCTTGATCTGGTGTACTCTCAGTCTGGCACGCTTTATGATATTTTGACTAATGCTCTACAGCCGGGAATCTCTAAAGCACCACCTACCCCAGCGGTGGATGGTGTTATTGGTTTCGTTTCTCAAAATTCTCAGAAATCCTCTAATGGGAAGTAGAAATCCAATTCTTCCAACAATTCTGCTCTTCCCGCCCCTCCGGATTTTGGTAAGACTGCAGAGGTCAACACCGTTCAGGCTAATCCTATGGAAAAGGCCTCCAAAGGAAAGAAGAAGGGCAAAGGAAAATCCAAACCCGATGCCCTGAAACTAGAGTCCTCTAAACCTCATATTGATGATGGTTCCCAACGTAAACCGAAGTACCCCTGCCTTATCTGTGAAGGAGACCATTATACCAAAGATTGTCCCCGACGATCTGAAGTTAGTCAACTTCTGAAAGGCTCCAAAGGGACTCTGGCAGTTTTCAAAGAACCGTTCCCGTCTCAGCAGACCCAGATGGTTGAGCAACCTTCACCATCTATACCATTTGGGTCCCAGGTCTTTATGATGAATGGTGTTGCACCTGTCTCAATTGCTACACGTTCAAAGGATTATGTTGGATCACGCCAGGCAGTTGGAAAGAAAGTTGTGGATGGCCCACCTCCCCCACCTGTCTCTGGTCCTTTAGAAATTGAGAAGCCCAGCGCTGAACCTGTTGTGAGGCCACCTTCTAAAGGTGTTCTGCGAAAATCTTCCTACAACCCAAATGCCCGTGCCGCTCAGCACCACAGTATTGTTGAGGATTTGGCACATGCGCCTTCTGCAATGTCTGCATTGGAAGTACTTCAAAGTTTCCCATCGCAATGGAAAGCTATGTTGTCTGCCATCGGTGGAATCGATCCCGCCGACTCTAATCTTCTCACCTTCGACCTAGAAAATTTTGTCCCCCGACTTCCAAATCAAATCGCTCTTGTTATCCAAGTCGGGATCAACGGCCTCAACATCCATAGGGTCGTTGTGGACGAAGGTGCTTCCACCTGTGTTATGTCATTCGCCTGCTCGAAGGCCATTGGCTCTCTGGCTCTTACATCGTCTCCCAATTCCCTAGAGGCATTTGATGGTTGGGAATCAAAACCCCTGGGTGTTCTCGAGAGTTTGTTGATCACGTTACAGGGGAAGACAGTCAACGTAGAAGTAGAAGTGGTTGACGCCAAGCTCAACTACAATCTTTTTCTTGGTCGCAATTGGACTCACGCCATGCTATGCATGTCGTCCACACTCTTCCAGCTCCTAAAGTTCCTTCATGAGGGAAAAATCATCACTGTAGATCAGTTGTCTTTCTTCACCTCATCCTCTGAGAACAACGTTCCTTACATGGATCAGATCCCCAATCCCCCTGACAGTGTAGGACCCAGTCTCTTCAAGGACCCCGTCCTCATGGGTATTTTTCCAGCGCCACCACCGCACACCGTTCAAGTTAATATGGTCTCTAGGTCCGACAACCCTTGGATCATCCCTTCGCCTGAACAGGTGACCTCTTTCGGAGAATCGATGCCATTAACTCCAGTTGAGATTAATTATTGCGAAATCGTCGCTGCATCCGATCCTCCTCCTGAACATGCTCCCTCGAGCATGGCTCTGGATATATATTCTCAATCCCCTTGGCTCAGCAATGCAGATTCACCTGACCCTTTAAGAGAAGTTTTCCCTTCCGATGAAGCTATTGTTGAAACCATGTCTCTTGAAGATTTTCCATCAAGCGATGGACATCATCGTTCCTCATTCATGCCTGGCCTGGGGGCAATGTCTAATCGTCTGGAGCGTGATGTATCTGGTTATCCCCCTCTTGAGCTTCCTCCTTTGAGCTCGTCGGAGCATAGTTCCTCATATTGTGTCAAGCTCCTAAAACAATGAAACAAGCTGCTACGAGGACAGTTCTTTTAAGCATGTCAACCTCGTTAAAATAATGAAAAACGAGCCCGTTCAATTCGAGTTTTGTTAGATTTAGATCAAATATCTTGTGTTTTGAACCTTCACTCCATTTCCTATGGACTAAAGCTTGGGGGGCATGTACCTCGAATTGAGACACCATGCTGGGGGGCATGCCCGTTTTTCCTTATTATTTCAAGCATAGTTTACATTTGTGTTTTAAGCTTGCATAAAAATAAAACTCATTTCCAAGCATAGTTTGCATATGTGTTTCCATGTGTACTTTTAAGCTTGTGTAAAAATAAAATGTGATTCAATGCATTTTGTGAACTTTTCCATTGGGTCGTTTGTTATGCAGATCATGTAACTAATGCATTTGATAACATTGTATGAGACATTTGCATAGCATATAAAAAACGTCATCACATGTAAAAAGATCCATCCAGAAATAGATATATATATATGTGTGTGTGTGTGTGTGTGTGTGTGTCGAATAGTTTGCAGTTTGTGTACATCACATAAAATCAAAAACTATACATGTCTGTTTAATAATAGCCGGAGACAACATGTCTCTCAAAATATGCATATAAAAGCCCTAGATGGCTAATCAGCGTGGTGCTCATGGTAGCATGTCACCGTGCGCACCAATCGCCTCAACAGTCGATGGAGGCGACTAGGCACCCCCACAGTGTGTCGCTGGTAATCCATCGGGATGTCTGCTAGCCGTGCATAATCCAGGATTCCCCGGGCGATACCCTCCAGGTTCTGGACTAGCTCGCTCCCTTCGCCACCCTCAGCTTGAGGGTCATGTGCGAGAGGGGTCCTCCGTGCAATGGGCGACATGCCCACGGGCCTCTCTAGGCCAACATCTGCATACACATAGAACTGTTGTTAGAATAGGCATGTATCACAAAAAAAATCATAAATACATTAAAAATAAAAAAGATTCATACCCAGCTCCTCGTCCTAGTTGTCCCCCTCCGGGAGTGGAAGATCTGGGTCTCCCGTGAAGTCGGTACCAGTGTAGGGCCAATCGTCAACTACAATCAGTTGACGTCGTAGCCATACAAAAAACTCGGGCCTCCAGGACATCTGTTGGCCCCCTCCTGACCTGGGCATGAGTGCTGCCCATCGAGCCATCCTCGGCTCCCTCAATGACGGCTCGGCGACTATCGCCCCTTGACCCTGGAAAATTGGTAATCGTTCTAGAATGAACGACACCAGAATGGAACCGTACCCAAATTGTTTCAGTTTGGCCTTCTTGCACTTTGTCAACTGTCGTTTGATGTTTGTTGTTACGGCAGTGGCCCAATCGAAAAGTGTAGGGTTCATGCATTCGGAGGCTAGTAGGAGTTGTGCTTTGGTTGCCTCGTGCGGTGCCTGCAACCCCGCATCCTGCGTAATGGTGTGAAGCACTACTCGGAGTGCTAGATCGCAGACTGTGTGGATTTGTACCTTCCCACTACCCGATCCTGTCCGTGCCCTTGGGCACACTCTCGCCATTACCATCTCCATTTTTTCACTAGAAGGTCTACTGCCTGTCATGATTGGCACTGGCTCTCTGCGCGAAAATCCGGTTATGAAATAAACATCAGAGACCTCAAGTTCTAGTACTTGGTCTCGGAGCTTGAACACTTCTTCGTTCTCGTCCCATATGCTAATCAAATATTGCAATAGCTCAGGTTGAGCTCTCAAACATGGTGTGAGGAATAACTTCTTGAGACCACAGTTTTGGAGGGCAGTCATGCAAGCTTCATTTTGCATGGCCATTTTATCCTCTTCACCATGCTCCCTCTCTTCCACTCAATCACCATTGTGACTGGGTATCTGCACCAATATGGTCAAAAACACCTTATTAGATCTCTGCAACACTTAAAAATTCATTTGAGTGGCTCACATTTTGATAAACTAAGGCGGAAATTTGATTTGCGCCATTGGCGCTACTGTTTTTCTAACAGTCATGCCAATTGGCGCGACCCCTTTGCAAAAAGGAGCCAATTGGTGCGGGTCCGTGCCCGATACCCGCGGCAATTGGCCGAGCCCTAATTTTGTAAAGGGTTCCCCCTAGAGATCAAACACACAATAGAATTTTACAAAAAAAGAATCAAAACTAAGCTAAGGGGAGCGCCTCTTACCTGGAACGAACAAGAACCGGAATGATGTACTGGATTGGTTGCAATCGCCGCCGCAAGTTCGCACACCAAAAGCTCATTGTTGCTCTCCAAATGAGGTAAAAAGTAAAAGTGAATATGTTTTACTATTTTTGGCATATTTATAACCTTTCAAAGTCAAATTAGGTTTTGAAAGTCATTTTTCCTAATATTTTACTATATTTTGTCGAAAAATGGATTTTACGCTCGCTTTCATGTGCAACAACAGGTTTTTACGCAGCTTGGATGGTGATACGAGTTATATTTTATACTTTTTCGGACTCGGTAAAAACACGAAAAAGTCATTTCTGGAGTCATCTTTCAGCTATTTTCTGACTCTCTAAACATGAAAAGATTGCCGAGTCACTTGTCGTTTTGATCTCGTTAAAGTGGCTGCGAAATGACATCTACCTAGTATACGTTTACCCCTTTTTCGAGCTGGGATAGATTATTTACGACAAAGGAATACCCTAGCCTATCACGACTAGGAGGTTTTCTTAGACATAGTTTTCTACCTTTTCGGATCTGAGGAACTATTTACGAAAAGGGACTGGTGGAGTTTACTTTTCCGTTGTCTTTTCAAACTCTCTAAACATGAAAAGACGCCGAGTTCTTCCTTTGTCAGACTCATTAAACCCTGATGACATCGGATTCAGTCATAATGACGATATTTGAGTTCCTCCTTCCTAGGGCTCGTTAAATGTACTAGGATGGATTCGTCCAAAGGACGAACTTATATTACAAGCATATGTTATCCCCTTCAAGATTTTTTTCAAAAATAATTGGGGTACTCGCCAGAAATGGTGGGGGAAAATGGAACCAGTATCGTCGTCATGTCAGCAGTATGTCGTTCTTGAACATGGCACTTGTCTGCATTCGTGTCAGGTTGGGGACATCTCATCTCATTCTCCACTTGCCTCCGTGGGTTTGGGTAATCCTTTTTGACCTCTCAACTACTTTTTGCCTCGTCATCATGACCTCTGATCTTTTGATGTCAAATACTGCCAAATCCACTGTCGTGCCGCCGATATGTTCAAGAGAAGTTGACCTCTGCAAGTTTCAACCTTCCTCTGATTCTCATCTGATCCTGATTTACAAACATTATGTTCCTCTATCTCGCATCGATGATGTGGGAAACACTATGGCCCACCTTCAATCAAGGTCACTTCCTGTCGACTTCAGCTCATTATCCAGGAAGCTGATCTAGAGACTCCCTTCCGATACCTTAGAGCCTGCATGCCTCAATGGCAGGTTCTTCGTATTCGACGCAAGGTTTTCATCATTGACCTTTGATCGGATGATTCTACGGGTGTTCGACGGCAGCTCACTGTTCACATTCCGTGGATTGTACCTATAGTACCTTGAGGGCCATTGTCATTATTGGTGGTTCCTTTTGCATCTGTTAACAGCTTTCATCATTGGCAGGTAATCAGATGATGTTCTTGCATGTTCGACTTCAGCTCACTTATTCACATGCTAGAACTTGTACTTTGTTCGGGTCGAGATGGAGCGCAAGACCCTGGATTTTTTCTGTTAGAATCCAGGTTGCGATTTTGTGGATTATTATGATTGGTTACATGACTCATTGATTGGATGGCTGCGACCATACCATAGTCTATTTATCGATCCTTACTGGATGGCTGAGTCCATGCCTTGGATCTTGATTATTGTATACTCTGTCATGGATGGTTGCGCCCATACCACATATATCATGTATTTGAGATATCAGTTGTACTTGTCTACGCAGGTTTTCCAATGGCAGTGTTTTCAGTTGGACACGTTCTCGTAAAGCATATCACCCCTCTCTCTCTATTGGGCCTCATGCTTTAGGGGGCATATGTTACATAGTAATTTGTCACCGTCCTTGCAATCCCCCGTCCCGCACATTGGAGGGCTTATTCTGTGACCTGTGAGCAGTGACATGACCTGAAACCACTTTCATGACATCCCCCTTGACAAGGACAATCATTCCCCTGAAGACAATTTCCTATGAAAAGCCCTAAAAATAGACCTTTTGGCCTTGGAGCGACTAGTCAGTTTAGCCCTCGTGCCAATGGGGGAGATTCACCAAAGAGGGCACGCAAACTGGCGCTCTGTCCCAGTGTATCACTCGCGCCAGGCTTAATAAGGATTGTTTTTTAAAAATAAATGGCGGAAGTTTGATTCCAACCAACTCTTGAACGAGTCTCTAAAATGAGTTGGGAGGTTTGGCTCCAGATCTCCATGTAGGGGAAGTGGTTTTCCACCTATCATGGAAGCTTCCTTGAGGATAGGTCCAATCCCACCATTGTAGGGATCCCAACTCCCCTTCCACCATCTATATAAGCTTGTCATTTTCCCTTTGCAAGCTAGCCTAAATAGAGTTGACTCAACAGTAAGGAGATTATCGTTAGACAGCCAAAGAGAGAGAGACTTGTCCCATTCCCGACGAGCTTTACCGAGACGTACTCCTCTATTTACCCGCTGAAGGAAGATCCAGCGTCAGAGCTCAGGTTGTATCTTTCTTTGTTCTGATTAATAATAAACAACTTTGATTATGGTTCCACTCAAATGTTAATGTTTTATGTTATGAGTTGTATCTTCTCTGACTGATACATAATTTCATGTCCAAGGTTTTACGCTTGTGTGTTTGTTGTTTCTTCTTGTATGTGCAGGTGTTCGATCGCGCCGAGCGGGAGAATTGTGATCTACCAGAGCGAGGGATGGAAGTGCCATCTTCTCCGCAAACGACAGCAGCGTAGGACTTAAGGTAGGCCTCTTGTCGCATCTTGGTCTTTTGCAATTAGGAACTTGCGTCTTAGCGTGACTCGGTTGTTGCTAGACCCGATCTGGGCTAGTAGGGATCGCCTCTGTCCGCAGACGGGATTTACCTCTCCAGCATAAGTGATGGATAATTCACCAAGGATCGACAAGCCCTTTGTGCAAGAGAATTAAGTATGATAAAAAATTAAACCACAATGACCTAGTGTTTATATGTGATTGCATATAGCGGTCTTGGAAGGGTAAGCCAAAGATGTAAATTGATGTAAAACCATATGATTATAAATTTGATATGAATAAATTAAGGAATTATTGTACGTACAGTAATGCCTTAATGATGAATTTCAATAAATTTCCTTCGGGAAGGAAGAATACATAACTAGAGATTAAGGCTTAAGTTGATGAGGCTCATTTGAATTTTACCGATGACTATACCTATTGTGTAAATAGCCAACTTCCCATCTTGATTAATTTTCAATTGGGATCTTGATGAAAACATAACACTAATAGTATGGATGAGATAGCATATATCCTAGATGGATGTTGAATAAATCTTTTTTCATCGTTGGTATGTATTGTTTATACAAGTAAATGAAATTTATTTTCTGATGAATCATGATACGAATGTCATAGTATGTTATTGCTCTATATTTGATATGTACTGAGGTGATTCTCATATTTATGATGTTATGATATGAGGTTATATTGTCATGTGATTCCATTTATTATGTGATTCACCGATATACCTTTAATACAGATATGTTGATGTTATATATTTTGATGATATTTCATGATGTGAAACATGTGGTAATTGCATACAAATTTTGAGACATGCATGGGCATGTACTTATTTACTATTCAAAATGTTATAATAACAATAATGTTAGGTTCACATGATGACATGTGAGAGTTAGCATATGAATTAATTGTTATGATATTATGGTGTTATGATTATATCTAATGCATTGGTTGCATGTTGAGATGTGATCATTGACAAGGAATCCACAAATGGGCTGAGAGGGCCGGTTTATTTGATGATCTCATGAGAGCCCATACCTACAAGGGAGAATATGTAACACAATATGGGTTGGGAATATTCTTGATCAAAACTATAAGTGCTAATGTTTTTTTTTTTCCTTATATAGCTCTTGATGTATAGCTCTCAAGGGGCTATAGCACCATCTTGTGGAGTTCAAGTGTTTGATATTGGATTGGGATATCGAAGTCCGGAAGTGGTTTTTGAACTTCAATGCTTGGGGCTATGTACCATAATGAGTGTGGAGATATTTAGGCCAACCTTGCGAGATGTTCGGAGTTATTAAGTACTAAAACCAGATGTCTGCCTTGGGGCAGATGAGGTATGAGCCTTGGGGCTCTAGTATAGACTGATGAGGCCTTATGTTTGGTTATGGAACTTGGGAAAAAGGACTTGGGATTCCTTGGGATTTCCCTGGTGTTGTGATGAAACTTTTGATGCCTTCTATTATACTAGTTCAGCAAAGGGTGTAGGGAAAACGTGAAGTATTAAATAAATAAAATAACAAAAATTTAAATGATTAAACTTAACTTTGGAATGAAGTTCTTAAATAGAGGGAGTATGTAATGCCCTATAATAATAATAATAATAATAATTAACAAAGAAAATATAATAACAATTAATAAAATGAAGTTTTGAATATATATATATATATATATTAAGAATAAGTAAAGTTAACAAAAAGTAAAAATGAATAAAATAAGCAAGATTTAAATTTAAAAAGGTTGATTTAAGTAAAACTTAAGACAATGAAATAAAAGTTAACATAATGGCACATGGATTGTGTGCATGTGGATCTCTTTCAATTTAATGGATGAAAAGGGATATGAGAAGTATTCATTCTTTCGGTGGGATAATGTTGAGAGGCAAAGGAGTCATTGGTAGTAGTAGTTGATTGAGGGCTTGGGGTGGCTAGTTGTAGAAATATTTTGTGCAACAAAGCCTACGATTGAGTGGAGAGTCATCCCCAAAAATTTGTTGGATTCAAATAGCGCCATGGCACCATAATCGACAATAAGACATATCTTCACTCTACAGGTAATTATTTGTTGCTCATGGTTTTCGGAAATTCTATGTGAAAATCAGTTGAATATTTTGTGTTGATTATTAATAGCACCATTTGATGTAATTAGTTTGTATATTTTAATTCTGGATCGTTACAAATCTTGGGTCGTTAGGAGGAGCAAGGGTTTCATTCTATTTTATTATATTTAATTCCATAGTTGAGTAGAGCAACTGAGATTGAGAAGTTATAAAGAAAAACAAAGGGGGTTAAGATACTATAGCAGCCTTACAAACCATGGGTTTTAGGTAACTCCATAGAAAGTACCTCTTCATTTGTACTTTCATATTCCCATACTAGAGAAAAGAGAGTAGAGAAACCTCACCTTCTAGCTTGGTTTTATCTTGTAAGGCTTTCCTAGGCTCAAACTTGTGTATATTGTGGAAGGTGCATGTGTGTATTAGTTTTTCTTCTTTGTCTCTCACATGTCAACTATTTTATTCGCTTAAGCATAAAATTAGTTATAAGATAATCTAAGACCTAAAGGAAAATCAATATAGATTATAATTATGTTATCAAATATGTTGTAATGAACTATTCCAATTAGAATATTCATGGCATTTTATACATCTTTAGAGAATATTACTTTTCATACAAAGGAATCAGGTGCTATGGCTAAGGGTATAGTATATTCTCCCTGGTTAACATCATGAAAGATTCAACCAAATACTATTGTTGGAAATCACCAAGTATATTTAATAGTTATAGCACCTAATACTCCTTTTCTCTTAAGACCCTATAAACCATGGCCCCTACAACACAAGTATAGAAATTCCAAACTCTTCAAATATCAAGGATTTGAGAGATCTACCACTATAATTATATTCAAGCAACAGTACTTTGGTAAAAGCTAAAAAATTAAAAAATTAAAAATGTCGAGAGCCAACTTGAACCATCGTGGATGACCTCTTCAAAATAATCCTTATGCAATGGTGATTGTACGAGTGAAACCCTTTGGTAAACCTTTTAGTGGTCTCTCTTGTACCATTTTAGGAAACATCTCAAAAAAATCCTTGCATGAAGTTGCCCCCATTGATGTAACTATTCAGTAACCCTTCCAATGGACCCAAGGGTCCCTTGGCAACAACTAGAAGAACATTATTGGCATCAAATATGAAAATAATTTGATTCTTTGTCAAGGTGTTTACCAAATTCTATGTTCTTGTGGTGAATCTTACATGAATCAAGCCAACTAGTCTATCCAAACTTAAGTCAAAAAACAAATAGCCAACACCTTTCACAACCACTCTAGCAAATCGACCATTCCAAAACATATTAATAATACCCAACATATCATATGTTTTTATTACACCAAAATCTTTAATGTTAGCCCCTCATTACTCTACTCATATCATTAAACAAAACCTAGAAATTAAAAACATCCTTACAAATCCATTCATTTAGATGACTACAAACTTGAAAACTCAAACACTATATATTTCCTTAAATCTCTTTTCTAGTCTCCCCACATTCTTCTCCATCCCCATTAAATTTTTTTTGAGGCTATTTTCTTCTCCCCCTTCCCCATCTTCTTTCTCAAGTGCATTTTTGTTAGCTTAATTACTATTTCAAAAAATCCTTCTACATTTTAAAGACATTTTTATAATTTTATTTGTTAAATCCACCCCTCTACCATTTTTTATTTTCAATCTTATCCCCTTCCACTTCCCTCACCTTTTCAATTAATGGGAGGAGATAGATGGCCGAAAGTTATCTTCAATGAAGGTATGAGTGAAAGAAAGAAATCATGGATGAGACAAAACAAAAAATGGATGCGAAAATGGAATATTTACCTGAATGCATGTCCCAAAAATAGTAAGGAGTTAAAGAATTTTGTGCTAGAGAAGTTTCGTAAGGGTATATGGGGAAAAGAGTTGGGTAGAAAGAAGAAGTATTATGTTCAGGAATTCAACCCCACTTGTGATCTCCAAAAAAAATAAAAATACGTTGGAGCTATTATTCCGTGGAGAGCAAAGGTTCTTATTGCTCAATTAAGAACTAACTCACATCAACTTCGGTGTGAAACGGGACGGTGGAAGAGACCTAAAGAAGCTTGGAAAGAAAGGGTATGTACTTTTTGCACATCTGGGGCAGTGGAATCAGAAAAACATTCAATTTTGGAATGTGGTGCTTTCAGAGACATCAGGGACAGTTATCGCAATATTTTAGCATCAATTCCGTGGCAATGTCTTTTCAGTGATGGAACTCTTAGAAGGTTGGGTCAGCTCATCATCAATTTGAGTAAGAAAAGGATTGAATTAAAGAAGGCAAAAAACAAGGAAACTGGTGGTCCCATAGACTATTTTTAGTCTTGTGGACGTTAAAATTTCATTCATTCATTATATAATCCTCTCTTTTTATTTTTCTATACAATTTAACTTAATCTATTAATTTCCTTTAATATTTTCTATTTAGTTCAAGTACTTTGAACCATTTATTTCATTTTTCATTAGACCTTCCTTTCATTACTTTATAAAATTTAAGTTAAATTATAATTTTATTATAATTCATTTCATTTGGTTTTTTTTTTTATAAGACTATAATTTTGTACTTTAGCTTTTTGGTTTGAAATAAATACTTATTAGAATAGCTTGCACCAAAGTGTTTATTTCAAACCAAAAAGCTTTAGTACAAAATTATAGTCTTAAAAAAAAATAAAAAAAAATAAAAACTATAATTTTGTACTTAAGATTTTTGGTTTGAAAGTGTTTATTAAAACAAATTGCACCAAAGACTATAATTTTGGTGCAAGCTGTTCTAATAAGTATTTATTTGAAACCAAAAAGCTTTAGTACAAAATTATAGTCTTTTAAAAATTTAAAAAAAATTTAAAAATTAAAAAAACTGGGAGGTGTTATTTGTGTGGTTGTTATGGATGTGCAAAATATTATCATGGTATTGTCTCCAAAAATGGGGATTCCAGGGTCCAGGGAGGTGTCCTTTCTGTCTTTCCCACGAGGAATCAGTATCTCACTTATTCTTCTCATGTCCCTTTGCTATTAGTATTTTGTCACTCTTCTATTATTATTTGATGGATCCTACTTGGCGGCCAGATGCCTGTATTAACTCTATTAATAAATGGGGGGCTATGAAAGGAAAATATAGAGTGATTCCAATTTTCTTATTGTGGGAGATATGGCATGCTAGAAACCGCATTATTTTTGAAGGGATACCTACAAACAGATCTCTAATTCATAGCTCCATCATGTCATGGTTGGATGGGCAACCGTCATCTTTCAATCTCTCTCTTGACTTATCCAAGTGTATTAGGCCTCATCTTATTATCATTCCGGCAATTTATTTTGATGGAGCACAGCAAGATGGTGTTTGCGGATGCGGGGCTTGGATTAAGCTTTAGGAGGCAGAAAGATATCACATATGTTGGAATGGTGGTCATGCTTCGAACAATAAAGTTGAACTTATGGCACCATGGAGTAGGCTACTAGTTGCAAATAACCTTAATTTGCCTAGTATTCATGTATACGGGGATTCCAAAATTATCATAAATGGTATCTCTGGGGTATCTGATCTCCACATTCATGGGTTACAGGGATGGATTGATAGAACTAAATACCTTATGTCGAAGTTTCAGGAAGTATCTTTGAATCATGTGTACAGAGAAAATAGCTCTCGGGTGGATATCTTATCCAAAAAAGGCCTCTCTCTTCCCTATGGTGAGATTCTGATATCCTTTTACAAAGATTCTCTATTGATCAACTCTTTTCAATTTCTGGTACCATAGTTTCTGCACTGTTTTATCTACTGCATGCAAGCCTGTGAAATCAAGCGAGCCGGCTTTGTTCTATTTCAATCTTCTTTTTTGATAATTTTGTGCTACACTCATAGAACCTACAGTGTTATGATGATTTTGTCTCGGTGTACATCCACTATATATGTGTGTGTGTGTGTGTGTGTGTGTGTGTGTGTGTGTGTGTGTGTGTTTTCTCTGATTTTTGGCTTAGGGATGTCGCACCATTATAAGTATCCCATGTTGGATTGCTTATGTATTCCACTTTATTTTATTTTTTGGTCTAGGGAGCTTTACTGATGATATGGATCTGTTACACTGATCCTGGTATAGTAGCTATATGATAGACTTGTATGGCTTTTCTTTTCTTACAGTCTCATGTGATTAGATTATACGCTTATCGCTCTCTCCTGTTACAGGATGATGGGTTTGATATGACTTTTGGTTTTTTCCTTGCTATCTTTTGATAGCTAGGATCATTTTATTTTCACATGTACTGTTCTTAATAGAATTGGTGTTTTTTCTTTCTGGAAAAAAAAAAAGAGATTTCTATGCGCTCGAGCATACTTTTTAACAGTGCAATATATCCTCCATTTGTCCTCTGACAAGCTATTCATTACGTGAGTGATCTAGGTTAAGGTCTATTTTTTAGCAGTGCAATATATCCTCCATATGTCCTCTGACAAGCTATTCATTACGTGAGTGATCTAGGTTAACACCTAATACATCCTTTAACATTAGTTAATCTGTTCCAGAGCAAGGGAGTGGTAAGTTCACAACTTCTTCTTTCTCTAAAGATAGTTTTGGACCTATAATGCACGGGATTCTTTTGCTAGGTGAGTTATTCTTCCTTACCTTCACGTGTTTGGCGTTCTAGAAACAGATGAATGAGGCAGTGATTCTAGGAGTTAGAGGTGGATGCGGTGAAAAAGTATTATAGAGAATTCTAAGAGGGAACCAAATCTGAGGCAAATTGTTTGTGGAAGGCAACTCAACCATTCAGTCCAGTTCCGTGTTTGAAGAAAAGGAACAAGGGAAGAATTTACTGATATTTGTTTACATGAATGGAAGTCCAAACTAGGTTTGTGATTTGGAGAAAAGGAACCAGGACCAACTGAATGCATTTATGTGAGGTTGCAAAGAAAATACTCATCGTTCATCTTAAAACCGTAGAAGAGGTCAATTGTGCTTCTGAGTGCTTCACTGGAAAAGATTTGTTCTAGCGCTTATATATTTTGTATCAATTATCTTGTCCATGATCTCTACTTGCAAAATATTATTCTGCACCGATTTTGGCGGGATTTAAAAAATGGCATTATTTTCATGGAATTCCCGGCGGAACGACTTAACTTGAGTGGAGAGAGAAGCATAGTGGATAGCGGACAGTGGAGAGAGCAACATAGAGGACAGGGACAGTGGGCAGAGCAACAAGTTTTTAGTGGTCAAACCAGCAAATATTGAAGGGTTAAGCATAAAACAGAGGGTCAGTTTTGGGCAAAGAATTTGATTTCCCTTAATATCATCATAACAATGGGACAAGAAACTTTAGAACCCGTGGAAACAAATGATATAGGGCAAGTGAAAATTGCCTCATCATCCAAAACTAGAAAGTGGGTTTGGGTTAATGCTAAACAGTATCAGGGCATTTTAAAACAGAGACTAGCTCATCTAAAATGGGAGCAGACAAGGAAAAAAAAGGTCTCAAAGGGAAAGTACTCGGGTCCTTCGCAAGAAACAACATTCAAACAAGTCCTCTTTGCAAGCATGTGGCAACAAGTCCAAAGGAAAAGGAAAAGTCATTGATGATTATGCCTTATATAGTCCCACATCCACACCTCTCACTTGGTCATCTAATCTTTATGTGAAAGAACTGTTAAATGTAAAAGAGAGGTTGGAAGTAGTAGAATCTAAAGAGCTAGAAAGAGATTGTACAATCCATATAATAATAGCTGAAAACCAGGCTTTAGCAGAAAGCAACAAAGTTCTGAAGGAGCAAGTGTCATTGCTATAGGAAGCTCTCTGAATAGGGAAAACAGAATGGCAATGCATGAAAGCGGAGGTGAAAAAAATGAAGAAATTTGCAGTGGAGAATACAAAGGTGATGAATGCGAAACCATCCCAGGATAAGGGGAAAGTAGTTGCCCAAATAGACAACAATGAAGAGACATCAAGAGAAGAGAGGAAAGGAGATTCCGCAAAACTCTCCAAAACCTGGGCTCAAATTATTAGAAATTATGCTAAGAGGGAAGGAGAAACAAACATTCAAGTTGACAACATGCAAGATAGAGAAAGCATGGAAAGACAGGATAGAGCAACAAACATGATTATTAAAGGGGTGAAAGATTATGGAAAAAATGAATGTACTCTTGACCTTGCAAGAGACTTCTTGAAAGACAAGCTCCAATGGCAAGGACAAATATGTCAAGCATGGAGAGTAGGTAAGCTTAACGGTGAGAGAGCCAGGCTTATAAAAGTCATCATGCCCAGCTTGCATGATAAAGATATCATTCTAAGCAAGAAACAACTCTTGAGGGGTTCTCGGTTTTTTCTAGAAGAAGATTTAATTGTAAAAGAACAAGAGGAAAGGAGGGACGAAATGAAAAAAGTTAGGGCAGCAAGAGATGAGGGAAAAAGAGCATGGATTTATAAAGGTAAAGCCATGATAACGCAATTTGGACCTCCTTCTAAAACAAGGCAACAAAATGATAACAAAGAAGAGGCAGCAAACTCTTCAGCAAGAAATGAGGAAGCAGGGTCAGTATGGGCAAGCAGTGGCAAAGACTCAATTGTGAGTCTTGCATATCAAAACAAATAGCAATCAAGTCGTACCCAGGTTTCATTAAGATTAGTTTGTTGGAACTACAGGGGTTACCCATGGAGACGAGGACCTGGGTTAGGGCCTATTGCGGAAGGTAGAGACATAATTTGCCTCATAGAAACACATGAGCATGAAGGGTGCAAGACACCTTTGTTTGAAGGGTATTGGAAGATAGCAGTGTGGAACAAGTTAGCAGCGAATGGCAAAGGGAATAGGGGTATCATGGTATTAGTAAGAGAAAAAGAAGGTCGTTTCATTCAGCTAGAAAAAGAAGACCCAAATAAGCAATTTGTTTGGCTTAAAATATTAGAAAATGGAAATCACATCAGAATTGCAGCATGTTATTTTGCGTCGCAAGTTTCAAAAATCTACAAAAGTAGAGGGCTTGACCACAAAGATCCCTTTGCAGCCCTAAAAACAGATATTTCAATATATTCTCAGCTAGGTGAAGTCCTTATAGTGGGGGATTTCAATGCTAGAACTGTAGGAGAAAAAGCTAGTATTCTTTGTTGTAAAGAAGACTGTGACACTATCTGGCTTACAAAAGAGAGTAATCAACAATGGGAATGAATTTCAGAGGATAAAGGTTGCAATCTCTTTGGAGAAGAATTGCTTACGCTATGTAAGGCTTTCGATTTAGTCATTTGTAATGGTTTGACTAGATGGAAAAAGTTGCAATACTTACAATGGAGCAAGTGTAGTAGATTATGTAATTTGCTCGCATAGTTTGTGTGAGAAAATGGAGGAAGTGCTGATTGGGGATCAAATTTGGGACTTAAAATCAGATCACAAGCCAATTTATTTAAGTTTCTCTTGGACTAGAAAGAAGCAATTAGGGTCAAAAACTCAGTGTGTTCAACAAAATCCCCCAAAGGGCAGAATTCTTTTGACTCCAGAGAATTGTAATACCTTCAAAATAACGCTAGAGAGGCTCTTCAAGAAGGAGGAAATCTCATTTCATGGCCTGCATAGTCATGGATTAACACATTTAATTCAAGGTGCACTTGCTAAGTGAAAAAGAGAAAAAATTAAGAAGTCTGCAACAAATTGCTTCCTGGTTAATACTTGGTTTGACAAGGAATGCAAAAAGGCAAGGAGAAGGTGGAAGGAATCAAACAAGAATAACATCAAGTTTAAAGGTTACAAGCAGATAGTAAGACAGAAAAAGGTCGATTTCATGGTTTCAAAGAGAGAAGAACTAATCTTCCTTGGGAAAAATAACCCCAAATTACTCTGGAAGGAGCTCCAACCGAAAAAGGTGCAAAATGACAACAACATTACAGCTTCTAAATGGTTCGACTATGCAAGACAACTTTATGAGCAGGATCCCAAGGTTGACCCTCCTCCCTTGGTCAACACGGACACAAAACTCTTCACGGTGCAAGAGGTAGATATGGGTATTAAGAAGTTGGGCACTGGAAAAGCAAAAGACTTACATGAAATCCAAGCAAAGTATCTAAAGTGGGGCTTCAAAATTCTTTCACCCCACATCACAAAAATTTTCAACAACATCATACAGCAAGGGTTCCCAACAGACTGGACAACTAGTATGGCAATACCTCTTTTCAAGAGTGGTAACGTCATAATCCCTCCAATTATAGAACCATAATGATAAACCCCTTGTTTGCAAAGTTATTTGGAAGCATGTTAGAAAAGAAAATCAACAAGTGGGTAGAAGAAAGAGATGAATGTGCTAAAGGGCAAGCAGGTTTTAGACCTAAACATTCCACAGTTGATCATTGTATAACTTTAAGGGACATCATTGAAAAAGTTTGGGAAAAAAAGGAAGAAGTTTTTTGTTGCTTTGTTGATTTCAAAAAAGCCTTTGACACGGTTCCTAGGGATAAGCTTTGAGGCAGAATGGAGGAACTCGAGGTTCCCAGGCATTTGAGAGCAGTTGTGCATAGGCTGTATGAAGAGGTGAAAGTCAAAATTAGAACTTTAGTAGGCATTTCTGAAAGTTTTAGAAGCGATATCGAGGTCAAGAAAGGTTGCCCATTGTCTCCTACCCTTTTTGGGTTATATATTGACAAGCTTGAAGAGTGGCTAAATTTGCAAGGGGGTGACAGTATCCATTTGGGCAAGTTCGTTATAAGGCTTCTTTTGTACGCATATGACCTTATATTGATTGTTAAATCGGCTCTTGGTTTGCAAGAGCACTTATGTTCCCTTGAGCATTTTTGTAGAAGGGTGGGGATACAAGTCAATATTAGAAAAACGAAAGTAGCGATTTTCTCTAACAAAAGAAAGCATAACCAGCATAAGTTCTACTTTGAAGGCAGCATTCTGGAAGAAGTTGCAGACTACAAATACCTCATAATCGACTTTAACATAAATTTAAGTTGGGATGGTTGTAGAAAGAAAATAACTTTAGGGGGTTGGAAAGCATTTTATGCTCTTCAAAACAGGTGTAGAGAGGCAGAGTTGTGGGGATGAAAAACCACTCTAACACTTTTTGGGCTTCTAGTGATTCCGGTGATTCTCTACGATTGTGAAATGTGAGTCGGCAACACAACCAAGATGCAGTGAAAACAAATTGAGAAAGTTCAGAAGTGTTTGATTACAAATAAATTCAAAATTAAAAGTGTAGTTCTTTATACTATCATGTTAAGTGAAACAGGGGCTGCTCCTATTGAAGTAATTGTTATGGTGCAAGTCATAATGTATTTGAAAAAATTTGAGTAAATGGAAGAGGGTAGATGGCCTAAGGTTGTGTTTAGTGACAGATTGTGCAAAAGAAAGAAGACTTAGATGAGACAAAATAACAAATGATTTAGTAAATGGAGTATTTGCTTGAGCATGTGTCCTACAAACAGTAATTTAGAGATAAAAACTTTTGTTATGGATAAGTTCCACAAACGTACTTGGGAGAAAGAGCTGGGGAGAAAAAATAAGTACTACATTGAAGAGTTTAACCCCACTCATAACCATCAACAAAATGCACACATAGGGGCCAATATTTCTTGGAGATCTAAAATTTGTATTGCTCAATTAAGGACTAATTCTCATCAACTCCATTGTGAAACAGGGCGCTGGAAAAGGCCAAAATAAATGTGGGAGGAAAGAGTATGTATTTTTTGCTCTTCCGGAAAAGTGGAAATAGAAAAACATTTCATTTTAGAATGTGAGGCCTTCAAAGACAGCAGGGAAAATTATGCAGGTATTCTGGCAGCTAGTTCTTGAGATAATCTATTCAGCGAAGAGTTTGTCGAGAAGCTAGGAGCGGTTATTGTAAAGCTTCACAAGAAAAGGGCCGAATACAAGAGCCAGATGGAGAAGCAATCTGTCCCATAGGCTATTTTTAGCCTTGTGGACATTAAAAATACTTTCTTTAACAAATGCCCATAGAGTGATCTGATAATAATGGGTTCGACAGCATCCCATCTAGTGGTCTTAGTGGTTAAGAGCATGTGTTTCCTCCTAAAATGTCACAGGTTCAAAACCAAAGGGGGTAGAGTATGTATGTCTTCGTAGACTTAACAGTCACCGTTGAGCGGAGGTGGGTCCCTTGTCCCACAAACAAGGGGGGCTCATACACCAATTTGGTGTCTGGCTTGGTCGTGACCTTAAAATTGGATAATAATAATAATAATAATTAATTCGAGTCATTAATATTTTGATTATAATCGTCCTTTGAGCTATACCCTTGTTTTCATGGAAAAAGTTTTATGCTAAGATCCTTATCATTCAAGACCATTACTCCTTGATCCAAAGCAACACCTTTGTCGGCCAAAGAAGCTACCTCGGAATTAAGGTATCGTTTCACATGATAAAATTTGATATTTTCAAACCTTGAGATCTAAAGGTTTATTCTATGCAGAATGGGAGCTTAGAACTTATTAGAGTTCTTGTTGATTTTATTCACTTGTTGAATTGCAATCATTGAATCCCCAAATACCATTAGATGAGGAAGAACTTATTAGAGTTCCTCTTGAGTTTATTCACTTGTTGAATTACAATCATTGAATCCCCAAAAGACCATTAGATGAGGAATACGCCTCGACGGTGCCAAATCTAATCCTTGCCATAATGTTAAGTATTATACTTGGTTATTAGTTGTTTCCCCTAATCCCCAAGCAAATTTCATCTCCCTTGGTTCGTCAAGGTGAAAAAAAATAACCACTCCCGCCCCTGCCACCCCAAATTCATTTCATTTTTTTACTTAGTAGTTATTAGTTAATAAAATATACACATTAATTATTTTTTAACCTAATTAAATACCTTTTCTATTTAAAATTCATATTCCAATTATCATTAGCTCATATTTATATTTTTAATCCCATATCCATCTCTACCTAATTAAATGTCCTTATAATTAAAAAAATTCTAATCTATTATTTTATTTTATTTTATTTGATTCTTTCTAAATATTCTAAATTTTTCTTCAAGTTTTTTTTATAGTTGTCATTTTATTAGGTTTTAAGCTATTATCCTCTACTTACTCAGTGTTTTTCCTTATATTTTAAAATATCCTTTGAATGTTTTCATTATAATCATATGTTAGAATAGTTATTGAATTATTTTTTCTTCCACGTTTTAGTTGAATTACTAATTTACTCTCCTTATATATTTAAAACACTGATATTATTTTTTCTTCCCCATTTCATTTGTACTACTAATTCCCCGAATTTGGGTCTCCAAACAACTACAAGGAGCATTAATCGTCCCCATGTTCAATGCGCCCACAACAATTAACTAGAGGGAATGGTGGCGCATCTAGCACGCTCTCCACGATGCCCACAAACCAAGACGAGGTAGTGGTGGCAAGAACTCATTCCCCCAACATTTATGGTATGATCAAGCCTTGTACACTCGTCCACCTAATCGCCGGGACAAGCAGTACGTTAAGAAGGCCACCATTAACGACAACAAAGGTCACAAAATCAAGCTACAGAAGCTTGAAGGTGGTAATTGCAAACAGTTTGAGGTAATAGTTGTAAGCTTTACAGCATTGGTGAGGGAGCATAGTCGTCCTTGCAGGGGAGGCAAAGGAAAGGGCAAGTCGCCTCTCCCTCTCCATGGAGATGAACATTTCAACAACAACATTCCACATAGTCATCGTTGCATGGTAGCAGAAGTCGAATCCAAGGAGCTGCGCAACACAGGCAACCACCTGTGAGCTCTTCGCAATGTGTTGGGTTGCCATTTCAAGGACTAAGAAGAAGCCACAACAGTGCTTGAAGGTCAAATTCTAGACCTTGATTTCTACTTGACTCATGCTCAGGTTGTGTTACGCATGGTCACTAGCACTTTGGGCATGCAACTTTAGAACTCCTCTTCGCCTTCAAGGCACGCCGTGAATGATTCATCCTCTTATTCCCTTGTTGGCTCTGTCGCGCAAGGAACCAAACCTCGTAGTTAGTCTTGGAGGAGCACTACGGAGTGTCTCTCTTCCATGCATCAACAGCAGTGCAGTGCCACTGAGGGTACCCCAGTAGATCCATGATTTTCATGTAGCAAGGGTGCCCATGCGCTGGCTAGTCAACCCACTTCTACTGAGCATCCTCAGCCCAATGAAGATGACTACTACAAACCTACTCTTATGGAATTAAAAGATCCACCAAAGTGTTAACTGGGCCAGGCGCATTTTTGCTAGTAGAACCTCAACATTAATATGGCACTGCGATTCAGGATCTCTTGTGTTCTTTTCTTTTTTTCGTTCGCTATTTTGATGTATTGAACTTCCAAGGAGGACATCTAGTTTCTCCTTCTCTGGCAGATGCTCCTTTCCTGCATTACTTTTGTATCTGCGAGCCTTTTTTCCTTTGGGTCAGGCCGACAACTGTCGAGTCAAAGAACTTACATGCATATAATTTGTGTACATTCTATCTAATATAAAGATTTCTAACTTAATAAACAAAAAAAATTGTACTACTAATTTATTTTCTTTATATTTTAATTATTTTTTATTCCCAATTTTAGTTGTATTGTCAAAACTTTAATATTATTCTTTCTAATGTTACTTTTTAGATATTTGTTAAATTCCCTCTCTTTAATTACATATTATATTTTCATTTTCATTTTTCTTATACACCCATATTCAAAAACCAATTCCCTCTTCAAATTATTTATACTTAATTGCATTTAGCTTTGTTGTGTCTTTTAAAAACTTCTAGATTCTTTAATGATCAATAAAATGTGTGCACTTTGATGATCAATGAAATACCCACTACAAACATTTATTTGAAAACATTTCTAAACTAAAATAATTAAATCCAAAATATTTACTATAATCATAATTAACTATAAAAATCTACATATTCGAATAAAAAATCTGCATCCCTTTAATATTCATAGAATAACAAATTCTTACAAAGATACTTCCTCACATTCTATCATTAAAATTGGACTTGCACAAACAACAGAAAAAATCAATTCAGTAAAAGTCGATCATACATATACGATGCTCTTGATGTTCTTGAGCTTAGTCAAATCACCTCCTTTGACTACGATTTCAAGGCATAAATTCTGATTTCTGAAGGCTGCATTTAGTGGCAGAGGTTTCGAGGCATTTGAGACAGTTTGACCAGTTTGACTTCTGGGCTGCATTTATTGGCGGAGGTTTCCAGGCATTTGGGACAGTTTGACTTCAGTGTTTGACAGCAGAATTACAGCAGCATTTTACTGGACTTGACTATTTTAGGTTGACTTCCTCTCTCTTGGAAGGCTGAATTTGTCTGCTGTTGACTGAGCTGCTTGAACAATATTGGACCCAACTTCTCAAACAATATATAACAATATTTGACACAACTTCTCAAACGAAAGGAAGTTGTTCACCCCCACGTGTCACAGATAACCAATAAGTTAAGCATTCCATCGGATGTCAAAGCTATTTTGTACATCTTTTTAACTTTCCCAGTAATAATTATATCCCAGGATACTTATTAAGTTTTTTTTTCTTCTAATTTTAATTGTATTACTAATTTACTCTCCTTATATTTTAAAATATTGATATTGTTTTTTATTCCTTGTATTACTAATTTATTTTCCCTATATTTTAAAATATCTATTAATATTTAATGTGATTCCTTGAATGTTTTGACTATAATCATATATTAGAATTAAATATTAAGTTACTCTTTCTTCCCCATTTTAGTTGTATTATCAAAATGTTAATATTATTCTTGTTAATGTTACTCTTTAGATATTTGGCCAATTCCCTCTCTTCAATAATATATTATAACATTATTTTCATTTTTCTTATTCACCCAAATTCAAAAACCAATTCCCTCTTCAAACTTATTTAAACTTAATGAGATTTAGCTTTTCTTTATGTTTTAAAAAGTTGATCAATAAAATGTGCACTCTGATGATCAATGGAATGTCCACTCAAAACATTTACTTGAAAACATTTATAAACTAAGGTAATTAAATACAGAATTTTTACTATAATCATAATTAACCGTAAAAATCTGCATACTTTGCATCCTTTTAACAGTCATATAATAACAGGTTCTTACAAAGATACTTCCCCTCATTCTATTATTAAAATTGGATTTGCACAAACAGCAGAAGAAATCCAGTAAAAAGTCAATCATACAGATATGACAAAATTGGACACAGCGCCTCAAATGAAATGAAGCGGTTCAAACGCACACTTTCATGATACCCACATGTCATAGATAGCGGATATGTTAAGCATTCCATCAGATTTCAAAGTCATTCTGTACATCTCCCTAAGCTTCCCCAGATCCCCAATTCTATTAGAGGTACCTTGCACCTCACCATGACAATTATTTTCTACGCAACTTTTCGATCTAGAATGCACAGAGCCAGTCCGATTGGAATGCTTGCTTGAATTGTTTGCCGTTGCCAGCATTGTCTTGAGCAGAGTCTGCAACTGATGAGAATATTTTTTTATTACTTTACAATACCCACTATCAGCGTCTGGTGTTGTTCCAAAAGAGTTTCTAAATTTCCCACCAAATGCATGCCGTCCTTCCAGTAGGTAAGATAATGCCGATTCTAGCATCTGCTGCAGTACACAAATTCTAGTCAAAATTTAGTTAACTACTAAAAATTAAATCCATGTCTAATAACAGATTCTCTAGATAAATTCAAACATGGCAAAACTCTAGCCAGCCCCCACACTCACATTCATAAGGTGAAATTAAATGCAATCAAATATGAAATTTTACAAGACATACACTTTCATGAGGAGATCTAACAACCATCAGTTCTGAGGCATGTTACCAAAAACAGAGAGAAATGTGAAAAGTAGCTTTATACCCAGAGTACCTTGAAACAACATAGAATTAAGACATGTTTGGACACTGTAAAGTTGCTTTGTCAAGCATCCACCATATCACGGTATGATGTAAGGTATGGAAATCAAATGGTGCTGGTTGTCATGATTTGTTGGTTAGCACCAAACCATACAAAATAGCAGCTTTCAGCATTGCTCCGGTCATGAATTTGACCGATCTCGCCAGAAGTTTCCTATTCGAACAAAATAAACATGGAGCTTGCTCATTCTTTGCTATTTGAGTTTGGCATTAAAAATACTCCATACATGATTATTATAGTTCACATATATATAACCCCCCATGACCACAGTTATTGAATGTCTCAACTTCTGTCCTATAGATGTGTGGCTCAACTCCCGTCCTGCAGATTGCCAACATAATTAAAAAAATCGCCAGTTTTGAACTGAATATCTTTCCCACCTTCCAATTATTACCATTTTAAAGATCCTTTTGCTCATCAATAAGTTTTCTTGGTCCCAAGGTGAGTATAATTGACAAAGAGCAATCACTCACACGAGATTGGCAAAGATTAAAATTCTACGAGGGTAAATGAAGCCTATGTACCCTTGCACAGTTGTGAAAGCCTGCAAGTCATTTAGTAAGCAAAGGGTGAATGCATCTCAAAAAACTATTTGCTCGAAAGACTGTTATAATATGATTTTAAAGTTTATTGCTTTCATCAAAACTATGGTGCCTAGGGTAAAGTGCTTTTCTATCTTTTAGATTACAGTAAGATACAGAAGGCATTATCAAAAATGCATAATATCCACTTAATCGTCCTTAATACTGTATCATCCTTGTAGGCATTTGAATCCAAGAAAATCTCAGCATACCAAAGCAGATTCTGCATTCTAGTATGGTAGACCATTAGCTTTGATCTATGTGTTGAGTATGTTGTCATTTGTGTCAAAGCGAGAGCAGGTGCAGGATGTCATAGCAGGTGCAGAAGATCGTCATTGATTGACGAGATGATGCAGTGATTAAACTCTAGCTCTATGATTTGGTTTTCTTGGAGGATGAGCACACATTGCATTTGTTGGAGTATTTGAAGCAGCAGATCAGTGAGTTTGCCTTGGAGACCCTTTCCATTGGATTCTCCTTGTCATGTCGCTTTTGTTGATGTGTGGAGCGTCTCAAGGGTCTTCACGGTTTGAGAGATATGCTTGGTCAAAGGTCCAAGCCCCTTGATGTGGTACAAAACCCCAAGGGCTGCTGAGGTGGCATCATATTGTTGGTTCAATAATGTGGCAAAGGTGGATGAATTGTTTTAGACGTAAAATTAATTATCAAATCAAATTACTCAAGGAGATATGGTCCACCAAAAGACAAATTATATAAGCTCAAAAGTTAGAGGGTTTCGTTGGGATTTTTACACCAAAATTTTGGCTCCAAAAACAATTTTAAATTTGAATTTATTTTAATTTCCCTCCTAAAGATTTTTCAAGTTGGCCTATTCTAAAGTCCTTCCACAAATCTATATAAATGGACATTTGGAAGCTCAGAAGTATCGAATTGGCGTAGACTCTTCTCTGTATCTGCGGCCTTGAGAAATTCAGATGAGGAGACAGTAGGGAATGTTTTTAGGTTGGAAATTTTGTAAGGGTCTCGTTGGGATTTCTTTCTTGCAGGTGATCTAATTAAGGGCATGCTCCTCTCATCCTTCTACAAGATGGAGCACTGTGGTTTTCATGCAGATTATTAAACCTTCTTCTGCACAAATCTGACACTAAACTTTCATGCAAACTCTGGGTATATATTTGTGCAGCTTCTTTTAATGATCCACGAATATCTGAGGCAAAAACAGAGTTGCTCTGCGGCCTGTTTACAAATCAGAGGCTTGAAGTCCTATGCGTGTTTGGCAACTTGTGTTGGTTCCGCTGAATTTTCTTTTGCAGGTTCAAAGGATCTGAAGCACGCCTTGTTACATTTAGGTTATCAAAGAAGTTGAGGTGTTTTGTCATTTGCGGCTTGATCCTTGATTATCTTTGCAGCCAGGAGTGTCCAAGAAAGTTGAAGTTGCAGAAGTGTTTAAGGTTTCGCTGGGCTATGACTCTTAAGGGTTTCGCTTGTGTTCTCTGATCTACCTCTGCAATTGCTTGCTCCATGACATCGCTACAGCTTGCATAGTATATCTTTGGCTCCCTTAACTCACTCTATTCATCTATTTAGTTTGCAGCCCCGTGGAAGGTTTTATTTGCTAATCTTGAGATGAATCTTCTCTGATAATCCTGCGGCCAGGAGCAGTCAAAACAATTTATCTTGAGTGTTGGGTTGACACAAGGATTTCGTTGGTTTCCTCTTTCTTTTGCAGGTAAATCAAGAAGTCCACATTGTTTGTTGATCACTTGCTATAAACTCAGCAGTCTTGTGTATCCAAGGACATTCACTGAAGGAACTCTATAGCCTATGCCGAATTTCTGAGGTTCCAGCCCTGGTTAAGATATCAGTTCAGTTTTTGATTGAGACCCTTCCAGCCCTAGAAAAGAAACATGTTTTCTGTGGCATTTTTGCCTTTCTTAGGGTTCGTTGAACTGATCAAAATAGCTATGGAGGAAGCAGATCTCTTGAAAGGGGTGTGAACTGAAGTCTGCGACAAAGTGTTTTGTCATACTATGCATAGTACCCATATCTGATTGGTTTATTGATTTGAGACTTAGATCCAGTATAGAACGAGTTCAACGCGTACATCTAGTATGGCGGTAATCTTGAATGGTTTGAATCTTGCATATGACAATAATGTATGAATTGATATCACAGTGAGACCATGATTTATGTGGCAGTGCCCTGGAGATATGTGTTAGTAACTTTGTTGCAAAACAGTGGCCTTGATAAAAGAAAGTGGCAATGACTTCGATGCATAACAGTGACCTTACAGTTGACAGTGAGATAGCATGACAGTGATCCATATGGACTGACTTTGATATGGTAGTGACTGGGTCTCTATACTACAGTAATGACATGACAGTGTATGACTATATAACAGTAGCTGTGACATTATCCTATGACAAGTGTTGAATTACCTTCAGTTCAATCCCTAAGCCATTTTTAGCATGGTGTATATGATTAAAGTCTTTTCTAAAGCAATGGCAAAGTTGTGCAAGGCATGAGACAATTCTGAGCAAAATTCTATTAGTAGTTGTTTGTTTGCTTTCTAGAATGATACTTGGTGTTGTTTGTATACACACAATTGTTGTGTGTTGAGCACACTTGTTAGTGTTCATGGTGTATATGTGGAAGAATGGGGTTGACTGTTGTAATCAATGTTGGTCTTGTCACTATTGTTAAAGGTGGACAATACTGTAATGTATGACAATGATTAGACAGTGCTCTTGTATGTGTATGTCAGTATTGTTTGGGCAGCATGCTAATGATGTCTGACAGTATAGCAATAATGTTTTGACATGGCTGTAACCTTGACATAAAATTGTAAAGCGGAGACCTTCGCATATATATGACTATGACCTGGAAGCATACTATGACAAGGAACTTGTTGCATGATTGAATGGTAGTGACTCTACATGACTCTTGATGATAGTGACAACTGGGCAGCAGTTTGTGATAAGTTGGACAGTGATGTATACCAATGTACTCATAACAGAGATGTGTGACAGAACAATAAATGATGTTATGACAATTCCTCTTGACAGTATCTCTATGGCAGTGTTGTGTGAGTGATATGACAGTGTTTCTTATAATGTGATGATTGGGCTGAGTTATTGCATGAAAAATGTCCATAACGTAAGAACTACTGCAGTGACTTTTATGACAGTTGTAGTGATGACATTCTCTTGATGGCAGTAATTATAGTTCCCTTGTCATAATAGTGACCCATCTTTGACAGTGATTACAGTGATGTTTATGATGTTTTCCAGTTGCAGTACGTCAGCAGTTGCAGATTGCAGGCCTGTGGTGACAGTGATCTTCCTGAGTAGAAGCAGCAGTAAAGTGAGAGTGGACAGTAGTGATAGCAGTGGCAGCAATGGCAGTAGTGGATAACAATGGAGAGCAGTGACAGCAATGGCAACAGTGGATAACAGTAGACAACAGTGGCAGTAGTGGACAGCAGTGGCAGCCAAGTGCAGCAGCAGAGGCTGCCACTTGATAAGATTGTAGTTGGGTCATTGTCCCTGGTACGAGAGCCCAAACTTAGGGAGCATTTGCTTCCTTCCAGCTTTGCTGGCAAAATCCCTAGGGAGTCGTGCACTTCCATTGTTATGAATAAATATATAGAAAATAATGTAAAAGATAATAATCATAAATAATGATTAATTAGCTAATAGTTATTAATGAAGAGGCATGTCTAGACTCTACATGGGACATGACCCTCCATGAAGAGACACCTACCTAATATATAAGCAGGCCACTCGCTCTCAATTGTATCAATCATTCTCATATATTTTATATATAATAATATTTGTATCCTCAATGGATATTTTGCAGTGTTCCACAGGGTCGTGTCCCCCAACCTTGGTGTCGAGTTTCCTAGCTCCCTCACGCTCCGGGGACTTGGGGACGGGTGGGGGACGTTTCCCCAAGCTCCCAAAAAACAGGGTACGCAAGGGGACGTGAAGGGTCATTTCCTAGGAAAAAGGAAATGTGAGGGGTCGTTTCCCCAGCAAAAAATTGCAAATTTTTTTAATGAAAAAAAAATTCCGAATTTCTAAGGGTTTGAGTTAACTTAAAAGTTTAATTCAATGTTTCATTGTTCATTTCACATTTATTTACGTTGAAGTTGTCGCCACTGCCCGCCTTTATGTTGTATTGTGGGGTAAGGCAAAGGATCAATCCAAATTGAATACAAGCACAGAAAATAATGGACTTGCAAATGAATCCAACAACAACAGCATAATTACAACAACAGAAGAGTCTAACATTGACATTAATCAACCCCTCTTACAACATGAAGGCAGTGCTGACCATTTAAATCATTCTCACACACAAATTGCTCATGAGTAATTTTCGATTAGATCTAAACACGAAACTATTTTGTTGAGAAGTAGATTCTTTTAAGTTCCTGCCACCTTTAGTTATGAGAAAGGAAACCATTGTCAAAATTCGCAAGAATATAGTGTATTTTTATTCCCTTCTTATCTTCTATTATTTGACATAAAAGCCATGGTCTCTAGTTTTTTAAATGATCACAGATACAAACTTATATGTATGATATCCTTCATGACGTAGGCGTTATATATTATATAATGATAAAGACAACTACACTATAAATATTAAAATTTCAATGATATATCATATATTTTTATATTTATAAGTTTTCAAGGCCCCGACGTCCCCCCAAATTTCCTAAAAATTGGTGGAGAGCTTTTGTATAGGTTGCTCCTGCGTATCCCCGCTCCCTTGCCCCAAGCTCCAGGGTACTTGGTGGAACATTGATATTTTGATATTTCAAGTCTTCTGGAGTATTTAACCTGAGGTACAAACCTTGTTCGTTCCATCTTTTTTTGTTCATTTAATTATATTATATAATTAAAATTGTAATAGTTAATTCAAAAAATATATATATTATTATTTAATTAAAAAAAAAAGAGAGAAAATAATAATATTTATTATAAGAAGTTAGGAAGGGGTTACCTTAAAAACCCTAAAGCTCATCTTGAAAAAACAAAATGGAATCTAAATCGAAATTGAAGAGATATTTTTAGAAACCTTATCCGGCTATGCTAAAGTGCTATTTCAAAATTAAAGGAACTCTAGCAGGAAAATATGTCACTATTGCTATCTCACCTGCCTAAGATAAAAATTATATAAACCCTAAAATTGCCAACCAATTGGTGATTCATGAGTTAAATATAATCGAAAAATTAGACTTTTTAACAAAAAACAATACGACAAATAATCTACAACTAAGTATTGGGAATTATACTTTTATCTCTCAATTTACCGTGAAATCCTTACTTTTTGACGATAGTGACATTGTGTTGGGCTCTCCCTCGATGTAAACTCTAGGGTCCTTTATCCTAAATACGAAAAAGAAGTTTTTGCATTCTCCCACAAAAAGAAAAAAATAACGCTACAGGACGTTACCTTGAAGCCAAATTCAGTAACACCTGAAAACATGCAAGAAATCTCAAAAGTAATTCTTCAAGAATGTAAAAAACCGATACAAAATATGCAAAGAGAAGTTGACAAGATCACCACTGACAAAAATAAAGCTCGTCTTAAATACCATAGTGAAAAATTACTGACACAAATTAAGAAGCTTAAGAAGGACAAGAAGTCATTAGAAAATAAGGTACAACAACTTATCGAGAAGGAAGCATCAAATGTAGAAATTCAAGTTGATGGAAAAACAACAAATACCGATTCAGTTAATATCACAACTCAAGAAGAGGACAAACTAGTTGACGTAAAGATGTACTCAGAAGCTGCAGTTCCACAAACAAAAGATTCAAGTGAAGATCCAGAAAGTAACCATTCAACTTTCATAACTATAGGAAATCAGGTTAGTCAAATAAATCAAGAAAATGACACAAACGAGATAAGGGAAAATCAAATCACTAGAATTCCTTATCGACATCCGAATCACGAGAGTAGACAACTCAATCAAGCTATGCATTTAGAACAGAAACAACAAACTGATGCTCTGAAGAATATTAAAGTGCACACAACTCAGTCCAGTGATAACAGTTTATCACAAATTTCCAGTAATCAAAAAGTTCGACAGAAGATTAATTTAGGATGGTCTGATCCCTTCTCGGTGCAACAGTTTTGTTTGTCATTTAGAGGATCATATTAGCTTGTATCGACAAAGATGACTATCTCGAGACAAGAAGACATTCGTAGCAGAAAAATAGATCAAGCAGAAGACATTTGTAGCAAAAAAAGAGATCAAGCCCTTTCATCAACAAGCTTTGAGGATAGCTTTCTGAGGAAGGACATGACCCTCCATGAAGAGGCACCTGCCTAATATATAAGCAGGCCCCTCGCTTTCAATTGTATCAATCATTCTCATACATTTTATATATAATAATATTTGTATCCTCAATGGATATTTTGATATTCCAAGTCTTCCGAATTATTTAACTTGAGGTACGAACCTTGTTCATTCCATCCTTTCAATTTGACTAGTAAATTTGTATGTACATCATACATAACCAAAACTTGTTGAGCAACATATCTTGTGTATTGATCGTTTGATGTGATGGTTTTTTATCATTCATGTGTTTGTTTTAATGCTCTAAATGTTTAAAAGGATAAACTAACCAATTGTGAAAATTAAAAGAAATATTGATTCACCCCCTCTCAGTATTTCCAACACTGGTGGCAAAGATATTTCTAACCTCAAATCAAATACCCCATCATTTCAATAATTCTTATACCTTAAGCCCATGCTTGGCATTATGTTATGTTTTAACCCAATTTTAAACAAATGCCTTTTTCTATTTTCAAAGCTCATTCAAGGGCTTCAACTTTTTATGGAGTTCTATATTGTTCCTACCTAAATGTCATATAGTTGCAAAAGTCCAAAATTTAAAAATCAGAAATTTGAATTTGACAATAAACCAAAAGTTACTATGTTATGGTTCTTGCCCTAACCTCCCCACTTCAGATTACCTAGGTAGTGGGAGTTAGCCAATTAATGTATGTTGGCATCTTCATCCAATAAGACCCATTAAATAGTTATTGGATACTTAAATAAGGGTCCTCTTCATCAAAAAAAAAGGCCCACTAAGTAGTTCATACTCATAATGACCACGCGGGTAGAGTTTTTCTATTGAGAATTTATTTAAAGAGCTAAGAGACTATAGAATGTTTTAGTCAAGTATTGTTGTAATTCAAGCTCTAATCAGTGAGAGGATTCCCTACCTTAAAAGGAAAGTGAACATTGCCTTCTTTCTTTAATGATCATTAATACAAGGGTAGGTTTTGCATACTTCATCTTACTTGTCTTTTATGTCCACTATTTTGCATTTATATTCTCCAAATACATTTTCTAGACTCTATTATACGAGTGTGAGGGTTAAGGATCACTACAAGTAATATATGTTGAAGAATGTAAATAGTGTCAGTATTCATAATTGTATTTGAGTCATGTTGTAATATATTTGTCAAAATAATGAAAAAAAAGGGAAATTTTATTTAAAAGGGAAAATTATTTATTAGCATGGGTTTCATGCTTTATTATTTTATTTTTAGGTCATAGCCTCCATTGAAGGCTTCTAGGGTTTGTGTTGAGTCCTAGTCTTTGAGATCATGCAATAGACCCTTCTTGGACTTTATATAATAAGAAAGAAATTTATTCTTGTGTCAAAAGTGTCATTTGTGCCTCCACCAAGTCGGCCTCAAAGAAGACAAGTCGACCTCATTAAGGACATTCGACCACACGAAAGGACTATAAATAAGTAGCTACTCGACGTCATTTGGAGACCAAGCAAGCAAGTTCAATCTGTAGTTGCAGAAGGAAGAAAGAAGAGAAAAATACCTAGAGGAGGATAAAACCCTAGCGAAAAAGGAGACACTTTTCAAGCAAAAGCAAGCCGAAATTCTCTCTTCTGCCACATGTGCGAGTTTATGGACTGTTGCAGAAGGGTCAAAATTGCAGGTCTGCAGTGGGGCCGAAAATTTGCAGGTCTACAGTAGGGCCGAAATTTTGAAGCTAGAAGGGTCAAAATCTGGGTTGTTGAAAGATTGAAGCAATTGACTAGGTTTGATTATTGAATTTTGTCTATTCTTGGGAGGCTGACTTAGTGGATAGAAGGAGGTTCTTTGTCTAGGTCTAAGGTCTTGGATTGTCTCAATTTGATTTGAATCTACTAGTGGAAGAGTTTAACTAGGTTTTCCTCTTCATAGGGGTTTTGCCCTGACCGAGTACCTATATCTGGTGCCACTGATCTTCATGCTTTTGATTTGATAGTTGCTTGATGAAAAGAAGATAAAAGAACATAAAAGAAATTAATAAGAATATAAGAATTTTCACAAGTAATTATCAACATAAGAAAATTTTCTACCTTTTTTTATTTTCTAACATGGTATCAAAGATAAGGTGAAGGAAGAGAAGGAAAAAGGCAGCTTGAACGTCTATTGAAGGAAGGGTCGAGAAAAGGTTTCAAAGAAGACCATAAGGAGAAGGACCATATAAGAGTTTTGAAGAGGAAGGCCTATTAACTATATCAAGTAAGGTAGATATTGTAAAATCTATGGCATCTTCAATGAAGACAGAAACAAACTAGAAGGAGCCACCAACTATAGAGCATGGAAGAAGAGGATAGATCTCATCCTTGCAAAGCACAAAGTATTGAATTTTGTACTAGGAAAAGTTAAGGAACTCTTAGATGATGCAGGAAATAAAAAGTACAAGGAAATAGACATCTTGGCCATGAATCTAATTGTAGATGGAGTGAAGGATAACTTAATTCCCTACATATCCAATATAGATACTGCAAAAGGGATGTATGATGCCCTCTCCAAACTATTTACCATCAAGAACATTGGACAAGTAGCTAGTCTCAAGAATTAATTACGAACAAAAAAGATGACAAAATATGACACTTTGTCTTCTTATTTTGTAACGATATCCCAAATAAGAGATAAGCTCCAAGCCACTGATGAAGTTATACCAGATAAAGATCTTGTCATTGTTGCACTACTAGGTCTACCAAAATCATGGAGTTTCTTTGCATTAGGTATTAGCAGTTGGAAAGAAACACCATCATTTAGAAAAATGTGGAATGCATGCAGTCAAGAAGAAGCTCACATCTTATTTGCAAGTAATAAGAAGGAAGATGAAGAGAACGACGCATTCAATGCATATTCTACTCACTACAAGAAAAAGGGAGGACACAAGAAGTTTAAAGGACCAAAGAAGAAGACTGAGCTATCCAAAATAGAGTGTTTTCATTGTCATAAGATGGGACACTACAAGAATCAATGTCCTGAAAATCCTAAAAATAAGAAGAGAGAAAGAGAATATGCTAGAGTTGCAGAGGAAGCTCCACCTAAGAAGAACAAGGTTGAAGAATCTAAAGTCAAGGACTTATATTACTGAGTCTTTTAGGGATACTATCCCTTGAAAATCCTTCTACTTCTAACTTAGACTATTGTTTTAGGTTTTGTAAAGTTTTCTTTTATGTTTTGATTCCTAGAGTTTATAGACCTAATGTGTTGTAGGCATCCCTCATAAAGATTGAATTGATGAAATATTAAGAGGCAGCCTCCTCCATTTTACAAAAGATAAGTATCATGTTCTTTATTTTCTCTTTAATAATTGATTTCCTCTATACATCTAGTTTTGTTTGTATTGCATACTTATAATTTCTTTTCTTTGTATTTTCCTTGGTAGAAAGGCCTATGAATGAAAGATGACCTTGTTTCCATATGAAGGAATGAAGTTTTGGAAAATCAAAATTCTTCGATAATATGATGATGCAAAAAGAAACAGCTTATATAGTTGTTGATCTCCCTAAGTTGAGATTGATGAAGGAAAGTGCATATCCTCCATAGTTGAGAAAGATGACATGATCTTGGAAATATGAAGAATATTGATAAGGAAAGAATAAGATCGAAGAATAGCTAAAGCACTACAGTTGATTGCTCTTAATTGATAAAGTTGCAAACAAAATTTGGATATGTTAAAGTATTGAGGCTGAGGTTAGTGTCACTGAAAAAATTAAAGAAAAAAGCTTCCATAAAGATAAGTTTAGATATTGTGATGACATGAAGCAACATCAGAATGATTAAAGACCCTAAAGGTTTGTGCTAACACACACACACACACACACACACACATATATATATTGAAAGTTTGTTTTACGAATTAGGGTTGTGATTTTGCAGGATCTCTCCATAAGAAGTTCGAAAATTTAGAAGCATGCTTGGACTGGTGGATATATTTGATTTAATTAATAGGAGAGATGAAGCATCTTAAGTTGCGTGCCTGCACAATGCTTATGAGGACATGGGTCGGCTTGTGATGATGTCCAGATCCCGAAGAGGGAGGGTATCGTTGGTCCTGTGGAGCTCTGACCTTGGATACGATATCATATGATACCTAGATCCCTACGGGTTGGTGCCAGAATTGAAGCATGATGGTACCTATAGTGGTAGAAGCTTGAATAACACCTTAGTACCAACCGATTAGATACCTTGGTCAAGTATCTAATCTTTAGCATTGTGTATGCTACGACTCTTTGTAGAACATATCATTTGGAGTTCATCCTTATATATATATATATATATATATATATATATATATATATATATATATATATATATATATATATATGCGTGTCTGTGTGTGCATATGTATAATTATGAATACCTCCCTAATTAAGAGGGAGTGTTGACGAATGTAACTAGTGTCTATCTTCATAATTGTATTCGAATTATGTTGAATTATATTTGTCAAAAGAAAGAAAAAAAAATGGGAAAATTTACTTATAAGAGAAAAGTATTTATTAGCAGGGGTTTCATGTTTCATTTTTTTATTTTTAGGTCATAGCATCCATTGAAGGCTTCTAAGATTTGTGTCATGGGTCCTAGTTCTTATCATCAAGTAATAGACCCTTCATGGGCTTTATATATCAAGAAAGAAATTTATTTGTGTCAAAAGTGTCATTTGTGTGAAAATTCCAAACTGGAATCCTATTGCAGCAACTAGAAATTATTCTCCTAATTGTTAATTTTATTTAACAATTTATTTGTTTTTTTCTACGGAAAATATTGAATAAATCACATTGCAATCTACACAAATAAAACTGTGATAGAATAACTGTTGGAAAAAATGCTAGCACACACACATAAAATTAACACAATTATTTTTGGACAAAAGTCCCCGGAAAACCCCCAACTAGGGAAAACCAATGCAACAGTTGACAGGAAAGATACTTCTCCAGCACTCTGGTACTCCTTCCCGGCCTCTAGAAATGAAAACGTCTCTCCTTCATAGCAAATCGATTTTGCCTCCGGAGACTACTGCGTTGCCCCAGTGTCAGCCTCTCTACGGTTCTTTTGCCTCTCTACAAATGCACTCGCTGGATCCGGAATACCTCCTCCAACCTCACTGTCTCTGCCCCTCTCTCACTGCTTCGATTTCTCTAACTCCTCTCCAACAATTGACAGCTGCTACTCTGGAAATCAATCTGCCAATGAAATCGAACTCTCCAAGTGTTGTCTCCATCACCACATCGATCTCCTCTTATAATCCTTTGTTGGATCACCAACGGCCAAGATTAAGACATGATCGATGGCTAGGATCATTTATGGATCGATCCTTGTGAGTTTCTAGATTATTCTCGCCTCGACTTAATTAATATTGATTAATTAACCTGTTTTCCTAAGTTTAGACTTAGGAAACATTAAAAAAATTGGTTAATAATCTAATTAAGTCACTTCTAGGCGGAATTTCCAGAAATGATTTTTGGTTTTGGAAATCTCATGTATTCTAGCCTCTCCACAGATTTTCGTGGCTAGAACACATCTGATGCTACAAAAACTAACACTCCCTCTTAGCGAGGAATGTGTTCTAGTGTTGCTGTACACCTTGTAGCAACACTCTGTTTCTGCATCATCTTCTGTCATGTTGTTGATGTCTGGCTGCAGTTGCCCACCAACTACTGCGCAACTCTGATATACGTTGCATCTGTGTTGCTGCTAACCCTGTTGTATTGTTGCCAACACTGCATCTACACTGCAACTCTGCTGTTGTTGCTACTGTAACATCTGCAACATAAAAATATCCAAAACACTGAATCAACTGTGATCAGTATAATGTATCTGTCACCCGAGTCCTAACTGCTACTAGCTACTACATTGTCCACTGAAGACTTTGCGCTGCTGCTGACTCTGCTCTGTGCCAACTGCATTGTTGCCAACTTTGCGCTGTTGTTGACTCTGCTTTGTGCCAACTGCACTGCTTCCAACTCTGCGTTGTTGTTTACTCTGCTTTGTGCCAACTGCTGCCAACTTTGCGCTGCGCTCCCCAGCATCTGACTACTAGTAGTATCTGCAATTGTCACTCATCTGACTGCATCTACTATCACTGATCCATCCTGCTATGGAATATTGTGAGCCCTTGTAGCAAGGTATTAATCCATGAGGTGGACTCCTCAGTGATCCTGCCCATCTCTGGCACTCTGGAGTATCAAGCTCCTCCTCCTCCTGGATCTAGTGCTCCATTATCCCCTTTCAAGCCTAGTCCCTAGCTAGGACCCTTCCTTTCTTTTCAACTCACACTAGACAACTCGCACTTCCTCCAGCACTTATTTTCGGTAACTGGAAGTCGAACTCCTGCCCAGACCTACATTCTGGCTAACTCACACAGCCTCCTCTGGCAATCTCGTACGACCATCCCTGCAAAGTTGCAAAATTTGGAAACTCAAAACTGGAAAAATAAACCTCGAAAATCTCCCTCTTTCATGTTGCTCGGTTGTTGGATCTGCTACTTGCACTCCCTTCTGGAGTGAGAAGATCTACTCACAACTACTGCCAATCTACAAATGGGAAAATTAAATCTCTAAATCTCGAGATACACTGAGAGAAATTTTCTCTCTATTGTGTGTGCTCTTCTCTCTTCCACCAGACGCAAGTTTTGCTCTAGCGAACTGTTGCAAAACCCCTTTACGTCCAGCTAGAGATATGCCAAGCAAAAAATATGAGTTGCTCCCTCTGCCTCTGGAATGACTCGATCTGGAAAGATCGAATTTTTTCAGCCTCTCTGGAAAAATTGAATCTCCTCAAGTAACTCGGCCTCTTGGCAAAGTGATTGTGCTGCCCTTGGAAATTTCGATCTACTGCCCACATTAAACAGCAAAATTCCTTCCTTTCGCTTATGAGCTCTATGGCTAATCAAATGCGCTCTAATACCATGTGAAAATTCCAAACTGGAATCATATTGCAGCGACTAGAAATTATTCTCCTAATTGTTAATTTTATTTAATAATTTATTTGTTGTTTTCTACGGAAAATATTGAATAAATCACACTACAATGTACACAAATAAAATTGCGGAAGAATAAACATTGGAAGAAATGCTAACACACATAAAATTAACACAATTATTTTTGGACAAAAGTCCCCAAAAAAACCCAACTTGGGAAAACCAGTGCAGCAGCTAAGGGTTTTATTATTATGCAGCAGTGAGAAAATCTGAGTACAATTGGATGTCGAAATACTCGCAATCCTACAGAGAAAAATACTAGCAGAAATATGGAGAGGAATTTTCCTCACCCCATAGCCAATCTCCCGACATGGCTTGCCTTCAGAAATACGACCCTCTAACCCTCTACATCAGCCTTTACGTAGCTGGTTGGACGTCTAGCCTCAAACTAAACTTTGATGAAGACGTTTTGCCTTTTGCTGACAGGAAAGATGCTTCTTTGGCACTTTGGGACTCCTTCCCAGCCTCTGGAACCAATTGATTTTGCCTCTAGAGACTACTGCGCTGCCCCAGCATCAGCCTCTCTACAAATGCACTCGTTGGATCTAGAATGCCTCCTCCAGCCTTGATGTCTCTACCCCTCTCTCACTGCTTTGATTTCTCTGATTCTCTCTCCGGAAACTGACTGTTGCTACTCTAGAAATCAATCTGCCAATGAAATCGAACTCTCCAAGTGTTTTCTCCATCACCACATCGATCTCCTCTTATAATCCTTTGTTGGATCACCAACAGCCAAGATTAAAACATAATCGATGGCTAGGATCATTTCTAGAGCGATCCGGTGAGTTTCTAGATTATTCTCGCCTTGACTTAATTCATACTGATTAATTAACTTGTTTTCCTAAGTTTAAACTTAGGAAACATTAAAAAAATTGGTCAATAATCTAATTAAGTCACTTCTAGACGGAATTTCCAGAAATGATTTATGGGTTCTAGAGAACTCATGTATTCTAGCCTCCACAAAGTTTCGTGGCTAGAACACATTTGATGCTACAAAAATTAACAATTTGTGCCTCCACCAAGTCGGCCTCATTAAGGGCATTCAACCACATAGAAGGACTATAAATAAGCAGTTACTTGACCTCATTTGGAGACCAAGCAAGCAAGTTTGAACTGCAGTTGCAAGAGGAAGAAAGAAGAGCAAAATACCTAGAGAAGAAGGAGAAAACCCTAGCGAAAAAGGAGGCACTTGTGAAGCAAAAGCAAGAGAAAATTCTCTCTCTTCTGCCACACGTGAGAGTTTTTGGACTGTTGCAGGAGGGTCAAAGTCGCAGATCTACAGTAGGGCCGAAATTATGAAGCTAGAAAGGTCGAAATTTGGGTTGTTGCAGGATTGAAGCAATTGACTAGGGTTGACTATTGAAGTTTGTCTATTCATCTTGGGAGGTTGACTTGGTGAATAGAAGGAGGTTCTTTGTCTAGGTCTAAGGTCTTGGATTGTCTCAATTTGATTTGAATCTACTAGTGGAGGAGTTTGACTAGGTTTTCCCCTTGATATGGGTTTTTCCCTGGTCGGGTGCCTATATCCAGTGTCACTAATCTTCATGCTTTTGATTTGATAGTTGCTTGATAAAAAGAAGATAAAAGAAGTTAATAAGAATACAAGAATTTTCACAAGTAACTGTCAACATAAGAAAATCTTTCTGCCTTTCTGATTTTCTATCAATATCAGAGCTCTTTCCAAAACCAAAATGCATATGAATTTTAACAAAAATTTACTTAGACTATTGATGTGTTCTGATATCTCCAAATAACACAAAGATATTTCGTTCGACAGGTAAATCTGCAAATCGGGAAGAAAACATGCAGAAAACATAAGGGGCGTCACCTGGTTGGACACCCTTGTAACCTCTATCAACATCCCTTCAGGCTTCAAGCACTATTGCATCAGACATCACTTGTATACAGAACTGTCTTCCACATACCCTAAGGTATACTAGAAGCCCTATAGGGACACCTGACACCGCCCTTACATAAACTTGTGTCGGTCCTATTGCTATATTAAACCAAGAACAACACTAAAAGAGATTATTCTGACTCACTAAGTAATTGGGTATTACAGCTAAACACAGTCTATACTCCTTGGAATCATGAAAGATCAATCAAACACTATTGTTAAAAACCCTTCAATATATCAGAGAGCTATAGTTCTTGACATTCCTAAGCCCTTGGGACCTTTAAAAAACCCTAGCCTCCACAACACGCCAATGAAATTCCTACACCTTTGAGTATAGAAGGAATTTGGGAATTTTGTCAGTGTAATAATGCTCCACCAGGAGTAATACACCCACTAGCATAAAGAAATCATAGAATAAATAAGAAAAATATAAAATATAAAATCAGTTCCTACTATTAGACTGAGTCCCTAGACAATCACAAAGCCCGAGACCATGAGTTGAAATTCTTATCTTGATGAGGTGTTATCATGATCCACTGATGAGTTGTCAGTGTGGTCATTATGTATAATAAATTCAGACTTTGAGATCAATACAGTGCAATAGAATGGTATTCAGCCTTTCCCACCACTTTGCTTTTCATGTCTCGCTCATGCTTAATTATTAACATAGTATCTATCAAAGCCATGGCATGCATGGAGAAATCAGGCTGCAAAACAAAAAGAACCCCCAATCAAGCGACAGAGGCATGTTTTCCACAAGGTCGTAGTTATTTTGTTTTTCATCTTGTAGATGTAATTCATAAATCATTCTTTTATGATAGATCTATCCAATTTGTAATCACAGATACAGATCTACTCCCTGTCATGTGTGACTGTTTTTTTTGTTCTAAAATCTGTTCATGTGAGAGGTGAACTCGTCTCGCATCGTATATCTTTTGCACAGATCTGGTACATTAGATCAATTCTCATGTTTTGAACTGCCATATTAGTGCCCTCTTCATTGTTTTAGATATCATAAACTTGCACTATCAACATTTGATAGTACTCTACGGTTTGTAGCTATTGAGATATTGGCCAACAAAATCCCCCAGTATTCAACATGTAAGAGAACCAGCTAACGGAATTGTGCCAGTGAGAGTGCTGCATTGGATGCCCTGTTGGAAATCGGAGCCATCCTCCCACGGGAGAATGCTGTATTTGGTACTGATTGTCAAGTTTTGTAGCCTCGAATCTGTCAATATTCTTGTTTCCCAACCATTGTGAAAAGTTCCATGTCATCCAAGATGGTAGTGGTTTAGTTGTATCGAAGAGATCCAGGAAATTTAATGGAATCTACTTGACTATGTGGGGATCAGGAGTTTGAAACCCTGGAAAGCTTCGGAAAGATAGTCAATCATCAAATCTATGTTGAATTATGTGACCACTGAGTGGAGTTTGTTTGAAACCTTGGACCGCTGAGATACATTGGCGGAGATTACTTTATTTAGTGGGCCATCAGTTAATTTTTTGTGAGGCAATTCGGAGGAAGAATTGTGCTGGTGAGTGCTGTAAATTTATTGAATATTTGTGCGATTTCAGTTCAGATATGGCAATCAAAGAAAGAATGGATCGGGTAGAAATGTCACTTCCTTTCCTCAATCCTTCCTGTCCTCGACCCATTATTGATTGATTAAGACTTGATGTGGGTTCAACATAGATAGTTTTATTTGGTAGATAATATTTTCGTAGATGGCCCATCCAACTGTTGATTCATGAGCTCAATTTGGAAGAAAATGAAGGATGGTTGCGGCACCATGTAGAGGGAACTCCGTGGCCTTGTGAGTGGCATCCTGGATATATTGCTTGTTCTGGACCATGCAAATCTGGAGCCATGCAAATCTGCTGAGAAAAATGTGATTCAGGTATTTTATTTATCCATAGATCTGTGATCTTTATTCTCTCTTTGATTAATGCAGGTTGAGTTTGTTGAAGAAGTTGTTGGACTTATGAGAAGGCCATTGAGCCTGTAGATCTGAGACTTGAAACCCAGATCATGAAGATCTGTGCTGGAATTTTCATAAGGGAGTTTTTCGGGAGCAAGCGAAATTGTGAATGGTGCTTAATTTTGACAATTCCATGTTAAAAAAGGGGTAAATGCTGCCACCGGTTCAAAAGCATTCTTTTGGCTTCAAGAATCTCATATTCTGCTCTCTTTTGTCGGGTTTTCTGGGTAAAACCAGTATGGAATATATGCAGTAACTCAATTTACTTTTAGATTTTTTTATTGTGGATAAATCATGAACCATTCACTACTATGCACTGCTGGTACAAGCAATCCCTGTTATAAGAGGCAGTTATGGGACATCTGCAGAGGATTGTGATCAATCTGCATTAACTTCCCACAGAAATGTGGTTTGTGTGTTCCTCACAGCATATTCTAGCTGGTTGAAGGAACAACCAGAATGGCCAAACTGTAAGTAATTTTTTGCTCTTAAAATAAAAACAAAAAAAAAGAAAAAATTGCTCGTGTTGTGCTGAATACCACAGTGGGACATTGTTCATGTTGTGTTGTAAACCTCATTGGAGCCTTCTTCTCCATGGAAACATTGCTATGTTCAACCTCTGCATCTGGTAATTTTTAGATAACAATGGTATGTTCTATGCTTAAGCACAATTTACTTCAATGTTCCTCATTAGCCCAATATTAATTGCCAATTTAGCAATCACATTAACTTAATCACAATGATAGTAAATGCAGCTAGAACATAAACAAAACTGCAGAAGACAAGCCAAGACAAGACACAATATTTGGCAGATGCCAAGGAAAAACCCCAATGTGGGGAAAACCCTTTGATCAATTCTTGTTATTATTCTTCAATAGTTCAGCAGAGAGAGAGAGAGAGTACAAATATCAAAATAACTCGCCCAAAACAGTGCTGTCAAAATCAGAAGTCAACAGAAAACCCTACCAGAAAGTCAACACTGTTCAAAGTGGCTCCAAAGTGTCCTCCAAGCAGCTCGGTCAACACCAGTCCAATTTGGCCTTCCAAGAAAGAGAAAGTCAACCCAAAACAGTCCAGTCATACCCAATCAAATGCTGCTGTAATTCTGCACTCAAACCTTGAAGTCAACGCTGAAGTCAAACTGGTCAAACTAGTCAAACTGCCTTGAAAACTGTGCCAATAAATGCGGCCTACAGAAATCGGAATTCCTGCCTTGAAACTGCAGTCAAAGGATGAGATTTTACCCTCAGTCAGCACTCTGGTCAGCGCTGGTCTGTTTCCTGTAATCCGACCTGTACTTGACCCTGAAATGTACAACCTCCTACCACACATGAGAAGAGAGAGAGAGCTGCTCAAAGTGTACAAACCAATCAAGAGAGGAGAGAGATGAATGATGTGATGTGAGATGATGTCCAAATGAGGAGGGTCACTCCTATATATACAAATCGTTAAAGGTGTGGAGACACATTTGTTGGGCTTCATGAGCCTACATTTGACTGAGGCCAACCTCGACAATTTGCACGTGTGAATAATAAATTCAAAATCAAACTTATGCTCGTCCGAATAAGATGATATTTAGATCAATCTGGCAACTCTCGAAAAGAGGAATCCAACAAAAATATAACCTCCATCATATGAGTTGTCCAAGGTGGAGTTTGGCCCTAGTTGCCAATTTTAACACTCCCTCTCAACTAAGGAGAATTCCACCTGCCAATCCATCCTGTACCATCTTTGTCATCCCTACTCTGCTCTATTGAACCATGAAGAAATAATGAAGAAGAATTGATCGAGAGTGAGTAAGACCTTGCCACTCTCCATTGACCCAAGTTTGTCCAGAGGTAGAACCTCAATTGATCCCAGATCAAGTTGTTTGAACACTATGCATCCTAGCATAGAGAGTATGGAAATACACGATGCGTCCATCGGTAGTGCTATGGTCTCTATCCTTATTGGCTAGATGAGAGGTACTACCCATGAGTTTCGGACTACATGGGTAGGATGTATGATGGGGCATCAACAGGAGAAGGTGAACCACTCATCCTACTCATATGCCATAGGAGAAGGTGAACCACTCATCCTATGCATATGTCAATCATATGGGAAGGTGAACCACTCACCCTATACATAGCGCACCACTAGAGGAAGTTCACCACTCACCCTATGGTCGATCATAGCTCCAAGAAGTACTCCAAGCCCACAGGAACTCGCAGAGCTCAGTGTCCAACTGTTGCGGGACCCTCATAGGAGGGATCTTTCCACGACTCCAAGTCTCTAACGGAAGGTTAAGAATTTGACCTTCCCCAAGGGCTTCGTGAGAATATCTGCGACCTGCTCATCAGTTCTGATGTGATGGAACCTTATTGCTCCTCGTTGTACCATATCCCAAATAAAGTGGTACCTGATATCAATATGCTTGGAGCGGTCGTGGAACACGAGATTCTCTGAATTATGGCACTGGAGGTTACAAAAATCTTTGGACTGAAAAACCACAAGCCAGCTATTCTTATCATAGATCCTCACATAGGATACAAAATTCAACATATAGAAGGTGGTATCGATGCCCAAAGAATGATTGAGATTCTAAGTCTGTATACGAAGAAAGACCAGCGAATGGTAATGACAAACGTTATGAAGATAGAAATGGTCAGGTTGCGCCTTCGTCTCAGGAGTATGTTGTGCCTGAACAACAAATATACCCAACTCTTCCACCAGAACCCGCTGTAGGCACACCAGGAATTATAAAAATAGCAATTCGTTTGCCTCATTGGGCGAGGATTTAGAGAAAATTCCTTGCTACAAACCCCATTCAAGTGCTTTGGTCTTTTGTTGCGTCTCATGTTCCCCAGGGCAAAGAATTTGTGCTCGTCTCTGTTATCTCCGGAGTGAAGTTGAATGATCACGACAGTAAAAACAATCAAGGTCGAGTTATCATCTATATCAAATCTTTCTGTATTGTGATCCTCATGGCCCAATATAAGCACGGCCGAGAGGACTATTGCTGCAAAACCGTTAACAAGCATAGCAGTCTGCCCAAGCGTTGTTGTTCAAAGTCCAATGCAGGGCTTCTATTACTCTCACATCTTCTGTTGCAAATAATGACATTGATGATAGGAATGCCCAGGATTTACAGGCAGCGCAATTACGACGACGTGACGTTTGAAAATTAGGGTGGACGGTTCGATATAGTTAATTATAATATAATTAAAACTTTATATAATTTATATAATTTATAATTATATAAAATATATAATTTATAACTATATAACATATAAATATAAAATATAAAAAATAATAATAATAATAATTATTATTATTATTATTATTTATTATATTTAATTTAAAAAAAAAAAAGAGAGAAGCTATATATATACCTACATAAGCACAAGAAGAAGGAATTATGAGGGCATATAGCTTTGAGGACAAAGCTTTTAAGGAAAAGGGAATAAGCCCTAATTACAAGGAGTATGAGGAAGAATTATACATTCAAGATGACAACACAAAGTGAAAAAAGTTAGGAAGCAATTAAGGCAAAGAAAATTAGTATCCATAAAACTTAGACAAAGTTTCTGAAGAGAAAGGCAATGTTATGAATATAATTCATAACCAATAGTATAAATAGAATAAATACAAACAAGTATAATTATTAATAGTCAAATAAGATTATGTTAAGTAGTTATTAGTTAACTGAAAAGGCATGTCTAAAAGACATGCCTATTCATGAAAGGCCACCTGCATAGGTAAATAAGCAGGGCCTCATTGTAACATTTATCATCATCTCTTATACATTTTTATATAATATATTATTATTACAATACCTCTTGTGTATTTTATAATTTAAGTCAACAAGCCTATAGCTTTGTTGCTCCAAGAGAAGTGTCGCAAGTCATAGCTCCCAAAGAACTTCCTCCAACCTGATAAAGACCTCCAATGCTAAATCCAAGTGTAAAAGCATCTTTGAATTTTCTCTGCCAAATACGTACCTTCCCATCAATGAATGCTACATTGAACCCTTTGTCTTCCATCACCAAAATAGAGCGCAGGTTCTTTTCAAGTCAAGTACATATAATACATCTTGTAGATGAAGGATTTGACCTTGATTTAAATGAAGGATTTAGATGAAGGATTTGTGGCATTGTCTCCAAGTATGATCTCCAAATTAGTCTCTTTGTACCCAATGAAGTTCCTTCACCACTATCAACCAACCAATTATCCAATGTGTCCGGGGAGAGGCAGTAGTGAGGGCAGAGATAAGATAACATTCATTTTTCTTATCTACAACATTAGTTTCCTCATACCTGGAGTTTCTCGACTTCTAAGGAGGTCAACCATTTCCATATCGTGCAACGACAGCATTTCTCTTTCCTTTGTTGTTGAACCTGTTATTTCTTTGATTGTCGTTGCCCTTGAAATTGTTGTGGTTGTGGTTGTTATCATCATCTCGTGGTGTATCCTTCTTATTAGGACACTCTCTAGCATAGTGGCCAAACGTGTTACAATTGAAGCATCTTCCCTTTCTTCATTCTTTGAATCTTTGTCTTCCTTGACCTTGTTTCTTTGGACCAACATTGTTCTTCCTCTTAGCATGAGTGGAGAATGCAATGAGATCATTCCCATTTAAAGGCTTGTCTTTCTCCATCATCCTTGTCTCTTCTTGAGTGCAACTATTCAACAATTCATCAAAACTTGGAATCCTATCATTGCTGAGGATAGTGGTATTAAATAGATCCCATGCTTAGGTGAGGCCACCAAGAGCAATAAGAGTGAGCTCCCAGTCAACAACAACTTCTCCAATGGATAGAAGATCATTTTTATTTTGGTAATTCTCATGAAGTAGGATTGGATAGATTCCACTCTATCCATCTTGATGTCCTTCAGCTTGTTCTTGAGAAGAGGATTTGGTTTGCATTGTTGGTTTTGAACATGCCAACCAACTTGTCAAACATCTCCTTTTTAATATTCCCAATTAGCAATGGCTAATTGGAATATTCGATTTGGGTCAATTTTTCCTTATGTAGTTATATTGTAAATAAAAGTAAGTAGAGGGGGGCATAACTCACTCAAAAATAAAAGTGCACTCCCTAGTAGACACACGTTGTAACTTAAGTGAGCCAAGGGGGCCAAGAGACCACGTAGAGAGGGGGCCCACGTAGACCACAAGGGGGGACTGCACAGGTCAAGATGGAGCACGTGGCAAAGGGACGCAACGTTGTAGGAGGTGAACCTTAGGGTTTGAGAGAGGCTAACACTATATAGAGAGGAGAGCCTCCTCATTTTGATCATTCGATGTTTATGATATTGAGCTGGTCATTTCGACTTCTTGAGCATGCTGGTTGTTTAGCTAGTCTGCAGCACTGTTTAGTGCATCGAGTGTCTCCGTTCGGACATCTCACCCTCAGCCCCGGGGGACTTCGAGTGCCTGCTCGGGTGAGGTTGTTCCATCAGTATTTTGCAGGAGGATTGGTGTTTGGCTTTTGTGGAGGAGCAGTGCATTCAGAGACTGCGCAGTCTTGAGAGGGAGGACGCAGTCCATTCTTGGGGAGCTCTGGATTGGGTTTCTTTTGGAGGATTCGAACCTAAAGATTGAGCAAGGGGCCAGCCCTTGCCCATTGGAGGATTTTGGTAGAGTTTGTGGCCGTATTTTGGTGGTTTCTATTCAGCCTCAGCACAGAGCCTTGGAGGATAGCGTAGATCCTCAAGGGGGTGATTTTTGGGGGTCGGCCATTTCAGAAATGCTTTCTAGGCTTTTCTGGGTTTGGTGAGCAATGGCAGATTCCAGAGTTTCAGCTCATTCCGAAGAGGGGAGCAGCCCCAAATCCTCATTTTGTTCCAGGAGTAGCAGCTACACGACAGTTTTCCAGCAGCTTGGATGCAGATCAGAGAGCAGCGATTTTCCTACCATTCTGAGAGTATTTCTTCACTTGCCTTGAGCAAGTCTAGGTGCCATCACTCTGATCACCTATTGTACTCCCTTATATTTCTCAGTATAATAAATGGCTTAGCATTCTCTCTATATTTCTGGAGTATTTGTTACATGTTTGATATATGCTATTGTATGCTTGCACTACTGTTATTTCTCTCTCTTTAAGCATTTCCATTTCTATACCATTTGGTGTGTTTTCCCCATACTCTTAGACAGAGTCTGGAAAGGGCCAGGTAGCCTCCAGATCTCACCCTCTTTTCAGAGGTGAAATATCTGGTAAACGCCCTCCCAGTCCATCTTTGGTTGGAGTTTGCTTCTGTTTGAGAGATATCCCTTAAACGAGATATTACAGTGGTATCAGAGCATAGATCTGGCTCAGCCTATGGAGCTAGTTGTCTATGACACTGGGGGAGAAGCCCTACATCTGCTACAGAGGTAGGAAGTACAGAGATATTGAGCGTAGGTTGGAGAACACCTACAGAGAGGGGGACTGTGTTCAGGTGGTGGACACAGAACAGGAGGAGCCTGTGATAGACGCATAACAGGAGGGGCTTGTGGTAGACGCAGAGCAGGGAGAGCCGATGACAGATGATAGTGAGGAAAAACAGTTTGGGAAGGCACTCCTCAAATCAGTGCAGGATCTGGCGAGACAGATTGAGGTGATGGGTTAGAGATTCACTGTTGTGGAGGCTAGATAGCGTGAAACCCCAAGGGGTTTCCATATTGGTGAGGGGTCAGGCACATCCCATCATTTGCCGGAGCAGGATGCCACTCCGCACCAGGCATCACATGCACCCACACGTTCCACTATGCCCACCTTTCTGGGTGCAGACACAGGGGCAGGAGCACAGCATGAGCCAGAGCCTGGTCACATGAGTGACTATTTTGCGGAGTACCAGGCATATGGGCAGGAGTTCAGGGATGCCCTTTCATTCAGAGATTTTGTTCAGCTCCAGCGGGACAGCAGACCCCACAATCATCACAGAGGGCACCAGCATTATCATGATGGGGACACCCAGCGTACAACGAGCCGATTCCATTTGCCAACGTTTGATGGCTCATCAAACAGTTCGGCAAAATCTTGGGTGGAGAAGCTGGATATATATTTCCAGCTTAACCAGATGGCAAAGTCAGAGGCCATCAAGGTGGCTACGCTGCATTTGAATGGTGAGGCCCAGGACTGGTGGTTCCATGGGATGGTGACACTCGAGCATTCGACAATGTCCACATATGCCGAGTTCACCCGGAGACTGATAGAGAGATTTGACCGGAGGGATCCGGAGGAGCATTTTGTTGAGCTGATGAGGCTCAAACAGACCGGGAGCTCGAAGACGTATATTGCAAATTTCCTGAGGGTTTCAATGATGGTGCCAAATCTATCCGCAACACGGATGATCTACATGTTTGTTGAGGGGTTAGCAGAGCCACTTCGGGGTCTAGTCAGATCCACTAGACCAGCCACACTCCAGGACGCCATTAGCAGGACCCGGGATTTGCAGGATGCCTTACCTAGGACCAGGACACCTTACCCCCAGAGACAGGCTTTCCAGCCAAAGGGAAAGGATGTGAGGATTCCGCCTCCAAAGGGGAATCAGGGTAGGGTACAGCTAGATGATGATGCCAAGAGGGAGTTGAAGAAGAAGAGGTTGTGCTTTACCTATTAGGAGCCGTGGGCACTAGGACACAGATGTGCTGCGAGCAAAGCACATTTTATCAAGGTCTTCTCCGAGAGCAGCGGGGAAGAGGATGAGTATGAGGATGGAGAGGCAGGAGACAGTCAGACAGTGCAGGACCATTTGCCACCTCCACCTCCAGGAGTAGGAGGTGCAGCTTTTGCACCCACAAGGGGGACCCTTGCAGCATTGCGAGGAGTACCCAAGTATTTGACGCTGCGTGTCCAAGGGACAATACGGGGGCAACAAGTTTCAGTTTTGGTAGACAGTGGGGCAACCCACAACTTCATCGATGCACAGATGGTTGAGCGGAGAGGCATACCGACAGAGAGCTTCGATGGATTCTCAGTGTCGGTCCCAGGTGATTAGAAGATGCAGTGCGCCAGATATGTTCCAGAGTTAGCTGTGACGATGGGTACCTAGACAGTGACCAACCACTTTTTTGTGGTCAACATACCAGATACCAATGTGGTACTGGGTGTTCAGTGGCTGATTACTTTGGGGATGGTCACCACAGATTGGGAGGCCTTGGAGATGGAGTGGGATGATAAGAAGACCGGGAAGCATGAGAAGATACGTGGGATGCACACTTACCCACCCCAGACTGTTTCAGCTCACCGGATGGAGGCAGACTTCCGGAAGGGAGACATAGAGTGGGGGTTGAGTTGCGGGCATCAGAGGTAGGGACTACCGGGTAGACAGTTCATCCGGATATACAAGCCATCCTTCACAGATATGATATGGTGTTTGGGTAGATACCGCCGGGACAGCCACCAGATCGGGGGTTTGAGCACACTATTGAGCTAGAGCAGGGCATCCAGGCCGTTATTACCACACCCTATAGGCACCCCAAAGCCTATCGGGATGAGATTGAGCGGGCCATCCAGGAGTTGTTGGCTCTTGGACATATTCGGCCTAGCACCAGTCCTTTTGCTTCTTCGATGGTGTTGGTGAAGAAGAAGGACGGCACATTGAGAATGTGCATTGATTACAGGGCCCTAAATAAGAAGACCATGAAGAACAGGTACCCCATACTGCGGATAGATGAGTTGATGGATGAGCTGAGAGGAGCACAGTTCTTCTCAAAGATCGACTTGAGATCTGGGTACCACCAGATTCGCGTGAGGGAACAGGACATTCCCAAGACCGCTTTCAGGTGCCATTACGACCACTTTGAGTTCTTGGTTATGCCTTTCGGGCTAACCAATGCCCCAGCTACTTTCCAGTCATGCATGAACCATATCTTCCGCAATCATCTGAGGAAGTTTGTGTTGGTCTTTTTTGATGATATACTGATTTACAACAAGACATGGGAGGAGCATCTCCAGCATATAGAGGCAGTACTGCATATCTTGGAGGAGCAAGAGTTATATGCTAAGCTCTCCAAGTGTGAGTTTGGGTTGACGGAGATGTTGTATTTGGGTCACATCATAGGAGTGGACGGTGTGAGGGTCCACGAGGAGAAGATCAGGGCCATCAGAGATTGGCCAAAGCCGAGAAACATGACGAAACTTCGAGGATTTGTTGGTATCTGCACTTATTACAGGAAGTTCGTCAAGAGTTTCTCTCAGCTTGCTGCACCCCTTACAGATTTGACGAAGAAGGGGGCATTCAGTTGGTCAGATACAGTGCAGCGGGCCTTTGACGGGCTAAAGGAGGTTATGAGCCGCTGCCCAGTGCTTGCGTTGCCAGATTTTACGCAGCCTTTTGTTTTGGAGTGTGATGCATCGGGAGAGGGGATCTGCGCAGTTTTGATTCAGGGAGGCCACCCTATAGCCTATGAGAGTCGGAAGCTCCTTCCTCATGAGCGGTTGTATCCTATATACGACAAGGAGATGCTGGCCATTATGCATGCATTGGCCAAATTCCTGCAGTACTTGGTGGGTAACAGGTTCAGGGTGAGGACTGATCACAGCAGCCTCGGGTTCTTTTTGGAACAGAAACAGCTACAGGAGAGGCAGCAGAAGTGGATCAACAAGATCCAGGCTTATGACTTTGACATTGAGTATGTCAAGGGGAAGAACAACGTGGTAGCTGATGCACTTTCACGCAGACCAGCCACGTTGTCTCTGATGAGTTTGGATACAGATTGAAGGGCTCGACTGTTGGTGGAGTACTCCAAGGACAGATTTGCCTGTGAGGTTCTAGATGGTCAGGTGATAGATGACAGGTATAGGGTGATAGATGAGATCATCTACTACAAAGATAGGATCTTCTTGACTGAGAGCTCCCAGCTCAAGAAGAAGATACTTCAGGCGTCACATGACTCACCATTGTCCGGCCATCAGGGGTTTACCAAAACCTACCGGACCATTAGAAAGAGGTTCTCTTGGAAGGGCCTCAAGGAGGACGTGCTCCAGCATATCAGGGAGTGCGAGGTTTGCCAGAGGAACAAGGGAGAGATGAGCCATCCCGCAGGTTTATTGCAGCCTCTTCCCATTCCGGAGGGGAAATGGGAGAGCATTTCGATGGTTTTCATCAAAGGATTGTCCATGGTGCAAGGCAAGGACTGCATATACGTCGTCGTTGATCAGCTGACGAAGTACGCACACTTTTTCGCCATATCCGCACACTATTCAGCAGCACAGGTAGCGGAGCTGTTCTTCAAAGAGATCTTCAGGTTACATGGTCTTCCCAAGACCATCATCAGTGATAGGGACAGACGCTTTATGGGCAGACTCTGGCAGGAGCTTTTCCGGCTGGTGGAGACAGAGTTGACACCGAGCACCAGCTACCACCCACAGACAGACGGGCAGACAGAGATAGTTAACAAGTGGCTAGAGGGCTACTTGCATAACTATGTTAGTGGGCAGCAGAGAGCGTGGCTAAAGTGGCTGAATCTAGGAAAGTACTGCTACAACAACACACATCACATGTCCATCGGTATGTCTCCGTTTTATGCTTTGTATGGATACCATTCTTTATCTTTTGCTGATGTGATGTTTGGTGCTAGCAACGCTCCGAGAGCCAAAGATTGGATCCAAGAGAGTCAGGACATTCTCCGAGCTTTCAAGGATAACATGGCTACAGCGCAGAACCAACAGAAGCTGTATGCCGACAGGGGTCGGATGGAGAGACAGTTCGAGGTAGGAGACTTGGTCTACCTACGTTTGCAGCCGTACCGACAGTCGTCACTGAAGCAGAAGGGAGCTGAGAAGCTCAAGCCCCATTTTTATGGGCCATACAGGGTGATACGCAGGGTTGGACAGGTTTCTTATGAGTTGGAGCTGCCTCAAGGCAGCAAGATTCATAACATTTTCCATGTATCATGCCTAAAGAAGGCATTGGGGCAGTAGGTGACAGTGACAGAGGAGCTACTGCCAACAGATGATGAGGGGCATTTGGTGTTACAGCCAGAGGCCATTATTGATACCAAGGAGAGGCAGCTGCGGAATAGGACAATCCGGGAGTTCTTGGTGAGGTGGAAGAATTTGCCGAATGAGGATGCCACTTGGGAGAGTGAGAAGATCTTGCAGCATCCATCACTACAGTTGCTTGGGGTCAAGCAACATTTTGCCTGGGGAGACTGTAATATTCCCAATTAGCAATAACTAATTGGAATATTCGATTTAGATCAATTTTGCCTTATGTAGTTATATTATAAATAAAAGTGAGTAGAGGGGGACATAACTCACTCAAAAATAGAAAGTGCACTCCCTCGTAGACACACGTTGTAACTTAAGTGAGCTAAGGGGGCCAAGAGACCATGTAGAGAGGGGGCCCACGTAGACCACACGAAGGGACTGCGCAGGTCAAGATGGAGCACGTGGCAAAGGGAGGCAACGTTGGAGGAGGTGAGCCTTAGGGTTTGAGAGAGGCTAATGCTATATAGAGAGGAGAGCCTCCTCATTTTGATCATTCGATGTTTATGATATTGAGCTGGTCATTCCGACTTCTTGAGCATGCTGGTTGTTTAGCTAGTCTGCAGCATTGTTTAGTGCACGGAGTGTCTCCGTTCGGAGATCTCACCCTCAGCCCCAGGGGACTTCGAGTGCCTGCTCGAGTGAGGTTGTTCCATCAGTATTTTGCAGGAGGATTGGTGTTTGGTGTTTGGTTTTTGTGGAGGAGCAGTGCATTCAGAGACTGCGCAGTCTTGAGAGGGAGGACGCAATCCATTCTTGGGGAGCTCCGGATTGGGTTTCTTTTGGAGGATTCGAACCTGGAGATTGAGCAAGGGGCCAGCCCTTGCCCATTGGAGGATTTTGGTAGAGTTTGTGGCCGTATTTTGGTGGTTTCTATTCAGCCTCAGTGCAGAGCCTTGGAGGATAGCGTAGATCCTCAAGGGGGTGATTTTTGGGGGTCGGCCATTTCAGCAATGCTTTCTGGGTTTGGTGAGCAGCGGCAGATTCCAGAGTTTCAGCTCATTCCGAGGAGGGGAGCAGCCCCAAATCATCATTTTGTTCCAGCAGTAGCAGCTACACGGCAGTTTTCCAGCAGCTTGGACGCAGATCAGAGAGTAGCCATTTTCCTGCCATTCTGAGAGTATTTCTTCACTTGCCTTGAGCAAGTCTAGGTGCCATCACTCTAATCACCTATTGTACTCCCTTAGATTTCTCAGTATAATAAAATGGCTTAGCATTCTCTCTATATTTCTGGAGTATTTGTTACATGTTTGATATATGCTATTGTATGCTTGCACTACTGTTATTTCTCTCTCTTTGAGCATTTTCGTTTCTATACCATTTGGTGTGTTTTCCCCACACTCTTAGACAGAGTCTGGAAAGGGCCAGATAACCTCCAGATCTCACCCTCTTTTTAGAGGTGAAATATCTGGTAAACGCCCTCCCAGTCCATCTTTGGTTGGAGTTTGCTTGTGTTTGAGAGATATCCCTGAAACGGGATATTACATCCTTGTTGAGATTTTGGGGTAGCATCGGATGTGCTCCAGCTCTGAAACTTTGTGGAGCGGCTGGAACACGTGAGATCTCCAAGACCCAGAAAGTGTTTGGAGAAATTCCATTTGGTGTAAAAGTTATTCAAATAATTAATTTTTTTAATGAGGACCCTAAGTCTAACTTAGGGAAATTAAAAAATTAAAGTGAATTAATTTACACATGTGATGAGAACATTCTAAGTGACGTGGATCAAGCATTCTTTTAATCTTAGCCATTGATTAGAGATTAGATCACGGTTGTTGATGTGTAAACGAGAAAAGTATAAAGGAAGGGCTTGGGGTCAGTTGGATGACACACACAGAGTCTAAGAGATCAAATTCTCCGAACGGAGCAATGCTCTGACGAAGATCAGATCTGAGAGACTCAGAGTTGCAGTGAGGGTCAAATGCAGTGATTGGTCAGGAGGGCCAAGAGTACAGCGCAAAGCAAGGGCAGCAGAAACGCAGTGGAGGCAGCACAACCATCAAAGGGTGTGATGTGAAAATTCTACTGCAGTGTATTGGTTTATTTCCTCCTACATGATTTAATTAATACAACTTATTTCCATAAATTAGATTTAGAAAATACCGAAATAAACACAACTACAACCTACACATGCAGATCATTTATTGAATAATATGCTCATGCAACAAAGTGACACATGGATTTTTGGACATAAGTCCCCGGAAAAACCCAAAGCGGGAAAACCGATGCAGCAGATATGAGGGTTTATTATTAAGTAGTTTTGAGTATAGCAAATCTAGGTTCCAAATCTGGAAAACCCGACAGAGAATAAAAGAAATCAAATCTGCAGCTAATGTGAAGTTCTAGTGCCAAATATCAGACTGATTCACACCCTCAAACAGGATTTACAGAACTCAGCTCAGATCTGACCCTAGAAACCCTCAGCGTTGCCCCTGAAGCCCCAGCGTTACCTCTGAAGGTCTGCGTCAGCCTCTGCGTGGCTCTAGGAGGGCCTGCGTCACCCCTGGAGGGTCTACGCTGCCCCTGCGCTGCCTCTGCTGGGCCTGCGTCAACCTTGCGTGGCCCTAGCTGCCTCTGCATTGCCCCTACTGGACTGTGTGGCTCTGAATCCCCTCTATATCGCCCTTGTTATTGCTCCTCTGCCTCTTGTTGTCTCTTAGCTCTTGGGATCAGATCATCCCCCTCACTGTAGGAAATTCCTCTGGAAATTTTTAGCAAACCCGCCCTTGAATTCCAGATCTATTCCTTAGTTCTGCAACTGTGTGTCTCTTCCAACTGACCCTCAAGCCTTTCTCTTATACTTTTCGTTGAACCCTTCAACAGTCGAGATTAAATCATCCATCAACAGCTGAGATTAAAAGACTACTTGATCCATGTGACTTAAGACAATTTCAGTACATGTGATAATTAATTCACTTTAATAATTTTATTTCCCCAAGTTTAGAGTCTAGACTTAGGAAATCCATTAAGATAATTAATTATTTGAATAACTTGAATACCAACTGAAATTTCTCAAATCCCTTTCTGGGTTTTGGAGATCAAGTGTGTCCTAGCCCCTCCACGAAATTTCAGGGATAGAGCACACCCAATGCTACACCAACTTATACAAAATCTCAACACTCCCTCTTAGCACGGAGTGTGCTCTAGGAAGGTGTACTCTAGCAACGCATCCACACCATGCACTACAAGATCTTGAAGCTGGATTTTGTGTTGTCGATGCTTAGTCTGCTGCCCTCCATCCACTGCACTGCTACTCTCTATACTACTGCCATTGACACTGCCAGATCTGTGCAGCTCCCTCTCAAATTGCTGCATCATGCTACCCATAGCACTACCACTGCTAAGTGCTGCACTGCAACTCAGTTGCTGAGAAGTAAGCAACTGAAGAACTCTGCCCAACTGTTTGACAGATAAGTCAAGTTGCCCTCCACCACTGAAGCTCCCTAGATGTTGATTCACGCTATCCTCCTAGAGACATTGTCATGCCGTAACACTGCACTGTGTGAGCCCAGCTTCTCTGTGCTGCTGAATTCCCATCAGCCTCTCTGCATTGTTGCCTCCACGCTATTGTTGCCTCTGCATTACGCTGCTCTTCAGCTCTTCAGCTCCCTCTTCCGCTTCAATGTGGCCTTTTGCAACCATTTCCCGACTCATCCCGCTACCGTCTTAAGGCTCTCGTAGCTCGTATGTGATCCAATAGTAGGGTTGACTCAAGGATCCCGCCATGATCTGTAGATGCTCTACAGATCCATGTCACCCCACCTCTTATCTCGAGGTACATGAGCACTCATGGTTGCATCATCATCAGGGCCATCATCCTTTGCTACTGCAGCCTTTGGAATTAGAAGAGCCTTTGTCCTTCTTATTAGGACAACTGCTAGCGAAATGACCAAGATCACCACAGTTAAATCATCTGACCTTGGAGAGGTTCTTCTTCTTCCCTTGTTGTTTCTTTTCCCTTGATGCAAGGGTTGCATCCTCCTCCTCTTCCTCAACTTTGGCCTTTCTACTTCCTCCATTAATATTCTGACGTTTGGTGACCCTCCTGATCTCCTCGTGGCAGAGGATAGCCCACATGTCGACCCAAGAGGGAAATGATGCCCTTCCCAGAATGCTCTAGACAAACGTTTCCCAATCTTCCGAGACTGTATTCAGAGCAGTCCTCATTAAGAGTCCCTCGTCTGGAGTAGCACAAATGCCAACTAGCTGATCTGGGATGGCTTGAAGCCTGAAGAGGAATGGATCTATCTCTTCACCCTTCATCATTTGGAATAATCGCATCTAGTTCTCAAGAAGCATCCTTCTTTGCACAAAGCCTCCTTGGTACATCGTTTCCAAGGCTATCCACATGTCATTTGTTGTATTCTTACCAGCAATATGAGGAATCACGTGGTCCTTGACTCCATCTATGATCAAACGCTTCGTCCGCGCTTGATTTTCTTCATACTTCTTGAGAAGATCTGCATCGGTTGGTACAACAGGAACCTTCTCTACATGCTCTTTGAGACCATACTCATCCAGAACTGAGAGGATTCTGGCCCTCCCGATAACATAGTTGGACATGTCGTCCAATCTATCTTGATCCCTCACTCCATATCAAGCCATCTTTGCTCAGATCTGAGAGAAACAACTTCTCCATCTGGATTTGGATTTCTTGGTGACTAGAAACCCTCTAGTAACTGCTTCCTCTGAAGACTGATTTCCCGCTTGGAAACCTTTCACCAAAACACAAACGGACAGCACTTTCCAATCCTCCTGATTGAATCTCAAATCTGTTTTGCTCAGATCTCCTGAGTAACTGCCTTCCTCTCGCCTTTGTTGCCTTAGCTAGGCACATTTCTGCACCTGCAGAATCTCTACCCCACCAGCATTGCTGAAGATCTGAAGCACTACTTCCAGATCTTGGCAAAATTCTTCTGCAACAGAGAAGTGACTGGACAGCATCTTTCTAGCTGCCCCAGCGCAGTCCCAACGTTGCTCAGAAGTGGACTGCGTAACCCCAGACTGGGTGACGCAGTCCTTACGCTGCCTTGGGAAGGGTCTGCGTAACCTTGAAGGCCTTCTGTAGCTACAGCGTTGTCCTCTCCTAGATCTGTGTTCTCTAGTTGTCAAGATGCCCTTTCCGGATCTGTTGCTTCTTCTACCACCCTGGAGAAAAATATTTCTTTAGATGATTGTTAGAGATTCAGCTTGATCTGCTATCGCTCTAATACCATGTGAAAATTCTACTGCAGTGTATTGGTTTATTTCCTCCTACTTTATTTAATTAATACAAGTTATTTCCAGAAATTAGATTCAGAAAATACCGAAAATAAACACAACTACAGCCTACACATGCAAATCATTTACTGAATAATACGCTCATGCAACAAAGTGACAAATGGATTTTTAGACATAAGTCCCCGGAAAAACCCAAAGCGGGAAAACCAGTGCAGCAAATATGAGGGTTTATTATTAAGTAGTTCTGAGTACAGCAAATCTGGGTTCCAAATCTGGAAAACCCGACAAAGAATAAAAGAAATCAAATCTGCAGCTAAACTGAAGTTCTAGTGCCAAATATCAGACTGATTCACACCCTCAAATAGGATTTACAGAACTCAACCCGGATCTCACCCTAGAAACCCTCAGCACTACCCCTGAAGCCCCAGTGTTACTTTTGAAGGCCTGCGTCTACCTCTACGTGGCTCCAGGAGGGCCTGCGTCACCCCTGGAGGGTCTACACTGCCCCTGCGTTGCCTCTGTTGGGCCTGCGTCAGCCCTGCGTGGCCCTAGTTGCCTCTGCGCTACCCTTGTGTGACTACGTGGCTCTGAAGCCCCTCTGTGTTTCCCTTGTTGTTGCTCCTCTGCCTCTTGTTGTCTCTTGGCTCTTGGGATCAGATCATCCCCTCAACCAATACTACCCCTCACTACAGGAAATTCCTCCGAAAATTCTTCGCAAACCTGCCCTAGAATTCCAGATCTATTTCTCAGTTCTGCCACTGTGTGTCTCTTCCAACCGACCATCAAGCCTTCCTCTTATACTTTTTGTTGAACCCTTCAATGACCGAGATACAATCATCCATCAACGGCTAAGATTAAAAGACTACTTGATCCATGTGACTTAAGACAATTTCAGCACATGTGTTAATTAATTCACTTTAATTATTTTATTTTCCTAAGTTTAGACTTAGGAAATCCATTAAAATAATTAATTATTTGAATAACTTGAACACCAACTGAAATTTCTCAAATCCCTTTCTGGGTTTTGGAGATCAAGTGTGTCCTAGCCCCTCCACAAAATTTCAGGGCTAGAGCACACCCGATGCTACACCAACTTATACAAAATCTCAATATGTGACACGGTTCCTCAGGAGGGTGACGCAAGCACACATAGGGCTCATGCACATGCAACGCAGTGTCTCCAAGCATAAGTTCAAAATTCTGCCAGAAGCAAGGGTTTCTGAGCCAGCAGGGCTGAAACCGAGATCCGAGAGAAGTAGATCTACGCAGAGCTAGGGTGACGCAGTCCCTCAGCCAAGGCTACGCAGGCTGCGTTGTAGCTGTGCAGAGCCAGCTAGGGTTTCACCAGTTGCTCATTTGAATCAGCCGGGACTTGCGAGAGTGAGGTATATCTCACATTTTCTCTTATTGTCGAGGTTTTCTCTGTTGGGTGAACTGAGTTTATGGCACCCTAGATGTACTCAGAAACTGCTGCTTAATAATAATAAACCCTCATATTTGTTGCACCGGTTTTCTCGCATTGAGTTTTTCCGGGGACATTTGTCCGAAAAATCTGTGTGTCATTTGTCATATGTGCGTGATGTTCAGTAAATGATCTGTATTTGTGTAGGCTTCTATTTGTGTTTACTTCGAAGTTTTTCTGAATATTCAGTTAAATAACTTGTGTAAATAAATCAAGTAGGAGAAGTAAATCAATAGTTAGCAGTAGGATTTTTGTGCTCAGAAATTTTCACACTCCTTAGATGTGCCCAGCACGGAAATGTAAGCAACCGAATGTTTTTGAATGAAATCCCCGATGATCTTCTTAGCTTTGACCTCACCTTTCTTGTACTTTGTCTTAGTAGCAGCCGGTGTATTTGAAGGAGGCTCAACAATCTTTCCCTGCACATAGTCCATGACATCATTCTCTTCCAAAGTCAAGTCTAGAGACATCTTCCATGCATGATAACCATATTTATCATTGAGTTTATCCTTAGATTTGAAGTAAGATGAGGAAGCCATTGGATCTTGTTCTTGTCCAACAGATCTTAGTGATTGTTTTTCTCACTCTTGCTTGGGATTTGTCTTCACCTGGGCTCCGATACCATGTTAATTTTTAGATAACAATGGTATGTTCTATGCTTAAGCGCAGTTTAGTTCAATGTTCCTTATTAGCCCAATATCAATTTCCAATTTAGCAATCACATTGATAGTAAATGCAGATAGAACATAAACAAAACTGTAGAAGACAAGCCAAGACAAGAGGACACAATATTTGGTGGATGCTAGGGAAAAACCCCCATGTGGGGAAAACCCTTTGATCAATTCTTCTTATTTTTCCTCAATAGTTCAGCAAAGAGAGTACAAATATCACAATAACTTGCCCAAAAAAGTGCTGTCAAAATCAGCAGTCAACAGCAAACCCTAACCAGAAAGTCAACAATGGTCAAAGTGGCTCCAAAGTGTCCTCCAAGCAGGTCGGTCAACAGCAGTCCAATTTGGCCTTCCAAGAGAGAGAAGGTCAACCCAAAACAATCCAGTCAAACCCTGAAGTTAACATTGAAGTCAAATGGTCAAATTGGTCAAACTGCTTCGAAAATTGTGCCAATAAATGCAGCCTACAGAAATCGGAATTCCTGCCTTGAAACCGAAGTCAAAGGATGAGATTTGACCCTTGGTCAACGCTGTTCAACGCTCTGGTCAATGCTGGTCTGTTTCCTGTAATCTGACCTGTACTTGACCCTGAAATGTACGATCTCCTGCCACACGATCAAAGAGAGAGAGAGTTGTTCCAAGTGTACGAACCAATCAAGAGAGGAGAGAGATGAATGATGTGATGTGAGATGATGTCCAAATGAGGAGAGGGTCACTCCTATTTATACAAATCATTGAGGGTGTGGAGACACATTTGTTGGGCTTCATGAGCCTACATTTGACTGAAGCCGACCTTGACAATTTGCACATATGAATAATAAATTCAAAATCACACTTCTGCTCGTCCGAATAAGATGATCTTTAGATCAATCTTGCACCTCTCGAAAAGAGGAATCCAACAAAAATATAATCTGCATTGTATGAGCTGTCCAAGGTGGAGTTTGGCCCTAGTTGCCAATTTTAACAGCATCCCATGTCCAAAACTGTTGTCGCATGGTGCAGCCATGCCCACAGTGATTTGAAACTTTGTTTGGTGATCTGACAAAAAATATGCTCGATGATATTCTCCATGTTTCGTTGGACGTACCCCTCAAATCTGTGCTCTTTGAAGATCATTTACAATCCAACAACCCAAGTGCGTGCTCAATCTTTCAAAGAGAGGAAAACTGGAGTTTACACTTTTCCAGCGAGGAGAATGGTGTTCTAGGAATCGAGACTGATTCACAGAATATAGAGTTCAGTTCTGCTGAGAAAATGTAGCTTCAGTCAGTATTTTCATCAATAAAATCAAAGAAATTTGAATTTATATTTTGGTTTATGACACCAGAAGTGTCCAAGTCGGCCTGGCTCTTTGGAGGCACCCATTCAACCCCTCTTGGAGACTATATATATGAGATCACTCCACCAAAAGGCACTTCGAGTTATCTCATCATCTCTGTGGAAATGTGAAGTTTATGTGGCTCATCCTTCTGCAATCGATGTGAAGTTTCTGTCGCTCATCCTTCTGCAATTGATGTGAATTTCTGTGGCTCATCCCTTTGTAGCCTATGTGAAACTCTGTGGCTTAAAGTTCTGTGACATATGCGAAGGTCTGAGGCTCATTTCTCTGTGAGATATGCGGAAGTCTGAGGCTCATTTGACTATGATATATTAACTGTGGAAGAGGCCAAATTTTGGACTCCTTGTGATCTGAAGTTGAGGTAGTTGCAGACCTTCTTGGAGGGCAGACTTGTGACATTTTGTCTTGGCATATGGGAGGGTTGGCTTGACTCTTGTGGACGTCATCTTGCTGATCAATTTTTGTACATGTCTTGATGTCTTGTAGAAGAATCATGTCAAAGGTCTACTATTTTGACTGGATGAATCAGATGCACAAATTGGCATAATTGAACATTCCCTTATAAGGAAAGAATTACTGGGTTTTACCCCTTGTGGGGTTTTGTCCCAAGAAATTTTAATGTTTCACTGTGATCTCTACTGCTCTACTGATCTTAATGGTTGAAATTTTCCAAGTGTAACTGCTTGATGATTTGAATGCTATAAGAAGTTAAAATGCATCATTGGAAGTAGTTATCAGATTGAAAATTGTTCTAGTCTACCTAGTGTTGAAAATTGGGGTAGCTATGGGATGAATTTCCCCATAGGAACCCAACTACCCCAAGGAAAATCCATCTTGCCCCAAAAGAGAATTTAATTTGGATAAAAGAAAATTATTATTTAGCACTCTCCATTATTTGAAGTGGCACAAATTTATTTGGGCAAGCAACATCATGACATTTGTTAAATATATTTAAAGCAAATTTAAATTTGTGTTTTCCCTCCAAGTTAAAAGTCGGCCTCATCATGTCGGCCTGCCCCAATAATGGTGACCCTTTGCTCAAAAGATCAACTATAAATAGGCATCAATCTTCCTCCAGTTGGCACATTGAACTCGCACTTTCTGTGGAAGATTTCAGATGGCTTTGAGGCAGCTCGCACATTAGTCTAAAGAAGCTTATATGGTTATTCTGAGGCAGCTCTATAGTAGTTTGCATCTGTGGCTAATCTCTTGTGACAGGACCAGAATATGAAGGCAGATGGCAGGCTCAGGTAAGGCAGTTTTTCTGTGCTAAAGTTTGGCATCTCTATGGCAGTTTGTATGGTATCCTTTGTGGCCTAACCTATGCGGCCTATATCTACTGAGTACTCCAATGTGACCAAACCTAATGCGTTCTATCCTCAATCTATGCAGCCTAATCTGTGCATTCTATGCAGCCCAATATGGGCATGCTCTGCAGCCTAGTCTAGGCATTTATATGCGACCTAACTGCGGTTATCCTCTGTGTTTATATGCACCAAAATGGAGTAATTTTTATAATGTTCGTTTAGTTATATATGGCAGTTATTCTTGTTCAGTGAAGTTTGGCAATGATTCATGTTCTGTAATGTGTGACCGTGATCCTTGTAGCTTGTGCCTATGAATGTGATGAATGACAACCTTACATGACAGTATCCTTTATGACCGAGATCTATAGCTGTGTCTTTATGATTGAGATGCATGGTTGTGTCCTTGAATGGCAGTAACTTTGTAACAGTAATATTGATGTATGACAGTGTATTTATGAGAATGAAGTATGGCAGAATTACTTGTCTTTACTGAACAGTGAAGTATGGCAGAATTACTTGGCAGAGTTTCTTGTTGGGCAATGAGGAATGGCAGTGATACTTATACCTAATGACAGTGATGCATATGATGTAAGGCAGTAATATCAGAGCGCTCTTATGACAGAGATGAAAGGGCAGAGATGCATGTATGTATGACAGTGATATTTGATAGTGATCTGACCATGACACATAACAGTGGTCTGTGCTCTTGTGTCAATAATGTATGCAGTGTTTCTTATGTATGACAGTGTCCTTGATATGTGACAGTGATCTATAGCCTTGATATGGCAGTGACATTTGGTGTATGGTAGTGTATCCTCGATGTATGTCTGTGTCTCTATGAGACAGTGATATGACAGCGATGTATTGCTTATCTCTAGACTGTGACTTGTTAGAGATATATGCTACTAGTGGCAGTGATATGGAGATCTATCAAAGAGGCCTGGTTAATACCTCCCTATTCTTGTTTGTTGCCAGGGTTAGCCCTAGATGGCCTAATGTAATTGATGATGAAAGACATGTCTCATTCTTATTGTACATTCTATCTCAGCTGAACATTTGATGAATATCTAAGAAAAAAGAATTGGTTGGGTTTTCCCCTTTGTGGGGTTTTTCCCTAGTCTCTAACCTAAGTCCCGGTGTCTCTATTGAATATGTTTTTATTCTATTGTTCTGTTGCATTGTTGATGTTATTGTTCTCTCTACATAATTGCTAATGATCATATGATGTAATGGGGTGAATGTAATATGAAAATGTTGAAAAAATTTACAAATACAATTATCTTCAGCAGAGAACAATCTAGCCCTAAAAATTAACACCTAGCTACTAAAAAATCAACATCTCCAACACGTGAGTTTTCATTTAATAAAGAGTGGATTGAACAACTCATGCCGGTAGAAAACTTACATTTTAAAAGTGAGAATTAAATCATAAAATTCTACATAGTAGAGGAAATTAATTTTTAGCATAGTTGTCATACAATGTAAAAGGGAATTTGTTTCTCTTTTTTGTCATGCGATGTTCATAAGTAGAATATGATTTCTTTAAAAAAAAAATGATGGTGGTGTCTTGAAGAGTTAAAAGTGTATGGTTGAAGACTTTGTAAGGGCTTGGAAATTGAAAGTGTGAAAATGTTGTAGTCTTTTGAAAGGACACTGTTAAATAGAATCATTTTAATAATGTAAGAACTAATCGTAATGAGAATAATAAAAAGATCATAATTTTTTGGTGATCTCGAACCCCAAAATTGAATTTGATCACCACTACCAAAAGAATCCAAAGCCCTAGCTTGGTTCCTTCCAAGAATGAACTATGGAAAAACTTCTCATCTTGCACCTGACCTGGGGGAACATCAAATATCAGGCTTCAAGTTTTGAAGTCTTATCAGTCAAACTTCAATCAACATTCAATCAACACTTGGGAATTCCAGCATAGTAACTGGTCTCCTCAACAGAAAATCATTTAATTTATCCAACAGAAATGTTCAGGCATAGAAGTTGTTTACTTCTAGATATTCAGATTTTGGGGTTTTTTCAGGCAAATCTTCATTGAAGCTCAATTCAGCAGTTTCAAATTGAAGATAACAAAAGTTATTGTACAATTATTCAAACTTGTGATTGAGGGGGGCAATGTTAGACTGTGAATCCTTAGACAATCAAGTCCAAGACCATGAGTTGTAATCCTTATCTTGATGAGGTATTATCATTATCAACTGATGAGTTTTCAATGAGATCTAGAAGATCTAGAATGGTCATTGATATATTATAAAATTTAAATCCAGACTTTGAGATCAATATAGTACAACAAAACAGCATTTACCACTTTCCACCACTTTGCTTGTCTTGTCCTGCTCATGCCTAATTATTAACACCTACCAACACCAATTTGGGAGACCTATCTCAAAAGGTCCCTGACATGGTGTTAATCACATGGGTATACCTCTTTAGTAAACCCTTTTGTGTGGACCCAACAATACAAGGTTCACGATACATCTTAGACTCCTCTAAAACCATGTGATCCCGTAAGCCATACCCACAATATGGCATCCAAGAAAGTAACAATCAAATAACTACACAATCAGTACCAATAACTTAACTCCGAGGCTTCTTTGCTTGATTCTTTAGTCAAGGATGAGGGTACTCACCTCACATCAAAGATTGACTAAAAGGGCATTGAGACCAAGAACCTAATAGGATGGCAATGTACAGATTTGTGTATCAAGGTGCCAAAACAACACAAGAAAGCACCAACAGGGAAACATTTAGCAAACAAAGAGCAACACAATGGCATGTTCCTCCCAGATAACCATCATACACCCTTTCTAGATCAAATTTCATGATACCACTATATAAAAGTAGATGTGAACAAATTTGATAGTTTCGATGACTCTATTTTGGTTTAACTAAGCAGAGAATGTTCTCTCCTCTGTGGTATTACTAATCTAATTAAACTTAGAGCAGAGGATTTATATTTGGATCCAAAACATTGGTAATGGTGGCAACGATGGAAATGGTATAAAAAATAACATGCCAACTACCTTTCCTAGAGCCATTTTGTCAAGGTCATCTATGCTTGTTTTCAAAAAGACACTCACTATTTGGGGAGATTGACAACAATGTGCCAAATAAGCATGTTTATAGACTTTATCTTAGGATTTGAGCATTGTGAAAGGCCCATCTGATTCCTTTTTTAAAGAATGTTTCATTAGTGGTCTCAATGAGGAGATTAGAGCACTAGTCATGATGTTGTGCCAAACAACTTGGTTAGAAGCCTATAAGAGAGCTAAAGAAGTTGATATGGTGATCAATGCGAAAACCAAATGACCTTAATTTACTTCTTGCTCCAACCTTCCCTTGGCAAATCCTACTAGCCCCTCCAACTCTTCGCCCTCAGTAAACCAAAAATTGCCCCCAGAAGAGATGGTTGAACACTAATGCCTCAAACTTTACTGTAATCGTGATGGCTAGCTTCCTATACCTTTAATGGCTTGTCCTTCAGCCTATGGATGGTAGATTCCCACATGTCCGACACTTCGTAGCACTGTTGCAAACATCTCGATAACATCCCGATTTTATATCAAAATCACGACTTTTTGGCCTAGTCGATGTTTGCCGGTTTTTACCGATATTTTTATGGTATCTTAATTTTGCCAATGTTTGCCGATTTTTACTGATATTTTCCTGATTTTTACGATTTTTGGGTTTTCCGAACCCTTGCCAATTTTATCCCGATGCCAATGTTTGCAACATTGCTTCCTAGGGCACGGATTGCTTTTCATGGCCTCAGTTGCTCCTTTCCTCCTTATGGTCTTTCCTTCCTTGCCTTTAGGTCAACCTAATGACCTCCTCCAAGATTTGTCCTAACAGATTTGCCCCATGAACTAATTTACTTGCATCGTTCAAGAGCACCCTACTGCTCCTTTGCAAGTCTGTAATTTCCTCGACAAATCAGAACCCCAGTCAAGAAGAAACATCCATTATTCTCCTATCCATGATAAATCTCAAGCCTCTCCATTGACTTCTAACTTGTACTTTTCCTTAAAGTGTGTAATACCATAGTTCTATACCATTGGGTCTATGGGTACAAAGCCGCATCACTTAGCTCATACACTCATACAATCACTTCTATGAGTGTTTTCCTCTCACATGCCCAACACGAAGGGCACGTGAGAGTACCTCTCGATGCTACCAAATTTTAACAAAGACCACTTGAACAACATCCCAGTCAAAGGCACTCCTAAACTAGAGTTCAAAGACACAACCCCTCCTATTCAAAAAGAAACAAACTTACAAGCTCCTTGCGAGGAATGCCAAATTTCTCTCCATGCTTTATCTAGTTTCTCTACACTCCAAGCTATAAAGTTGATTGGTTACATCAAAAACCTCAAAGTTATTGTTTTGATTGACATTGACCGCACCCACAATTAATTCACCAACAAAGTAATTCAAGAAACCCATTGCTAGGTCCATGTCATACCTAATTTTCAAATTATGATAGTTGATGGTGGTATGATGAAATGTGGAGGTTGTTATGAAAGTGTGAAACTTCAAATGGGCAATTATCATCTCAAATCTCACATGTTTTCTATTGAACGGGTGGTTGTGATGTATTTCTCGATCCATAATGGTTATACACTTTGGGACCAATTGCCCCTTTAAGATAACTACCTTAGAGACACACTTTGTTGAGTGTGATGTTGCTACATGTATGAGGTTCATGTTCCACCTTCTCAGATCCAACCTTGTTTCTCTCTTAAAGTTCGCCATGCATATCTGCTTCAAATTCATCCTGCAATGCTATATCCGTTCTTGCTCCCTAGACACTTCAACTCAACTGCTAGTAGACATTGCTCCATGATGACTTCTTCCAGTTAGTATGATTTTTTGTGTTTCCTAGCTTAAAATTTTGTTGATAATTCTAACTTGTTTGTAAGTGTGTTATGACATAGATATGAACTTTATTATCTACAATTGAGTATAAATCTTATCTTCTTTCCTCGTCTAAGCATGGGGGGTCCTAATTGTCCTCAAATAAGTGTCTTTCAGCCTAGCATCAAGGTGGGTAGCATAATCATATCAACTCCATACTTAACAGTTTCCACAAATTCCCTGACATTTCCATATAACACATGCATTCCACAACTTATGAATAGCTTGTCAAATGTCACCATAAAAGATTTAAATGAAGAAAGGAAAATAATCATGCAAATCCCAGTCAAGTCAAGCCCTAATAAGAGGGTGAAAGGTAAAGAACAAAGAAAATGAAAGAAATTGTGTACTACTTCATTAAAAGGCCCACCCAGGGAGTGTCCTGACAGGGAGTAGTGTGTTATTCTACGTCTTGAATTAGGCAAAAACTTCACTAGCACTGGAGTGTTTGGTTCTTTGCATGCAATGGAAGATAGGGACAAATTTGAGGCTATCACATGGTGGGGCGCATATGGCAAACAGGATATTTTGCCAAAAATAGGAAAAAAAGGTGCTCTCACGGGTTGTACAAACTTCTTTTGTGGAGAGGTGTTGGAGCACCTACAGCTTCATCCATAAAGTGAGAAGAAACAGACTCAATGAAAACCGAGCAGAAAGCTTGGTTTATATGCATTATAACTTGAGGTTGTTGAGTCATTATTGTGATCGGGCTCGTGAGGATACATCATATAAAACTTGGGACAATCCAGAGGAACATAACTTGGAGGATGGTGCTCTACATCTACAAGAATTGCAAACAGAACTTCAAATAGATGATGATGAAGCAACACCAGCCAAGCCACCCCCAACATACAGTAGCAGTGCTCGATTTCCAAAATAAAACCTTTGTTTCCGCCACCTCCATCTACATCCTCACGTGGAAGGCATGTGGCTTATGGTTCTAGTAGTCCGACTATGTGAGAGGGGACTCCCAATCGTAGTAGACCACCATGACCTTCTTAGAAGTTAGACATTTCTCGTGACGACAAGAGGAAGCAGTAGATAATAGATTTACTTGTCTTTTCTAGTTTGTAGTAGTTTTTATAATTGTTGACTCTTTCATATTTATTATGATTTTTTTTGTAAACAATATATGACGATTTAAGTTTGAAGTTTGAAGTTGGCAATTATAGCTCATTGGTAATGAATTATGAATATGATGCTCCATGAAAGTTGAAAGTTGAAACATTTCATTCCATGATAGATATTTTTTGTTATAGTTTGGTTACTTAGTAACGGTAATGGTTAAAAGTGCAACTTTATGTTGATTTATGGTAGCATCGGATGTGCTCTAAGTCTAAAATTTTGCATGGAGGCTTAGACACATGTATTCCAAAATACCCAGAAAGCGTTTTGGGAAAATCCACCTGAATGAGATTTTATTAAAATAATTAATTATTTGTAATGGCAACCTAAGTCTAAACTTAGGTGATTAAAATAATTAAAGTGTATTAATAGAATTGTGTGTGAATCTTCTAGAAAAAGACAAAGATCTATTGAGATTTTGTGTATTTGGGGTAGCATCAATTGTGCTCTAGCTCCCAAATTTTGTGGAGGGACTAGAGTACACTTGATCTACAAGACCCAGTAAGGGATTTGGGAAATTTCATCTGGTTTGGGAGATATTTAATTAGTTAATTATTTTAATGTATTTCCTAAGTCTAAACTTGTGAAAATGAAATAATTAAGTTAATTAAATTAAACATGTAATGAAATTGTCTTAAGTCACACGGATCAAGCTTTCTTTTAATCTTAGTTATTGATTCAAGATCTGATCATGGCCGTTGGTTTCCCAACGAGAAAGGTATAAAGGAAAGGCTTGGGGTCATTTGTAAAGGCACACAGAGGCAGAGCACTGAAGCTAAGCTGAAATTCTAGGGCGGGCTTGCTAAGAATTCTCAAAAGTGTTTCAGCTGCAGAGAGGGGAGTTTAGAAAAAGGGGATAATCTGATCCCAGTCTCTAGAATCAACAAGAGACAGAGATCAGCTCAGAGAAGCAACGCAGAGAAGCAGAAGAAGCAGCAGTAATGAGGGCAGCAGCTGCGCAGCGTAGGGAGAGCTTCAGCTACGCAGGTGTTGCGCAGTCCCTCCGAGGATAGCGTAAGTCAGCTGGAAACCCTCAGGGGTTACGCAGAGACCCTTAGCAACAATGTAGGGACTGCGTCACCCAGTCTGGGGTAACGCAACCCTTTCCAAGCCAGCGTTGAGGGACGCAGGGGCTGCAGAGGCTGATGCAGGGGCTTCAGGGGCAACACTGGGGTTTCTAGGGCCTAATTTTGGCTGAGTCCTGTAAATCCCGTTTGAGGGTGTGGATCAGTCATTATTTTGGCTTCAAAATAGCCAGTGAGTTGCAAATCTTTTTTATCTCTACCAGGTTTTCCAGATCTGAAACCCATATTTGTTGTATTCAAAAAACTCCTAATAATAAAACCCTCCAGCAGCTAGAGACCAGTTTTCCTGCATTGGGTTTTTCCGAGGACTATTTGTCCAGAAAATCACTGTCACTTTGTCTATGTGTGCATGTATTTTTTCTAGATCTGAATTGGTGAAGTCTGTTATGTGTTTTTCTTCGATATTAATCTGAATTTTTCAGTTAATAACTTAATTAAGTAGTAGGAGCATAACCAGATCTAACAGTGGATTTCTGCATAATTGTAACATTCAAAAATTTTCACATGGTATCAGAGCAATTGCAAATCTAGGAGGGTCACCAGCAGAAGACTGAAGGTTCTTGCTGCAAAAAGCAGCAGGAAGAGCAGTAGAAGGGCAGATCTAAAGGGACAGCGCAGTTTTCAAAGAGGCAGAGTTACGTAGAGGGCAGGGTGACGCAGTCCAACGGTGTCTCCCAGCAGGCCCACGCACTTACTGCGCAGAGGCAGCGTAGAGGCAGCGCTGGGATTGTCTGAAGCCGACTAGTGTTACGCAGATATGAAGTTGTCAGATCCAAAAGACCCTGAAGTAGGGCTGCAGAAATTCAGTAGGTACTGGTGGGTTTAAATTTCTGAAGTTTTCAGATTTTTAGCCTAAGCACTAGTGACAAAGAGCGGGAGGAGATCAGCTTCTCGGAGAGTTTCTAGCCAAAGGAACTTGCAGATTGATCAGAGGATCAAAGAGAGCTGAATCATTGTTGATTTGGCAGATTTCCAAGAAGGGAGATCAGTTGTCAGAGGGAGCAGAAGGTGCCCGTTTCACCAAGGGCCTTAAATCCAGTTCCAAGGGCCTTAGATCCAGTTCTCTAACTAAGAGAAAGGAAGCTCCAACACATTTCTGAGCGGATGGCTCCTCATGGACTGCGTGATCAGTAAAGATTGGATGGTATTTCCAACTTTTCAGTTTGGAAGGCTAGGATCTTGATAGTCCTAGAGGCATATCATCTAAGAGACCATGCAGAACCAACTCTGGCCACACTGACTGATGCAGATCTCCCAAGGAAGAAAAATGAAGCTGTTGGGCATGTCAAGCGACTAATCATGGATGGAATTAAGGGTCATATTGTCCCACATATAGCTAAAAAGAAGACAGCTAATGAGATGTGGAAGGCCTTAACTTCCCTATATGAGGGAAAGTCTGTCCAAAGGAAGATGCTATTGGAGACTCAGATGCGGTCATTAATGATGACCAAGGGAGAAGACATGGAACATTTCCTCTTCAGATTGCAGTCGATTAGAGATCAGTTGACTGCAACGGGTGCTATGGTGGAAGATGATGTGATGGTCAGGACTGCTCTCAATGCAGTCACAAATGAGTGGGAAACCTTTGTCCAAAGTATCTTGGGCAGAGCGGACCTCCTAGATTGGGACAGCTTGTGAGCAATTCTCATCAAGAAGAACTCAACAGAATCACCAAGAAGCAGTACAGCTCTGGATCGAGCAAAGTGAAGAAGGAAGATGAAGAAGATGCAGCCTTGGCATCAAAGAGGCAGCAAGGAAAGAAGAAGAAGGATGTGTCAAAGATCAAATGCTTCCAGTGTGGTGAATTAGGATACTTTGCCAGCAATTGTCCTCATAAGAAAAAGGACAAGGAAGCTTCTTCTTCCAAGGCTGTTATGGCGGATGATGGGTCGGAAGATGATGCAGCCATGAGCGCTCATGAACCACGAAAGTGGGGCGACATGGATTTGTAGAGGAGCTACAGAATGTAGGGTTGCATCCTTGAGCAGCTCATCTCTTGGATCACAACCGAGCTACGGGAGCCTTAAGACAATAGCGGGACAAGTAGAGCAGTGGGTGCATAGATCACGGACGAAGCAGAGGCAAATCTAAAAGCTAGAAGGAGCAACCTAGTGCAAATGCAACAACAGTGTAGATGCAGCAGCAGCATAGGGGTTGATATGACTTCAGCAATGCAGAGCAGAGCTCCAACAGCATGGAGGCTTCAGGAGGATAGTGCAGCATAGTAGCAACGTGAGAGATTTCAACACAAGGGGTTGATGTGACTTTAGCAGTGCTGAGGGAGTCCGCTTACGCAATGCAGAGTTGTTGTTGTGCATCATCCTTCAAATGTCAGCATAGATCAACAGCCTATGGAGCTTCAGTGATGAGGATGCAGCCCAACTGACTTGTCTGTGAAAGATTGGGCAAGAGATTTAGTTGTTTCTCTCAACAACTGAAGTTGCAGTGTAGCAAATCAGCAGTGGCAGTGTTATGAGCTGCACAATTGCAGCAAATTGAGAGGGAGCTACAGTACAGATGTTGCAGTGGCAGTGGCAGTGTCATGGGCAACAATACAGAATGGCAACACCAGTGCAGAGTTGAGTGGCAATAGGCCAAGCATCAACAGTACAAATCCAGTGCCCAAAATCTTGTAATGCAAGGTGTGATGTATTGCTAGAGCACACTCCTAATGCTAAGAGGGAGTGCTGAGATTTTGTGTAATTGGGGTAGCATCAGTTGTGCTCTAGCTCCCACATTTTGTGGAGGGACTAGAGTAAAGTTGATCTACAAGACCCAGAAAGGGATTTGGAAATTTTCATATGGTTTGGGAGATATTTAATTAATTAATTATTTTAATGTATTCCCTAAGTCTAAACTTAGGAAAATGAAATAATTAAAGTTAATTAAATTAAACATGTGATGAAATTGTCTTAAGTCACACGGATCAAGCTTTCTTTTAATCTTAGCCATTGATTCAAGATCTGATCATGGCCTATGGTTTCCCAATGAGAAAAGTATAAAGGAAAGGCTGGGGGTCATTTGTAAAGACACATAGAGGCAGAGCACTAAAGCTAAGTTGAGATTCTAGGGTGGGTTTGCTAAGAATTCTCAGAAGTGTTTCAGCTGCAGAGAGGGGAGTTTAGACAAAGGGTATGATCTGATCTCAGTGTCTAGAATTAGCAAGAGACAGAGATCAGCTCAGAGAGGCAACGCAGAGAAGCAGGAGAAGTAGCAGCAGAGAGGGCAGTAGTTGCGCAGCGTAGGGGCAGCTTTAGCTATGCAGGTGTTGCGCAGTCCCTCTCAGGGCAGCGTAAGTCAACTGGAAACCCTCAGGGATTACGCAGAGACCCTTAGGGGCAGCGTAGGGACCGTGTAACCCAGTCTGGGGTAACGCAGCCCTTTCCAAGCTAGCACTGAGGGACGCAGGGGCTGCAGAGGCTGACATAGGGGCTTCAGGGGCAGCACTGGGGTTTCTAGGCCCTAATTTTGGCTGTCTTGTAAATCTCACTTGAAGGTGTGGATCAGTCATTATTTTGGCTTCGGAATAGCCAGTGAGTCACCAATCTATTTTATCTCTATCGGGTTTTCCAGATCTGGAATCCAGATTTGCTGCATTCAGAAAACTCTTAATAATAAAATCCTCCAGCAGCCAGAGACTGGTTTTCCCACACTGGGATTTTCCAGGGACTATTTGTCCAGAAAATCACTGTGTCACTTTGTCTACGTGCACATGTACTTTTTCTAGATCTGAATTGGTGAAAGTCTGTTATGTGTTTTGCTTCGATATTAATCTGAAATTTTCAGTTAATAATTTAATTAAGTAGGAGGAGCATAACCAAATCTAACAGTAGATTTCTGCATAATTGTAACATTCAAAAATTTTCACAAGATCAAGTCAAGCTAATCTTAGCCCTTGATTGTGTTTTAATCTGGGTCATTGGTTTCTCAACGAAAAAATTATAAGCAAGACTTCGATGGCCATTTGGAAATATGCCAGGCAGATACACAGTTGTGCGAGCAGATCGATATTCTCACTGGCTGAAGTTTGGCACAAGAGAATCAAATTAGAGGGAGAGTTGCATGTTGGAGAGAGAGGGTATCAACAAGAGTCGGGAGTGGAAGATCATAGCAGAGAAAGTAGCGAAAGGCTGTGACACTGGGACAAGGTCAGCGCAGAGGCTGTGACGCTGGGACTGCACAGTCACTACACTCAGGGTGACGCAGTGAGGCAGTAGGGCCTCTCCAAGGTCAAAATTTCACTGTGAAAGTGGGAAAATTGTTTGCAAAATTTCTCACAAAAATTCCTCTTCTATTCTGCTGGTTGTATTTTGTACATGAGATTTTGGTGAAGAATAATAAAGAAACCCTCATCTGCTGCACCGGTTTTCCCACATTGGCTTTTTTCGGGGACAATTGTCATTGTGATTATACTTGTGCTGGTATTTTTCCGTGCATTTACTTTCCGCGGTATTTTTTTTGTGAAGGTTGCAATACAATTTATTTCGATATTTACTGTCTAAAACCATAAATAACTTGTTTCTAATTAAATAAGTAGAAGAAATAATATCAATTACTGTAGTTGGGGTTCCATTTAGGAATTTTCACATGGTTTCAGAGCTAAGGTGAAGTAGGAGAACAAAGCCAGAAGAGCCAGTGCTGATCAGAAGAGGGAAATCGAAAAAATTGCATAGGCAGCAGATCGAATCCCCAGAGGGATTGCACAGTCAAGTCCAAAAACGCAAAATTCTCGTGGGAAAATCTCTCTGAGTGAGTCGACAGAGAGAAAGATTTCGAGATCAAAATTTTTCAATGATAGAGGGAGCAGCGCAGTTAGTCTTAAGGTGGGACGTAGTTTTTTGTAATATTCTGAAGGGAAATAAACAGCAATATAAAGCACACAAGCAAGGTACACAACAACTAGAGACAAACCACGAGACAAAATACACAATATGGAGAACGCTGAGCCATTTTATTAATACTAAGAAATAAGAAAAGTACAAAGGTGATCAGAGTGATGGCACCTCGACTTGCTCAAGGCAAGTGTAGAAATACTCTCAAGACAATATGTGGAATGGTTGCTCCCTTTATCAACTGCGTAATCTCCAAGTCGTTGGAAAATGCTGTCGTGCTGCTGCAACTGCTGGAATGAAATGAGTCTTTGGGGCTGCTCCCCAACTCGGAAAATGCTGAAACTCTGGGAATGGCCTCCTCTCCCAATACCCAGAAAAGCCCAGAGAGCATTCCGAGAATGACTATCCCTGGAAAATACCTCCTTTGAGGCACTACGCTATCCCTCAAGGGAAAACGCTGACCCTGAAGGTAATACTGCAAAATATGGCCTCTCCCTCTGCAAAATGTCTCCAATAGGTAAGGGTTGATCCCTTCCCTAATCCTCCAGTCTGAATCCACCCAAATCACCTCAATCTGGAACTCTGCCCAATTAGAACTGCGTCCTCCCTCTGCAAGACTGTGTTGTCCCTTCAAGGAATGCTTCTCAATGACTGAAGCTCTGATCTCTCCGTGCAAAATATGGTAGGACTCCTCACTTGAGCAAGCACTTGAAGTCTCCCGGGGCTGAGGTTGGGATCTCCGCACGAAGACACTCGGTGTACTGAACAGTACGTGCAGACTAGCTAAACAGCAAGCATGCTCAATGTCTAGAGACAATCTCCAAAATGCATAATCATCCATGAGAGAAATGAGGTAGCCTCTCCTCTATTTATCTTGGGTGAGCCTCCCTCTCTCCTTGGCCCCACCATGCTAACGTTGTCCCTCTTTGGCCCATGCTGCCAACTCATCTGCGCTGGCTGGGCCCACGCTGTCTAAGTGTGTCCCCCTCCCTACGTTGTCTCTTGGCCCCCCTTGGCCCACCTTGACCATAACGTTGTATTTCCTAGGGGACTTTAAGGACTGTGTTTTATCCTAAGTGAGTCACACCCCCACTTTATTTATATTTTAACTATACAATGCAAAATTAATCAAAATTAATATTTCCAATTAGCTATAGCTAATTGGGAATGTTACAGTCTCCCCCAGCAAAACGTTGCTTGTCCTCAAGAAACTGTAATGATGGATGCTGTAAGATCTGCTCACCCTCCCAAGTGGCATCCCCATCCGGCAAATTCCTCCATCTCACTAGGAACTCCCGGGCTGTCCTGCTCCTCAGTTGTCTCTCCCTGGTGTCAATAATGGCCTCTGGCTGCAGCACCAAGTGTCCCTCATCATCTGTAGGTGGAAGCTCCTTTGTCACTGTCACCTGTTGTCCCAGTGCCTTCTTCAGGCATGATACGTGAAAAATATTATGAATCTTGTTGCCCTGGGGCAGCTCCAGCTCATAAGCAACCTGTCCTACTCTGCATATCACCCTGTACGGACCGTAGAAGCGTGGCTTGAACTTCTCAGTGCCTTTCTGCTTCAGCGTGGACTGTCGGTACGATTGTAAGCGAAGGTAGACCAAATCCCCTACCTCAAAATGCCTCTCTACTCGGCCTCTGTCTGCATATAGCTTCTGTTGGTTCTGTGTTGTAGCCATGTTGTCCTTGAGAGCTCGAAGGATGTCCTGACTCTCTTCGATCCAATCCTTGGCTCTAGGACCCTGGGTGGCACCAAACATCATGTCAACAAAAGATAGAGCATGATATCCATACAATGCATAAAATGGAGACATACTGATAGATATGTGATGAGTGTTGTTGTAGCAGTACTGCCCTAAGTGCAGCCACTTCAACTAGGCCCTCTGCTGCCCACTGACATAGTTGCGCAAGTAGCCCTCCAGCCACTTGTTCACTATCTTGGTCTATCCGTCCGTCTGAGTATGGTAACTAGTGCTCGGTGTCAACTTTGTGCCCACCAAACAAAAGAGCTCCTGCCAAAATCCGCCCATGAAGCGGTTGTCCCTGTCACTGACGATGGTCTTTGGGAGACCATGCAACCTGAAAATGTCCCGAAAGAATAGCTCTGCCACCTGTGCTGCTGTGTAATGTGCGGATATAGCAAAGAAGTGAGCATACTTCGTCAGTCGATCAACGACTACGAATATGCAGTCCTTGCCCTGCACCGTGGGCAACCCTGTGATGAAGTCCATCGAAATGCTTTCCCATTTCCCCTCTGGTATGGGAAGGGGCTGCAATAAACCTGCCGGATGGTTCATCTCCCCTTTGTTGCGCTGGGAAACCTCGCACTCCCTGACATGTTGGAGTACGTCCTCCTTGAGGCCCTTCCAAGAGAACCTCTCCCTGATGGCCCTATAGGTTTTGGTAAACCCCTGATGGCCTGATAGTGGTGAATCATGAGAAGCCTGCAATATCTTCTTCTTGAGCTGAGAGCCCTTAGTCAAGAAGATCCTGTCCCTGTAATAGATGATCTCATCCATCACCCTGTACCTGTCATCCGTCACCTGCCCATCCAAGATCTCACAGGCAAAACGATCCTTGGAGTACTCCACCAACAATCGAGCCCTCCAATCCGTGTCTATGCTCATCAAGGACAACGTGGCTGGTCTGCGTGAGAGTGCATCAGCTACCACGTTGTTCTTCCCTTTGACATACTCGATGTCAAAATCGTAAGCCTGGCTCTTACTGACCAACTTCTGCTGCCTCTACTGCAACTGCTTATGCTCTAAGAAAAATCTGAGGCAATTGTGGTCTGTCCTCACCCTGAACCTATTTCCCACCAGGAACTGCCGAAATTTGGCCAATGCATGCATGATGGCCAACATCTCCTTGTCGTATATGGCATACAACTGCTCATGTGGTAGGAGCTTCCGGCTCTCAAAAGCTATAGGGTGGCCTCCCTGCATCAAAACCGCACCTATCCCCACTCCCGACACGTCAAACTCCAAAACAAAGGGCTGCGTGAAGTCTAGCAATGCTAACGCTGGACAGCTGCTCATCACCTCCTTGAGCCTGTCAACAGCCCTTTGCGTTGTATTGGTCCAACTGAATGCCCCCTTTTTGGTCAGATCTGTAAGGGGTGCGGCAAGTTGGGAAAATCCCTTGACAAACTTCCTGTAGTAGGTGCAGATACCAACAAACCCGTGAAGTTCCGTCACATTCTTCGGCTCTGGCCAATCCCTAATGGCCCTGATCTTCTCCTCGTGGACCCTCACTCCGTCCACTCCGATGATGTGCCCCAAATAGAGCATCTCAGTCAACCCGAATTCGCACTTGGAGAGTTTAGCATAGAACTGTTGCTCCTCCAAGATACGCAATACTGCCTCTGTGTTGGAGATGCTCCTCCCAAATCCCGTTGTTTATCAATATGTCGTCAAAAACACCAGTACACACTTCCTCAGATGACTGCGGAAAATGTGGTTCATACACGACTGGAAGGTGGTCGATGCATTGGTTAGCCCGAAGGGCATCACCAAAAACTCGAAATGGCCATAGTGACATCTGAAAGCAGTCTTGGGAATGTCCTGCTCCCTCACGCGAATTTGGTGGTACCCGGATCTCAAGTCAATCTTCGAGAAGAACTGTGCTCCTCTCAACTCATCCATCAGCTCGTCAATCCGTGGAATAGGGTACCTGTTCTTCATCGTCTTCTTGTTCAGGGCCCTGTAGTCAATGCACATCCTCAATGTGTCGTCCTTCTTCTTCACCAGAACTACTGAAGAAGCGAAAGGACTAGTGCTAGGCCGAATGTGTCCAAGAGCCAGCAACTCATGGATAGCCCGCTCAATCTCGTCCTGATAGGCCTTGGGGTACCTATAGGGGATGGTGATGACGGACTGTATGCCCTGCTCCAACTCAATAGTGTGCTCAAATCCCCGATCCGGTGGTTGTCTTGGCAATATCTTGCCAAGTACCATAGCATACCTGTCAAGAAGGGTCTGCACCTCTAGGTGCATGGCCTGCCCTGTCAACCCTGCCTCTGAAGCACACAGCTCTACTGCCCACTCTATATCTCCCTTCCGGAAGGCTGCCTCCATTCGGTGACCTGAGACTGTCTGAGGTGGATAAGTATGCATGCCCCGTATCTTCTCGTGCTTCCCTGTCTTCTTATCATCCCACTCCATCTCCAAGGCCTCCCAGTCCGTGGTGACCTTGCCTAAATTAAGCAGCGACTGCACTCCCAATATCACGTTGGTGTCTAGAATGTTCACCACGAAGAAATGGTCAGTCAGTGTGTAGGTACCCATCGTCACGGCCAATGCTGGAACGTATCTGGTACACTACATGGTCTGGTCCCCTAGAACCAGCACTAAAAACCCATCAAAACTCTCTGTCAGAATGCCTCTCCGCTCTACCATCTGTGCATCAATGAAGTTGTGGGTCGCCCCACTATCTACTAGTACTGACACTCGCTGCCCTCGCACCGTACCTCGGACACGTAGTGTCAAATACTTGGGAACTCCTCACAAGGCTGCAAGAGCTCCTCCGGTAGGTGCGAAAGATGCACCCCCTGCTCCTGGTGGTGGGGGTGGCAGATGATCCTTCCTCTGCGCTGCATGGCTCCCCCCTGCACCTATGTCGTCATACTCATCCTCTTCTCCATTGCTCTCAAAGAAGACCTAAATATAATGTGCCTTGCCTGCGGCACAACGGTGTCCTGGTGCCCATGGCTTCTGGCAGGTGAAACACAGTCTCTTCTTCCTCAGATCCCTCCTAGTCTCATCATCTACCGGTCCTCTGCTCTAGGTCTCCTTTGGAGGCGGAGTCCTCACGTCCCTCCCCTTGGGCTGGAATGTCGTCCTTTGGGGGTAAGGTGCCCTGGTCCGGGGTAAAGCATCCTATAAATCTCTAGTCCTGCCAACTGCATCATGAAGTGTGGTTGGCCTAATGGACCGGACTAATCCCCGAAGAGGCTCTGCTAACCCGTCAATAAACATGTAGATCATCCGTGCTGCCGATAAATCTGGCACCATCACTGAAAGTCTCAGGAAATCTGAGATGTATGTATCTGGACTCCCGGTCTGCTTGAGCTTCATCAGCTCAACAAAGTGCTCCTCCGGATCCCTTCTATCAAACCTCTCTATCAACCTTCGGGTGAACTCGGCATAAGCTGTCACTGTCAAGTGCTCGAGCATAACCATCCCGTGGAACCACCAATCTTGGGCCTCGCCATCTAGATGCAGCGCTGCCACCTTGATGGCCTCTGTCTCCGCCATCTGGTTGAGCTGGAAATATATATCCAGCTTCTCTACCCATGCCTTTTCCGAACTGCTTGACGAACCGTCAAAAGTTGGCAAGTGAAACCTGCCCATAGTGCAATGCATATCTTCGTCCTGAGAATTCTTGTTCCCCCTGTGATGATAGCGGGGTCTACTGTCCCGCTTGAGCAAGAAAAAATTGTGAAATGTGAGTGCATCTCTGAACTCCTGTCCATAGGCCTGGTACTCGACAAAGTAGTCACCCATGTGGGCTAGCTCCTGCTGCTGCTGTGCTCCCACCCCTGTATCTGCTGCCAGAAAAGTGGGCATCGTGGAGTGTGGGGGTGTATGGCATGCCACCTACTGTGCTGCGAAGTGCCCCTGCAAATGATGGGACGTACCCTATCCCTCTCCAATATGGAAACCCCTCGGAGTTTCACGCTGTCTGGGCTCCGCTACCGTGAATCTCTGCCCCATCTCCTCTATCCACCTTGACAGATCCTGTACTGACTTGAGGAGCATTTCCCCAAACTCCTTCGCGGCATCTCTATCATCTGCCATCGGTTCCTCCTACTCTGCGTCCACTACTGGAGCACAGTCACCCTCTCCGTAGGTGATTTGCAACCTGCGCTCTTGGTCACGGTACTTCCTACCCTTGTAGCAAATGTACGGCTTCTCGTTCGGTGTCATAGACGACTTGCTCCACAGGCTGAGCCAGGTCTATGAGCTCTGATACCACTGTAATATCTCGAAGGGAAATAAACAGCAATATAAAGCACACAAACAAGGTACACAGCAACTAGAGACAAACCACGAGACAAAATACACAATATGGAGAACACTGAGCCATTTTATTAATACTGAGAAATAAGAAAAGTACAAAGGTGATCAGAGTGATGGCACCTCGACTTGCTCAAGGAAAGTGTAGAAATACTCTCAGGACAATATGTGGAATGGTTGCTCCTTCGATCAACTGCGTAATCTCCAAGCTGCTGGAAAATGCTGTCGTGCTGCTGCAATTGTTGGAATGAAATGAGTCTTTGGGGCTGCTCCCCAACTCGGAAAACGCTGAAACTCTGGGAATGGCCTCCTCTCCCAATACCCAGAAAAGCCCAGAGAGCTTTCCGAGAATGACTAACCCTGGAAAATACCTCTTTTGAGGCACTACGCTATCCCTCAAGGGAAAACGCTGACCCTGAAGGTAATACTACAAAATATGGCCTCTCCCTCTGTAAAATGTCTCCAATAGGTAAGGGTTGATCCCTTCCCTAATCCTTCGGTCTGAATCCACCCAAATCACCTCAATCCGAAACTCTCCCCAATTAGAACTGCGTCCTCCCTCTGCAAGACTGCGTTGTCCCTCCAAGGAATGCTCCTCAATGACTGAAGCTCTGATCTCTCCCTGCAAAATACGGTAGGACTCCTCACCCGAGCAAGCACTCGAAGTCTCCCGGGGCTGAGGTTGGGATCTCCGTATGGAGACACCCGGTGTACTGAACAGTACGTGCAGACTAGCTAAACAACAAGCGTGCTCAATGTCTAGAGACAATCTCCAAAATGCATAATCATCCATGAGAGAAATGAGATAGCCTCTCCTCTATGTATCTTGGGAGAGCCTCCCTCTCTCCTTGGCCCCACCATGCTAACGCTGTCCCTCTTTGGCCCACGCTGCCAACTCATCTGCGCTCGCTGGGCCCACGCTGTCTAAGTGTGTCCCCCTCCCTACGTTGTCTCTTGGCCCACCTTGACCATAACGTTGTATTTCCTAGGGGACTTTAAGGAGTGTGCTTTATCCTAAGTGAGTCACACCCCCACTTTATTTATATTTTAACTATATAAGGCAAAATTAATCAAAATTAATATTTCCAATTAGCTATAGTTAATTGGGAATATTACATTTTTGTTGGGCAAAAAAAGAGACAAAAATTAGCTAATTGGGAATATTACATTTTTGTTGGGCATAAAAAGAGACAGAAATTGAAGGGAAAATAGCACAGATAAGTATGGAAAATTAAGATGTATCTGAATTATATTCCAGATTGGAAGAAGACTTCGCATGCTTGTCAAGTTCAGCATTTGCAAGAGTTTGGTACATTGATACCGCAGCTTCAACTCACGTGAATGGAGTACGGGAATACTTGTTGAGCTATCATGAAGAGTAGATGGATTTCTAGATCACTATGGGAAACAGAACGAAATGTATTCCAGTAGGGAGGGGCACCATAGCGTTTCAGACGGAGGCGGTAACCAGCATCAGAGCCACTGATGTACTGCATGTAGCCAAGCTAGGAATGAATCTAATTTCAGTGTCCCAGTTACAGGACAAGGGATAGGATGTATACTTCATTGGAAGGAAAGTGTACGTCAAACAACCAAGTTGGAAGAAGATGAGACAAATTGGAGCTCAAAGCAACAGACTATATAGATTGCAGCTCGAGTCTCCAATGGCATTGATAGGCAGCAATCTTAGTGGTGAAAAGGATCTGAATGAACTATGGCGCAGGCGAATGGGACACTTACACCATGGAGCACTAAGGATGCTCAGAGACACTGTTACAGGAGTTCCAGTCCTCAGTACCGAGCATGATGATATATGCAGAGGATGTGTCCTAGGGAAGTACGCTAAGGCAAATTTTCCCAGAAGTGACAACAGAGCGAAAGGCATATTGGGATTAATATACTCAGATATTCTGGCCCAATGTCCACAAGAGCTCTTAGCGGTGGCGAATATTGTCACCTTTCTTGATGATCACTCCAAAAAAATCTGGATAGACTTCTTAAAGACGAAGGATGAGGTCTTTTGATCGCTTCAGAGAGTTGAAGGCTCTCGTAGAGAACATGACAGGGAAAAAGATAAAGGTATTGCATTCAGATAATGGTCGAGAGTATACGGACAAAGACTTCATATATTTTTGTGCAAAGGAGGGCATCAAAAGAGAGTGGACAACTCCATATAATCCACAACAGAATGGAGTAGCGGAGCAGGAAAAATAGAACTATTGTTGGGGCAGCAAAGGCTATGTTGTATAACTAGGACTTCCCTAGATTCTTATGGGCACAGGCATGCAACACAGCAGTGTATATTCAAAATAGAACTCCTCACAGAGAATTGGGGAAGAAAATGCCTGAAGGAGTCTTCACAGGGAGAAAGCCGAAAATGAGTTATCTCTAGATATTCGAAAGCGTGGCATATTGTCACATTCCAGACGAGAAGTGTAGAAAACTAGATCAGATTGCAAAAAGGGGGTATCTCGTAGGATATAGCGAGACCTCAAAAGAAAACAAAATCTACATTCCTAGCAGCAGGAAAATTGTAGTAAGACGAGATGAAAAGTTCATGGAAGATAGAGCTTTCAAGAAATCTCGTGAGATGCCAGCAGAAGATCAGTCCGCAGATGTTCCATTAGTCCAATAAGAATAGGGAGTACAGGTAGGAGGACAAACACCGGGATCGAGTACACTGACCAGTACCAGCATTTCCACAGGAGTAGGAGATGCTAGCAGTTCTCAGTAGATGCAACAGCAGGACCAGGAGGAGGAATTGAGGGGGGCTCCTACCACCAATGGTAGAACCAGTAGGGAAGTATGGCAGACATTGAGGGACGCAGAGGAGTTCGTTGGAGCTTCTAGAACCGACAAACGACAGCTTAGGCAACTTGACAGATACCAAGCCTTGGTAGCACAGGTTGAAGAACCTTCCAATTTTCAGGAATTCGTACAACACCAAGTATGGGTGGATGCCATGGTAGAAGAATACAACTCTATCATGATGAACGACGTCTGGGAATTGGTACCTAGACCTGAGGATAGATCAGTTGTAGGATCAAGGTGGATCCACAAGATCAAGTGTGTTGTAGATTGCAATGTAGAGAAGTATAAGGCTAGGTTCGTGGCAAAGGGGTACGCACAGAAAGAAGGAATAGACTATGAGGAAACCTTCGCCCCTATAGCTAGATATACCTCTATCAGATCTGTTATATCCCTAGCAACTCAAATGGGATGGGAGATTCACCAGATGTATGTCAAGACAACATCCTTGAACGAGGTGATAGAAGTGGGGGTGTATATAGAACAACCTGAAGGCTTCGTGACTCATGAGAAGAGAACTCATGTATGCAGACTAAAGAAATCCCTATTTGGGCTCAAGCAAGTACCCAGAGCATGTGAAAATTTATGGGCACGGAAACCCTACTGCTAAATATTGATTTACTTCTCCTACTTGTTTTATTATACACAAGTTATTTAACTGAAAATATTCTGAAAAACATCAAAGTAAACACAACTAGCAACCTACACAGATACAGATCATTTACTGAACATCACGCACATATGACAAAGGAGACACAGATTTTTCGGACAAATGTCCCTGGAAAAACCCAATGCGGGAAAACCGGTGCAACAGATTTGAGGGTTTATTATTTTTAGGTAGCAGTATTCTGAGTACATCTAGGGTGCCATAATCCGACACACCCAACAAAGAAAACCTCGGCTACAGAGAAAAATGTGAGTTTTACCTCACTCCCGCAAGTCCCGTTTGATCCAGATGAGTCACTAGTGAAACCCCAACTAGCTCTATGCAGTCTCTACACTGCCATTGTGTAAGTTTGCATGGCCCTAGCTAAGGGACTGCGTCATCCTTGCTCTGCGCTAATCAGCTTCTCTCAGATTCTGGTTTCAGCTCTGCCATCTTAGAAACCCCAGTCTCCAGTGAATTTCAGACTTTTCCTTGGAGGCTCTACGCTGCCCCTGGGTGGGCCTACGTCACCCTCTCTAGGGGTTGCGTCACACCCTATGATGGTTGTGCTGCCTCCACTGTGTCTTTGTTGCCCTTGCTCTGTGTTCTACTCTTGGTCCTCCGACCAATCACTGTATCCACCCCTCACTGCTTCTCTGAATCACTCAGATATGATCTTCATCTGAACACTGCTCCGTCATAAGAATTCGATCTCTTGGACTCATTGTGTGTATCCTCCAACTGACCGCATCCTTGCTCTGCGCTGATCAGCTTCTCTCAGGTTCTGGTTTCAGCTCTGCCATCTTAGAAACCCCAGTCTCCAGTGAATTTCAGAGTTTTCCTTGGAGGCTCTGCGCTGCCCCTGGGTGGGCCTACGTCACCCTCTCTAGGGGCTGCGTCACACCCTATGATGGTTGTGCTGCCTCCACTGTGTCTTTGTTGCCCTTGCTCTGTGCTCTACTCTTGGTCCTCCGACCAATCACTGTATCCACCCCTCACTGCTTCTCTGAATCACTCAGATATGATCTTCATCTGAACACTGCTCCGTCATAAGAATTTGATCTCTTGGACTCATTGTGTGTATCCTCCAACTGACCGCAAGCCCTTCCTTTATACTTTTCTCGTTGAAAAATCAACGGTCGTGATCTAATCTCTAATCAATAGCTAAGATTAAAATAAGCTTGATCCACGTCACTTAGAAAGTTCTCATCACATGTGTAAATTAATTCACTTTAATTTTTCAATTTCCCTAAGTTAGACTTAGGGTCCCAATTAAAAAATTTAATTATTTGAATAAATTTTGCACCAGATGGAATTTCTCCAAACGCTTTCTGGGTCTTGGATATCTCATCTGTTCTAGCCCTTCCACAATGTTTCGAAGCTAGAGCATATCCGATGCTACCCAAAAATCTCGACACTCCCTCTTAGCGAGGAGTGTGCTCTAGCAATACTTCACCACTGAAGCATCACCCTGATCTCTGGCATCAGTCTCCGCACTATTGATGCTTGGCTGCTGCCCTCCATCCACTGCGTTGTTGCCACTGTATTATTGCCCATGTCATTTCCATTGACACTGCAACATCTATATTGCAGCTCCCTCTCAAATTGTTGCATCATGTTGCCTATAACACTGCCACTGCTAATTGTTGCACTGCAACTCAGTTGTTGAAAAGTAAGCAACTGAAGGACCATCACCCAAAACACTGACAGAAAAGTTAGTCGGGTTGTATCTCATCACTGAATCACCCTCTGCTGCTGCCTTGCGTTGTCTCTCTGAAGCTTTGCGCTGTCTACTGCACTGCACTGCGTAAGCACTGCCGCTGCACTGCTAAAATCCCATTAGCCTCTACATTGTTGGTTCGACGTTGTTGCAGCCTCTCCTGCACTGCTCAAAACTTCAGCGTCCCAGCTCTACCTCTGCTTCTCCATGACCTTCTGCACCCACTGCTCCTGTCATCCTGCTACAGTGTTAAGGCTCACGTAGCTCGTATGTGATCCAAGAGTTTGGGCACCTCAAGGATCCCGCCACAACCATCTGTAGCTTCTCTACAGATCTATATCGCCTCGCCTCTTCTCTCAAGGCACATGAGCACTCATTGCCACATCATCCTCACTAACACTGTTCCCTTTCGTTGTTGCTACCTTGGAATCTGAAGCTTCCTTCTGCTTAGAACAAGTGTTGGCGAAGTGTCCAAGTTCGCCAACATCTGAAACACCGAACCTTCGATATGTCCTTCTTCTTCTTTCCTTGTTGTTGTTGTCCCTTAGATGCTAGGGCTGCATCTTCGTCCTCCTCCTCCTTCACCTTGACACCTTCACTGCTAAATTCCCTCTTGGTCACCCTCCGGATCTCCTCCTGTCGAAAGATAGCCCACATGTCACCCCAATTTGGGAGTTATGCTCTGCCCAAGATGCTTTGGACAAAGGTCTCCCACTCATCGGTGATTGCATTCAGGGCAATCCTCACCATGAGCCCATCATCCGGAGTTGACCCCATGGCAATCAGCTGATCCTGGATAGTCTACAATCTGAAAAAGAAGGGATCGATCTCCTCTCCCTTGTGCATTTGGAACATCTGCATTTGGTTCTCTAGAAGAATCTTCCGTTGGACGGAGCTACCCTGATACAACGTGGTCAAAGTTGTCCACACCTCATTTGTTGTCTTCTTCTTGGCAATGTGTGGGACCACATGATCCTTCACCCCATCAATGATCAAGCGCTTAGCCCATCCCTGATTTTCGTTGAATTTCTTCAGAGCATCTGCATCGGTCGGCACATCTAGGACATTTTCCGCATGGTCTCTTATGTCGTACTCCTCTAGGACTGTCGAGATTCTGGCTTTCCAAATCGCAAAGTTGGACACACCGTCCAACCTATCCTGATCTCTCAGTCCATATGGGGCCATCTCTGCTCAAACAGTCTTAACAGGTACTCTTCTCCCTTCTATTGTTGCTTCACTCAACAGAAGACCGAATCTAGGTTTCTTGGCGCTAGAAACCCTCTAGAGATGCTACTCCCTCTGACAATTGATTTCCCTCCTCGAAATCCTCCGCCAATTCTGTCGAATCAGCCCTCTACAATCACCCTCCTGAACGAGTCTCAAATTTCTTGTCAAAAATCTGTTGAGGGACTGTTTCCCCACTTTGTCACCTTTGCTAAGCATTGTTCTGCATTGACAGACCCGATGCCTCCCCAGCAACTTTTGAAGATCAGAAGCTGCACTTCCAGCCCTGGCAAACTGCACAGCATCTCTCCAACTCGGACCGCATCAACCTTTAGGGCCTGCGTCAACCACTGCGCCAGCCCAGCGTGAGCCTGACAGGCTCTGCGTCACCCACTAGGGCCTGCGTCAACTCTGCGTGAAAAGATAGGCTCTGCATCCCTTCTGTTGGGTCTGCATCCCTCCTGGTGTTCCGTTGCCTTCTCCCAAATCTGTGTTGCTTCAGTTTCCCTTCCTGCAACAAAAATCTTCAACCCCTTTGCTGATGGTTCAGCTTGATCTGCAATGCTCTGATACCATGTCAAAATTTCTGAGCACAGAAACCCTACTGCTAAATATTGATTTACTTCTACTTGTTTTATTATACACAAGTTATTTAACTGAAAATATTCATAAAAACATTGAAGTAAACACAACTAGCAGCCTACACAAATACAGATCATTTACTGACCATCACGCACATATGACAAGGACACGCAGATTTTTTAGACAAATGTCCCCGAAAAAACCCAATGCGGGAAAACAGATGCAGCAGATCTGAGGGTTTATTATTATCAAGCCGCAGTATTCTGAGTACATCTAGGGTGCCATAATCAGGCTCACCCAACAATTAAAACCTCGGCTACAGAGAAACAAGTAAGTTTGACCTCACTCCCACAAGTCCCAGCTAATCTGAATGAGTCACTCGTGAAACCGTAGCTAGCTTTGCGCAGTCTCTACGCTGCCACTGCATAAGGCTACGTGGCCCTGGTTGAAGGATTGTGTCACCCTTGCTCTACACTGATCAAATTTTCCCGCATTCTGGTTTCAGTCGTGTCGCTTAGAAACTGCAGTCTCCAGTGAATTTCGGACTTTTCCTTGGAGGCTCTGTGTTGCCCCTACGTGCGCCCTTCGTGGGCCTGCGTTATCCTCTCTAGGGATTGCGTCACACCCTCTGATGGTTGCACTGCCTCCACTAAGTCTCTGCTGCCCTTGCTTTGCGTTGTACTCTTAGTCCTCCGACCAATCACTATATCCGCCCCTCACTGCTTCTCTGAATCACTCAGATCTGATCTTCATCCGAGCACTGCTCCGTCAGAAGAATTCAATCTTCTATACTCACTGTGTGTATCCTCCAACTGACCCCAAGCCCTTCTTTATACTTTTCTCGTTGACAAATCAACGATTGTGATCTAATCTCTAATCAACGGCTAAGATTAAAAGAAGCTTGATCCACGTCACTTAGAAAGTTCTCATCAAATGTGTAAATTAATTCACTTTAATTTTTCAATTTCCCTAAGTTAGACTTAGGGTCCCCATTAAAAAATTTAATTATTTGATAACTTTTGCACCAGATGGAATTTCTCCAAACGCTTTCTAGGCCTTGGAGATCTCGTGTGTTCTAGCCCCTCCACAAAGTTTCAAAGCTAGAGCACATCCAATGCTACCCCAAAATCTCAACAGAGCATGGTATGGTCGGATTAATAGTTACTTGCAGTAGTTGGGATTCATAAAGAGTGATGCAGATCCCAATCTCTACCATCTGATGGTGGAGAATAAGTGACTCATTCTAGTGTTATATGTATATGACTTATTTCTTACAAGGTCATCTAGGCTTATAAAGGACTGCAAGAAGAATCTTGAATCAGAATTCGACATGAAGGATATGGGGTTGATGCATTATTTTCTATGGTTGGAAGTTTGGCAGAAAAATGGAGAGATCTTACTTGGACAAGGAAGATATGCTACAAAGATTCAAAATGCAGGATTGTCGGCCCATGGTGACACATATGATCACCAACTGGAAGAATATAGATGCATCAGGAGACAAGGAAGTAGACCCCACCTTGTACAGACAGCTCATTGGGTCACTCATATATCTGGTCAACACTAGGCCAGAGATTTGTTTCGCAGTCAACACCCTTAGTCAATTCATGGTGGAACCAAAAAGGGTACATTGGGCAGTAGTTATGCACAATCTCAAAAATGTGCGTGGAACGGTCAGATACGGGTTGAAATACACCTGAGGAGATGATGTCAGATTGAGCGGATTCAGAGATGCAGATTGGGCAAGTAGTTCAGCAGATCGAAAAAGTACCTTCGGGTACTGCTTCAGCGTTGGATCAGGAATGATCTCTTGGTGTAGCGCGAAGCAGAAGTGGGTAGCTCTGCGCTCATCGGAAGCAGAATATATGGCAACCAGCATAGCAACGTGCGAAGTTATATGGCTTAAGAATCCACTTGTGAGCATGTTTAGGAAAAGGATGGAAGCGACCAGTGTTTAATGTGATAATCAAAGTTGTCTCAAACTCTCTGAGAATCCAATATTTCATGATCGGTCGAAATTGCAGTATGTTTTGGAAGTTTGGTAGAAAAATGGGGAGATCTTACTTGGACAAGGAAGATATGCTACAGAGATTAAGAATGCAGGATTGTCAGCCCATGGTGACACATATGATCACCAACTGGAAGAAAATAGATGCATCAAGAGACAGGGAAGTAGACCCCACCTTGTACAGACAGCTCATTGGGTCACTCATGTATCTGGTCAACACTAGGCCAGAGATATGTTTCGCTGTCAACACCCTTAGTCAGTTCATGGTGGAACCAAAAAGGATACATTGGGCAACAGTTAGGCACAATCTCAAAAATGTGTGTGGAACGGTTAGATATGGGTTGAAATACACCCGAGGAGATGATATCAGATTGAGCGGATTCAGAGATGCAAATTGGGCAGGTAGTTCAGCAGATCAAAAAAGTACCTTCGGGTACTGCTTCAGTGTTGGATCAGGAATGGTCTCTTGGTGTAGCACGAAGCAGAAGTCAGTAGCTCTGCACTCAGCGGAAGCAGAATATATGGCATCCAGCATAGCAACATGCGAAGCTATATGGCTTAAGAAGCCGCTTGTGAGCATGTTTAGGAAAAGGATGGAAGCGACCAGTGTTTACTGTGATAATCAGAGTTGTATCAAACTCTCTAGGAATCCAGTATTTCATGATCGGTCGAAACTGCAGCATGTCCCCACAGGAGAACAAGTAGCAAAAGTACTCACAAAGGCTCTAAGAAGAGCTAAGCTCATTCAGTTCAAGGAGCAGATGGGTAAGGTAGAGAACCCGTTTCAGTACCAGAAACAAATGGGTCCTCAGTTGCAGTAGCAACAGATGAGAGGGAGTTGCAGTGCAGATGCAGTAGTTGGCAGCAGTATGCAGGGTCAATAGCAGCATAGATGCAGTTGTAGAGTAGTTGTTGGACAGCAATGCCAGACATCAGCAGCACAGAGGGAGATGTTATAGAGTCAAGGTGATGCTTCAGCAGGTTGTATTACTAGAGTACATTCCACGCTAAGAGGGAGTGTTGATTTCTGGTAGCATCGGATGTGCTCTAAGTCTCAAATTTTGCAGGGGGGCTTAGACAAATGTTTTCCAAAATACCCAGAAAGTGTTTAGGGAAATTCCACTCGAATGAGATTTTATTAAAATAATTAATTATTTTAATGGCAGCCTAACTCGAAACTTAGGGAATTAAAATAATTGAAGTGTATTAATAGAACTACGTGTGAATCTTCTAGAAAAAGACAAAGATCAAGTCAAGTTAATCTTATCTCTAAATTATGTTTTAATTTGGGTCGTTGATTTCTCAACGAGAAAATTATAAGGACTTCGATGGGCATTTGGAAATATAACAGGCAGATACTCACTTGCCCGAGCAGATCGATTTTCTCACTGGTTGAAGTTCAACACGAGAGAATCGAATCAAAGGGAGAGTTGCAGGTTGGAGAGAGAGGGTATCAGCAAGAGTCGGGAGTGCAGGATCAGACCAGAGAAAGCAGCGCAGAGGTTGTGATGCTAGGATTGCGCAGAGGGTGATGCAGTGAGGCAGTAGGGCCTCTCCAGGGTCATAATTTCATTATGGAACGTGGGAAAATTGTTTGTAAAATTTCTCACAGAAATTCCTCTTATATTCTGCAGGTTGTATTTTGTACATGAGATTTTGCTGAAGAATAATAAAGAAACCCTCATTTGTTGCATCAGTTTTCCCACATTGGGTTTTTCCAGGCACAATTGTCCAAAAAAAAATTCATTGCGATTATACTGGTTTTATTATTTTTCCTTGCATTTACTTTCCGCATTATTGTTATTGTGAAGGTTGCAGTAGAATTTATTTCGATATTTACTGTAATAAACCGTAAATAACTTGTTTCTGATTTAAATGTAGAAGAAATAATATCAGTTACTGCAGTTGGGGTTCCATTTAGGAATTTTCACACTTTAGTGATCAATGATGATAAATGTTATATATTGAATTTTGAAAGCTTGAAACTTTGAGATTGATGAATCATGATACTCGATATGTTGTATGTTACGAACTTGTGGACGTGATTCATGAGGATTATAACTTCTAGATGATTAATGTTATATGGTTCAATCCATGTTTTTATGTTTTTTGTATCTAATTCATCATTCAACATGTTTTTGTTGACATATATGCATCAATCAGAAGCGTTTGAAAATGTCGCTCCCCGCTCCTGCTCCCAAGTAACCTTGGTTGCAAACGCAAAAAAAATAAAAAGATAAAAATCAAAGAAACAAAAATTTTGAGTGGGGCAGCCTAATATTCAAGCCTATGGCCATAGTATTGATATGCAATTCATGGTAATCTTAAATTCTTAAAGTAAAAGTGACATTCTCCTTTATATTTCATTTTCATCCTATTACTTAAATTTTTAACATTACAATGAGATGACTCTAGATGTTTGAGAGTGGTTCCAACCTCATTATATTTCATATGGAGAAGTAGAATTTTAGATCTCACTCAAAATCTAGCAAACTCAATTTTTCAGGATTGCAATGTTTCCATTGAATTTTGTCATGTACTAGGGTATGGAACTCGTATTTAATCAAGGTCGCCAAGCCCTTTATGTACCTTGATGTTAGTGATATTGGTTGTCAAAATCCTCTATCATGACGCTACAAAAATGTACCCATCACTCAAACAAAATATTGACTTGACATGCTACGTTTTTTCTATCTTATGTTAATGCTTAGAGGGTGATATTAATGACAAAGATACCAAGATAGGCAATGACTTTGATGATATGTAGGTATTTGTTGTAGCATGATTTTTTTGAATACTAGAGGCCATCTAGAACCCTATTTTATGATGTAATTTCGGTTCAAAGATGGATTGCACTCGATGTTATTTTGCTTATGTGCACCCTTACATACTATATAAATGAGAACTTGTAATTTATGGACCTTACGTTGATGAAGATTATAACTACTAGATGAATGATGTTATATGGTTTAATCCATGTTTTTATGTTTTTTATCACTAATTCATCATTCTACATGTTTTTGTTGACATATATGCATCAAAATATATAAAAATATATATTATATAAAATTCGCTCCTAACCTAGGAGCTTTTGAAAATGTCACTCCCTGCTCCCACTCCCAAGCAACCTTGGGCCCACCCCTTAGAAAATTCCTAGAGCTAATTCCCATCTTAAAGACAAATACTAAAAAATTAAGGAAGAATATCAAAAAGGGAATAAAATGGAGCAAAGTAGCCAAAGGTTAATAAAAAGGCTCCCTCTCAAAGGTCTGCAAAAAATAAATGAAGATTCCTAGTCAAAAAAAGCTAGTTGGACTAGAAACATACCAAATACATCACTTCATGACTTCGAGGATTATTTCATAAGTTTTTCTTACTCCCCTTACACAAATTACATCATTGTTACCTAATCCTGTTGAAATTATGATGTTCTGTGTTGTAACAATCACTTATTACAAAACTTCTTTATGCTACAATATTAGATAATCAATTGTAGATAGAACATAAATCAAATGCACAATAGAAGATAGCCAAGAACAAAATGAGACAGAGAATTTAGATCCAATGACCATGGCAAAACCCACAAGGGGAAAACCCAACCATATTCTTCTTCTATTAGAAATCAATTTTTCAACAGAGATACAGAATACCATGAGAGATCAAGAAAATGAGTAAGTTCATCCAAATATAAACAAGTTGTAGCATGAAGATCATCGGTTGCAGCAGCAGATGCGCACACTGAATCAACCTTCCCTTCAATTGAATCAACACTTTAAAACTGAAGCACTGAATCAACCTTGGCTCACCAAGTTCTACTCTTACTCTCGAAGTCGCTCTCTCACAATCTTCTTCAACTCTCAAGTTTGAATTTGTCTTTCACAATGCACAAGTAGTGAGGGGAGAAGGAATGAGGCACATATATAGGAGCAACGAATCCATGCCATAAAGGAGTAACTTGCATGCCAAGAGAGAGAGAAACATATGCCCATTTAGGAAATGTAACTCATGCCATTAAAAAGGTACACATGCCTTTGTAACTTGTGCCATTAAGAAAGAGAGTGTAGCACATGCATCAAAGAGTACATAAGAGGCATCTTCATAACATGCTTTAATGGGAGCGTAAGAGAGTGTAAGAGGAATCTTTTATGACAGGCTTTTATTGAGTGTAAGAGAGTGTAAGAGCAATAATGAGAGTGTAAGAGAACATTATTGAGAGCCATGATTGACTGATTTGAATATCCTTTTAATAATAATATAATAGTATCATAAGAATAATAATAATAATAATAATAATAATATTTATGATAATATTGATGATTAAGTCGAAATTCAACTATTAGGGTTGCTTGATGATCAGAAGGGATTTTCCATCAACAGTACTTAATTACCAATTGATGCAAGGTGATTTACTATTTTTGGAAAGCCATACTTGAGACTTTCTATTTTTAGAAATTTTAATTTTAGACTTTTAATTTTCATAAATTCATCCCTGAGCTGCCAAATTTTCAACAAATCCTAACCAAGAAACTTAGGAAATACCTTATGTCCTACTCTAAGTACACATGTAAAGAGCATAAGATTGTACCACCATGGTTTACTTAGGCAAGTCATTAAGATTAGCTTATCTTTGCTAGATCAAATTATATATGCTAAGCTACATTACTTCTTACTTGGAGTTTGATTCATCGTGATAGGCTGGGGCACTACACATTGGAGTTCATAGATAAGACCTTGAGATCCATGTACACTACCTTGGGATCCATGACAGCATGGACATTAAATCATCAGGGTGTTCACATCAACTTACGACACTACATGGAGTTTGTGCTATATTGTACTATTGATATCTAGCACATGTGAGGGACATCCTCCTTTCCTTGAGTCCATTTCACACTTGAGGGTTTGTATCAATGTATTATTGAGCTAGTGTGTCACATACATATATGAACACAACTAGATTCCACTTGTTATCTTTCAAATGTTTCTAGAGGCTTCTAACTTGTTTGACCAAGTCAACACTATTGTATCTAGACCCTTCTGGAAGGGGGACACGCTTTTCTATCTCATCTTCCCACACATGTGAACAAATTTGATGTATTTATGACGATATTGGTGGTTTAACCCCCTTTGACCCTCATCTATGAGGTTTTCATTGACCATTTAGTGGAAAGCTCCACTTGTTGAATGTATCAAACAACCTAGAGTGCTCTCACACATGTGGATAAGGAGAAGTTAGGAATTAGTTAGATAACCACTTATTTTAGCACTTGAGTTTGTAGAAACACTTAGTATTGGATGGTTGTATTTGAACACCTCCTCATCTATAAAAGGAGGTTGTCTAGCTCATTTTTATTATTGAAGAATAAAGAGAAGATTGTCTACTATTCATCTTTGGTACTTCTTTCCATTGCGTAAATTTTCCATAGTTTATGAAGGAGATTAAATAGCTTTGAGATCTTGAAGCTAAAAGGGGTTGAGGTTAAGGTTAAAAAAATGCCCAAACAGTATGAGCATTCTATCTTTTGGCATGCTATTTAAATTTTTCTAGACACATTTAATAAAGCATTTGAAAGAAATATCATTTAGGGTTTTGTCATATTACTTCGTGAAATCTAGAAAACAACCTTCTTCACTTAGGTTATTTTTATGAACTTAGATCTAACACTCTTTAGGAACCTTATCTCAGAGTGAAGCTTCTTTCTCAACTACAAAGTGGAAAGGAACTTCTTTACATCACCAAGGAAAGGTCCACAAGGGAAAGGACTCCATGGCCCAATGGCAAGCCATACTTCAGCCTTGTTCTTCAATCGATTTAATTATTTACTTCCATTTGAATTTTTCAAAGCAAGCTACAAATTTCAAGTCTTGTTTTATGATGACTTGCTCTACTCAAAGTTAGAGATTTTTACATTGCTGAATTTTAAATTCGGGTAACCAAAAAGAGAAAAAAAACGACGTAAGGTTTGATGGCTAAATCTCAGCTTAGGTTGATCAAATCCAACAGTATTTTATTTATTACATTTCTTCTTGCTTGGATCTAACTTGTGGTAATGTTGTTCATGTGATACTCTTAAAAACTAAAGTAAGTGTTGAGTATCGATCTTGTGAAGAATTGTTTCTTTTTCAGCACTGATCCCTAAAAATCAAGTAACTCTAAGTGTTCAAAATATTGCTATTTCTATTTGAGTTACTCTTGTGTGCTCAAAACATATGATCATGAACAAATATTGATCTTGCTCCGTTGATAAAAATCTGAAGTCATTGTGCAAGTGTTGAGATGAGTCCATGAATTAAGGGTTTCACTAATAGAATCAATAATTGAAGAGGTGGAACAACATACATATTGAGCATATCACTTAATTTATTTAAATCTGACGTCCATGGCTTGTGTTTCTACCTTTTGTTTTATTTATGTTGACATGGGCATATGACTTGCATTTGCATGCTTCGAAAATCTGATTTTCACAGTCTGATATCACTGATCAAGTCTGGATTGCATAAAGATTTTTAGTTTATAACAGCTTATTAATCTTCATCGCTTAACCTCATCATTTTTTTCTCATTTGGATTAAACCTGAGCATAAAAATTTGAATGACAAAAAAAGTCCACAACTAACAAATGTTTTCTTTTAATATTATTTTAACAATCCTGAAGGAGGGACTCAATTCACATTTTAATGATCAGAGATAACATATTAATAAATGTGGTACACTTGTTTTAAACATTATCAACATTAATCAATTTTTGCATTTTGGATAAAATTGAGGTAATTAGCACTCAAATGCCTTGGAAACAAGTTAATAACACACCGAATGCCCCTTACATGATCCATTTCTTTGGAATAAGTTTCTTTGGAAAAAGTTATCTTTATGAGATTTATGTTCATATTATGCTATGAGAGCCTTTGGTACACACACTCCACAATGAGACTTCAAAAATTTCTCCCAGTTAAGAATATGGTAGTGACATTGGTTCCTGATAAAACGCTGCAACACACATTTGGTACATATCACTGTTCATTTTCCATCAAAAGTTCAGACATCTTGAATTAATCTTTTGAAATCCATTGCCACTGTTTGTATCTCTAGTAATCGTGCAATTTGGGCATATGTTTGAATGAGAACACTTTGTTTGCATTTATAAACGGTAAATTTAGTGTTTTTCAAATCTATTTTACAATGAAAACATGACCAATGAATGTGATTACATAATGAATGATGCCCCACAAGTGAGCATAAATTTTTATATGACATTTACGATCTTTTGAGGTTAATGGTGCGAATTGAATTATTGTAATGCATTCATTGAGCAAGATCTTATTTCTTGTTATGGTTCCAAGCATTCAAAATATGTGAATAAGCATCGTTCATCCAGTGTGGAACAAGTCGACAAAAAGTTGCGATTTAATCCCCAAAACGCGATTTTTTCAGATGGCCTATTAAATCGGCCAACTTTTTGCTGATTTTTTCATTTTTGAAAAAGTCGCGATTTAATCCATAAAGTCACGACTTTATCGGGAGTCGACTGAAAAAGTCGGCATTCCCTCCCAGACCGCGGTTAAGCCGCCAAAAAGGGAAAAATATCAGTCCTTTTTCATTTCGTTTGCTACGATTGAGGGCTGTGGAGAGAGAGGAAGTGTTTGAGCTTTTCCATTGTCCAAGATTTGCTAGTTTTGTGGTGTGGATTTGGAGATTTGTCCACTGCTCAACGTGGGAGATTCAAGGTGCCGATTTGTTGCTGCCAGGTATGTATTTTAATTTCTCTCTTATTCTTTGTTACACAAATGGCTTCTTAAACCTTTCTATAATTCTATTAGTTTGTTTTCTATCTTATTTTTGCTTAGAATCTAGAGTCTAGATTGAATCAAAACTTCAACTTTCAACTTTCAAGAATCAAATGACAAAAATTCAAACCCTTGTTTAATGAATATGTGTGTTCAAGTGAGTGACAAGAGGCATTTAAAATTTAAAATCAACAATTACATTTGTGTTTGTTTCTTATGTGATGGGTGATTTTTAATTTTTTCAATTTTTTTTGTGCCCAGGTTCAAATTCAAGTTCAAAGTTTCAAACAAAATGCCAAGGGTTTTGGACCCTATGTGGGAATATGGTGAACCTGATACTATACCCAAAACTAGGGGTGCCAATAGAATGTATTTGACTTGCACGTTGTGTGGCAAGCATATGTCAGGGGGTGTCAATAGATTAAAATTTCATTTGGGGCAAAATATAGAACTTTGCCCAAATCCATCTCCAGAAATCATCCAAAAGGCCATTAAATCGTTGATGGATAAAGAGGATGGCAAAGACACCAGGGCAGCATTAAAAATCCAACTTGTAGGGGTCTCAAGGGTGGCGGTAAGTGAGAGTGGTTCTTCAACATCACCTTCCATACCCACATGCCCCAACCCCTCAGCGTTCTCATCTTTTTTTGTCCCTAGAACCACACCTGGTGCACAACCTAGCATCAAATCGGAACTTAAAAAAGCTGATGGGTTGGTCAATAAATGTCTTCTATGGAGTGATGTTCCTTTCAAAATTTCCAAGACAAACCCATTCTACCAACCTATGTTTGATGTTGTTGTTGTCGTTGGCCTGAGGTACAAAGCCCCTACCTTTACAGAGTTGAGAGGGCCTCTTCTTCAAGATGAAAAGACTGATTGCACCACTAGATTGGAGGAGTTTAGAGCATCATGGGAACACATTAGATGCACAGTCGTGTCAGATGGTTGGACTAACCAGAAGGGTAGGACCCTTCTTAACTTAATTGTGTTTATGAAATCTATTAATGCACCTGCACACATTAAAGATGCACGTTTATTATGTGAGTTGTTGGACATCTTCATTCAGGAAGTAGGCCCACAAAATGTTGTCCAAATCATAATGGACAATGATGCAAATTATGTTGCAGCTGGCAAGTTGCTTATGGAGAGGTATTCTAACCTGTTTTGGACACCTTCTGTTGCTCATTGTATTGACTTGATGTTGGAGGATATAGGTAACACTCCTCTTGTGAGGGATATTGTTGAATCATCAAAGAGCATAACAAAATTTATATACAATCATGCATTTGTGCTTAGCTTGATGAGAAGATAATCATGCAGGTGGCACATTTGGTTTTACCATGGCTATTAAGAATAGCAAGACAAAAATGCCAGGTAAGCTTCAGTTTGTTTCAACTTTCAAATTTCATAAATCATTGTCTCTTCATCATTTTTGCTTCTCATTTTTCTTTTAACTTGTAGATACTTGGTGGACAAGTTATGGTGGCAGAGTACCCCATCTCCAAAAGCTTGCCATTCGAGTGCTCAGCCAAACATGCAGTTCCTCTGGGTGTGAATGCAACTGGAGTGTATTTGACAAAATACACAACAAAAAGCGCAACAGGTAAAAAAATTCCAAATTAAATTTTTGAATTCATTTGATTATTTTTAATATTTGAATTTTCTAAATACTAATTTACAATCTATGACCCTAATACAGATTGGAATCCCAACGCCTCAAGGACATGGACTACGTCTACTACAATCTTCGATTGTGGGTAACACAACTTCAGAAAATTGTTGATATGGATGCCATCTCATTGGACAATATTGATAACATTGTTACATGGAGGGTCGAGATTGAGAGGTCGACCATGGACTCGATCCCTGATTGGTTAGATATGGATTTAGAGGCACTAGCGACATAGGAGGTAGCAGTTGCAGGGGAGGGAGAGCCAGAGGTAGAGGAGGAGGAGAAGGGTCAGGAGGCAGAGCAGGAGGAGGATGTGGAGGAGGAGGTGACAACATCTAGGATGGGCAACAACAGCAACAAAGGACAGAGGCCACCTCTTTTATTGGCTTCTAGAGGACGACTGAGTCCATTTGTATCCCTAGGGGCAGGGCCTTCTTCCTCTAGAGGAAAAGGCAAAGCCATTCCATATTCCCGTAAAAAGGGCAGAGGATCTCAGTGACTGATTACTTTATGACATGGAGATGACTCATGATATACATTATTATATTTTTTGTTGATATTTTGACTCTTGAGAATTGAGACTGAGACAGGACTCAAGATTCAGGACTTGATTCACTATTTTGATATGTGACGTAACACTAGACTTGATATACATATTATATATTAGCTTTCTTTACATGTTTATGGGGAAATGAATTTATTTGACGTTGTGGATACTTTAGACGCTAAAAAAAAAAAAAAAAAATTAAAAAAAAAAAATTCTACTTTTTTAATTTTGCCGACTTTTTCAAAAAACTTCCTACTTTATCGAGTTTTTCAATTTTTTGACCCTTGCCGATTTAATCCCAACTTCGAATTTTTCCACATTTCATATACTCATTGAAAGCTTGTTCACTTTTGATCTAGTCAAGTTGCAGGGAGGCTAGGACACATGCATCCTCCAAGACCCAAAAATCGTTTTGGGAAATTCCACCCAGAGACAGATTTATTAAAATAATTAATTATTTTCAATGGATGCATAACTCTAAACTTAGGAAATTAAATAATTAAAAAGTATTAATTAAACTGGGTGTGAATCTTCTAGAAAAAGATGGAGATCGAGTCGAGATGATCTGAGCCATTGCTTAGGATTTAATCTGGGTTGTTGAATGTTCAAAAAGAATATTATAGGAAGAGGCTCGATGGGCACTTGGAAGTGACATCGAATTAGAGATCAAGAGATCGATTTCTTGAGAAAGCAGCCCAACAATTGCCTAAGAAGTGAACGAGATATTCCTTGAAGTGAGGGGCAGAGATAGTTTTCGGGTGGAAGTATTCCTAATTCGGCGAATACATCGCAGAGGAGGCAGAGAGATGTGCAGAAGAGGCAGGGCAGAGCTATGTTGGGCAGTGCAAAGCTACGTTGGGTAGCGTAAAGCCACGCAGAGGCAGCGCAGAGCTTTAGAGGGAGTTCGAAGTTTTTCTGACGAGCAGTTGAGATCCAGTACCGGAATTCGGGGTGTGAGACCATGAGGTCAGAGGATCGAGTTTCCAACTAGCAAAAGATCAGCCTGGAGTTGTGATGCAGTCCTTGCAGCAGTGATGCAGTAACTGCGTCGGTGTGATGCAGGGTTGGGCAGGATACCACGCAAAGGGCTCATCTTCAGTCAGAAAAGTACCAGATTCTCGTAGCAGTGTGAGGTTATCTCACTAACTTTCTTGCCAAATTATTCTCTGTATCAAATAGCCAGTAAGGCATCCATGATTGTATTCAAAAACTACTACATAATAATACAAACCCTCAATTGTTGCACAGGTTTTCCCGCATTGGGTTTTTTCGAGGACATTGTCCAAAAATAACGGTGTCGAATGTGTGTTATTTATTTCTTTTGTTGTATTTTGTTTCTGCGGCATTTTTATATTTTTGAAGACTGCAGTGTGTTAGCTTCGTTATTTACCGTAGCAAACAATAAATAATTTTGTTCAGTTATTTAACAAAATACAAGAAACTTAACCAATTGTTGTAGAAGGATTCCAATCATGCAATTTTCACATGGTATCAGAACGCATGTGAAGCAGAGAAGAGCTCAAAAACAGAGCTGAAGAGGGAGCTCGAAGAGCTGCATAGGCAGCAGATCGAACCCCCAGAAGGCTTGCGCGGTCAGTGCAAGGAGGGCAATATTCTCAAGGAAAATTCTCTCTTTGAGTGAGTCTATAGAGAGGAAGATTTTCCAGATCGAGATTTGCCAGGAGCAGAGGGAATCTCGCAGAGTAGATCTTCAACTGGGAAGCAGATTTTCTACAGCATTTTCTAGTGCAGAAAAGCGTCAGAATGGAAGAAGAGCACACTGAGGGAATTCTCACCTCAGAGAATTTCTGGCCCATAAATTCTAATTTCCCATGCAAAGTAGCAGTAGTCAAGTGAAGTTTTGCTCACTCCAGCAGGGAGTGTGTAGAGCCATTCAACAACTGCGCAGAGGGTTAGAGGTAGACTATGACATTTTTTGGGCGTGATGGTAGCAACCGAGCTGAGAGATTGGGATCATTTGGAGGGTGCCTCCAACTATGTGATCTAGAAGGCAAGGATCTCCTTCCTTCTGGATGAGCACGATCTCAAAGCCTTCATCGATAATGTGGTAGTTGTCCCTGCAGATCTGGATCCATTAAAGGCCTACAAGAAGGATATGGCAAAAGCCAAGAGGCTGATCCTCAACGGAGTGAGGGATCACATCGTTTCTCACATATCTAGCAAAGGGACAGCCAAAGAGATGTGGGATGCCTTGGCTACGCTTTATGAGGGATCTTTCGAGCAGAAAGATGTTCTTGTAGGAGAAGATGAGATCGCAAAAGGGGAAGCGCATAGATTCGTTCCTTTCCAAGCTTCAGCAAGTCCGAGATCAACTGGAAGTTGTAGGGTCAGTGCCTCATGCTACAAGATGGTGAGATTGGCCATGAATTTCGTCTCAGAAGAATGGCAAGTCTTCGTCCAGAGCATTATGGGCAGAGAAAGATTGTCGGATTAGGAAGGGATGTGGGCTGCCCTTCAACAAGAAGAGATGAGGCGAGACTTAGTAAAGTGCAAACTTGATGGAGCGGCAGTGGGACGAAGCCCAGGGAGGAGGAGGAGAATGCAGCCCTTGCATCAAAGGGGCAGCAGGGGTAGCAGGAGCAGTAGAGGCAGAAGAAGGACATCTCGAAGATCAAATGTTTTAGGTTGGGTCAACTTCGTCACTACGCTACCCAGTGTCCTCTCAGAAAGAAGGACAAAGAGGAGAAACATGATCAGCAGGTTGCAACCGCTGGGATCGAGGAGGAGTTTTCCATGATTGCCCACATACCTCCAAAGGAGAGGCGGGGTGATCTAGCACTGTAGTTCGAGAGAGCTGCAGATGGGCAGGATCCTTGAGGAGTCCACCTCTTGGATCAATACCTTGTTACAGGAGCCCATACCAGAAGTAGAAGGACGGACCAGTGTTAGTTGGTGCAGAGGAGTGCCGGAGTGACAGTTGCAGTGGCTAGAAGCGCCAGAGACTAAGCAATGTTGAGCAGAGTTGGAAATAGTGTAGTTGGCACACTGCAGAGTCAGCAGCAGCGCAGAGGCTTCTGACGGTCAACGCAGAGACTAGCAGCAGCCAGATCTCAAGTGAAAAATGCATCATATTGAATATTGTTGGTTCAGTATTTTGGATGTTTTTTTGTTGCAATAGCAGCAGAGTTGCAGTGCAGATGCAATTGGCAGGAACATGCAGGGTCAGCAGCAGCACAGATGTAGCATTTGCGCAATGGTTGGTGGGCAGTGATGTCAGACATCAACAATGCAAAGGGAGATGATACAGAGTCAGGGTGATGCTTCAGCGGGATGCATTACTAGAGCACATTCCTCGCTAAGAGGGTGTGTTGATTTCTAGTAGCATTAGATGTGCTCTAAGCCTCAAAATTTGTAGGGAGGCTAGGACACATGCATCCTCCAAGACACAGAAATCGTTTTGGGAAATTTCACCCAGGGACAGTTTTATTAAAATAATTAATTATTTTTAATGGATGCCTAAGTCTAAACTTGAAAAATTAAAACAATTAAAGGGTATTAATTAAACTGGGTGTGAATCTTATAGAAAAAGACAGAGATCTAGTCAAGATGATTTGAGCCATTGATTAGGATTTAATCTGGGTCGTTGAATGTTCAACAAGAAGATTACGAGAAGAGGCACGATAGCGACTTGGAAGTGACATAGAATTGGAGATCAAGGATCGATTTCTCGAGAAAGCAGCGCAGCAGCTGCCTGAGAAGTGATCGATAGATTTCTTGCAGTGAGGGGCAACGATAGTTTGTCGGTGGAAGTATTCCTGATTCGGCAAATACATTGTAGAGGAGGCAGAGAGAGGTGCAGAAGAGGCAATGAAGAGCTACGTTGGGCAGCGTAGAGCCACACAGAGGCAGCACAGAGCTTCAGAGGGAGTTTGAAGTTTTGCAGAGGAGCAGTTGAAATCCAGTACCGAAAGTCAGGGTGTGAGACCAGGAGGTTAGAGGATCGAGTTTCCAGCCAGCAAAATATCAGTCGAGAGGTGTGATGCAGTGCTTGCAAAGTGATGCAATGACTATGTAGGTGTGACACAGAGTTGCATAGAGACCACGCAGAGGGGTCATCTTTAGTCAAACCAGTACCGGATCTTCACGTACCAATGTGAGGCTATCTCACTAACTTTCTCGCCAGCTTATTCTCTGTATCGGATAGCACGTTCATATTCAAAAACCACTGCATAATAATACAAACCCTAAGTTGCTACATCGATTTTCCCACATTGGGTTTTTCCGAGGACATTGTCCAAAAATAACGATGTCATTTCTTTCCTGTGTTGTATTCTGTTTCTGTGGCATTTTTATATTTGTGAAGACTACAGTGTGTTAGTTTCACTATTAAATGTAGCAAACAGTAAATGATTTTGTTCAGTTATATAACAAAATAGAAGAAATTCAACCAGTTCCCGTAGAAGGATTCTAATCGTGGAATTTCCACAATATTCACGAGCTTGCACTTCCATTTCTTATCAAAAAGGGGGAGTAGAATTGATAAATCATCTTAGTCAATATAGACTAAGTGATTACCCATTGCTACAACTGACTAGGCTAGATTGATCAGTAAGGATTCTTTCCTAGTCTAGGGTAGTTTGCTTGCTTCATCTTAAGTATGGGGCAAGGCTACTAAGGTGATAGTGAGTAGCTTGCCTCTTTTTCCTCTATGCTCTCCTATTTGGGGTTAGGACTTTTCTTCTAGAGAGTGTCTAAGAGATAATAGTACCCATCAGGGCCATCACCATGGATTTCAATAATTTATATATGAACTTCACTAAGAAAGAGTAAAAACATACCCTCAAGAAGCTTGGATTTGATTCCCTTGAAATTGTTAGCTCTTACTCGGTATGATGAAGTTATCAAAGAAAATTTATTCAGGCATTATTTGTTGAGAAATCTTAAGGGCAATGATTAGAGTGATTTCTCTTTCTATGATAACTGCTTGTCATGTATTTTTACTTTTTCTTACTTATTAGCTTCTTCGGTTATTATTATGTTTATATATAATCAAACAGCTACCAAAACAAGAAGAACAAGAACACGAAATATAGGCTACAAGACAGTGCCAAAACCTCTCCTCTTGAGAGGAGAGCCCCTTAAATATTTTCTCGTCCTTATAGATCCTTCAATTGACGAATTCCAAGACCCCTAGACCAAGACCAAGACCCTCTAAGGCCAAGTCCACCCTTTCCAGATGATGTGCTTTCCTTGTTCAAGTTAAACCCAGTCAAATCTCTTCCAGTAGCACAACTTCGACCCCCAGCTACATAATTTCGGCCTCCACTGCAGACATGAAATTTTCGGCCCTCTTGCAGTTGTTGTTGCCACACGTGTGAGTTTCTTTTAGCCTCTCGGGACTAGCTAAGACCTTCGCTTTGCTTTCTCTGACTTTTGGAGCTTGTGGATGGCTTCTTGTGACGTTCACTTGAACTTCTTGGCTTCTCTCCTTCAAGATCAAACTTGTAGAGGAAAACCCTAGATTTGTTACAGAAACACTAGTCGTCCTTCCCACGTGTGAGAGAGAAACAGCCCAAAATCAAGTCTTCTTCATCCTCTTCCTTCATCGTTGCCTTCTTCCTCTTCCTCCTTCGCTTGTATGAGTGAGGGATGAATGTGCTTCAAGGAGGTCAAGTTTCCTCCTTTATATAGGCTTCTCAAAGGTGGACATGGCTCCTCAAATTAGGTCGACTTGCCAGCTGCTAGGCCGACTTGATCTTGGAGGGTATTTGACACTTTTAAGGACAAAAATAATTTCCTTTAAAAGTTACAATGTGCCTAAAGGGGTCTTCCATTTATGACAGTGACTCTTTTGACTTCTTGACCTAGGACAAACCCTAGAAGCACTCAATGGGTGCTTGACCTATAAAATAAAAGACCTTGAGAATGAAACCCATGCTCCAAAAATAATAATAATAATTTTCCTTCATTTTACAATATACAAGAATCAAAAGTACATTTCATATTTATGAAGACTAAACCTAGTTACACATTTTTCAACACTCCCTCTTAACTAGGGAAGTATTCATAAATGGTACATTCTGTATAGCATCATGTCAACCAGCATTGTCATATAGCAAGGCATTGATTAACAACTCTATCTCTCCACAAGATCAGAGCACAATGTTGTTGTGACCAATGATTTATAGACACCATCATCATTGTCTCTCAAGGTAGATACTCCACCCGGGTGTTCACAGAGTATGACCTTCCTTGGACTATTCTTATATTGGATAGCTAGTCCTCAAATAATATCGGTCCAAGACTACTCTTATCTTGGATGCCCTACCTCATCCTCAAAGAGTATCGGGTGCCAGATGCTTACCAAATCCTCCATTTTGTCTTCCCAAGTGAAGACAAGAATGATGTGCATATCTCTCCCTCTCAACCATGGAGGGATACATCAACCAAACCAAGCTTGTCTCTCAAATATACAAGCTTCTTATTAGGAAGAGATTTTCTCAATATGTCAACTACTTGCTCATTGGTGGAGATATATTGTAGCTGCAACACACCATCTTGTACAAGATTTTGAATATAGTTATACTTGTTGTTGATGTGCTTTGTCTTTCCATGAAATATTGGGTCTTCAGACAATCGTATACAATCGGTGTTATCATAATGTATCACTATAGAGTCCATTGGTCCTTCAAACAAGTCGAATAGTAGCTTCCTCAACCTGACTGCTTCTCTGCTTACTTCACATGTTGCAATATACTCGACCTCAGCACTACTCAAAGAAACTATCTTGCTTTCTTCTTATCCATGAGATCATGGAGGATCCCAAACTGAAACATCCTCTTGTAGTGCTTCTTCGGATCTTCCATCTTGCTCACTGCCCCCCCAGTCGGAATCTGTATATCCAATCAAGTGGACATCATTCCTCCTGTGATATTTCAGGTAGGAGTGGATAGTTCCTTACAAATATCTCAGTATATGTTTTGTTGTTATCCAATGATCATGCTTTGGCTCCACTTGGAATTGACTGAGAAAATTTACTGCAAAACATATATATGGTTGTATATTCACCAAGTACATCAATGAGCCAATCAATTGTTTATACTTGGAAGGATCCACATGGCTCGATTCGGAACTCCTTAGTCTCTTCAAGTTTGTGATCATCAGGGTTGTCATTAGTTTAAAATCCATCATGTTAAACTTCTTTAACATCTTGATCACATACTTCTCTTGACCTAGATAGCTCTCATCAGGTCCTTTCCAGACTTCCAATCCCAAATAGTAGTGCATCAGCCCCGGATCCTTCATGTCAAATTCTGCAGCTAGTTGCCTCTTACATTCTTCAATTCAACCATCCACACCTGTCAAGAGAATATCATCCACATACATAAGAATGATTACCGGCTCTCCCTTCACAACCTTAATATAGAGATTTGGATCAACATAACTCTTTGCAAAGCCTAATATTTGTAGCTATGCCTCCATCGTAGCATACCATGCCCTTGGTGCTTGCTTGAGGCCATATAATGCCTTCTTTAATCTGCAACCATGTGCCTTTTTGTCTTTAACTTTGAATCCCAAGGGTTGTTCTATATAGACTTCCTCATCAATTGTGTCATTCAGGAATGCAGTCTTGACATCCATTTGGTGGATGTTCCATCCCATCGATGTTGCCAAAGGGGCCAACAAACGAATAGTATTAAACCTTGTTGTTGGAGCAAATGTCTATTCATATTTGATGCCTTCTTGTTGAGAGAAGCCCCTAGCCATAGATCTTGCTTTATATTTATCAATGCTTCCATCTGCAAGATGTTTGATCTTATAGATCAACTTGGAAGTTACCACAAATTTCTCTTCAGGCCTAGGTACGATCTACCAAATTCCATTCATCATTATAGATTGATATTCTTCACTCATGGCATCCTTCCATTCTTGGTGAGTGACAACTTCTTTAAAAGTGGATGGCTCGGATTCTAGTAGTTTTCTCATGTAGGTTGCATACCCAGAACATCGTTTGGGCTTCTTGCTTTCCTTGAATGTACCTTGAGCTGCTCCATGACCTTCTGCATCTAGAAGTGTAGACTCCAACCAGTTAGGGATTTTTCTAGATTCGGGGATCGCCATTGGTTTCATAGGTTCATTGGGACCATCATCTTCATTATTTGATTCCTCGTGCTCCCTACTAACTTCTTCTTCGAATACAGCAAGTTCTTCATCATTAGATTCCATAGGAAGATCCTTTGATTTCTTGAATGCAATACTTTCGCCAAATATCACGCCTTGGTTGACTTCTATCCGGTGTCCTTCCTTTATGTAGATCCTATAGGCCTTAGAAGAATTGTTGTAGCCCACAAATGTTCCCTTCATGCCTAATGCATCTAACTTCTTTCTCTTGTCTTTAGGTATATGAATGTAGACAGGACAGCCAAAAATCCGAAGATGATCCACGGTAGGTTTCTTCCCAGTGAACACTTCTTTGGGAGTTTATTATCTAAAGACCTATAGGGACTTCGATTTTGTATGTATACAGTTGTCTTTGTAGCTTCACACCACAAAAATTTCTATAAATCTTGATCATGTATCATTGCTTTTACACTTTCTTCAATGGATCAATTCTTTCATTCTGCAACTCCATTTTTTTAGGATTATATGGGACTATCGGCTCCCTCTTAATCCCAGACTCCTTACAGAAAGCGATGATTTCCTAAGATGTATATTCTCCTCCATTATCGGATCTTAATATCTTGATTCTTCTCTCTGTAAGGTTCTCTACTTCAACTTTGAATTCTTGAAATTTGATAAATACTTCACCCTTGGATTTCATTAAGTAAACCCAAGTTTTCCTTGAATGATCATCTATAAATGTGACATAACATAGATGGCCTCTAAGGGATTTAGGAGTTATAGGACCACAAACATCGCAATGAATAAGTTCCAAGATTTCTTTTGACTGTGAAGCACTCCTTCCAAATGGTCTCTTGGTGTTCTACCCAATGCACAACCCTTGCATACTCCTCTCTAATCTTCTTTCAGTTCAGGGATTCCATCTACTATTGTGTTTAGGGTTGGAAGGATTTTGAAATAGAGATGACCTAATCTTCTATGCCAAAGTTCACATGGGTTGATTTCAATGTGAACTAAAGCTTGACTAAGAGGAGATAGCAACCTGTAAAGTCTTCCTTCAAGAATCCCAATTACTCTAGCATTTTCTATGCTTGAGCTTTTACCCCATACTACAACTTTTCCATCAATGAAAGCCACTCTATCACCTTTATCTTCTAAACTTGAAATTACCCCATAGTACAACTTTTCCATCAATGAAAGCCACTCTATCACCTTTATCTTCTAAACTTGAAATTGAGAGTAAGTCCTTATGCAAACCTGGAATAAATAGGATATTGTTGCGATAAATACTGCCTCCATTTTCTGGATCCATTGAGGTTGATCCAATTCCCCGCACAAGATAGCTCTTATTATCTCCAAGTTCTACTGTGTAAGAAGACTTTCCTTTTGATAGTGTCTTTAGTTGCTTGTATGCCTTGATGCTCCACTGTCGATCACCCAAATGCTCTCATCTTGAAATGTGACTATGAGTGCTAAGAAGAGTCCCTCGTCTTTTGTCTTGGTCACTTCCTTCTTTGGAGTAAATAAGAGATTCCATGCTTCTTTGATACCTTCCTTGAGGTGGCTTGCTACCTTTAAACACTTCTTGAGAAACTTCTTCAACTTAGTAGAGATCTTCATGATGCCCTTAGCCAACCTTAGCTCTGATACCATTTTGAGAAATCTCAAGGGCAATGATTAGAGTGATTTATCTTTCTATGATAATTGCTTGTGATGTATTTTTATTTTTTCTTACGTATTAGATTTTTTGGTTATTATTATAATTGTATATCATCAAATAGCTACCAAAACAAGAAGAACAAGAACACAGAATATAGGTTGCAAGCCAAGGCCAAAACCTCTCCTCTTGAGAGGAAAACCCGTAAATCTCTTCTCTTCCTTATAGATCCTTCAATTGACAAATTTCAAGACCTCTAGACCAAGACCAATACCCTCTAAGACCAAGTCCAACCTTTTCGGATGATGTGCTTTCCTTTTTCAAGTTAAACACAGTCAAACCTCTTCCAGTAGCACAACTTCGACCCCCAGCTGCAGAATTTCGGCCTCCACTGCAAACCTAAAATGTTTGGCCCTCTTGCAGTTGTTGTTGCCACACATGTGAGCTTCTTTTAGCCTCCCCGAACTTCCTAAGACCTTCGCTTGGCACATGTGAGAGAGAAACAGCCCAAAACCAAGTCTTCTTCATCCTCTTCCTTCTTTGCTACCTTCTTCCTCTTCCTCCTTCGCTACCTTCTTCCTCTTCCTCCTTCGCTTGGATGAGTGAGTGATGAATTTGCTTCAAGGAGGTCGAGTTTCCTCGTTTTCTCAAAGGTGGACGTGGCTCCTCAAATTAGGTCGACTTGCAAGTTGCTCGCTGCCAGGGCGACTTGATCTTCGGGGGTATTTTGACACATTTAAGGATAAAAAAAAAATTACAAGTTACAATGTGCCCAAAGGGGTCTTCAACTTATGACAATGACTCTTTTGACTTCTTGTCCTAGGAAAAACCATAGAAGCACTCAATGGGTGCTCGACCTATAAAATAAAAGACCTTGAGCATGAAACCCATACTCCCAAAATAATAATAATAATTTTCTTTCATTTTACAATATACAAGAATCAAAAGTACATTTCATATTTATGAAGACCGAACCTAATTACACATTTTTCAACATTATTGCCCAATTTAATTTCATATAAATAATGGACAAACCCCTCAAGAGATCCACCATGATTTGCAGATGATCCTATCTGAGCATCAATAAGTATTTGACCCACCATGTGGCTTACCATCTTCACATGGTGAGCATGACCATAGTATCCCCTTGGTTCCAAATAGTCAACCACCCAATGTGTGTCCTTATAGGCACCCTTTTGCATGGACAAATGAAATAAAAAATAACATTCAAGAATTGTTGGAGGCTGAAGTCATGCATCCCAGTACCAACCCTTATTCCCTATAATCATGGTATTAAAGAAAGAAGGAAATTGGCATGTGTCCTAATTTTCGGGTTCTCGACAAGTTGACCATCAAGGACAAATATCTCATTCCAATTATTTATGATCTGATGAATGAGCTTCATGGATCCAAGCTTTTTACTAAACTGGACCTTTGTTCAAGCTACCACCAAATAAGGATGGAGGAGGAAATATTTAAGACAACATTCCACACACATGAAGGTCATTATGAGTTTTTTGTGATGCCCTTTAGACTTTGAAATGCTCCATCCACCTTCCAAAGCCTCATGAACACAATTTTTTGACTCTTCCTACACAATCTTGTGTTGGTATACTTTAGTGATCTATTGATCTACAACAAAATGTGAGAATTCCATACAGAGCATGTAGATAAAACCTTGAAACTCCGGTGATACCACCAATTATTCCTTAAACATTCCAAATGCATTTATCGGGCTTTGATGGTAGAATACTTGGGTCACATTGTTGATAAGTATGGACTGCAAGTAGATCCCAGGAAAGTTGTGGCTATGCAAGATTGGCCCAACCCTAAGAGCTTAAACAGCATGTGTGGGTTCTTAGGAATTACAGCCTACTACAGGAAATTTTTGAAAATTTACGGAAAAGTTGTTGCTCCCTTAACCACCCTGCTAAAAGAGAATGCATTTGTATGGGGTAAGGCAGCTAAGTAGACTTCCTCAGCTTCAAAGGACACAAAGTACACTACTGCAATATCAGCAATGCATAATTCCATTAAGACTTTCGTCTTGGAATGTGACACCTCATGTAGTGATCTTGGAATAGTCCTGATACAAGAAGGGCATCACTTCACATTTACTAGTAAGTCGCTGTTTGGCACAATTTGGCAAAATCCACCTATGAGAAAGAGATAATGAGCATCCCTGATGCAGTTGAGACTTGGTGCGCATATCTCATGTGGAAGTTACCAAATCAAGACTAACCATCATAGTCTAAAGTGTTTTCTAAAAAAAATATTATCACTAGAGTAGCATAAGTGGGTCATTAAGATGCTTGGATATGATTACGAGGTCAAATATAAGAAAGGTAACTAAAGTATGGTGGTCGATGTTTCACTAAGGTAATATGAAGAGGAAGGATCCCTCTTTTCTTGGCCCTTACTAATTCCAAGTTGGCTCAATGAAGCCCATCAAGAATGGCTAGCAAACAACATTATGGTTCAACTCATCCAAAGGATTCAAGATAATCCTAACCCTCATAAAGGTTATACAAGGCAATAAGACACATTGAAGTATAAAGGGCATATTCTTCTAGGAGAAATTATGCCTCAAAACAAAGGGTCTTGGAGGAATTGCATTCATCCCCTATCACAGGTCACTCTAGCTTTCATAAAACCAACAAACAAGCTAAGCACTCCTTTTGGGAAGGCATGAATAGACATTTGGGATTTTGCAACAACATGTGACACCTTCCGTAGAAGCAAGGGTGCGACGATGAAGACATGTCGGGCATTACAACCGCTTGCGATCCCCATAAATATCTAGATTAACATCTCTATGGATTTTATGGAAGATCTTCCAAGAAATAGTAACAAATCAACAATCATGGTGGTAGTCAATTGCCCTGCCAAATATGCTCAATTTTGTGCCTTATCGCACTCATTTGCACCTTCAATTGCCCTAGTCTTCCTAGATCATATTTTTAAGTTTAGTGGCATACCACATTACATTGTCTTGAATCGGGATCCCACATTCACCATCAAATTTTGGCAGGTGTTGTTTAAACCTCAAGTTACCCAATTGAAATGGAGCATCGCCTATCATCCCCAAAAAAATTGTCAGACGGAAGTGGTCAACAAGTACTTAGAATCTTATTTGCAATGCTTCGCTTCAGAAACACCACACCAATGAGCACAATGGCTTTCCCTTGCCAAATGGTAGTAGGATCCCACTTATATTGGAGCTACCAAAATGATACCATGTGAAGTTGCCTATGGCCAAAAACCCTTGTCAATGGCTTCCTATCTAACATGCACCTCTAAGGTTCATGCAATGGATAGCACGCTTCACATCAAAGAAGCCATACTTCGTAAATTTAAAGAAAAGTTGGTTCTAGGTCATAATCAAATGAAGCAACAAGTTGACAAGCATCGCTTAGAGCATTCTTTTGTAAAAAGGGATCAAGTGTTTGCTCGCCCTCAACTCTATAAACAAACATCCCTCAAAAGATAAAAATCCACCCAAAAGTAGCACCAAAGTTCTATAGACCCTATAAGATCATCCAACATATTGGACAAGTTGCCTACACGTTGGCTTTTCTAGCCCACTCCAAGATTCATTCAGTCTTTCAAGTGTCTTTTCTAAAGAAGGTAGCAAGATTGAATTGCAAGGTGCAAACTAGCTTGTTAGATGTTGATGAAGGGTCACTTTGGCTTCAGCCGAAAGCAATATTGGCTATCAAAGAGTGACAATTGCATGAATGCACAATCCACGAAGTACTAATCTATTTGAAGGATATGAAATCAAAAGCTGCCACATGGGAACCAACAATGATTCTACAACAATTTCCACACCAAAGTGTCCTCTTTATTAAATGAGACCCATTTGGTGGTTGGTACTCATTAATGATCGGACCACAAGTAGTTAAAATTTTGCTATTAGAATCCATTTAAAAAGTCAGCAGGCTATGGAATGTTTTAGTTGAGTATTATTGTAAATGGAGATCTGCTCAATAAATAGGACCCCCTACCTTAAGAAGCAAGTGAATATTGTTTTCTCTCTAATAATTGTTACTACAAGTCTATATTGTGAATATTTCATCTCATTTTCCTCCCTTGTATCTGCTTTTCTACATTTATATTCTCTAAATAGCTTGCCTATGATTCATATCTAAGGGTTAAGGATCACTACACACTCAAAATAAATTATTAAAGAAACCACAGCATTGATCTTTCAGATAGTGCAAGGAAATAATTCCATCTTTTTAGAAGTATCACTGCCAAAGATAACTTAAAGCAAATCAAGTAGTAAATCAAAGGGCAACCCAAGTTCATACAAAGATTATTGTGATTGGGAGGAAGAACATTGACAATGCAAGAGCCTAAACAAAGCTTTTGTTTTAGCCCCTTCTGAGCTAAAGCATTCCATTTACATGGCTCCTTAAAGGGCTTCAGGTAATTTTCATAGGTCTAGATTGTTCCTAATTTCATCATTGCATTATAGATCTAAATTTTGAAATGATTGATGAGCAACAAAAAGCTATTGAATATACACAAATTAAAACAACCAGAGTTAATGGGAAAAAATGTAAATAAGAAAGAGTTAAATGAAACTCAAAGGGAGAAGCATTCAAAATTACAAGACTGACATTACAATAAAGATGACATCTTTTAACAATGTGAAAATCAGTTTTGCTTGGGTTTCCTCAAAGAAAATTGTTTTTAAAAAACTAGGCGACTGGAGTGTTGATTTCGCTCGAGCAGGTACTTTTGCACAGGCCTTGTGTCTAGGCATGCAAAAGTCACCCACATTCTCCTTAGAAAACTTGCTTTCGGTTGAGCAAGTTGTTGATGTAACTTGGCCTAAGTTTAAATTAGGAAAAAGCACATTAATATGTTAGTTTATTGAACTAATACAAACTTAGGAAAAGTAAAGTAATTTAATTTAGTAAGTTTTAATCTTAGCCATTAATCTTAAGTGAGGTAATATATAATCTCGGTCTTCAATCACTTTGAGATTAGGGTTAGGGTTAGGGTTTTAGCTCAATGTAAATTTATAAAAGCAAGGCTACGAAGAGGGAGATAAACGCACTATATAGTGGCACTAGCCTTAGGAGGAGGAGCATGATGCTCCATAGTGTCGAGTCTGAGGGACTGCAGAGAGGTTGGAGATCCAAATTTGTAGAGATTTTCAAGCACCGATCTATGGCAAATCTGTTAGATCATATCCAGGATTATTTTGTATTTTGTATCTTCTCAGTTGAGCCATTATCCTAGGACGAAAACCCAAGTAGGTTCAGATTAATTTATTAATGAAGAACTATTGATTGGGCAAAAATCTAAGTCATATGTGATTGATATTGGTTGTGTAATTTTGCTTTTGTTAATTATTATGTTAGGAACCTAGTTGTGTGTTTATTCAATAAGTTTTTATGCTAGAAATTAAATGTCAGGTGTTGGGTTTTGAAAACTAACATGGTATCAAAGTTGGAACTCTGAAGAAAAGAGATCTTGGAATCGGAGATGCCAAGTTCATACTGGATTGTAAGGGCCACGTTCAACAATAATCGCATAGTGGAATTTCTTTTTTAGGCCAATCCAAACAAAAAAAATTTTAAAGGGCCAAAAATTATTTTTTAGGGCACATTTTTTAAAAAGAAAAGAAAAAGTTGCAAGGGTTTCACAGTTGAATGGTCGAGGCACCAACCCACCTAGCCACAAGGGTCGACCTGCTGTAGAGCGTAGTGGAATATCAAGCAAGGAGTGTTGCGCATGGGACAAGGCTGACAGAGGTTCAAGCATGGAAGAGCGGGTTGAGGAGAAGATTGCGATAGCGAGAGCCAAGGGGGTAGCCAAGAAATTGTCAGACCAAGTGCCGAAAGAAGAAGATGCAGGACATTTGGGGGCCGACCCACAACTGCCAAGAGCCGACAGAGGAAGTCATCGCCAGTAGAGGACAGAGTTCAGGTGGTGCGGTTTGTAGCATTGTGAAGCAACAAAACTAGTAGCTTGTTGACTTCAATTGTAAAATACACAAGAGGTACTTGTAGTAATAATTTATTAATAAAATGTATATGTGATTGATATGATAAGATGATTGAATGATACAATGAGGCACTGCTTATATACCTATGCAGGTGGTCTTTCACGAATGGGCATGTCTTTTATACATGCCCTTTCACTAACCTAATGACTCTTTACATGATCCTTAATTAACTATTTAATAATTATATTTATTATATTAGTTATGAATTATATTCATAACATTGCCTCTTCCTTCAGAAGCTTTGCCCTCAAAGCTATATTGCTTAGTAATTGTCTTCATCTTTAATTGCTAATCATTTCCTCAGTTCCTTCATTTAGCTCAAGTCATTTTTTGCTCAACATGTAAACTCATTTCCAACACTATTTTAGAGCTAGGGTATTTTATTTTATTTTATTTTAATGATTTAATTATATATATATTAATTAATTAAATTAATCAGATTATATAAATTAATTAATTAAGTTAATCAACTTATATAAATTAATTAATATATTGTAATCAAGTTATATGATATATATATGTATTTTTATTAGCTATGGTGTATTATTTTATTTTTTAACCTTATTATATAATTGTTATTATATAGTGTTATGTATATATCCACCGTATTTTAATTCGTCCACCGTAACGTTACACAGTATCCGATATTGTATTACTCGCATCAACTGAGCTATATAATACGCAACCATAAAACGTCACACTGTATACCTCACGCTTAATGAAACAACACTTAACGAAATGACATAGCTGTTCAACTACAAAAAAAAAAAATTTAAAGTCGTAATGGATCGTGACCATCACAGCGTTGACTAGCCGAATGAACATGGTAAGCAAGGACGTGGCTGTGTATGCCGGAATGGACAGCGTTTGTGTGGTGTTTAACAGCTGAATGAGCACTGCAAAGTTGTTGTAGTGGGAATTGTCGGGGTTTGACGATGAGGGGCAAGAAGAATGCGTGTGACTCTATCGACATCCCCAAGTGACAGATGCGTGTGACTCTCTCGATATCCCCAATCTTCGGCATTTGGCAGGCGAATGCAGGGATGGTAAAAATACTATGGAGAAAAATATCACGAGCCATGTTATCAAATCTGGACCCAGTGGTCTGTGCATAAAATCCATGAAGTTGGGCCTGATATTGTTTATCGAGAAATGTCCTATTAAGTTCTTCTCGACTTGGGATCTTCTCAGGAAACATCATATTTTGCCCATGGAGGTAACAATACTCCCTCAGAGAATTAAGCTCATCCTCTTCATCTTTTGCTACTATTGGGGACCTCCATAATGGATTATCAGCCTTGTCAAAGTTCATCTCATTCCTCCACTAAGCCAGGCACAGGTCTACGTTCATACTTTGCTCTCTAAAGGCAGAGACTTCGTCGAACCCTTCATGTACATGGGGCTAGACCTTGACCTCGGGGGTGATGGAACCTATGCATGTCTCCTTATCAGTGGTGTTCTCGAACACTTCATTACCGGTAGAGATGAATGCCGAGGTTACATGGTCCTAGACTTTTCAGATACCCATATTGTTCTGAGATACTGTCAAATGAGGCCACTCATTCTTTGAAGATATCTTTTCATTTCCAATGCAACCAAAATGAGCTTCCAGCGCAGCAAGCTTATCTGGAAACAGGATTGCAGTAAATTCAACAAGGATCTGCTGTCCACAGAAAACACCAAAACTAGCAACTGCAGTGACACCATGAGACCTCTTGTGAGCAAGTGTCACATGGGCACTATTAAGAGTGCTCTTAACATTATTTTCCTCAAGAAACATCTTAGCACGTGAATCAAGATCAGATATCTTGTCAAACAATGTTTTGGTTTCATCCAGGACCAAAGAAACTGCAGCAAAAACAATTGTCCCAAGCTTACGTTTCTCTGGTACAGCCACTTCATAGTCTCCCTTTGCAATAGTTCGCAGATCGTCCAACACATGCTTCATAACATGTTCAAATGAGACCTGAATCGCAGTGAGATAATCTGCATTTACAAATAAGATTTCTCTAAGTCGTTGTTCCCACCTAGACCACTCTTTTGCAGAGGAACCCTTAGCGTAGTCCATCTTTCCATGCCTGTTAGTGTGAAGCTTGTATAAACTCAGTCCTTCATCCAAGATACCTTTAATTGAATCAGGCAAAGGATCCCTGTCAGGTTTCAACAAAGGCATGTTAACAAGTAGGCCAAAACATTCCTGCAGTTCTGTCTCAAATTCACTCCTACTCTTCCCCTCATAGAGATTGTAAAACATGAGTAGAACATAGCCAGCATTCTTCGAGTTTTTATCCAGATTACCCAGGTGGTTAACTCGTTGAAGAACACGAAACATTTAGACTACCAAAGCATCAAGAGCAAAAGGATTTGTACTCGTGCCTTTAGAGTTGGGAATCACTGGCACTGCTACTGCCCGAGTGCTCCTGCTCATATCTTCAATCTGCTTCCATACTTCTTCATTTGGTGCATTTTTGTCAACAAGAGTTATTTTAGACAGCATCTTCTTCCTCTCAAACATGTCATCTTCATAATTATCTTCTTTTTCTTTTTCCACATTTTTATGAAATTGTTCGTCTTCTTCAACAATTTTATCTATATTACTTTCATCCATGTCAAGATCAGCTTCATCTGAATCATAATCTTCAATATTATAATCATCTTCCTTATTAACGATTTCTTCATATCTATTTAAACATGATGTAACTTCAGCACATGACTTTTTTATTTGCTAAAGCTTTTCTTGAACTTTTTTAGTCTTCCTACTTCCTTCAAGATCTTCACATAATGACACATTGTATGGTGAACAACGTTCATAGGCTCGTAAACTACATTCATAGGCTTGTAAGACGATGTTGTGCGACATGGCTCTGATACCACTAAAGCAACAAAACTAGTAGCTTGTTGACTTTAATTGTAAAATACACAAGAGGTACTTGTAGTAATAATTTATTAATAAAATGTATATGTGACTGATATGATAAGATGATTGAATGATACAATGAGGCACTGCTTATATACCTATGTAGGTGGCCTTTCACGAATGGGCATGTCTTTTAGACATGCCCTTTCACTAACCTAATGACTCTTTACATGATCCTTAATTAACTATTTAATAATTATATTTATTATATTAGTTATGAATTATATTCATAACACATCGAGGAAGCATTAGAGATCGACTTGCATGCAAAGCCCGAAAACTGTGGCAATTAATCCACGCCAACTCGGCGCATAGACATTGTCCAACCAGGAGTTGTTGAATACCTCGATCAAAACTTTGATATCCAACATGATGCTTAGCATGAAGAACCACCAACGAGACGTTGAGCGGTAGCACTAGTTCGCAATGGCAAAGGTTGAGGCGGCTTAGGGAGAAAAACCTATGTCAGCACGAAGGTGCGGGGACAAAGATATCGCAAGGCTATGCCAAAATGCCGACAAACTGCAAGAGGTTCAACCACCAAGGAATAGTATTATAGGTTAATGCGGCAGAAAGAATAGCAAGAAGCCTAGACTCAGTTTGCAAGGGCGCACTAAAGGGGACAAGGCCCGATAGGTGCTTAGCAGAAGGAGTTGGCAAACAACAGAATTGCAAAGATCGTTGGGCAAAGACAATCTTGGATTGAGCCAACAGCGCACCAAGATATCGTGCAAGGTTGACAAAGACGATCAACAAGTAGCATAGTTGTGGCAAGGATGGGCGTGAGGGTGCAGTGGAGAATCCATGAACTGAAGTATTGAGTTGGAAACCAGAACAATAGTCAAAAATTACAAGTGCGCCCAGCATTGAGAGGCCAGTAGTGCGAGCTAGGAAGAAGAGCTGACAGACAAGGTCACTGCAACTGAGATGGGTAGACGACAATGGATAGGTCGGCATTGGCAAAGCCCGATATGTGGGCAAAGTAATGGCAACCAACGAGAAGCCAGAGCCAGCACAATTCTATGCAACAAGTCATGAAGGACCAAGTCACTAGCGGAAAAACTTACAGCCGCAAAGGGAGAAACAACAGGCATGAACCGATAGTGGCCAGTTGAGCATGGTACGAAGGACAGCACCAACAGAGCTTAACAGTAGGATTAGCGGAGGTCAACCCTCAGAGGGAGAGAGGGAGATTGTACCAATCGGGGGATTGGCAACAGAGTTTCTAGGTGTCTCAAAACAACCAAGACAAACCACATTCATGCTAGAAGGAATTAGCACAGTAGCAATGACAAAGGACAGGGAGCAAGAAGATCCGAAGGTTGAGCAACTCAGAGTCAGTCAGCCTTCAGGTTCAGGTAAGGAGCACCCAACAAAATCCTCCAAGTATGTCAAGAAGGTTGCTCAAGAAAAAGAGGCTTCTAGGAATAACACCAAGGGGAGTTGGACTTCGAGGATCTTTCCAGACCAAGTGGCAGAGAAGGCTTCTAGTTTAGAGGGAGCAGCCAAGGCAACAGATACAGATCCAAGATCGAAGACAGTTCTAGGGGGTAAGAGTACCTCCCTTACTAAGATGGAGTGTTGATTTTTGAAGGTCAGGCAAGTACTTCCACACAAGCCTTGTGACTAGGCATGCAGAAGTCACCCACATTCTCCTTAGAACACTTGCTCTAGGTTGAGCAAGTTGTTGATGTAACTTATCCTAAATTTAACTTGGGAAAAAGCACATATTAATATGTTGGCTTATTAAGTTAACAGAAACTTAGGAAAAGTAAAGTAATTTACTTTAGTAGAGGTGTTAATCATAGCCATTGATCACAGTGAAGCGAGATCTAATATTGATTGTCAATCACTTTGAGATTAGGGTTAGGATTAGGGTTTTAGCTCAATGTAAAGTTATAAAATCAAGGCTAGGGAGAGGGAGATAGACAAACTATAAAGCAACACTATCCTCAGGAAGAGGAGGAGTGTGATGCTCCAAAGTGTTAGGTCTAAGGGAATTCTGTAACGAAGAACGAGCGTTGATCTAGGGAAAATATGTGGATCATATCCAAGTTTATTTTGTATTTTATATTTTCTCAATTAGGCCATTATCCCAGGACAGGAGCCCAAGCAGGTTCAGTTTAATTTATTAAGGAAGAACTGTTGATTGAACATAAATTTTTGTGTCATATGTGATTGAGATTGGTTGTGTAATTTTGCTTCCACTGATTATTTTGTTAGGAACCTAGTTCTGTGTTTATTCAGTAAGTTTTTACACCAAGAATTAAATGCCACGTGTTGGGTTCTGAAAATTAACATGGTGTATAAGGAATTTTCAATGTTTTGTTACATCCTTCGTGGCTAACTTTGTACGAAAAATTGTAGAAAGTAAAGGATTATGGAGTAGGGTGGTGGCATAGAAGTACATAAAGCCCTTGTCATTGGAGGATTAGATTAGATACCCAACAAAATCATAAAATAACTCATCTATAATATAGAAGTTTGCGGTGTTAACATTTCCATTGATTGGGAATTGGTTACTTTTGAAGGTGGGAACTAGAAATAAAATGAGACTTGGAGAAGATCCATGAGTAGGTTGTGGTGTGAATTACCAACTACCAAGGAAAATGGTTGGAGCTTTTAGAGAAAGAGGCTATTTCTTCTTATTGCAAGTGTTAGATCAGGATAACTCATATATCCAAAGATAGGAGTTGTTGTCAGCTGAAAAATTGGGTTTTGTTGGTGAAAAGGGAATGATATGGTAAACATTTCAATAGGATTAAGGTCATTGGAGATGAGTTAATATGGTCCAAAAATCCTATAAGAGGTTAGTATTCTCTAAAATTGGCCTGCATAGTACTCAAAGAGGAATAGGGTTTACAAGATTCTCAAGAGGTGGTAAAAATTGGTTTCGAAATTCAAGTGACCCTCAAAATCAAAAATCGTAATGTGGTTGTTTACAGGTTCTTCGGCAAAAGTACCAACCTAGGATTACATGCAAACAAGAAGCCAACTTGGACTTAGTAGATGCCCTCTTTGTTAGGAATGCGATGAAAACTTGTCACATGTTAATTTACTGTAGTTTTTTGGGTTCTATATAAAAGGAATTTAACGTTTTGATTGGACTCTGGAATATATTGTAGGGGTGCAGGGGGCATAGTCAGTGAAGGAATATATGAGTTAGTGATGTGGGTACCCTATTACTAGACACCATTGTCTGATCTCAAGACTTTAACCTTCTTCCCTATATGGTTTTCAACTAGAGATCCAAACTCCTGAAACTTGCTAGAGACCTCACCTCTTATATTTAGGAAACTAGATCCAAGTTTTCTGATAGAAGTCATCAATGAAGGAAACATACTGCACGCTTCCTAAAATTGATGCTACTAATAATGGTCCACAAAAATCTAAATGCACTAGGTCTAGAATCTCCTTAAACCTATGCCCATTGCTTGGGAAAGCAATCTTGGCATGCTTGTCAACCATCCACCCTCTGCATACACCGTGTCACTTAATGTTGAACTCTAGAATACCTATGACTATCTCCCTTATAATAGGAAATGTTGTATGATGCAGTTGCCCCATCCTCTTATGCCAAAACTCCATCAAGTTGTCACTATTATGAACTAGGGCTCAAACAGTTTCTCCCTGCAACTTGTAAAAATTACCGACTCTAACCCCTACTCCCTATGTTGCATTTGGGCTAGATTCCTTCAATTTGATGAAGACCTGTTGGCTCTTGAACTCAACCACATATCCCTTATCCTCCATAACTGAAATTGAAAGCAAGTTTTCCCTAAGACTTGGAACAAACAAAACATCATCAAAATATAAAAAGTTACTTGACTCGACCTAAAAGGGAATAGTACCAACACATGCTACTAGCTACTTGCATCATCTGTGATGAAGACTAGCTCCAAAAATAGAAGAAAAGAGAGATCAACGCCTTAGAAATAAGCCACTTCGAGGGGGCAACCTCCTTTACATTTCATAAATGAAAAATTCTTGGATGATTCAAATGACAAAACCTCCTTTCTATATATAAGAGTCCAAGGGGTCACAATACAATCCTAGCCGACCTAAAAATAATAATGTAAGGGCACAACAATAACAATAGTGGGGTTTTATGGGGCACAATAATAACAATATTGGGCCTACCGGGGTACAACAATAACAATAAGGGGGCTACACTAACAACAATAAGGGGATACACTAGTATTATAGGGACCTAACATGCCCCTCCCCTTCAAACAAGCGTTGCCCTAAATGCTTCATTATTTCTGGATGCTTTTCTATAAAATTCTCATCCTTCCATGTGGAATCTTCAACAGGTAAGTTCTTCCACTTGCTGAGATAATCTGAAATTGATCGATTTGGTAGTTGTCGAGTTCTTGTTTCTGTGACTGCTTCAGAACTTCTTTCGCTGCGATGTTGATCTTCCTGTTGTTTCATTTGATTCTGCACCAAAGTTAGGTTATCCTTTAAGGGTTGGAGAACTTGTTGTTGATGCTCGATTTGATCTTCCACTACTTTATCATCCATATTAGCTTTCATTTGATCCTTCAAACCATCTAACTTAGCCTCCATTCTTTCTTTTAAACCATCTATATCATCTTTGATTGCTCTTTGTAAGATCGAAATTTGTTGCACTTGGTATCATAATTTTGATATCTCATACTTAAATTCTTCCTCTTCATGTGTCATAGTAGAGCTTTCTGAGGGCTTAATGGGTGTGGAATTATTTTTGGGAGACATTATAGAACCCAATACTGATAAAAAAGCTTCAATATGCCCTTGGAATCAATTCAAACTGCTTTTCCAAACAAACGTTATGCAATTTTAAAAAACAACTACACACCTTTTTCTTGCTTTTGAGGAGCTCTATATTGAAACTGAATTATCCCTGTGATTTAGGATCTTCAATATCTGAAACCTGGTCCTGTAGTAGCCCTCTGAATCTTCTTTCGAATGCCACAGGTCTGACCTGATTTGGATTCTTCAAGACAAAGTTATGCCCAATCTCGCACAATGACCTAATTATGGATTGTTTCAGTAGAGCAAACTTGTATGGCGTGCCACGTGTCATTGTTTCCTCCTTCGGCTCTGAAATTGATACACGGGAAACTACAGCCTATGTACTTTCAGCCACTTTTTACAAAATTCCAATATGATGCTCTATCCCACGATTTTCCCTATGTCACCTCTTTTAGATGAAATTCGGGAGCCTGCAAAAACCCTAACTTCCACAAATCATATCTCCGAAAATATTGTGAACCAAGATCTGAAATTTGTACATGCAATTCGTCAAACTTTCGACTTCTTGTGGTAAAAATTTCAGCATTTGAACCTTCGTAGAAAAAAAGTTATAGTGATAATGCCACGATGACCTATTTGGAACAGCGAAACCCTAGAATCCAAAGCTCTGATACCAAATGTTATGAAACCAACTCCAAAAATAGAAGAAAAGAGAGATCAATGCCTTAGAAATAAGCCACTTCGAGGGGGCAACCTCCTTTACATTACATAAATGAACAATTCTTGGATGATTCAAATGAAAAAACCTCCTTTGTATATATAGGAGTCCAAGGGGTCACAATATAATCCTAGCCGACCTAACAATAATAATGTAAGGACACAACAATAACAATAGTGGGGTTTCATGGGACACAATAATATCAATATGGGGGCTACAGGGGTACAACAATAACAATAAGGGGGCTACACTAACAACAATAAGGGGATACACTAGTATTATAGGGACCTAACATCATCAGCAAGCTCAATTTGTAATCCAATTCCTATTCTCTTAGACTAGAAAATAATTGTTGGGTTGATGCCATATTATCAAATGCCCCATTGTCCACATACCACGCAGTCTTAAGAACCATGTTGGTAGAAAGGCAAGATAGCATCAAGATATCCTTCTCGAACAGGGAAAGAAACTCTTTCATATAAGTTTCTACAGAGGCTACCATCTGCTTCTACTACTACTTCCCTTTACCCTTCTTATTAGAAAATTGTGATGAATAATGAATGTGCTTATGACAAATGAAGCACTTAATTTTACTAGAGTCCTTCTTTCCTAACTATGAGGCTAACTTCTCAATCTTTCACTAACCCTTGCTAGGTCGTTTATCTCTAACCTTGTTTTCCTGACCAATTAGGGCGAGGTTCTCTTAACCACCCTTCTTGTTAGCCTTTACTCCATCTAAATTTCCTTCAAGATACAAATACCCCATGTCCTTTCAAAATTAGGAAGTTTCTCACAAAGCACAAATACCTTTAACAAATGGTTCCCATAAAACTAGGAATCCATTCAATGCCATGTTCACTAGATCTACATTTGCAGCCTTCTTCCTAACTACCACAAATTGATTATGAAACTACATGACCTTCATAAGGTAACTATCGATTGAATCCGATCTGGCCATCTCTTGGATCTAAGTTTGTTTCTCTATATCATCTCTTAGTCTATATTATCACTTTGGTAGCGGCCAACCAAGTCATTCTTCTTAGATATATGAGAGATCAAATAGTCGCTTATGGTGTCTATGATCATCAGCTTGACCTTCACTTTCGTTTTATGAGCTGCCAAATGTTGTGGATCTGCAGGCAAAGGCACAACATCCTGGACAATATTCCACCTTGACAATATTCCATTCATCATCCTATTATAAAAAGATGATAGCCCTTACTTTTCATGACAAAAAATTTGAGGCACTGTCCACTATATCCTTGAATCTTGGGCTAGTTGAAGCCATCTCTGAAATCTAATGCACAATCTCCCAAATTTGAAAATTAGCCATTAAAAGAAATATGGAATCCCTCTCATTTCTTTCTAGCAGACTTTCTTTCTCATTGTAAATCCTTGAGCATTCTCAATCAAGAAAATTGCTCCGATAACATGTAATTTTTTTTAACCTAGGTATCTGCTAACCTAATGTTCTTTCAATAAATAATCCAGAAACAGAATCTATTTAATGGCAGACTAAAATTTATGATGATTCCATCAATCACATAATAGCTCAAAGATAAATAGTGGAATAAATAAAACACATACCGGGATTTCTCCTTCAAAGTAGCATTTCATGTGAAAATTTCTGAATATTACTTATGTAGAAACCCTACTATTAAATTTGGTTATACTTATCCTGCTTAACCAAGTTATTAATCTGAAATTTCAGCATTAACATTGAAGTAAACACATTAACAGTTCTTCACAGATACAGATCTAAACTAAATACATGCACATAGACAAAGTGATACACAAGATTTTCTGGACAATTGTCCCTGGAAAAACCCAATGCAGGAAAACCGGTCTTCTGGCTGCTGGAGGGTTTATATTATTAAGTAGATTCTAAGTATAGCAAATCTGGGCACCTTACTGGTTAACCAGACAGAGAAATATAAGATCTGTAGCAATACCTCTGTTCCGGAGACGAAAAACTAGATTGATTCACACCCTCAAACGGGATTTACAGAACTCAGCCCCTTTCACCCTCTAGAAACCCCAGCGCTGCTCTGAAGCCCTTTGCGTCAGCACTACTAGTTTTCTAATGCCCCTGCATTGCTCAAGATAGGGTTGTGTAACCCCAGACTGGGTGACGCAGTCCTTACGCTACCCTGGTTGGCCCTGCGTAAGCCCTGATGGCCTCTTGTTGCCTCTGTGCTGCCCTTTCTAGGCCTGCGTAGCAGCTGAAACCCTCTGCATTGTGCAGCTTCTGCGTAGCCTCTGCTCCCTCTGCGCTGCTCTGGTTGCTGCTTCTTTGCCTCTTGCTGACTCTTGGCTCTGGGATCAAATCATCCCCTTAGCCAATACTACCCCTCGTTGTAGCTGAAACACTTCTGGAAATTCTTAGCAAACCACACCCTAGAATTCCAACTTAGTCTCAGTGCTCTGCCTCTTTGTGTGTCCTCCAACTGACCCCAAGCCTTTCCTTTATACTTTTCTCATTGGGAAACCAACGGCCGTGATCTAATCTTGATTTGACAGCTAAGATTAAAAGAAAGTTCGATTCGTGTGACTTAATTCATTTCCATCACATGTTTAAATTAATTACCTTTAATATTTTAATTTTCCTAAGTTACACTTAGGGTCCTTAATTAAAAATATTAATTAACTAATTTTCTCTTAAACCGGATGGAATTTCTCAAATCCGTTTCTTGGTCTTGGAGATCTCATGTACTCTAGTCCCTCCACAAAGTTTGGGAGACAGAGCACATCCGAAGCTACCCCAACAATCCACAAATCTCAACATTTCATTCCTTTGATCAAAGCTTACAATGTGACCTCTGCAACCTGTTTTGAACCATAAATTGTGTGGTCATTAAATCACCCCAAACAAAGGTGTGTGACCTGTGTAGAAGAGGGTACAGCTATAGTTGTACAGCCTGCTTGGTTTCTACCTTTTATGGACAGCAAACCATTCTTTCTCCCCTCTCAACATTGAAATTTTAAATTTCCTTGAAACCTAGCACCTGGCAATAAATCTCAAACAAACCCTTACACAATTTATTAATTTATGCACAGTCAGGCTCTTGATGAATAATGCACAGCAGAAACACATAGAAATCATCATTGCACATTGAACACACAATATACCCTAGAAAATCGAAAAAGAGGAAAAACCAGCAGCCTGGTTCTATTAAGAACTTGGGCTCCCATACCATGGATAATCGCCCATCAGAGGAAAGACACAAATAGTTTGAGCAGCCTCGCTGCTACTCCATAACTACCCCTCGCTCCCTTTCCTCAGGCCCCTGCCCGACTTGCACACTTGAGTGAAATCCCTCCACTCAAACCATGTACAAGGTGCCTTCACCTCTCCCTCAAATCTCCTTTTATAACTCATTAATGACTAAAAACCTTAAGCCTAGATTTCAAAGGCCAAGATTAAATCTTGCCATCTCAAGATCAACGGTTGTGACTCAATTTCTCATTGAGATCACTTCAATCAATTAAGTGACTCAACTATATAATAAAGTCACTTTTAATCATTAAATACAAAAGGTACTTTATAAAATCACTTTACAAAGTTTATCATCTAGAAGCAATCTTTCACATGCTAAAACACCAAGCCATTGTTGAAGTCCTACCAAGCTACACAATCCAACACTCCCTCTTAGCGAGGAAGGTACTTCCATAACCCAGATTCGTCTCCAAGCTCATCACATCTACTATAGTTCCATTACATCGAACTTGAGTTGAGAAGCATGCTCCTAGAAGCCTCCTACTCCTAAGAATTTTGCATGGCTATCCCAACCATGTCTTCCTTGAGACTGTTGCCTCTCCCTTTAAACCTTAAGATCACAGGCATTCCTGGCTGACCATCCTAGTCTGGATATCTCAGCCCTTTGTTACACACTGCTCTTTATGTTGTTGTGATCCACACCCAACTGTCAACCTATAGCTATGTTGGTTTTGGCTTCCTGTCGGTTGGCTACGACCTCAATCCCACCCATAGCCCAAACCAGTCATCATTGCTCCCTGCGATATGTCAACACCACATCACGAGGCAGCCCCGACCTTCTCTATTGGTAGATGCACGTAGCCCCGCAGTTGTCTTTCTATCGGATTCTGACTCTCGACACCCCCACGACTATCTATCTACCAAATTCTGACTCTCAACAGTTGGATTGAAGTGCATTCCATCGATTTGTCTACAGCCCTACCCGTGTGAGCTTTAGATGTTTGCGCTTGTTGTCTGTTCAACAATAAAATGATTGTGTGTTGGTCGATCTACCTCTCGTGGTTGTCCAAACCTTCGACTATGCATGTGTTGTGCCCAATCCTTTGATTTCTTGTCAGCCTAGGTCGACGGTTGGTCGATTGCAATCCCTTCACGACTACGACAGAGGATTCACTAGCCTGGTCAAATTCGTTAGTGGTTGTGTTGCCCAAACTCTCTGTTCTCGGCCACGACCTATCGCCCGCATTGGTGTCTCTACTATGATTGGTCGACCTGGCAGTTGCCCCTGGCAACTAATGGATCTAGCCGATAGCTAGTTTACTCGGCTATCAGCCACCACCAATGGGCCCTCTCTTTCTTTCTTTTTTATATTGTTTTTGTTTCTTTCACGAGCCCCTTTCCGACCTGACTACCAAGATATTCGACATTGTTCCTTTTTCGATTGGTGGTTGTGCCCGCCATGCTTTGTACCCTTGGCTACTCTCACAACCCTTGACAACTACTATTTCAGCCCATCTACATTGGTGCTCGACCATCAAGCTTCTACCGAAGGTGTTGTTCCTTTTGCTAGCTATCCAACCTTGTTAGCGACCCAACTATGTCGAATCTTGATCGTTTCCTGACTCGATTTTCTTTGTGCAGAGTCTCGCCACTCTAATACCACGTTAAAGTTCCTTGAAACCTAGCACCTTGTAGTAAATCTCAAACAAAACCTTACATGATTTATTAATTTATGCACAATGAAAACACACAAAAATCATCATTGCACATTGGACACATGATATACCCTAGAAAACCCACAACCTTCTTCTATTAAGAACTTGGGCTCCCATACTAGGGATAATGGCCTATTAGAGGAAAGACACACAGTTTGAGCAGCCTCATTGCTACTCCCTAGCTGCTCCTTGCTCCCTTTCCTCAGGCCCCTGGCCGACCTGCACACTTGAGTGAAATCCCTCCACTCAAACCATGTACAAGGTGCCTTCACCTCTCCCTCAAATCTCTTTTTATAACTCATTAATGACTAAAACCCTTAACCCTAGATCTCAATGGGAGACATTAAATCTTGTCATCTCAAGATCAACGGTTGTGATTTAATCTCTCATTGAGGTCACTTCAATCGCTTAAGTGACTCAACTTTATAATAAAGTCACTTTTAATAATTAAATACAAAAGGTACTTTATAAAATCACTTTACAAAGTTTATCATCTAGAGAGGCAATCTTCCACATGCTAAGACACCAAGCCATTGTGGAAGTCCTACCGAGCTACACAATCCAACATGAAACACATTTACACAATACAATGCGTGGCCAAATCTGAAGATGTACAACTCGTGCATAAAGAAAAGATAGCTACAACAGTGGTATGGATTGTATGATCTATTATATGTCAAATTTTCTTGAAACTGTGCACACTACTTATATGAAATACTAAAAACAAGGCAACTAAAAACTGAAACCAAATTTACTTTCACCAAGACACAGAGATTATTAACAATCAATAAGCAGAGGAAAAATACCAAAGATAAAACACATGCACACAAAATTGACACGCTTGTTTTACCCAGGAATTCCAAAAGGGAAAACCTACTTTCTTTGTTGTGGTATTTTATTGATAGTTCTTTGAGCAAATGGACCTATTACAATTCACGCTACTACTGCAATGAGTGATCTGTCTCTGAGAAGGCGTTAGGCTTTCTCCTCGCTATTCTCAGCTCTACAATTGTTGTTTGTTGAAGATAGTCTCGAATTTCCCTGAGAATCCTGATCCCTACTCCACAATTGTTGTGCACTTTGGCTCCTAAATCCCTGCGAACTTGGGCTCCTCAATTATGCGCACTCCACACAAAGAATGATGTGCGATCGTGTGCCTTCGTCCTTGTCTTTATAGACAAAAATCGATGCGTGCAAGGAAGCCTAGTCAAATATCAGTTCACACTAGTGTCATGAGTTTCCTTTGCTAGTTAACTAGAGCAATGCCCAATTACACTTGGACTAGCTCTCAGTGAACTAGTTTGAGCTCCTCCTTGATTTATTCTAGTTGTGATTGTGAGCTAACTAAGAACTCAACTTGTTCTCTCTCCAATCAACACCGAAATCTTAACTCGTTCTAACTCAACTTGTCACTGCCACCTCATCCTGTAGTCTAACTGAAGAAGACTCCAACGAACTGAAGCTCCAACACTATGCATGCAAACTTGATGACCATTCCAGTAAATTGGAAATCAACTCATCGTAACTAAAGTTTATCTCATGAATTCGCACTCATGCGAGAAAAAGACTAATTCAAGGTCTTCAATGGCTAAGGCACAAGCCAGAAAACCTTCCATTGCTACATTTTCAACACTGTACTCACTGGCCTTTTTAGCAAATCTATTCCTTTTTTTCTCTGGTGCACTCTTCCTTCCTTTTTGTGGCTATCTTGCTCTCCTCTCATATATGAGTTTGACATGTCATGTTTACACTTTGAGAAAGATAACTAATCTCCTCAATCCTAGCTGCCACCTAACTTAATCTCGAGATAGACAAATGATGAAATCCTAATCCTAGCTGCCACCTAACTTAAACTCGAGATATACAAATGAAATCCTAATCTTTGTGGCTATCTTGCTCTCTTCTCATATATGAGTTTGACATGTCATGTTTACACTTTGAGAAAGATAACTAATCTCCTCAATCCTAGCTGCCACCTAACTTAATCTCGAGATATACAAATGATGAAATCCTAATCTAAGTCACCAATGTTCTAGAACTTCTACAACATTCCATTTAGATTCCTAAGACTGAGTTAACTTCAAAACATTAAACTTTCACTTCTAATTTTATTTTTCAATTGAAATTACAAGATGGAAATTTGGAATTAGTGATCATCTTTCCAAGGCTGTCACGAATGAAAAATCTCAAACCAATTCCTGCATATTCATACTGAACCTGTGCAAAGTTCCTACTTTAGTTACATTTCTCAACATATGATAGCTGTTGAAAATGGAACAAACTATAGGTGACTCTATGGTTGTTCTCAATTGGATGAGGAGGATATCTTTCATGGAAAATTTGCTTCTGAGAACTATATATGAGGAATTCTCAATTTAATAGCTGTGACTAATGGAGTTCCTTCCATGCATGTGTAGCGAAAAAGGGATGGTATGGCTGATTCCTTGTCAAAATAGGGGGTATCTTTCATGGAAAATGTGCTTCCGAGACCAATATATGAGGAGATTCTCAATTTAGCAGCTGTAACTGATGAAGTTCCCTTCCTGCATGAGTGCAAAAAAAGGAACTGTATGGTTGATTCCTTGTCAAAAGAGGGCCTTCTGATGGATCCAGGTACCTGGCATCTTGGCATTTGCAGGAAGGTGTCATCACTGAACATGATACTGGACCATCTATCCGATTGCCGGAATCTCTAAAATCTATTTTGATGATGAGGTCTATGAAGCCTCATGAATGTAGAGGTGCTGTAATAGTTTTGTTTCTTGAATACTTGAGCTTCATTATGATCCAATATTGATTACGCTATATATGTATAAAGGATTGATAATATATTATAGGATAGGACAGTTTTTAGTGTTGAATTGTTGTTGAATATATCAAAGAAAAATATAGGTGCATGGATATAGAAATCTGATAAGACTTGATGTATGGCCAAGACATTCAGAAATTAATATCTCATCCTGTTTTAAGTAAATGTATGGAATGTTGTAAGGGCATCTAAACAATGTAATTGTCTTTATTCACAACAAAAATTACATTTTTTTCAAGGGAAAAATACATAGTGAACATAACTTATTATATGTTCTCTAAAATTTTATTTTCTCTTTAACCAACACTTTCCTTTTATGTCCTTCCATCTATGTAAATATTGAACCTTATGACTAACATTATGCAGCCTAAGTCAACACATTCGGTGCATTTCCTCCTTTAAATTCAAAATTCGTCAAATCGGAAGGCATTTTGAACAAATTCAATTCAGTTCAGCAAACTTCAAGTCAAACCCAAACTCTATCTCGAACCCAAACCCTAAGGCAAATAAATTCATCCGGCAAAAATAAAATAGAAACCTAGCCGCTCCAGTGTTTCAATTTCCTCCAAGGCTCGAGAAGTGCAATGCTAGTTTTCATTTCAGTTTCTGTCATGCAGACTCGTTCCTCCATCCAACAACAATGCCCTTGCCTCAAGTCTCCAGAGTTCCTGCTCAGTCCAAACTCCAGCCTAGAGGCATGGATTGACAGTTAGATCGTTGGCTGCAACTGTGGTTAGATTGCACTAGGCACCCCATGGCCACACCATGACCCGGAACCGGGCAGGGGGCACCAGGGTCCAAAATCCAAATCGATGCATTATCATCATCAATCATTCTTCATTTCTTTTCTTCTATGTTTTTTGTTTATCCTTGGCCCTCAGGTAACACCATTAAAAATAAATAGAGAGTGACAAACTCGAATTTCTATGTATTCTTTTATCCTTTGGGCTGTAGTGTCCCAAGTGGTGGAAATGGTCCTGAGGTAAACTGTACCCTCCAACAATTTTTGCTACTGGCTGCTGAATGAAACTAGGGATTCTACCCTCATAAGGGCTCAGAAAATTCTGTAAAATTAATCCTAGCATCCTCTCATCAAACCCACAAAAACCCAAAAAAGGGTTTGGGCTAAATCCACCGACCCCCGATGACCCGCAACAAGTGCAAATTGCCCAATTTGACCAGAAAACACCCTAGAGAAATGATACCGCTGAATTAAGCCCAATTCCACCACTGCAAATCTCTCCCAACTCCAACTAAATTCTCCCCTGAGGAATACCTCCAATCTCAGACCCTTATCTGTACTCAACCACTATTCCTCTAGCACCTGCACAAGCCTTGCCTGGAGACCCTTGCGCACTTCCATAACTGTAGAATTTCGGCCCCAAGAATTCTCTCAAACTCAGCTCTGCTAATCACCACAAAATATCAGGCTAAATTAGGCGAAAACCCCTGCAAATCCTCTGGTGTTCTACTCCTCCATAATTGATCTTCCCACAAGCAATTCGAACCACTTATGCGCCCTGGAAGAAAACAGACCAGCTGAAATAACCTGCAAATACACCCGATGGAAACTCTAAATTTAGCTCCCCAAATTGCCTCACTAGGGAGACACTGGAGGTTCTCCAAAATGAGGGTGGAATTCTCGTTCGAAAATTCCTTGTGCTGAACCACACGGTTGTCTTGGCTAAAGCAGCGCAAGAGAACTAATGTTAAATTGTCAAATGATCAAAGATACCAAAAGGAGGCCTCCAAACTCTATTTAAAATTGTTGGCCTCTTCTCCCCTTGTGGTCCCTGTTGACCACTAGAGTGACACCTGATGATAATGTGACGACAAATACCAAAAGGAGGCCTCAAAACACTATTAATAATTGTTGGCCTCTTCTCCCCTTGTGGTCCCTGTTGACCACTAGAGTGGCACCTGATGATAATGTGAAGACTCCATGCCCAACGATGAACCAAAGGACACTTGTACCATTAGATATCATTAGTTCAATAGAGTTTTTAAACTCTACTTCTTCTTATCATTTTACTTCTTCAGTCCTCAGATTCCACAGCTCTACGGGGATATTGTATAAATGTCACTAGCATGATGAATAAAGCCATGTAACAAGCCTAGGATGTTGGGTCTCAATCAGCGAGCGAGTACACCTTGGAGTGTTGTTTTTACTTGGTTAATTATCCTTCTTTTTAGCGGCAAATAATTTTCTAGGTTTTTTCACTCATTGCATTACCCCAAAGTCGAGGTGACGACTTGAAAGTTGAGCCCCTAATGCATCTTAGTGTCTAAAGTCAATGTATACTACCATGCTAGGTCATCTCTGAAATTTCGCGGAATTTGACTAGGTCTAAGTAGGAATTTTTAATAATTAAAATTTCCCACAAAACAAGATTTTTTTTATTAATTTCTATGTAATGATGTAAATAAGTGGTCTTCGGAAATGTCTAGGGCGTGTGACTACTCGAAATTCATCTTTAGAGGCCCAACATTATCCTAGGACCCACTTTGAGGGTCAAAAAACGACTTATAGTCCCTCAAAAGACGATTTTTCTAATGTCAATGGCAAAAATGAGGAAAAAATTCAAAAAAATCAATAATTGGAAAAATTCAAAAATTCTTCCAAAGTCAAAATAAGTCAAATTTTGACATGGGAATTAAGAGGGGAAACCAAGGGTGATGTAGAAGCAATGTGGGGCCCACCACATAGACCACAACACAAGTTCAAAGTCAAAGTACCAAATAAGCAAATCAAAGGCAGTCAAATGCTCCACGATGAGTTCATGAGGCAGCAAAAAGGTTTGAAGTAATATAATTTAAAACAAATGTTGCCAAAGTATAAAGTTTGAAATATAAGTGGATTGGGGGTAGACCCCACATTACTCCTTGTCTATGCATAAGTTGGAAATTATGCACATGCTAATTAGAGCATCTACGCACAACAGTTATGAAGATCCACGCAAGCCAAGTCAAAAGAGCTTTCAACATAGAGAAATACGCTGCCAAAAAATTAAAGGTTTATAGTTAAATTTGGTTGGAGTTTGTCTCCACATTTTGAACATTTACGTTGCCAGCCTCCACGTCTCCACGTATCACACAGCTCATTTTAAAAGCTCCATGCTTGCAGGTTCTCTACAAGTGATACGCAGATCTGATATAGTAATTACCCATGGTTGGCATGCAGATTGGCTTAGAAAATCTGGAGGATAAGTTAACAACATATTTTTGAGGGAGTTGTCTTCCCTTATGGACACTTGTATGCACAACAAATCCAATTCAGCTCTACGCATTACCAGTTCATCAATACACAGGTTTGTTGGGCATTAGTAGGCAACATAGGTTTGAGAGGTGTCACTGCCTTGTTTCTTTTGTTGGAGATGAGTGGGGGATGTGCTACGTCTCACCCACTCACATTTCACACTTGGCTGCCCTATCCTATACGTTGGTCTGCTAGAAGATAACACACTGCCAGTGAAAATTGTTACACACAGCATTCTACAACAGTCACCTACAGCAGTTGGTTCCATTTGGACAGTTCTTGTGCTACTTGTACAAATTCGTTTTTGCATTGGGATTATCTCCCTTCTCCACTTGTCATTTGATTTTACATTGGGATTGGCTCCCTTAGTTCTATTTAAATGAGCCTTTGGCTCTCATTTTCATTGAATACTCATATTTCAATGAAATAACAAGACTTTGGGTTCGACTATGAGGTGTTATTCTTCTATGGTTGTGGTATAATTCTTGAACGCAATCTTCATTTTCTATTGGTAGTATTGTGTTTATTATTTCCATATGCATGCAAAAGATTTGTTAGTGTAGAGCTATCTTGAACTAATATTTGGTTTTAGAGATTTATCCTAGATAGGGAATGTTTTAGTAGATTTTCATATAAATCTCTAAGATTTCTTTCTCAGTATATTTTTCTAACCCATGTGGATCTAATGAGTTTATTTGAAGTTGTGTAGAAAAATATCTTTGGATCAAGCTTGAAGAGTGAGGGGACATTTTCGAAGGAATCAACCCACTCATGAGCATGAACATGGAGGAACCCACATTGTGATATCCCAAAGTTTTATCTTTCGATTTGTGTTTGCAAGGTCACTTGGGTTTGTGTTTATGATCAAGTCTATTCTATTCAAATCGTTTATTTTAAATATGGTGCTTACATTGATCATATTTGCTAATAAGAGCAAATATGATCAACCCATATTTGCTTGAAGAGTGAGGGGACATTTTCGAAAGAATCAACCCACTCTTGAGCATGAACATGGAGGAACCCACGTTGTGATATCCCAAAGTTTTATCTTTCGATTTGTGTTTGCAAGGTCACTTGGGTTTGTGTTTATGATCAGGTCTATTCTATTCAAATCGTTTATTTTAAATATTGTGCTTACATTGATCATATTTGCTAATAAGAGCATGTTTTTTATTACAAGACAAGGATAATAATCATACTCCCTAACCATCGGTCTAGTCCTTGTAGACTTGTAAACACTTTTGGCATTTTTTTCTCGTCTTTCTCCACTGAGTTTTGGGTCCATTTTGCAGAGGTTTTGACAGCCTTTTCAATAAGTATTTTATTACTACCGTTGGCAGGGACTTAGGCTCTCAAGGCTGTAAATCATATCGAAATTCCGTGCAGACTGTCATCACCTTTTGGAGCAGATTTCATCATCTCAAGAGGCTAGAGTTTCAAGATATTATTCGAGTCTCTTTTGTATTCCATTGCCGAATTTTTGCGAAATATTGTCACTGCTTTCTCAAGAAGGGATTCTAATGTATAAAAGTCAAATATTTATTGTAAAATCCTTCTCGAAATTGGAGCCTTTCCTCACAATAAAGGAAGCTCACAACATTGTAAGAAGAAGTTAATAAAGAGTTGACTTTTCTTGAGGGAGCTTGGGAAGTTTTTCCCATGGTATCTCACCTACTCATTTAGAGGGAGGAAATCTTCTTGAGTGGTTAACTTTCTTTCGTCTAGTTTCTAATTTGCTCAATTAATTTACTTGCATTCATCATTTCGTTTGCTAATCTAATCTAGTTGTGAATGGTTAATTCATAACCTCAACACCTAACACTCACATTTTCCTATTTTGCAATCAGACTTGCCAATCCATTTTCTTGTATCTTGTGTTGTGCAATCTATTTTTTCATTTGTTTAAGTAAAAACATAGCACTTTCATTTCATTTGGCAAGCTAATGTTTTCATAGTTTCATGCTAATCAATCATTTTTATCTGAAGTCATCTAGTTGCAATTTTATATTCTTGTTGGGTTATTAGAAAACTTTGTATCTCACTTTTGCACATATTTATTTATTTGCAATTTAGTTTGAGTAATCTAATTGTGTACATTTTATTAGCTCATTCCATTCACAAACAACTTATTAGCTTATGATTTCATCCAATAATTGTCATATCACATAATTTTCATTTCAAAGCTTGTGAGTTGGTATCTAAAAGCATTGAGCTAGTTTCCATTTTAATATTTCCAATTGAGTTGTTGATACATGTTTTATGGAGCATCATTGCTAGTTTATGTCATATTGGGCTAAGCACAAATCTTAAGCACATTGTCATTAACATATCTCAATGGAAGCATTTCATTTTGCATGCTAAATTAGTTGCATATTTAAAATTTACCTCCAAGCATAAGCTTGGTTGATAGAAATTATAGGGAAAAAGGTTTTCTTGGAAGGTTCTTCCATTTGGTACGAAGTAAGGTAAAAGCATGTGACCCTGCACTTATGAAGGTGGCTTGTCCTCTTGTAGGAACGAAGGCATACGTTGGCTCGTAAGACTCAGGGGAGGGGTATCGTTAATGACACCCCCATGCCCTCGCCCTCGCCCCCTCTTTCTTATAGTCACCCCAATTTTTACCCCTTCGTAAGAGCACAAGAGGAGGACTTCACCTAGATTAGGCATTTTAGATTAAAAGTAACCAAGATTAATTGCATCCAAACCTAATATAATTGCATCTCATGCTTTGATTCAGAAATCTATTTATCTTGAAAGCATTTTACTTCATTTAAGCAAATACATTTTCATTTCAAAGAGCAATACTCTGGAAGCATTGGTTTCTCATATGTTTCATGCTTATCTTATGTATTGATGGTTATTGCTCATATCACGTTTTTGCTTATAAATCTGAAGAAGTAATTTATTTAACTCTAACAACTCTCCTAGAAAACTCACATCTTTAACTTAGTTTCTCTTTAGGGACCACCTGTAAATTTTTATAGATGTTCTATGCTTGATGCAACTTTACTTTTATCCCCAATATCAAACAGCGATCACATAAACAAGAAAGTAAAATGTTGATAGAACATACCAGTAGATCGACAGAAGACAAGACAAATATACACTTAACTTGATCAGCAAAATATGTGTTGTGGTGCGTTACGACGGTCAACAGGATGCTTCAACCAACAAAGTCTCAGAACCGTCAGCCAACCAGAATGTGTCACACAACCCTCTCGGACATATCTATATCAGTCAACAAAAGTCAACATTGCCCTAGTCAACAGTAAACACAAAAACAGCGGCAGCAAAAGTCAACACAGCCAGGTCAAAGCCAATGCCCAACCTCGATTTCTGTGCCAATAAATGCAAACTGCAGAAATCGGATTTTTGAGAGTTTAGGGTCAGTTTGACCATGCGTTGACCAAAGTCAACGCTGGTCAAATCTGTGCTGAAACCCTAGGTCAAAACAGAAAATTCCTTTGTTGTGTTTTTCCCACGTGTGAGAGAAGAAGAGCCTCCAAGGTGATCGAACCAATCAAATGATGAGAGAATGTGTGATGAGTGATGGATGAAAATGACCTCCAACGTTGACGTATATATATCCATCAGTGAGGGTGTGTGACACATCTATTGGGGCTTCAAGCCTACATTTCAATTCTGGCCGACCTTGGACATAAGTGGAATTAATTCAAAATAAATGTTCTGCTCATCGGATCAAGATGATCTTTAGATCGATCTTGCACCTCTCCAAAAGAGGAGTCCAATAAAAATATTGGCATCTTCATCTGAGCATCACAACATGGAGTTTGGACCTAGTTGTCAAAAATTAACACTCCCTCTCAACTAGGGAGAACTCCATCCACTCAAAACATTCAAACATTTACATATATCCTGAAGAACTTGCTTTGTTGCCAAGCTGAGCTGGTATCAAAACAAAGAGTCACAAAGACATCACTCTTTGCTGACCCGAAGTTATGTCTAAAACTTGACAGACCAAGGAGTCACACAACACCCGAAGTTGGTTTACTCGACCCGAAATCAACAAGTCCAAACTCAACAGACTTGATCCCAAACATCATGGTTGGGCACGTGCCATCCTAGACATAGAGAGTATGGCAATCTTCGATGCATCCATCGGTCTTTGCTACTGGTCTCTATCTTTTCCCACGTCACTGGCCAAATGAGAGGTACTTCCCATGAGTCTTGGACTCAATGGGTAGGATGCATACGGGGCACAGATCATGAGAGGTGAACCAACTCAATATCATAACGGTGAGGCAAAAGCACACCAACAAGGTTCGGAAAACCTAGCCCTATGGTTGCTTATAGCTCCAAGAAGCTATCCCCAAAGCCCCCTGGAGCTCCCAGAGCTCATCGTCCAACAGGACCCTCAGAATAGGGTCATTCCACGATTCCAAAATTCTCACGGAAGGTTAGGAACTTGACCTTACCCAAGGGCTTTGTGAGAATATCCGTGACCTGCTCATTAGTTCCTATATGATCGAGCCTTACGGTGCCTCGCTATACCATATCCCAGATAAAGTGATACCTGATATCAATATGCTTGGATCGATCATGTAACATGGGATTATCTGACAAACGAATCCAACTCTGGTTATCACAAAGGATAACGGTTGTATTTAGCACATGCCCGAACAACTCACTGAAGAGCTTTCGCAAATAAACTGCTTCACAATAGCTAACCTAGGAGATAGCTTAAACGGAGAGAGGCGGGAATAGGTGACAGCCCCTTCTCTGAGTTCCTTGCCACCAACCACACCTGGTGGGGTTAAAATCTTTTCCCACTAACTAGTAGGTAGGTGTAGGCGGCAAGCGATAACAGTCCCCGCTCTTTCTCTCCCCCCTAATTTGCACTTCCTTTTTTTTCTCTCTCCTCCAAGAGTGTGAGTTCCCTCCTTGGGTCGAATTCCTCTTTCCTGTGGCCCCCACATTCCACTAGAGCTACAACTTTCCCTTTTTCTCCTAAGTCGCAAAACCGGAAATGTCCCCTCTTTCCAAAATAGCCACTAGTGCGGAAAATAAAAATTGGGGACATGACATTAGGGTTCTAATTTTTTCTAGGGTTTCCAACAAATCAGAGAGAATTATACAACAGCAGTGCACATTAATATAACAGTGGCTTTTACTTCAATGCAATGCAGAAATATAGAGATTTTCAGCAGCAATATGGTTCCACAACAAACACCATAAAACAGGGTTGTCTGCCCAATGAAAATCAACTTATCCAACCAGTAGTCCACCAATATAATACTGATTTGCAATGTCATCAATTTAGTTAACTAGCATTCAACTGTAAACTTATGCTAGTATTAACCAATCCTAGAGTTACTATACTAATTAATTCACTGTGTTGTTCTGAGCTTACTGCAACAAAAGTCTGATGTCTTCTCCTTGTGGGTAGTTGCAGCCCTTAAAATACCTCTGTGTAATACGCCTTGCCTCCAAATCTTCAGGTCAACCCTAGGCAGAGAACCTTCACGGCTTGACCAAGTCTCGGTGGCTAGACAGATGATAGAAAGGACTTCGCTGGTCTGGATAAAGTCTTTGTTGGATAAGATCTTGCTTTTCCTTCAACAATTCGGACTTCACTGTACTGTGGGCAACCACAGAAGGATTAACCTGCTGCTCAGACTTGTAGCAATCAGATTTTCCTTCGAAGGAAAATCACAGACCAACTAGATTCAACAGTGAACTTCAATGTTAGCATGGATTGTTACTTGACCAGAAGTTTGGTAGACCATTAGGACTGTGCTGACTAGATAAGGACCTCATTGTTCTTAATATGCATGAGCTGCCTCAGAGAGAGTCCCCCGCAGCCTCTGTTATAAGCCGCTATGCCTCAATTCCTTCCATCCATCTCAGACAGAAAACCCTTGCTCGCTTAACTAGGGACTCTGTGGCTGAACAGACCATAGGAAAGGCGCTATGCTGCCTGGATAAGAGCCTCTCTGGCTTCTGTTTGCCCTCGATGCCTCACAGGAAACCACATAGGATCTGCTGCCTCAGAAAACTCTTCAACTGTAACTGTAGGGAAGACATTCGCTGCCTTAAAACAGAACTTATTGATAAATCACCGAATTTCTTCCTCACTGGCCAGACATATCCAAGTTATTCCAAGAGATCAAGCTGTAACAGGTCCGAATTGTTCCAAAAGATAAAGCTGTAACAGAACAGAGAAAAGGGAATCTAGCTAGGGTGGGATCACCTCCACCAAGACTAGACAAAGGAAAAATAGGGGTCTTAAAAACCTCAGAGCAAAGAAAACAGAGATAATCCAATCCTATACAATGATGATGAAATGATTCGAACTCTCTATCATTTATAAATTTCCTTGCGGGGATTCTTATCCTTAAATTAATGTGATGGATTACAAGTGTAGCTCCCAACTTGGGCTTCTTGCCCCAGCTACCCCAAAATTTACCAATGTTGCCCCAAAACACTGGATAATGGGTATCTTTATCAACGATTTTAGCCTATGAGGCTTGATAGCCTACTTCGTCCTCCTTAAGGCAATTAATTAGAAAGGGACATTACATGGGCTGTGTTAAAACCAAAAAAAAAATGGAGTGAGCGACAAACTCAAATTTTGAAGAGAGTTTTTCTTTAAGATAAAGTTGATTTTTAAATGGAGTGAGTGACAAACTCAAATTTTTAAGAGTTTTGATTTCAAGGTAAAGTTGATTTTTGTTGACACCTAATCATTGGGATTAGGAAAATCCATGTAAATATTGTAAATAGCGAAATAAAGGAAATTGGAAGATGAAGAGACATTAGGAGATGAATCCCAATAGTCTCCCTCTCCTTGTATATATCCATGTTCTCTCTTAACGCACAAATACAATCGATTAGTGGAGTTACTCTCCTAGACTGACGCGGTATCAGAGCCAGGCCCATTTTAGCTTCCTTCTGCATTGTAACTCCTGCTAATTTCCTGCCATTTTCCTCTATCCTTCTGCATTCTATTTTTTCTGCTCATTCTGTGTTGGTCCATGGAGTAATTATGTTGTTCATTGTTTAATTCCTGGTTGTGTGTGGTTGTGACCTGAGGCATTTGGTGTGTACGTTTGAATGGTGAATGTTATACGTTGGTTGAATGCTAACGAGGCCCACCTTCAATTGATACACTGCACGTTGTGATAAGGTTGCAAGCAACGATTCATTGCTTAGTTTTGGCTTCAAAGGCATTGGTGGTAATGTTGTGCGTTGGAATGCGTTCTTTTTGAAGGTTGGTGTATATTGGTTGTTTGTGCTAAAAATATGGTCAAAGCTCTGCATTAAAATTCATTGAATTTCGTGATTGTTGGTTGGAACTTGGAATGTGCAGTGAAGCTTATGTCTTGAGCTCTGGATTGAAGCAACTATGTATTCTTTGTGCACTGAAAGGGTCATTCATTTTTGTGATGGTTGTTGCTCTTAATATGTGCGTTGTATATGCTAGAGATTAACATTGTATTTGGAGACAAAGCAGTCGTTTTTGTGTATGGCTCCTTGATTCATTTGTGTGTTGCATTAGAGTTGTATTGGTATTAAACGGTGCTCTTCATTTGTGCGTTGAATGCATTGAAAATTGTGATTATCATTAAAGTTGCTAGATATTAAAGCTCTGCATTGAGTTGGAGAACCTTATGTGCGTTGATTGAGGTATACATATATATGCTCTTTATATGTGTGTTGAGTTCCTTTTGGAAATCAGAAGCACATAGTCCTTTTTGATGATGCATTCACTAATCTCCATTGTAGGAGTAGTTCTTTCTAGCAAGGAGAACTATCATAAGTGGTCCAGGAAGATAAAACACACCCTCATTTTCAATGAACTTTGGAAATGAGTTTGTGAAGGAGTATACAATGCACCTGAGAAGCCCACTTCAGACAAGGAGGTTGTCATTTGGGAAAACAAGAACAGCAATGCCTATCCCTTGATAACAACGTCAATAAAAGAAGAAGTGACTCATCATATTTTGCCATTTTCAAATGCTTTTGAAGCTTTAAAGAAGTTGAAGGAATTATATGACTCATACTTTGAACTTGAATTTGTCCAATTGATAATCAAGTTGTTCAATCTTGAGTTGAAAAATGATGACCCTCTTGCCTTAGCATCATAAATAAGATCCATTATGCATGACATAAAAGCCACTGGTGCTGAAATAGATGTTCCTCTCACAGCCTATGTCAAGGCACTATATCCCACTTATTCACATTATCTTGAGTCATTGCAAGCAAGTGGCAAACTTAAGGAGATTTCCTTTGACTCCCTTGAGAAGAAGTTTGTTGAAACTTGAAAGAGAGAAGGATTTTGGGAAGAAGACAACGCCTTAGACTTTTGAAGAAGTTGTCTGCCTTGCACAGAAAGAGAAGAATCATGCACAAATTCTTCTAAAGGAAGTGGCAGCCGCATAGGAAGAGTAAGGAAGAATTTTAGGGGCAGGGGGGCAAACATTTCCAAGGAGAAAGGTTTGATCTTCATTGCATATGGTTTAATAGAAATGGACATTATGCTTCCACATGTAAGTTGTCTTGGGACAAAATCCAGCAGGAAAGAAATCAAGAAAAAGGTAAAACACCTGGTAAAGGGAAAGGAAAAGCACCTGAGTTTGTTGATTATGTTGTGGCACATTGTAACAATGGAGTAACTGAAGACTTATTTAATGCTTCACTTGCTTCATGGAAAGATGCTTGGTTGCTTGATTCAAGAGCAACTTGCCACATGACTTTCGAAAGAGATTTCTTTGAAGAATTCACTGACAATGTAGATGAAGCATTCTACTTTGCAGACAAGTCAAAACTCAAGCCATCAGAGCTTGGCACCATCAGGCTCAAACTGTCTGGTCATCTAGACTTTCTTCTACATATTGTTCTATAACTCCCGAAGTTGAGGAAAAACTTGTTGTCTTTGGTCCACATCCGCCAGCAAGGACACTCCATTAACATATTTGACGGCAAGGTTGAGGTCAGAAAAGCATCAAATCACTCACTTGTCATGATTGGGATAGAAGAAGAAATACTATTGAAGTTGCAAGGAACCTCTACTCATGCGCAGAACTTTTCATACAATTCTCACTATGATGAAGGTACACTTCCATCAAATCTTTTATGGCATGCTAAATTTGGGCACTTGAACTATGACAGCCTTTGTTTGTTGAAGAAAAATGGTGTTACTGGTTTGCCTACAATTCCTGCGAAACTTAAGCAATATGAAGCTTGTATCTTAGGAAAGCACAGCAAACAATCATTTCATGATTCTCATTCCAGAGCACATAGACAACTTAAACTCATTCATTCTGATTTATGTGGCCCAGTGTGTGTTCCTTCTGCAAATGGTAATAAATATATGATGACATTTATTGAAGAACAAATCTAAATTTTTTGAAACATTCAAGAACATTGAAAATGATGCACAATCTCGTATTAGCTCTATTTGTATTGATAATGGAAAAGAATATACTTCAAATGAATTTGAAAACTATCTTCACCAACATGGGACCAAACATCAAACAATAGTGCCTTATAATCACCAACAGAACAGAGTAGCTAAAATAATGAATAGGACAACCTTAAATATGGTACGTTCAATGATGTTATTCAAGAATGTTAAGCTAATGTTTTGGGTTGATGCAGTTCTATGTGTTGTGTATATAAAGAATAGGTGTCCATCTCATGCTATCAAAAACAAGACTCCCTATGAAATGTTGTATGGCCACATTCCTTCAGTGAGGCATCTCAGGGTTTTTGGTTCCACCTGTTATACCTTGATACCTAAGGAACAGAGAAACAAACTTGGTGCAAGGAATCGCAAATGTATCATCTTGGGGTACTCAGATACCTCCAAATCATACCATCTCTATGATGAAGTTAATAATAAAAAGTTTATAATATCTAGAGCATAGTTTTAAAAATCGGCTGAATCGGCTCGGAATCGGCTGAGTCAACCGAGCCAGACCCCTGGCTAAACCGACTCGATGGAAAAACCGGTCCGGAAGCCGGTTTGTGACTGAGCCGGCCGAGACGTACACCGAGTTGACCGAGCCGGCCAAGCCATTGTCCTAAATTGCAGAGATTTGCAATCCGCATTTTGAGTCAAACTTGCAGTGCTTCTGGGTGTGAGCGCAATTGGTCTGTCTTTGAGAGGATTCACACAAAGAAGAGAAACCGTTTGGAGCAAAAACGGTTAAATGATCTAGTGTATGTCCAGTAAAACCTCCAACTAAGACGCAACCAATTGCTGAACAAAAGACCTGATTCAGATCCCATTGTGTTGGAGGATATTGATGCAACATCAGATTGGGTAGTGGAGTCTTGTCCACCAGAATTTGACTCTGATGAGGATATTGGTGTGGGGATGGACTTCGATACACAGGTAGAGCCTCTACTCAATGCAGATCCACTAGTAGCAGGCCTAGTCCCAACTCCAAGTCCTCTAGTTGCAGCCGCAGGCACTTCCTCTAGTCAGCCATGACAAAGGCGCATAACTCGTCTATCTCAGGCTCAACGTGCTACAGTTCTAGTTGAGGATGTTGATTCAGAGGAGAAGCAAGGAGCATTTTCCCCCTCTGGTTCAGAGTTTGAGGCAGAGGATATTGGCTTGTCAGATGTCTAGCAGTAGTGACTATTCATGTATTGTTGTAGAGGCCATTTAGAGCCTCCTTGGTTATGTTTTTTGTTTTGATCTCTATATCATCATCATGTATTGGACAGTGCACTGGGTGCAATTTTGATATAATGGATATATTCATGAGCCTACTTTGATCATATGTTTGTCTTTTGTCTATATTGTAATGATTTGTGTTTGGAAACATGAATGAAAATCTTTAAAATTATGTTTTTTTATAAAAAAAATAATATTTAACATATTTTTTACAAAGACAAAGTCATTGAAACCAAATCGGCCGAGTCGATACCGAGTCGGAGTCGGAGTCGGAGCCAACCCTCGACCGTTTCGGAACCCGGGTCTGATTTTTAAAACACTGATCTAGAGATGTGATCTTTTCTTGAATCTTCCAAGATTGGAAATGTGTTGAGCGACAACTTGATCGTTTGGATAGATTCAGACATGCAAAGTCTTTTCAAGAGTTTGATAATGAGATTCCACATCTTGAAGGGGGGATCCCTATAATGGATCAATCTATGGAATCTCCTTCTAAAGCACTCCCTCCCCCGCATGAATCTCCAACCACTAATCAAGATGACACTTTGAGTGATGTGATTGACAGAATTGGGAGGCTAAATCTCGATTCAGCCCCATCTCAGTAAACTGAATTGCTCGGGCCATCTCAGAATGGTCCTCCAAAATGGTTCACAAAGACACTTGAAAGTGTTCGTCCTGATGAGTTTGCAAAGACAAGAACAAGAAGCTCAACCAGACATGATGGAGGCGATGTAGACAATCCTGATTCACCTATTGATATGGATGTTTCTTATGGTTGTGAATTAAATTTGTCTACATATTTTGAACCAACTTCCTTCAAAGAAGTCGTTTCTCATGATGAATGGAAAGAAGCCATGTAGAAAGAATATGATGTTTTGATAAAGAATGGCACTTGGAAGTTGTTTGATCCTCCAATGGGAACCAAACCAATTGGCTACAAGTAGATCTTCATGAACAAGTATAAAGCAAATGGCTCAATTGAAAAGCATAAAGCCAAGCTTGCGGCAAAATTTTTTGCACAGAAGGAAGGGGTCGATTATGAGAAGACTTTTGCACCCACAGCAAAATGAGATACCATCCGGACACTCTTTGCCTTGGTAGCTCAGAACGGTTGGAAAGTCCATCAAATGGATGTAAAATTTGCTTTTTTAAATGGAGATTTGAGAATTTTTTTATTTCCCAACCAGAAGGATTTGTTGAGAAGAGTCAGGAACACAAAGTATGCAAGCTTGTCAAATCCTTGTATGGCCTCAAACAAGCACCAAGAGCCTAGTACAAGAAATTGACTGAGCATCTTCTGAAATTCAATTTCAAACACTATGATCTTGATGATGCAACTTTGTTTGTCAAGAAAGTTGGCAAAAAAGTTGTATATCTTGTGGTGTATGTAGAAGATCTTCTGATGACAAGGAACAATCAGAATTACATTGCATCCATAAAGAAAGAACTGAGGAAAAGTTTCGAAATGACAGATTTAGGCAATATTCACTACTATCTTGGTATTGAAGTAACCCAACATCCAAAGTTTATATTCCTCTCTCAGAAGAAGTACATTTGAGATCTTTTGAACAAGTTTGGCACGGATGGGTGCAATCCTTTGACTACTCCAAAGGAACAGAATTTAAAACTGGCATCCACTGAAGGAAAAGAATTTGAGGATGCAACAAAGTATAGACAGCTAGTAGGAAGTCTCAACGACCTGACTACTACAAGACCAGACATTTCATTTGTTGTTGGAATCATCTCCAAATTTATGCGAAGGCCTTGTGAGGGTCCTTGGTCTGTTTCAAAAAGAGTTCTAAAGTACTTGAAGGTAACTCAAGACTTTGGACTCAAGTATACACAAGTGAATGACTTCAACTTGATTGGATATTCTGATTCAGATTTCAATGGAGATTAAGAAAATGGAGTATCTACTTCAGGTTATGTTATGAGTCTTGGATCAGGAGCTGTCTCCTGGAGGTCACGCAAACAATCAATTCCAACAAAACTGGGACAGAATATGTAGCAGCAGTTGAAGCAACAAAGGAAATTGTGTGGCTCAGGAAAATTCTAGAAGATTTGCAGGAGAAACAAGCGCATTCAACTCCACTTTTGATTGACAACACTTCTACAATAAAGTTGGTCAAGAACCCGAAGTTCCATGATCGAACCAAGCACATTAATACAAAATATCATCTAATTGGACATCATGTTGAGGCCAAGACAATCCACCTATGGCATTGTTACACAAATGAGCAGATTGCAGACATCTTCACCAAAGCGCTTGGAAGAGAAAAGTTTGAAAGATTCAGAATGATACTTGGACTCACCAACATCCCTTCAGATTAAGGAGGGGGGGGGATGTTGACACCTAATCTTTAGGATTAGGAAAATCCAAGTAAATATTGTAAATAGCGAAATAAAGGATATTGGAAGACGAAGAGACATTGGGAGATTAATCCCAATAGTCTCCCTCTCCTTGTATATATCCACGTTCTCTCTAAATGCAAAAATACAATTGATTCGTGGAGTTTCTCTCTTGGCTTGACAATTTTTAATTAGTCAGGCTAGCATGCTGCATGATTATTCTTTATTTAACATTAGGACACGAGCCACAAACTTTAAGACAAAAATTTACAAAAATCTAATACACTGTGAGTGAGATAGTGTCATGATATCAAATTTAACTCAAAATCTAAATGGGCATCCCAACTTCTAATAATGCTTACCATATTTGAGTGGCAGGATGTTGACAATGAGAGACATAAGGCTGACCTCTCCATAAGAATCTCTAAGAACATATCAGGATGTGTTTCTGCACAGTAAAATTCCATAGCCTTCTGCCAATATCGCTCAGCTAGAGATGCATAGCGCCTTGCTTGCTGAAAATTAGCATTTTGTCCTTTTTCAAAAGTAAGTTTTTTCCCTTCAAGGTTCAAAGCCTTAAAACAGCAGTCCCTGTGGTAACAAGCAAGTTGAAAGTTTGCAAAAGCAGCCTCTTGTACCCGCAGTTTACCCAGTGATCCATATAACGCCAAAGCTTCTCTAATGGCATCCTTGGCTGAGATATCATATTTCTTTTGCTGAGACTTCTTTTTCTTCTCATCATTTGAATCATCAAATTGTGTGTACTTTTCTTCACAAATAACATTTCCCAATATGTTTTCTGACACATCTTCTCTTGCAAGAAACATTCCAAGTCTCAAATATGTATGGGCATATTGGGTATAAACTTCATTACGCAAGCCATTTATCATAGAATCAGTTTCTGACTCAACAGCACTGAATTCAAAACGGGCTGCACCGTAGTATTTCAAAGCTTCTCGGTACTGGAATTTCACATCGTCTAGCATATGCCTATAAGCATTCTGGAGAATACCACACTTTTTATAGGAATCTATCTTAGATACCAAAGACTCTGCCAGTGCTCTTCTGCTGTGCCCCAAATTGCAATTGATCACAACAATATTGGTGAAATCCTTAACTTCTCTAAATGCTTTAATTGCTGTTTCAAAAGCAGATTCAGCAGATTTTAAATCTCTATTGGTTAGCTTCCGACCCAATTCATTAAATACCCAACCTTTCTTCCGAGTTGCTGACTGGAACTCCTCTGCTCCTGCAGCAAGGCCCCACAGGGCATCTCTGGCTACATCATAACACTCTGCAGCAGCTAAAAGATTAGCTTCCAAATCTCCTCTCTTTGGTCCCCGTAAGAAACTAAAAATGCTTTTAGGTTTGTCTGTAAATGTGTCTGTGCTTTTGGACTTCATCTTAGGAACATCTGCAAACACACCGTCTGTTTCTGAACAATATTCCAAGTCTTTAGAATCTGAAGGCCATTTGCTTGTTTCATGCTCTTCTGATGCCCCAGAGAAATCCTTATCAGGTCTTTCAACATCCACTCTGCTTCTTCCAAATTCATCTCTTTGAGAACCATCATCTCCATTACCAGAACTGCAAGACTTGGAATCACTTGCTGAACACTCTAAATGAGGTGACAGTGTACACTTTGTGTTCGTTCTTTTGATTTGCTTCTTTTTATATGTCACTAAGCGCCTATCATTGCTACTGCTGCTTGCACTGTTTCCACTGCTTGCCCTATCGCTCTGGCAACTACAGTTTGTTAAACTACAAATGTTGCAGTTGCGTTTTGACTGTCCTAACTTCTTCTTGAGTCGTTTGACTTCTTTTACAACTTCTGAAGCCATTTTTAATTCATCTCTTGAACCTCTTTCTTCTTCACCAGCAGGTAGCTCTTCACCTTGCAGTCTCTGGTATTCAACATAGATGTCCCCAACAAGTATCCACACCTGACCCCAGAATATACCTTTCACACCAAACTGACCATGTGTAGTCTCATTTTCATTATGAATTTCAATCACCTCTGGACCACCACTCTGGAAGGAATCGTTTCTTTGATTTCTTGTCTTGACTTGGGCATGGGATGAACTGCACAGTCTTGAACTGCTTTTCTCCATGGCTGAGACGTGCTCAACTTCCTCTAAACATGGAGGCATAGACCCATATACCGAGCATGCTAAATCCACAACCTTTAGCGATCGATGCAGTTGCCCATCATCTTTATAAGCCTGTCCAAGTGCCAGATAAGACTCTCCTAACAATAGAACAAGTTGCCAAAGCTTTCGATCCATTCTATATCCTACTAACCACTCTCGTATGTCACACACTTCAATACAGTCAATATCACCACAGATACATACAGAAATTTGTTGAGCATGACGAGATTTTCCCATTGTTTTATTGCCATCGTCCATAATCTTTAATTCAGTATCTTGAAGTTGGCGCTTACATCGAAGAGACTTGATGGCTTGTGAAACATGATGAACAGCAGCTAATTTTGCAGATATGGGATCAGTGACAGCCTCAACCAGTTTTGGAGAAGTTTCTTCATTTTGACACATGGCTAGAGTATCTTCATTCATAGGTCTGAGGCTCCTTGCTAGAGGCCCTACATCTCTGCTCTCTGCCGCAGGCAAATCTTTCCCTTCTACAGATGTGTTTAATACTGAAGCTTCCAAAGATGTATCATGCGGCTTTTCAATAATTCCATCAGAGGATTCAAAAGCAAACATTTCATTTTCTGTATTGTTCATAGACGAATGTTCCTGAATCATTGAGTTGGATGTTGCTGATGAAAGCTCCAGAGAGGATATTTTTTCAACATCAATAATAGAGGGTTCAGACTCCAAAAGCAAAGTATCAATTGTCGAGCCCAATTCATCATAGCACTTCAAGATCAGTCTTGCTACCTGCTCGTGAGCACATGCACGAACCACCTGTACACAGAATAATATTGCATTTTAAAAGGCTAAACATTCTCCCGAAATATAGCAATTATCCTTGTGTCAAAAAGGACTGCAATTCATACTTGGTTATCTTCACAGCTAACAATAATTTCAATCTGTAACTCTAAAAAAAGGCCTTCATAGTTACACACCAAATGCTCTTGTTCATTCAAAAATTCCAAACACTTTATGAAAAGCTTAGCACACTTCGACCTGTCGTTTGGGACCTGCAGTAAGAAAAAGACCTAATATTTTCAGAAAAAATGGTATGAAGCTGCGCTCAGCATTTAAGCATACTGATCATCTTACAACAATCACAATCACAATGATAACAGGAGACAGACGGTCGGAGTACATAAACAGTAGGGCTAGATACCTTTGAAAGTGACAACCTGTGAGCCAGCCGATACAAAAGAATCCCCAAGGGTAGCGAGTAGTCTGCTTTTCTTCTATTCTTAGAGGAAGGAAGTGGGCTACAGCTCTTCTCATCTTTGTCTGATGAACAGCTTTTTGATAGGACAGAAAGATCAAACAGTTGCATCAAATCCTCTCCAGCATTTTTGTAGAGCTGCAAGTGCAAGGTTAATCACAAAAATGGTGCCCTAAAGAAAATATGGAATCCATGTTCTGCTCAAAAAAACCATATTATTCCATAAAACATAAGTAGGTACATCAACCAAACCAGGGCCACAAGCTACCACCTAATGTGAAGTGCAAAAAATGACTCACCCAATAGGATCCTGGATCTTGTTTGCAGTTATCTTGCAAAAATTTCAAAACCGAAAGCCCATTCTGCTGGACAACTTGAGGATGAAAGACAGCAGTTCCATCTTCAGCAATACCTTTCAGTAAAAATATATCATCCGTCTTCAGAAGCTCATAGCCTTGAACCACACCATCATGATGATAACAGATAGCCAGCTCTGGTATACTTGCCATTACATTATCAAGCCAGGCATCAAGCCACATTAATGGAGTCACCTGCAATAATTTTAAAGCTAGTCAATCTAATCCGTGTTTTTCAATAAATATAAGAAAATGAAACAGAAATCAAATGTGTTCATAAAATCACACTTCATAATCGACAGAATTCCTGAAAGCACCACCACCCTACCTGCCGCTCCACCTCCCATAGATGCAAACTAACAGCCACATGCTTTTCATTACTGAACACCAGAAGGTCACTGCCAAGAAGCATGCGTAAGTTGTGAAATTCCCAGAACAAAACCCTCAGAAAACCTTCATTACTAAGCCTTCGATGCTTTTCTGAATCCTTTTGAACATAATTTGGAGGACGTTGTTTCTCACCAACATGCCTTGCTTTCTTAAGGGCATCAAGTCTACTTTTGTGGCTACTACCATGCCTACCACCCCAAGAGACACTGTCCCCATCTGACTGGGAAGATCCTTGTGGATGAGGATGAAAGCCATCCATACCATCCTCCAAATCATCACCATCTACAAAATGCCAGGCAGATTGTGACTGTTGATTGACAGAAGATGGTAAGCACTCCCCTTCTGTAAACCCTGTAGTAAAATGCCTTGGCAGAACAGTAGGATTTGCTGCATCTACTGGCACTGAAGACTGTGACGATGGAGGGCAATCGCAAGCCTCTGCCCGCACTGAATGCATAGCAAAGTTTAAGAAAAGTGATTGATCTACACCCTTTGATTGGTTCTTCTTTCTTCTCACCAGCTTCTCTCCCTCTTCTACATCTGGCCTGGCATGCATAATAGAAACAGATACAGTCAGCGGTTAACAATTCAAACATAACCATCTGAAAAAACAAGACATTGTGAGTGGCATTGGCATACCCTGTATTCAATATAAGAGTCCGCCCAATACGATGAACTGCAAGAGACAACCGAGCTTTGGAATATGGTATTTTAAATATCTGCTTCAAAATGTCAACAGGAGCCACGACATCTATCTCATCACCATATGCTGCAAGACCACTGACAGCAAGGGCCTCACACTTCCTTGCAAGAGGCTGGTTAAAAGGACCACTTCCCCAAGCACTGTATAAGCCATGTAGATCTGCCAAGAAACAATCACCTTCTATCACACATTGTTCCTATAAAAATATCATATAAGATTTAGAATCCTAAACAAAAATATCCATTATAATTAAATCCATATTTCCCAAGGGATCAACACACTTAGGGTAACATGAACCCTTTATATCAACCAAGTATAGGAGTGATTCAACAACAGAATGTCCCACTCAGGTGTATAATTTTTCCCTGGAGCCCTTCTTAATTTTGTTCTGGAAAGACTGTTTTCCTTTGTCCAGAACCAGAGAACACAGAAGAACAATATACAGTGGTTTGGTTTCTGCAGTAGCATACACTTTGCAAAAGTTAACTTTCATGTGCCGAAAGAAATGAGAAGCAAGCTGGATGCTTCTAGAAAGAAGGGAATGTTTGTGGGCTACAGTGAAACTTCGAAGGCATATAGAATCTATGTGCCTGGTCAAAGGGAAGTGGAAATATGCCACGATGTCACCTTCGATGAAGATGCTGCCCTCAAGAAAGTGAGAAATCTTCCTAGCTACAAGGAACACAAAGAAAATGAAGAAGCAGGAAAGCAGGGAGAGCCGAAGGATGACTTGATGCCCGATGTTGAAGGACCTATGGATCCCATTGATCCACCTCCTTCAAATAAGAAAAGACCCTCATGGCTCAGGGATACTCTAGCAGTTGCCGAGAGACATATTGCCCCAAGGGGGACATTCCATGAAAGCAAGAAGCCAAAGAGATACCAAGGGTATCTAGCAGCCATGAGTACGATAGTACAATCTGAGCCTGGATCATTTGAAGAAGTTGTAAAGCATCAAGTTTGGAAGGATGCTATGCATGAAGAATATGAGTCCATTATGAAAAATGATGTCTGGGAAGTGGTCCCAAGACCGGAGGACAAATCTATTGTCACCTCGAAATGGCTCTATTATATCAAGCATGGATCTGATGAAGTGTTAAAAAGTACAAGGCAAGATTTGTTGCCCGAGGCTTCTCTCCAAAGGAAGGCATAGATTATGATGATATAATTGCACCTGTGGCCCGCTATACCACCATCCGATCTATTATTGCCCTTGCTGCAACGCAAGGATGGAGTCTCCATCAGATGGATGTGAAGACCACTTCTACATGTTTCTATAAAGGAAGAGGTGTATGTGGAGCAACCTCTGGGGTTCGAAGTCTGAGATAGAGACACTCATGTATGCAGGTTGAAGAAAGCCCTCTATGGGTTGAAGCAAGCCCCCAGGGCTTCGTACGAGAGGATAGATAGCTACTTGATGAAGTTGGGCTTCACTCGAAGTAATGCTGATCCGAACCTTTATTTTAAGGTTGATAGAGAAAGGCCTCTCATTCTGGTTCTCTATGTCGACAATCTCTTCCTGACAAGTGTTGACCCTCTCATTCATCAGTGTAAGAAGGAGCCAGCTTCTCAGTTTGAAATGAAAGACCTAGGACTAATGCACTACTTCCTAGGCTTGGGGATCTGCTAGAGGCCAGGCGAGATTTTCCTTTCTCAAGGAAAATAAGCTGTGAAGCTACTGGAGAAATTTGGTATGGTGGATTGTAAGTCTGTATCGAAACCAATGGAACTCAAATTCAAGAAGTTGTGTGAAAACAATGTTGAGCCTGTGCTAGCAAGTCCTACCAAGTATCGACAACTCACGGGGATCCTGATGTTCTTAATGAACTCCCGTCCAGACGTATGCTTTGCAGTGAACACTTTGAGTCAACATATGGTTGATCCTCATCACATTCACAGGATTGGTGCCAAGAATCTGTTGATATATCTTCAAGGCACAATCAACCATGGGCTGAGATTCACTGCCGAGAGTTTGAGACTCCATGGATATACTGATGTCGATTTGGCTGGCAGTGTGGTGGATCGCAAGAGCACATCTGGATGTTGCTTCACCATGGGTTATGCTTCGATATCTTGGATGAGGAAGAAGCAGAAGTCGATGGTCTTGAGCAACGCTGAGGCCGAATACATTGCAGCGAGTATGGCCTGTTGTGAAGTTGTTTGGTTGCGAAAGCTCTTTAGTGAGATGTTTGGGCATGTGCTAGATACCACCATTATCCTTTGTGATAACCAGAGTGGGATTCGTCTTTCTGAGAATCTCGTGTTCCACGATCGATCCAAGCATATTGATATCAGGTACCACTTTGTCCAGGACACGGTACAACGAGGTGCGGTAAGGCTCGATCATATAGGAACTAATGAGCAGGTCACGGATATTCTCACGAAGCCCCTGGGGAAGGTCAAGTTCCTAACCTTCTGTGAGAAGCTTGGAATCGTGGAAAGACCCTATTTTGAGGGTCCTGATTGAGTTGGACTGTGAGCTCTGGGAGCTTCATGGGGCTTGGGGATAGCTTCTTGGAGCTATAAGCACATACAGGGCTAGGCTTGCCGAACCTTGTTATGCTTCTGCGCCACCGTTATGATATTGAGTTGGTTCACCTCTCTTTGATCTGTGCCCCGCACGCATCCTATCCATGGAGTTTCGAACTCATGGGAAGTACCTCTCATTTGGCCAATGAGGTGGGAAATGTGGATAGAGACCAATAGCAAGACCGATGGACGCATTGGAGATTGTCGTACTCTCTATGTCTAGGATGGCACATGTCCAACACCTTGATCTGGGATCAAGTATGATGAGGTTCTTACCTCTAAACTAACTTCGGGTTAGTATGAGACTCTTTTTGAGTGCAAGAGAAGTTTTTACCTCTAAGCTGACTTCAGGTCAACTGAGTGTGATGTTTTTGTGACTCACCTTTTGTTCTATCTGAGAAAGAGTCAGCAAAGCAAGTTGCGGTAGGATGACGCACAATGTTTGGTGAAAGTACATGATGGTACTGTTGGATGGCACTTGTGGACAAATGGAGTTCTCCCTAGTTGAGAGGGAGTCTTAATTTTGGGAAACTCCATGTTGCACTGCTCATATGACAATGGTCATATTTTTGTTGGATTCCTCTTTCAGAGAGGTGCAAGATTGATCTAAAGATCATATTGTTTGGATGAGAAGAACATATATTTTGAATTTATTTTCCACACATGTGAAAGGTCGTCCAGATTTGTAACGTAGGCTCACATGCCTAATAGATGTGTCACATACCCTCACTGATGGATATAAATTGGAGAGACTTGGAGGTCATTTGCTCATCAACTCATCACACATTCTCTCATTGTGATCTGATTGGTTCGATAGCCTTTGGAGGTCTTTTTCCCCTCACACATGTGGAGCTGAAGTTGTTGTTTTTTGCGGATCTGTTTAGGGCTTTTTGCTGCAGCATTGACCAGTGTTAACCGTGGTCAACCCTTGGTCTTTGGCCTCAAATCTTTGCCAAAATTCCAATTTTGAGAGGTCGTACTGCTAGGCACTGAAATCGAGGAAATCCGAGCAGTTTGACCGAAGCCCTAATCTGCAGCGTTGACTTTCAATTGTTGTCCTGCGTTGACTTTGGGTTGACCAGCATTGACTTGTGATGAGCTGTCTTTGAGGGCTGTGGGTGTGACACTTCGAGGATTGGCTGACCGAGAAAGACTTTGTTGGCTGAAGCATCCTGTTGATTACCGTAACGCAACAATATCTCATATCTTTGATAGATAAAAGGAATTATAAATCTGATCTATATTTGGCTTGTCTTCTATTGATCTATTATTGTGTTCTATCAGCATTTTACTTTCATGTTTATGTGATTGCTATTTTGTATCGAGCCTAAGAAAGATTGAAGTAAAATTGCATCAAGCATAGAACATCATAGATATCTAAATTTAACAACTGGGAATCCAAGATAAGAATAGTCCTGGACATACTCTGAGTGAACCCGGGTGGGGTATGTTCCAAGAGAGACAATGATGAAGGTGTCTATTAATCATTTGTAACGCCAGCATTGGGGCTCAAGATCTCGTGGAGAGGTGGAGCTGTTAGTAAAGGCCTTGCACTATGACAATGTTGGTTGATATGATGTTATACAAATGGGATTGCCAATCTGATTCTTCTTATGAGATTCTTCAGATTGAGAGTGACTATGTACCATTATGAATACCTCCCTAGTTAAGAGGGAGTGTTGAAAAGTGTAACTAGGTTCGGTTTTCATAATGACATGTAATTATGAATTTATGTAATGAAGAGACAAAGATAATAAAATGTAATTATTGTAATGCTTGCATCATGGGTTTCATGAGCAAGGAAATTTTATTATAGGTCAAAGACTTCTTCTTGATGTCTTAAGGTGTTTGTCTTCTTGTCATAAAATATATAATTAGAGTCATGTATATGAATTCATGTTACACAATGTTGATGAAAAAGTATACTCCAAGACCTTGTCACTAGGCTCCAAGAAGTCGGTTCAAAGTGTGTTGAAGATCCACCCTTGAACAAGTCGGCCTACCTACAGATGGACATGTCGGCCTAGAGATGGGCGACAATCCCTATATATAAAGGGACTGCAGCCTCATTTGTAACCAAGCAAACTCGGATAAGGCGCTGCAATTGAAGTGTGAGTTAAGGGTTTACAATTAAAGCGAAGGAGGAAGCATTTCAACAAAGGAAGAAGGGCTCTTGGTTTTTGGTCTATTGATCTTGGTCAATGTCTGAAATACATAACTGAATTGCAGTGCGAAAAGGGGAGGAATATATAGCGTGAAGAAGAGGATAAGATCTCGGACTAGTCTGTAGTCTAGTACAGAATACAGTGCGTAAGAGGGTGGCTTGGCAGCGAAGTAAAGGACACCACAAGGAATGCAAAGAGAAACCTCAATCTTGGATCACTATATCTCGAATATCTCAGAAAAAAGACTGAGGGTAGTCATAGCGTAAAGAAGGGTTATTGTAGCAAGGAAAGGGATCTCGATCTTAAGCATCTAAGGTACAGTAAGAAGGTTGAGGAAGACTCTCTTGGAGGCTAAGGCTAGAGCAAAAAAGCACAAGGTTTTCGGGCTACTAGATTAGGGACTGAGCTTCCCTAATAGAGGTGCAGCACAGTGCAGAAAAGAAAGATCAACATAAGAAGCCAAGAAGAGCAGTAACAAGGGTCTTGGAGGTATACTGGTGTCAAGGGTCTTTGTCATGGTCTTAGTACTTGTCAATATTGTGTCTCTTGTGCATTTGATAATTGACTTGATGAAGATCATAATATTCTAACGAAAATAAGATCCAAGTGAAAGAAGCATAAAGTAAATCAAAAGTAATTATCAAGAAGAGAAATTTTAATAAAAGCCCTAATTTCTCAACAAGTTCCAGCGAGCAAGTTGAGAGTTTGAGGAGGTTGAGTGGGTTCATTCCAAACTTGTGGAGAGGTTGAGTTGCTACAGGGGTGTCAAAATTGTGGAAAACAGCCAGCACAAGTGCAAGCCAAATTTCTGAGGAGTTGAGTTGCTAGGTTTTGTTGTTGTATCTTTTGTGTATTCTTTGAGGGGTATTTTCCTAGTTAAAGGAGCCCTAATTTTCTTGAGTAATAGAAAAGTGAAAGAGAATTTGCTAGGAAAATTTCTGTTGTGTTTTGTGACTCATATTCTATTAAATTCCCACTGCAAATTATCAATGTTCCATGGGGATGCGTCCCCCAGGGTTGGGTGCACACACCCCACGCACCTAGAATGGGGGGATGTTTGGGGAAACGTTTCCCCACGTCTCCCTTTTGGGGAACCACACGGGGGGCCATTTCCCTAATGTGGGGGATGCGACTCCCCAAAAAGGGTGCTTCTGGGCATCACCCTCAAAAAGGGCTAGGCATTCCCCCATAATTTTGCTTGAAAACAATAATTTATGAGGAAGCTTAATATTCAACCCTGGGGCCTTACTAATGCAATGAAATTGATGGTAATGTTAAATTCTAAAATTTAACATTATTTCAATTTTCATTTTGTTTTATTTTATTTAAATTTAACATTATTTTATTTTTTACATTCATCCTTTTACTTAAATTGTTAACATTACCATCAAATGACTCAGGGTGTTTGAGAGTGGTTCCAACCTCATCGGACTTCATATGGAGAAAATAGAATTTCATATCCCATTCAAAATTCAGTAGAGTCCAAACTTAACAGTTTTCAAGATTTCAGGATTGGGGGGATTGCAATGTTTCCATTGGATTCTATCAAGTATTAGGGTCCAGAACTAGGATTTAATCAAGGCCACCAAGCCCAGAATCACCCATTTTGAGGGGGGACGTGTCCCCCTCAATTTTGTCTAATAGCCCTTGAAATTTAAAAAATGAAAATAAAAAATTAAATTAAATAAATTAAAAAATTAAAAAAATAAAAACTAAAAAGTAAAATATATAACAAATATCAAAACCTAAACTAATTTGCCATCCCTATCTCACTCATTCAGTTAACCAAGCTTACCTTTTCTTGGCTTACCATGCAATGCTATCTGACTTACCAGTTAACTGTTGCCTCTCCTCCACCGTGACACTCCTTCAAGGCTCATTGTCCATTTTTAATTTTCAGTTTTAACTTTTGAGTCATGACTCTAGATATCGATGACTTTAGACCATTTATTTGACTTGTCACTCTTTACTATTTTTGAGTTTTAGTTATATCGATTTACCATTCTAGTCTTCAGACTTTTGTATCTACTATAGTCTATTTTTCTTAGTACTAATTAGATTCTAGAATGATGAATGGCAAATTTAAATTTTAAATCAATTTAGAATCTAGAATTATGAATGATTAATTTAATTTTTAAATCAATGTAGACGCTAGAATGATGAATATGGATCAATGTATTTCATTATTGAATCTTGTGTGTTAATATCGCAACTCAAGGACAAATTCTCTCCTTTGGATAGTCTTCCTCATCAAGAAAGATCTCTCTTAGGGCAAGTCAGCCCAAAAGAGATATTGGACACCCTTGGATGGCTATAAATACAAGTCAAGCGACCCTCATTTGTAGACAATCATCAAGCGTTCTTCTTTTCTCTTCTTTAGTTTGGCTCGCACAGGTTTGAAGTTTTCACGGGAAATTGGTTTGTACAGGTCCGAAATTGCATGGTCCAAAGCTCGCACGTGTGATTAGGGTTTTTGGTTTCCAACCGCAAGGTTGACACATAAATTTTTCAGCTGCAACTGCATGCATACAAGCCTATTTGTGTAGCCGAAATGCTCCAACCACATGCATTACTCTTCCTCTGTGCGGTTGGGGCCTAGGGTTTCATTTCGTCATTTGACAACAATTCGCGTCAATTGCCAGCAAGCTTCTGAATCGTGATCTTGTCTAGTACTATTGTTGGGTTCTTCTCTGGGATATGGTTTGGTAATTTCTGTTAGATAGTCTTGTGAATGAATAAATGGATTATTGTTGTATCTTTTTGCTGAACATTTTATGACAATCTGATAAGAAGAAGAATTTAAAAGGGTTTTCCCCCTTGTGGGGTTTTGCCCTGGGCTCCGACCAATCCTTGTGTCTCTGTGTGAATGTTTTTCTTCTATTGTTCCTTTATGTTCCGCTGCATTGTTGATGATATTGTTCTTTCTACATAGTTGGATATGATGTAATGATGTGATAATGTTGTGGGGTGAATTCAATGTGTAAATGATGAAACGTAATTATCTAAAGCAAAGAGAAATATAGCCCTAAGAAAAATTAACATCGTGGTGTATGGATGAATGATATATGCATCAATATAAATGATGAGTATGGATCAGTGTATTTGAATATTTAATTCAATTATGTATGGATCAATGTATTTATACTTTAATTATTGAATATGAATTTGAATATATATATATATATATATATATATATATAAAGTTATATACCTTGATGAGAGTACTCCCACACGTCCCCCCTGTTGCTACACAAACTAGCAGACCATGTAAAGAGACGAAGGCTAGATGTAATATCCCCAATTAGCGGTGAGCTAATTGGGAATATTAATTTTTGACAAATTTTGGCTTTTCCTAATGTTAGGCAGAAATAATGTGGGTCGGGACCCACAAATCATATTAAAGCAAGCAAAAGTATTTTTCCTATAGTTAGAGGCAAAAAATGCAGCCTTGGTGGGGACCAGGGGAGCCAATGAGAAGGCTCTGCGTTTGGCTGAGTGGCAGCGCTGAGAGTGGCCAAGGAGGAGCAGCGCAGGAGTGGCCAGTGAGGGGGCAACGCAATCCTAGGTGGGGCCCAAGAGGAACGTTGAGCTATTGGAGACAAAATGGAAGAGGACGTTGAAAAGTGTAACTAGGATCAGTCTTAATATTGACTATGGAATTATGTATTTATATAAAGAAGAAAACAAAAATAATAAAATGTATTTTTGTTATGCTTGCTTCATGGGTTTCATGAGCAAGGTTTTATTATAGGTCAATAGACTTCTTCTTGATGTCTATTAGGATTTGTCTTTTGGTTATAGATGAATTATAGAGTCATGTATATGAAGTGTCTAGTCAAAAGGATATGCTCCAAGACCTTGTCATTTAAACTGTTAAGGAATGGCTCATGACAACCCTCATTAACGCTGGAATATATGCTCTCCAAGTCAAACTATGGACAGTGGTAAAGTCGGCCTACAAAGCAAATTGTAGGGTCGGCCTAAAACAGGCACAGTGCACTGTATATGTATTGATGGATCTGCGGCTCATTTGGAGATAAGGTTTTGCGGACAGCTTTGAGATCAGTGTGAAGAAGTTGAGGATTAGTCTGAAGAAGAGTGTGGTCAATCTGAGGTGAGTTCATTGGTATACACCTACAATACATGCGGAATGAAGTTTGTGATCTATGCATAGCAAGGATTGTAGCTAATCCGAAGTAAGGAGCATTCGGAAAGGTCTGAATCTTCAGACCATCCAAACAAGAAGCATTCAGATGACATACAGTGATGTAATGCAAAGATAAGGGACTGAAATATGATGCGTAGTCTACGGTTCTATTTTGATATGAAGTCTAAAAGTTACAGTCAATGAACTATCTCTGAATTACAGTGTGAGAAAGGGAGGAAGGTAAATCTGTGATTTACCTTCCTAATTACAGTACATTAAAGAAAAGTAACATATCTCAAGTGAATAAGGCTTCAAGGATATGTGAAGTGAAGGATAAGATCTCAAATAACCTTGTCCCCAATATCTGAATAAGCGAGAAGGAGTGTTTGGGTAGCTGAGACTAAATCAAGGAAGATAGACTTAGAGACCGAGTTCTCTAGTGTTGGTGCAAGTTGGTGCAGAAAAGAAGGATTAGTGTTGGAGGACAACAAAGAAGCAGTGACAAGGTCTTGGAGGCATACATAGGTCAAACGTCTAAGTCTTGGTCACGGTACTTGTCATTTGAAAGTCTGTAATATTCCGAATAGAAATAAACAGCAATATAAAGCACATAAATAAAGAACTACAGCAACTAGAGAGTCATCACATGAACAAGAGACAATATGGAGAACGCTGAGCCATTTTATTAAATACTGAAAGATGAAATGAGTATAAAGGTGATCAAAATGATGGCACCTTGGCTTGCACTAGGCAAGCGTAGAAATACTCTCAGAATCCATCATTGAATGGTTGCTCCCTCAATGACTGTGTAATCTCCAAAGCTGTTGGTGCTGCTGCTACTGCTGGAATGAACTGACTATTTGGGGTTGCTCCCCACCTCAGAAAATTGTGAAACTTTGGGAATGGCCTCTCCACCCATTACCCAGAAAAGCCCAAAGAGCTTTCCGGAAATGGCGGACCTCCGAAAATGACTTCCCTTGAGGCATCACGCTGTCCCAATGATAAACGTTGGCCCTGAATAATCTGTTGCAAACAACGGCCTCAAACTCTACCAAAATGATGGAATAGGGAAGGGTTGACCCCTTTCCAACTCTCCCAGGTTGAATCCCCCGATAGACCCTCAATCTGGAATCACCTCCTCCAAAGACTGCGTCCTCCCTCTCACTGACTGTGTTGTCTCTGCAAGTGAATGCTCCCAACTGTGGATGCTGCAACTCTCTCCAGCAAAACAAGGATAGAACTCCTCCCCCGAGCAGGCACTCGAAGTCCCTCGGGGCTGAGGTTGGGATCTCCGCACGGAGACACCCGGTGTGTTGAATAGCACATGCAGACCTTGCTAAACAGCAAAAGCGTGCTCAATGTCAAGACACAAATAACATAGATGCATAATCGAATGAGAGAATGAGGAGCCTCTTCCCCTTTTTTATGCTTTGAGAGCCTTGCTCTCACCCGGGCCCCACCAAACTGCGTTGTCCCTCTTAGCCACGCTGTCCCTTTCTCACTACGCTGTCATGGGCCCACGCTTCCACTTCCCTCGCGCTGCCACTTCGTCCTCCTGGGCCCCACGCTACCAAATAATTATATGCTCAAGTGACTTTAGGGAATGTTATTTCCTAAGTGTAGGTTGTGTGTCTCATCACCCACTTTATTAACTGAATTAACTTTAGAAAAGCAAAATTGGCCAAAATTAATATTGCCAATTAGCTGCTGCTAATTGGGAATATTACAAAGTCTATAAGAAGAATTCCTTGTGGGTTTTCCTCTCCAAAAGGGAGACGTTTTGGCCCTTGCTTGAAGATCCTATATTTGTGTCTCTTGTGTTTTTGGTAATTGACTTGATGAAAGACGTAATAAGCTAAGAAGAGAATACACAAGTAAAGTAAGATCACAAGTAATTATCAAGGAGAGAATTTGAATTAATCAACACCTGTCCAAATTCTCAACAGAGGCAACTCATTCCTCATCATTCATTCACCTAAGTATTTTTTGTCTTCTTGACTAAGCACGCTTGAGCCGAAGAGCCAAGACTGCAGTGTTGTTCAGCACAAGAGATCTTCAAGTGGAGATCTCAACCTCTGCCTTGGGGGACTTCGACTGCCCGCTCAAGAGAGGAAATTCCACCGTTTTGTGAGGAGGACTCAGAGCTTCATCAGCAAGAGAACACGATCCCTTCAGGACAGCATGGAGACAGCCCAAGCTACGCAGTGATTGCGCAGTCCAGCTAAGGGAGAGTGTCGGGAGTAGGGGATTGAAGAGAAGAGTTGCCGAAGGACTTGGAGGGGAGGCTAGCCACCTCCTACCAAGGATTTTGGTAGCATTTCAGAGGCATTTTCCAGCAGATTCAGCCAGGAAGCCGAATTCCCCAGCAAAGCAGCATACCAAGACCAAAGGCGCAATTTTCCAGGGTCAAGCTTTTTGCAAACCCTTCGTGGGTTTTTGTGGGTTCAGTAAGAGGAGTCCAGTGACCAATTCCCAAAATTTTCGAAGCACGGGAGATAGGCCAACCAGCGGTCTGAAACTAGGCAGCAGCATTGAATTCCAGGATTGGGCAGCGCAGTGGGTGAGACACGCAGAGCACTTTCAGCAGAGGATTTTTCCTAGGAGTAGAGTTATTCTTCATCCTGCCTTGAGCATGCCCAGGTGCTATCCTTCCAAGCACCATATTGTACTCTTCCCTAGCATTTTAATAAAATTGCTCAGCGCTGTATTTGGCTCATTTTTATGTGTGTTTAATGGTTTTTCCAACTTTGTTGTAGTTAATTGTCTATTTCCACTTTTATTATTGTTAATCCCCATTTTGGGATATTACACTAGAGGGCACAACAACACCTTGGGACAGAGGCCCACTATCACCACAACCTAAGTCCCCTTCTCTTCTCGGCTTTTCACCAATGGTAGGAGTCCTAGTGTCCCTCACTTGTGAGGGATGTATCTATGATGGGTTTGAAGTGAGGCAAGGTGGCTCATTCACTGGAAAGGTTTAATTAATGTGTGAGCTTTGGGAGAAGCTATTATGACTTTCCACAAAAAAACCCTTAAAGGAAAAACTACACAAGACTTAGGGTTGAAACTTGAGATATTTGACAAGATAAGATTTCATCCAAGGTCAAGGTAATCAAGAGAAAAGGTTATGAATGATATACTTCAGCAAGTACTAAAATACGAACCTTCAAAGAATGCCCAAGTTGAAGGATTAGCTTCTAGGGTTCCCAGTTGGTGTGATAGCTAGGGCATCACTTTAATTGACATTCCACCATGGGAATTTGTTCAAAACTTGTGGATGCATAGAGGAGACACTAAGGAAGAGTCATGTCCAAACAGAATATAAAATGCACTCCTGTAAAGAAATTCACACCAAGCCCTAGAGAGGGCCTCCTTATCCTTAAAGGGATGAAGAAAAAGAGGAGAAAAAGGTGAAAAGAAAGATGATTCATTGAGTTGAGAGTCATCACCAAGGATTTGGGACCGGTGCCTAGCTATTAGGAGAATTAGAGTCAAAACAACGACAGGAATCCCAGTGTCCCTCACTTGTGATAGATGTATCTATGAAGGGTTTGAAGTGAGGCAAGGTGGCTCATTCACTGGAAAGGTTTAATTAATGTGTGGGCTTTGGGAGAATCTATTATAAATTTCCACAAAAAAAACCCTTGAAGGAAAAACTACACAAGACTTAGGGTTGAAACTTGAGATATTTGACAAGATAAGATTTCATCCAAGGTCAAGGTAATCAAGAGAAAAGGTTATGCATGATATACTTCAACAAGTACTAAAATATGAACCTTCAAAGAATGCTCAAGTTGAAGGATTAGCTTATAGGGTTCCCAGTTGGTGTGATAGCTAGGGCATCACTTTAATTGACATTCCACCATCGAAATTTGTTCAAAACTTGTGGATGCCTAGAGGAGACACTAAGAAGGGTCGTGTCCAAATGAAATATAAAATGCACTCCTCTAAAGAATTTCACACCAAGCCCTAGAGAGGGCCTCCTTATCCTTAAAGGGACGAAGAAAAAGAGGAGAAAATGGTGAACAAAAAAGATGGTTCATTGAGTTGAGAGTGATCACCAAGAATTTGGGACCACTGCCTAGCTATTGGGAGATTTAGAGTCAAAATGATCTTGATTTGTCAACCTCGCTCTTCAAGGAGATCTGGAGGCAGCTTCACTAGCCCTAATGGAGGTAGCTACACGGCTACTCTAGAATTTTACACTTCGATGGCAACAATTAATGGAGTTTCAAGGATGAAATTGTAATATTCCTAAATGGGAAAAGCAGGAATATAGTGCACAAAATTGGAAATAGCAGTGTAAATCAACACATCAGCAATGAAGACCAATATGGAGCCATAACATTTTGTATAAGAACAGCAAATCAATACAAAATAGTGAGGCACAAATCATACAACATGAAGAAACAAGCCTCCCATAAACAATCACTACCAAAAGTGAGATGCTACTACAATATAAAATGTCGGAGAGCTGCTACAGCGCAGTCATAACATGAATAGCTACAGCTAGAGATCATACAATGATACAAATATGATGATATATGCCTCAATAGATATTATATAAACAGATCTAGGCCCTATATCTGTTGAGAAGTGTAACTAGGTCTATCTTCATATTGACTATGTAATTAAGGATTTATGTAAAGTAGAAGACAAATATAATAAAAATGTATTTTTGTTGTACTTGCTCCATGGGTTTCATGAGCAAGATTTTATCGATCAGTAGACTTCTTCTTGATGCCAACTAAGATTGTCTCCTAGTCACAAATGTAATTAAGTGTCATATGGATAAAGGATCTAGTTATATGCTCCAGAACCTGGTCATGATACCTTGAAGAAATGGCTTCTGGAAGATGCTCAAGATACCTTCATAAACACTGGCATAAATGGACTACACGTCGGCCTGTATTCTCAAATGGTGAAGTCAGCCTTCATGCAAGATATATGGTCAGCCTTCCAATAGTAAAATGTTATATATATATATAGAAACTGCAGCTCAGTTGGTCAACTAATAAAGCGGATCTCTCTGAAGCAAGACACACAATTGAATGTGTATTACTCTGAAAAATTGCACAGAAGTCTGAGCCTATTACATGAAGAGATAGCAAGAGAATTGTGGATACCACAGCAGAGACAGAGTGATACAAAAAGGTAGTTGTGGACACCATAGCAAAGACAGCAAAGGAATTGCGGACACCACAGCAAAGACTGCGTGTTACAAAAGGAAATTGTGGATTGTCTTGAAGAAGAATAATCGAACAAATATAAAAGCTACCTTGCGGATGCACCATAGTAACTAAGTGCAGACAAGACAGAGAATTAGGGCAACAAATAAATGCAGATAAAGGCTAATTTATGAATGCGGAATTGAAGGAAGAAGACAGTCTGTAGATGGTCAAAAACAGTTTGTAATAGCGAGTGGTTGATATACATAGTTAAGAATTGTGAGCCTAATCTTTGTGTTTTTGTGTTTTTATAATTGACTTGATGAAAGATTGACTTAACTAAAAGAAGAGAAGACATAACTACCTCAAGTACGTTCAAGTACGTTCACAAGTAATTATCTAGAAGAGAATTTGTATTAACCTACAACCTTTCAAATTCTCAACAATATCACCTTTCCAAGATAACCCAAGAGGGTTTCCGGAAAATGCACCCAATGTGCCAATGTAAGTTGCAGCCCTAGGGCTGAAGGTATGCTGCAACAACAGAAATGAGAAGACATGGCTGAAGTTGATGTAGAATCCTACAACTCTTCTCCAATAGATCCCCCAGATGCAAGGATTGTCCCTCCACTGAAGAAATCACCTCCCAAATCAGACACTACAACCACCCCTGCGTCTCCTCCCTAAAATAACGCAGATTTGGACTGAAACTGCACTGTAGGGGATAAATACTCCTTGGCCTGATGCCAAATATGTCAATAAAGCCCAAGGGGCTTCTTTACTGGCCTTCCAATGGAAGGAAACCTTCCTCCACTACAAAACTAGCTCAGAAAACACCTAATGCAAACCTCCACTGTTGCACCCTGTAACACAGCACAACTCTAAGCAGAAACTGCGCTGTTGAAGAAAGTTGAAGCTTGGCCTAATCCCTGAATGTGGAAAATGTAGTGCAATACTCTTCCTAGAGGCTTCTCAAGGAAAGAGGTGGGATTCCCGTTCGAGAACACCTTGTGCTAAACAGCACTGCAATCTTAGCTAAACAGCTAAAGAGAGCAACAAGTATAAACAGACCATCAACAAAATAATAATCCAATCATGCCCACAATGGCTGCCATTCCCTTCCTTATATTCTTTGTGAGCTTCCTCACCTTGGCCCCACTCATTAAACTACTACTTCCATGCATGGAATCTCCCTCCAAAATTGCGTTGTCCCTCAATGAATGCCACTCCTTCCATACCAGCGTTGTTTGATTTGGTCAAGGTTGACCCAGTCTTCATGCTCCAACCCCTTTTCACACATAAGGGTCTTCAATCCAGCCTTTAGATGATCTCCTTTCACATTAGGAGTGTATTTTATTCCTACTAAGGAGATTTATGGGTCTCCATATCCTCTTATTCCTCTAACTAAGAGGAAAATCAAAATTTAATATTCTAATTAGCTGTGTGCTAATTTAGGAATATTACAGTAATGTACAATACAACCTCTAGGAACATTCATTCATTCATTCTATGAATAACACTTGCAAAATTTCCAATCGCTTCAATGTTCTAACCAAATTTCATTAATTATGGCAAATCAAGAACCATAAGAAAAGATTCCATGCATTAGACATCCATTAGATCAAAAATATAGCATTATATGACACTTACAAGACGATGAAGAATACATCCATCCACCAAAATGCCAATAAGAAGCTACAAGAGAGCGAAATTTTCCAAATATCAAAATGCATTTGATCCATCCAAATCACTCCACAAATTGCAGGCCGAAAATCTCTAAGAGCGCTAGCGAAAATCCCAAGTGTGATCGTTTGTAATGAGACTAAGTCTCATGTATTTATACGATCTCTAGCAATTCGAATTTCTAATTACAAAGCCCCTAAAACATAACAAATGATGTGAAGACCCTTGATTACAAGCCAACCAAAATAACTTTAACATTAATTATTATTTAATTTCTCATTTATCCAATGCGAAGTGCTCTCCAATGCTACCATTGAGGCCTTATGTGCCGAGAATGAGTGTGAGGGCCTCAAAAGCGATGAATAAGAGGGGATGCCATCCAAATGTTGCAAAACATCTCCAAACCCCAATTTGGGCTCTGTGGGCTCAAATGGGTCTCATGGGTCTCCAAATGGCTCAAGATCAAGTCGATCCTCCATCAATGAGGACTAAAATATGACATGCTCCCTCTATTGTCTCCCCAGGAAAGACAAAACCTCCTATGGGCCTTGGATCAACTGCCAATTTTCGGTGCAATGAGTAGTTAGCTAGGCAACATGGTCCAAGTGCATCATCATCTCTGTATAATTGGGGCACGAACAAGCAATGTGGTGGTGTTGAAGAAGCCCACAGTGTGGCAACCAATGTTCTGCATGATTGGAGGCCCATAGCTCTCAACGCTCACCCTACAAGTGCCATTATGACCCTCTGGAGGGCTTGAATCTCATATATGGAAGCCAAGTCCAAGATGAAAACTCATCTGCAATCATGTATAAGACCCAATGTGTCTCCTCGCCTTCCAGTACAATAAATCATTAGTGCAATTGAGTAAATAAGCTTGCTAATCAGGGGTATAAAGGGAGACATCATAGTGCCATGCCCTTCCAAATGGTCTATGAACATGTACTGGTGTTACCTCCCTCGACAAGAGAGGTTAATGAAGAACCCTATTAGGTGGTTTCAACCTCTAAGGGAATGATAGGTCAATGGTACATCCATCAAATGGCAGGTATCATGTGAAATAGTGATGGAACAAACAGGGGACAAAAGGGAAGGCTCCAAACCACATGTCATGGTACAAGGGTAGCTATGATGAAAGAGGCCCACACCTTGGCTGTATGAATGTAGGAGGGAGCAATCATGGTACATGAGTTACCCTGGTCTTTGTTTTTTCACCCTTCTTCATATGTCTTTTGCCTTTTATTGATTTTTCTTCATTCTACTGCTCAGGGCTAACGGGGATGAAAGAATGATGTGTAAGATATAGTAGTGATTACCCCCTTAAGGTGAAGTAGTTCATCACCCACCAGAGGTTGGGACAATCTTGGGTTCCTTAATGATGCAAGGTGCAAGCAAAGGGGCCCTAGGAACTAGGGTGACGACCATAATGATAGGGGGTAGAGCTCATGTTTAGCTTTTCCTACATGCTAGATTTTATTGTCCTGGCCATCTTTTGCATTTTGTGGTACATTTCCTGTTGTATGTGGCAATGTTATGCTTTTATCTTTCTTTTTAGTTGCATCAACCTTCGGAGCATCATTTCAAGCCCGACCTAAGGTGTCGACAAGGGGAGGGGAGGGCTAGCACCTTGTGGATCCAATGGACAAATGTGGACCTAGATGGGGAAAATGTGAAAAGGGCTTGTAATGAGAGAAGAGGAATGAGATATATGGTATCGAGAAAAGGGACCATGCAACCAAAATCACAACTTCCTGTGAAAATTTCAAAATGTTACACTTATGCAGAAATCTACTATTAGATCTGGTTATGCTCCCCAAACTTAATTAAGTTATTAACTGAAAAATTCATATTAATATCGAAGCAAAACACATAACAAACTTTCGCCAATTCAGATCTAGAAAAAGTACATGCACACATAGACAAAGTGACACAGTGATTTTTTGGACAAATGGTCCTCGAAAAAACCCAATGCGGGAAAACCGGTCTCTGGCTGCTGGAGGGTTTTATTATTAAGAGTAATTCTTAATACAGAAAATCTGGGTTCCAGACCTGGAAAACCCGATAGAGATAAAATAGATCTGCAACTCACCGGCTGTTCTGAAGCCAAAATAATGACTAATCCACACCCTCAAATGGGATTTACAGGACTCTACCAAAATTAGGCCCTAGAAACCCCAACGCTACCCCTGAAGCCCCTGCATCCCTCAGCGCTAGCCTAGAAAGGGCTGTGTTACCCCAGACTGGGTGACGCAGTCCTTACGCTGCCCCTTAGGGTCTCTCTGTAACCCTTAAGGGTTTCCAGCTGAATCACGTTGCCCTGGGAGGGATTACGCAACACCTACGTAGCTGAAGCTGCCCCTATGCTACGCAGTTGATGCCCTCTCTGGCGCTACTTCTGCTGCTTCTCTGCGCTGCCTCTCTGAGTTGATCTCTGTCTCTTGTTGATTCTAGACACTGGGATCAGATCATCCCCTTTGTCTAAACTCCCCTCTCTATAGCCGAAACACTTCTGAGAATTCCTAGCAAACCCACCCTAGAATCTCAGCTTAGCTTCAGTGCTCTACCTTTGTGTGTCTTTACAAATGACCCCAAGTCTTTCCTCTATACTTTTCTCGTCGGGAAACCAACGGCCATGATCAGATCTTGAATCAATGGTTAAGATTAAAAGAAAGCTTGATCCGTGTGACTTAAGACAATTTCATCACATGTTTAATTTAATTAACTTTAATTATTTCATTTTCCTAAGTTTAGACTTAGGAAATATATTAAAATAATTAATTAATTAAATATCTCCCAAACCAGATGAAATTTCCCAAATCCCTTTTTGGGTCTTGTAGATCAAGTGTACTCTAGTCCCTCCACAAAATTTGGGAGCTAGAGCACAACTGATGCTACCTCAAATACACAAAATCTCAACACTCCCTCTTAGCATTAGGGGTGTGCTCTAGTAATACATCAACTATGCATTACAAGATTTTGGGCACTGGTTTTGTGCTGCTGATGCTTGGCCTACTGCCACTCAACTCTACATTGTTGTTGCCATTCTGTATTGTTGCCCATGACGCTGCCACTGCCACTGTTGATCTGTTGCACTGCAACTTCAGTTGTTGAGAGAAACAACTAAATCTCTTGCCCAATCTTTGATAGACAAGTCAGTTGGGTTGCATCCTCATCACTGAAGCTCCATAGGTTGTTGATCTATGCTAGCATCTGAAGGATGATGCACAACAACAGATCTGCATTGCGTAAGCATACTCCCTCTACACTGTTGAAGTCACATCAGCCCTTTGTGCTGAAATCTCGCACATTGTTGTTGTACTGCGTTGTTCCCCTGAAGCCTCCACGTTGCTGCAACTCTGCTCTGCTCTGCGCTGCAGAAGTCACGACTCACATCAACCCCTATGCTATTGTTGCCTCTAAGTTGTTGTTGCATCTGCACTGCGCTACTCCTTCCAGCCTTTAGATTTGCCTCTGCTTCATCCGTGATCTATGCACCCACTACTCCACTTGTCCCGCTATTGTCTTAAGGCTCTCGTAGCTCGGATGTGATCCAAGAGATGAGCTGCTCAGGGATCCCGTCGTCAATCTGTAGCTCTTCTACAGATCTATCTCGCCCCACTTTTGTGGTTCATGAGTGTTCATGGCTGCATCATCTTCCGATCCATCATCCGCCACAGCAGCCCTAGAAGAAGAAGCTTCCTTGTCCTTTTTCTTCTAAGGACAATTGCTGGTAAAATGTCCTAATTCACCACACTAGAAGCACTTGATCTTTGACAGATCCTTCTTCTTCTTTCCCTGCTGCCTCTTTGATGCCAAGATTGCATCTACTTCATCTGCCTTATTCACTTTACTCAATCTAGAGCTATACTACTTCTTGGTGATTCTGTGGAGTTCTTAAAGAAGAATTGCCCACAAGTTGTCCCAATCTGGGAGGTCCGCTCTGCCCAAGATATTTTGGACAAAGGTTTCCCACTTATCTATGACTGCATTGAGAGCAGTCCTGACCATCACATCATTTTCCACTTTAGCACCCGTTGCAGTCAACTGATCTCCAATCGACTGCAATCTGAAGAGGAAATGTTCCATGTCTTCTTCCTTTATCTTCATGAATGACCGCATCTAAGTATCCAGCAACATCTTCCTTTGGACTGACTTTCTCTCATATAGGGAAGTGAGGACCTTCCACATCTCATTAGTTATCTTCTTTTCAGCTATGTGTCGGACAATATGGTCCTTAATTCCATCCATGATCAGCCGCTTGACATGCCCAGCAGCTTCATTTTTCTTCCTTAGGAGATCTGCATCAGTCAGTGTGGCCAGAGTTTGCTTTGCATGGTCTTTTAAATGATATGCCTCTAGGACTATCAGGATCCTAGCCTTCCAAACTGAGAAGTTGGAAAGGCCATCCAATCTGTCTTGATCACGCAGTCCATGAGGATCCATCTGCTCATAAATGTGTCGGAGCTTCCTTTCTCTTTGCTAGAGAACTAGATCTAAGGCCCTTGGCGAAACAGGCACCTTCTGCTCCCTCTGACAACTATTTTCCCTTCTTGGAAATCTGCCACATCAACAATGATTCAGCTCTCTTTGATCCTCTAATCAATCTCTTTGGCTAGAAACTCTCTGAGAAGCTGATCTCCTCCCGCTCGTTTTCACTAGTGCTTAGGCTAAAAATATGAAAAATTCAGAAATTTGACCCCACCAACACCTTCTGAATTTTTGCAGCACTTCTTCAGGCTTTTTTGGATCTGACAGATTCATATCTGTGTCACACTGGCTGGCTTCAGACAATCTCTGCGCTGCCTCTACGCAGTAAGTGCGTGGGCCTGCTAGGAGACAAAGTTAGACTGCGTCACCTTGCCCTCTGCGTAACTCTGCCTCCCTGAAAACTGCGTTGTCCCTTCAGATCTGCCCTTCTGTTGCTCTTCCTGCTGCTTTTTGCAGCAATACCCTTCAATCTCCTGCTGGTGACCCTCCTAGATCTACAATTGCTCTGATACCATGTGAAAATTCCTGAATGTTACACTTGTGCTGCAAAAATCTACTATTAGATTTGTTTATGCTCCTCCTACTTAATTAAGTTATTAACTGAAATTTTCAGATTAATATCAAAGAAAAACACATAACAGACTTTCACCAATTCAGATCTAGGAAAAGTACATGCACACATAAACAAAGTGACACGGTGATTTTTTTGACAAATAGTCCTCGGAAAAACCCAATGCGGGAAAACCGGTCTCTGGTTGATGGAGGGTTTTATTATTAAGAGTATTTTTGAATACAGCGAATCTGGGTTCCAGATCTGGAAAACCCGACAGAGATAAAATAGATCTGCAACTCATTGGTTGTTCTGAAGCCAAAATAATGACTGACCCACACCCTCAAACTAGATTTACAGGACTCAGCGAAAATTAGGCCCTAGAAACCTTAGCGCTGCCCCAGAAGCCCCTGCGTCCCTCAGCGCTGGCCTGGAAAGGGCTGTGTTACCCCAGACTGGGTGATGCAGTCCTTATGCAACCCCTTAGGGTCTCTGCGTAACACTGAGGGTTTCCAGCTGAATCACGTTACCCTAGGAGGTACTGCGCAGCACCTGCGTAGTTGAATCTGCCCCTATGCTGCGCAGCTGCTGCCCTCTCTGTCGCTGCTTCTCATGCTTCTCTTCGTTGCCTCTCTGAGCTGATCTCTGTCTCTTGTCAATTCTAGACACTGGGATCACATCAACCCCTTTGTCTAAACTCCCCTCTTTGCAGTTGAAACACTTCTGAGAATTCTTAGCAAACCCGCCCTAGAATCTCAGCTTAACTTCAGTGCTCTATCTCTGTGTGTCTTTACAAACGACCCCAAGTCTTTCCTTTATACTTTTCTCGTTGGGAAACTAACGGCCATGATCAGATCTTGAATCAATGGCTAAGATTAATAGAAAGCTTGATTCGTGTGACTTAAGACAATTTCATCACATGTTTAATTTAATTAACTTTAATTATATCATTTCCCTAAGTTTAGACTTAGGAAATACATTAAAATAATTAATTAATTAAATATCTCCCAAACCAAATGAAATTTCCCAAATCCCTTTCTGAGTCTCGTAGATCAAGTGTACTCTTGTCCCTCCACAAAATTTGGGAGCTAGAGCACAACTGATGCTACCCCAAATACACAAAATATCAACACTTCCCATGTAATGCCACTCATAAAGCCAGTAGCCAATAAAGGAGATCCCATTAGACTGGAAAACAAGATTAACCCCCCATTTGGTGTAAGGGAACAAGAGTATAGTCAAACCCATTTATTTCCGCCAAATCCCCCCAATAATTCATGCCCAAATGTGCCCAAGAAAAGCAAGCATAAACACCCAACTATATAATAAAAAAGCATATCTTCGGGGTTGGAAGGCCCACCTTCAAACATACGATCATAACAAATGAGCGAGGGCACACAATGGTTGGCTCGGGTGGAGGAGAATAGGAGCAAATTTAACCCCCTTTAGAAGCAAATCCAATAGTTATGGAAATCATCTCTGCAACTTGGAGTAAGCCAATATATATGGATCTCCCTCTTTGGTAAGGGAATTGAAACTAAACACTTTCAAGTTTCAAGCAAACTTTAAAACATTGGGGCAAGAGATCTTATCTCCTACCCAAAGAGAGACTCGATCTACAAAATAAACTAAACTCTTTACTGTTAATCATGGAAAAAGGAGAAGTGAGAAAGTAAATCCTAATATGGAGGAAAGGGGATTGTGTAGCAAGACCCATAAAGAAAATAGGAAAGAGGAAGCATGGTGTTTGAAATCAATAAATTTTTAGCTCAAAACAATGGATAAAAATACTTTATTTTTATAAACAAGCCAAAGCAAGGATTGTTAGTTTTTAAAACTCAGCAACTAATTTAATAAAATTTCAGAAATGAAAGAGTTGAACATAAACTTTCAAAAGCATTCATCAAATATACTGACTTTCCTAACAAAATATTACAGCGGAAAATAAACTACAAAAAACAAGCACATAAAATATTCAACACCAGAAATTTTCCCAAGAAACCCCAACTAGCGAAAACTTGCAAACTTGTGTGTTCATATTACGCTTCAATGAAATATTCAGAAAAACGATTACAAAAAGGAAGGAATGTTGAAAATATGATGTTCTATGCTGTAACAATCACTTATTACAAAACCCATAAAGAAAATAGGAAAGAGGAAGCATGGTGTTTGAAATCAATAAATTTTTAGCTCAAAACAATGGATAAAAATACTTTATTTTTATAAACAAGCCAAAGCAAGGATTGTTAGTTTTTAAAACTCAGCAACTAATTTAATAAAATTTCAGAAATGAAAGAGTTGAACATAAACTTTCAAAAGCATTCATCAAATATACTGACTTTCCTAACAAAATATTACAGCGGAAAATAAACTACAAAAAACAAGCACATAAAATATTCAACACCAGAAATTTTCCCAAGAAACCCCAACTGGCGAAAACTTGCAAACTTGTGTGTTCATATTACGCTTCAATGAAATATTCAGAAAAACGATTACAAAAAGGAAGGAATGTTGAAAATATGATGTTCTATGCTGTAACAATCACTTATTACAAAACTTCTTCATGTTGCAATATTAGATAAGCAATTGTAGATAAAACATAAATCAAATGCACAATACAAGACATCCCAGAACAAAATGAGACACATAGAATTTAGGTCCAATGACCAGGGCAAAACCCACAGGGGAAAACCAAATCAAATTCTTCTTCAATTAAAAACCAATTGTTCAGCAAAGATACAAAGCACAATGAGAGAACAAGAGAATGGGTAAGTTCACCCAAATTTGAGCAAACTATAGCATGAAGATCACTGGTAACAACAGCGGCAGCACACACTGAATCAACACTGAAACATTGAAGCACTAAACAAACCTTGGCTCACCAAGTTCTACTCTTACTCTCCAAGTCTCACAATGCACAAGTAGTGGGGGGAGAAAGAATGAGGCCCAAGTATACAAGAGGAACAACGAATCCATGCCATAAAGGAGGAGTAACTTGCATGCCAAGAGGGAGAGTAACATATGCCCCTTTAGGAAATGTAACTCATGCCATTGAGAAGGTACGAATGCTTTTGTAACTTATGCCATTAACAAGGAGAGTGCGTTAAAGAGTGCGTAAGGGGAATATTTGATGACATGCCTTAATGAGAGTGTAAGAGGAATCTTTTATGACGAGCTTTTATTGAGTGTAAGAAAGTGTAAGAGTATTAAAGAGGGTGTAAGAGGAATATGCCAGGACAATAATGAGAGTGTAAGAGAACATTATTCAGAGCTATGATTCAGTGACTTGAATTTCCTTTTAATAATAGTATCATTAGAATAAAAATAATAATATTGATGATTAAGTCGAAATTGAACTATTAGAATTGACTGATGGTCAAAAGGGATTTTCCATCAACAAAACTTGATTACCAATTGATGAAAGGTAATCAAGCATGTCGATGCCTAGAAGAAGATGTCATGGTGAAAGATCATCACTAAGGCAACTTTTGATATAAAAGTTCATATTTATAATTAATCAATATTTGATGAGCTTATGTAAGGCTGCCAAACGGTTGTATATGTCTTCCACAATTGATAACCATATGGCGGAATGAAAGATCCTTGAAAGAAATATGGTCTGAAGGAAAGCAGCATGGCATAAAACTAGATTAGATGAAAAAGACTGATAGATCACTTTCTGATAGAAGACATGGCTCTTGGATAAAAGTGATGGATAATCGGTGCCCTATGAAGATATCCCAAAGTTGAAGGCTCCTCAATTCATGACATCAACAAAAGGAGTGCTTCATGGGCAGCTGGGTGTTTTCATCATTGCTGCTGCAAGTCCCTGATTAAGAGGGAGCCTAGTTATAAGTTTCTTACTTGGAAGAAACTACGTAATTCCTAAGAGAAGAAGAAAGCTTAGGTACATTCTTTATAAGTATATTCCTTTGTGGAATATGTCCTCCCTAGTTGAGAGGGAGCGATAAACATGTCATTCTAGTCTTCACCTGGGAAGACAGAATGGAGGATTCGGTAATCCTTTGGCATCCAATACTCTTTTGGGATGTATTAGGACATCCATGGAAAGAGTAGTCGTGAAGGGACATATATTCTTTGAGAATTAGCCATCTCGATAAGAATAGTCTTATGAGGTCATACGCGGTGAACACTCGAGTGGAGTATGTACCTTGGAGACAATGATGAAGGTGTCTATAATCATTAGTCTCGCCAGCATTGTAGCTCATAGTCTTATGGAGAGATGGAGTTGTTAGTCAAGGCCTTGCACTATAACAATGTTGGTTGATATGATGCTATAACGGATGGATTACCAATGTTGGTTAATATGATGCTATAATGGATGGATGGAGTACCATTATGAATACCTCCCTAGTTAAGAGGGAGTGTTGAAAAGTGTAACTAGGTCGGTCATCATAATGACTTGTAACAGGGTTGCGGGGAAGCTTCAACCCCCCCTCGTTCCCGTTTCCGAAACGCGCTCCATGCGGGAGCGTTTTGGAAACGTTCGAAAACGCGCTCCCGAAAACGCTTCCTGAGGGGAGCGTTTTCGAGAGCGCGTTTCCAAACCTGTTAAAACGCTCCCTGCCTTTTCGGAAGCGTTTCTGGAAATGCTCGGGAGCGAAAGCTCCCTGAGCGCTTCCGGCGTTTGCGTTTTTTAAATGTCGGAAGCGGTCGGGAAGCGTTCGCTCCCGAACGCTCCCCAGAACAAAAAATGCTTCCCGCCGAGCGCAAATTTTTTTAAATGAAAAAACAATTTGTTTATGGGGGGGGTTATTTTGTTTTTTATCGTTTGTTGAGTGTTGAGAGAGAGAGCAAGAAGAGACAAGGAGAGCAAGCTGCAAGGCAACAGGAGGATTGCAAGAAAGAGGTAGGCCTTCTAATCCAATTTTGTATTTTCTAGGATGAATTTGTAGGTTATTTAAAAATGAAAACTTGATTTTTTCTTGAATGTTGCATTTTATTGGATTTAAAACTTTAAAAATGAATTGTTTTTTTCCTATGTTGCATTTCCTATTCCCATTTGGCATTTTTCCATTTGTTTTGCAGGCTAGAAACTTGAAACTTGTTTCCATCATGGCTATATGGCTAGGGATTTTCCTCATGTTGGTTCCTTTCTTTGTGATAATCGTGTTGGAGAGTAGTAGAAGAAAGAGGCAAATCAGAGAAGAGGAGGATGAAGAGGAGGGTTATGGTGGATTTGAAGAAAATCCTGAAGAGGAGGAGGATTATGTTGAGGAGGAAGTGGGGAGTGGAGAACCTGAGGACACAGATTCCCCAACTAAACAAGACCAAACTCAGAGACCTTTGTGGAAATATGTTCAAAAAATGGAAGGAGGGAAAGGTGGTGGAACCACTAAATTTATTTGCCTCAATTGCAATAAACAATACCATGGTTCACACACCCGTGCGAGAAGGCACCTTTGTGGGATAATGTCAGGGGATGGAACTAAAAATATTGGAATCAAAGTTTGTACTAATGTGCCAACATCACAGAGAGAGATATATAGGAAGGAAGAGGGGGCTGCCCTATAGAGATCATCTAAAAGATCTAGGGGTTTTGTTGATTCAGGCCCAACACGTCATGGACAAACAAGTTCAACTTCCACCCATGCCAGTGGTTTTGGAGGCAGTGGCACTGGATTAAGGCGTAGAACCATATCCGATTTCCTAGACGAAGGGTGTAGGAATGATGTGGATTCAAAAGTTTACCGGTTTCTATATGCATGTGGGGTGGCATTCAATGTTCTTCGCTCACCTTATTGGCATGAAATGGTTTCTACCATTAATGATGCCCCCAAAGGATACAAAAGCCCTGGGTATGACAAGGCCAAAACCGTGGGTCTTGATCATGAAAAAGCTAAAATAAACCATTCTTTGGCTAGAATGACAAGTTCGTGGAATGAGCATGGGTTGTCCATTGTCTCTGATGGATGGACCAATGTAAAAGGAAAGCCATTGATAAGTGTTTTGGCTGTGTCGGTTAGTGGTGCAATCTTCCTGGCAGCATATGATTATTCAGACAAATTCAAAACCGACATTAACATTGCAGAACCATTACTTGATATAATTGAAAAGACTGGGCCATACAATGTCATACAAGTCATCACTGATAATGCTGCTAACTGTAAGGCAGCAGGAGCAATTATTGAGGATAAATACCCCAACATTTTTTGGTCTGGGTGTTTGGTTCACACAATGAACCTTTTGATGCATGATATCATCAAAAACAAACAATCTCAATTCAAATGGCTTGGTGATTTGTACAAGAGAGGTAAAAACATGATAAAATTTATTACAAATCATAGCAATACCCATGGACTTTTCCATACTCACTCCAAATTGGAGTTGTTGAAGATAGCAAAAACTAGATTTGCTAGCTATTACCTCACCTTCAAGCGCATTTTGAAGGTAAGAGAGTCATTGGCTGCAATGGTATCAAGCCCACACTGGCAGCTATTAAAGGACAGGGCAGCAACAATAGTTGACAGGCAAGGTTTCAAACATGTGGAGGAGACCGCCCTTGACCCTCTGTTTTAGGCACGTGTGAGGGAAATTTTGAATTTTACCAAGCCCATTTATAACATGATTCGGTTTGCAGATACTGATAAACCAATCATTGGAGAGGTTTATGAGCACATGGACAGCATGTTGGGGCAAATAAAAGATATTGTTAAGGATAATAATCCCAACTTGTATGCTATGATTCATGACTGTGTGTGTGCACGGTGGAATAAACTCAATGTTCCACTACATGCTTTGGAATATATCCTTACGCCAAAATATTACTCTCCATCTTGGTTGGGCCAACCTGCACCTGGAGGTGGGGTTAGGATGAAACCTCACACACATCTAGAGGTACAACAGGGGTACATGAAGGCATTGGACAAGTTGGTACCCGACAGGGAAGAGTGTGCTAGATTGCACCTTGAATTAGGCAAATACTTCAGTTGCACTGCTAACTTTGGTTCTTTCCATGCAATGGAAGACAGGGACAGATTTGATGCTCTCAAATGGTGGGAAGCATATGGCGGCATGGGACTTTTGCCAAAGTTGGCTAAAAAAGTTCTCTCACAGGTTGTGAACACTTCTTCTGCAGAGAGGTGTTGGAGCACCTACAGCTTTATACTCAATGTGAGAAGAAACAGGCTGAATGAAAACTGAGCTGAAAGCTTGGTTTATGTGCATTACAGCTTGAGGTTGTTGAGCCATTATTGTGATTGGGCAAATGAGGATCAATCATATAGAGTCTGGGACAACAACCCAGAGATGATAATTTGGAGGACGGCACGTTACATCTGGAAGAATTGGAAGCAGAACTTTTTAGGGATGATGATGAAGCATCGGCAGCACTGCCACACACAGGGCCAGTCCCACCATCTACTAGTAGCAGTGCGGGTGCAGGTGCCAGTGCCAGTGCTAGTGCCAGTTCTCGATATCACACTGTTGTTCCTTTGCAGATCCAGCCTCCACCTTCTAGTCATGGTCGTGGTACTCCTGAGAGTACTAGAAGACCAACATTTCCTCGTGGCTCACAAAAATTAGACATTTCTCGTGGGCGTGGCAAGGGGCCAGCCAGTGGATAAAATAGATTTGTTGTTTACTAGTCTTTTCTATTTGTTGTTGACAGTTGAACAGTTGAAACTTGACTCTTTCATATATTTAATGACAATTTAAGTTTGAAGTTTGAATTTGAAAGGTGAAACTTTGAAGTTGGCATTTATAAGTTTATTGTTTACAAGTCATTATGAATTATGAATATGATGCTTCATGAAAGTTATATGGTGATCAATGAATCAATGATGATAAATGTTATATATTGAATTTTGAAATCAATGAATCAATGATGATAAATGTATATTGAATTTTGAAATCAATGAATCAATGATGATAAATGTTATAATATATATATCAATGATGATAAATGTATATTGAATTTTGAAATCAATGAATCAATGATGATAAATGTTAGATATTGAAATTTGAAATCAATGATGATAAATGTTAGATATTGAAATTTGAAATCAATGATGATAAATGTTATATATCAATGATGATAAATGTTATATATTGAATTTTGAAAGCTTGAAACCTTCGGATTGATGATTCGCGAGACTCAAGAGTCAATATGTTGTATGCTTCCAACTTGTGGACGTGGTTGATGAAGATTATAACTTCTAGATGATTGATGTTATATGATTCAATCTATGTTTTTATGTTTTTTATGTCTAATTCATCATTCTACATGTTTTTGTTGACATATATGCATCAAAATATAAAAAATATAAAATATATATATATATATATAAACGCTCCCGAAAACGCTCCGGACCGGAAGCTTCTAAAAATGGCGCTCCCGCTCCCAAGTAACCTTGACTTGTAATTATGAATTGATGTAATGAAGAAGACAAAGATAATAAAATGTATTTCGCAAAGCTTGCTTCATGGGTTTCATGAGCAAGGAGTTATTATTACAGGTCAAAGACTCCTTCTTGATGTCTTTAGGGGTTTGTCATATTGTCATAAATATGTAATTTAGAGTCATGTATATGAAGTGTTGTTACACTTGTAAAGAACAATTATTGATGTAAAAGTATGCCTCAAGACCTTGTCAAAATGCTCCAAGCAAGTCAGCTCAAATGTGTTGGAAACACTCCTTGACAAGTTGGCCCACAATCAGTTGTTCAAGTCGGCTTACATATGGGAAGACGTGTCAGCCTAGAACAGGGACGAGCTACCTATATAAAGAAGGGATTGTGACCTCATTTAGGGATAGAAGATTTGGATTAGTTCTGTTATCAAGTGCGAAGGAAAGGACTGTGATTTGGTGCGAGAAAGGTGACTGTCCAGCAAAATAAAGGAGGCTTTGTTCTCTCAGTCAAGCTCTGTATTGAGGTCCGAAAACGTGTTGAGTAGAGACAGTACAGCGAAGGATAGAAGCTCCTTGTTTTTGGGCCCAAGTCTTTGAACTAAGTCCGAGCTACAGTGCGAGGAAAGGAGGAGATATACCACAGAAGGAGAGGCTACGAACACATGCGAAGAAAGGGATAGGGTCTCGGTCAACCTTGTCTGCAACACCAGTACCTAAAGAAGTCTGTGGAGAGGCAATATTATTGGACATATCCTATTTTGTCTTAGGCAGTCATATACAGTGAAAAGGAGAGCTACAGCAAAAAGAGTGATCTTTGTCTAGGACGCTAAGGACGAAGAAGAGCAGGCTGAGGAGAAGTGTTTGGGTAACCGAAGCTAGATCAAGGGAGACAGAATCGAAGACTAGGGATCGAGCTTCCTTAGGGTTGGTGCAACACAGTGCAGAGAAGTAAGAGCAACATAAGGAGCCCAAAAGAGCAGTGACAAGGTCTTGGAGGCATACTAAAGTCAAGGGTCTGAGTCATGGTCTTGGTACTCATCAATTGAACATCTATAAGAAGAATTACATTCGAGTTTTCCTCTCCAAGAGGGAGAGGTTTTGGAACTTTGTGTCTCTTGTGTTTTGATAATTGACTTGATGAAAGACATAATAAGCTAATGAAAATAAGATCTAAGTAAAAGAAGCATAGCAAGTTCACAAGTAATTATCAAGGAGAGAAATTGAATTAAACGCCCTAATTTCTCAACATGGTATCAGAGCTAAGGTGTTGAAGACTAAGAAGGGCAGTTTAGCAAGAAGACACAAGGATCAAAGCTTCAAGGAAGTCATCAAGGATCAAAGTTTTCTAAAAGAAAGGGATCTACATTGAAGAGTCAATCTTCAGATCTAAGAAGATCTTCATTCTTTCAAAAGAGGCAATTTGCAGAAATTGGAAAGCCATCTCAAGAAGACAAAAGATCTTACTTAAAGAACTTATACATCAAGGTCCTTTCAAGAGGAAAAGCAAGATCCAGGAGGTAATCTTTATCTTCAAGGAATCTAAAGCTATCTCGTGATTGAATCCAGGTCAACACTATTGGATACATCATCAAAACATCATTTTGTTGAAGTAATCATCATCATCATCAAGGATCCAAGGTGATCTACCGCTTTACACCACTCCTAAAGAAGTCTATCTAAGAGGGAGCTCCTGCTGTTATCTACATCATCATCAACAAGGAAGTTGATAAAAGAAGAAAAGCATCCTACTCAAGTAATTATCTTTATGACTTCATCTGAATCTGTCAAAATGTCTTTTTGCAAAGAAAGCAACAAATTGGTTGGGGTTTCAAACTTTCTTGCATGGAATAAAAAGGACAAATCTAAATCTTAGTGAGAACAAAGTGATGGACTATATCAAAGCGTCAGCAACTAGAACTTCAAAAGAAGATACTCAAGCACATGCCAAATACATGAAGGGAAACATAAGAGCCCAAAGGATTCTTATAGAATCCATAAAGGACTCTCTCATCTCCTATGTATCAAAACTAGAATCTTCAAAAGAAATATATGACAAATTGGTGGAGCTGTTCTCGGTGAGTACTACAGGGGAAGTAATATCTCTGAGACAAAAAACTATACAAGTTGAAGTTTTCAAGAGAGGAAGGAATCACTGAAATGTTTGATCAACTGCACGAATTGGGAGAAGTAATGTCTGATAAAGAAATGACTACAATGGTATTGAATACTCTACCAAAGGGATGGGGAAACTTCACTTCAAATATTTGTGGAAAGAAAGAAGTAACACCATTCCAGGATCTATGGTCTCTATCTAAGATAGAAGAAACGAGGTTAAAAGCTAAAATTGATATAGGATAAAATGAAGAGAATCAAGCCTATGCTGCCATGTCAAGAAGAAAGGGAAGATTCGGTAAGTTTGGTCCTCAGAAGAAAAGGAGAAACATGGATAAGATACGATGTTATGGATGTAATGAACTTGGGCACTATAATAAGGATTGTCCCAAATCTAATAAAGGACAAGAGGAAAAAGGAAGAAGCCCATGTTGCAGGAGAAATGAAAGAACCCGATTCAAAGAAACCTAAGAAAGAAGACATGAAAGATCTCTACTATGATTGAGATCATCTTCCTCTTTAAGAGGTATTTGTCGATTGTAAAATAATATGTTAGGAAGCGTTGTATATTAGATAGCTACATCACTTTAGAATTGGCATCATGATGGAAGCATTGAAGAAGGAGCACACATCATAGGAGGATGTCTGTCGCACATTGATAACTATGCTATGAGATAAGTAGCTCCTGGGTACCTCACTGAAAACAACATTGATGGAAGGTAGTCCTCTAGATCAGGGATCATCATTCAATTATCAATATGGAAACTGGTGTTGACATTTTCTAATGGAATCCTCTTTGGATTCACTGGTTAGAAAGAAAGCAAATGGTTTCATCGAGAATGTAACTTGCAGAATTCTAGGATTAGAATATGATGACATATTGATGAATCAGGTCAAGGGAATGAAACTTTTCATTCTAAGGAAACCTACTGTAGGATGTCCGATGACCCAAAAGGAAATAATGAGGTACATGTATATATATACTGACATTGGATGGTATGAAGTCATGTCATGTGGTTGCAGGTAGTATACTTCAATTTTTAGAAGTATGATCAATATAGAAAGCAAAAACTCTTCCGATGCACAGGTTTCCAAAAGGCATGATCTACACTAGACGAAATCAATATAATATGTCCTCATATGGAATATGAGGTGATTGTATATTATCAAGGAACTGCACAATGGAAGTTCCTAGGAATGAAATAAAACAGTGTGGGGAAAGAAAAGGAAGAGATCATGGGAAGTACAACCATGGAAAGAAGCAGTCAACATCCAAGGAAGCCAAGAAGACTTGACTAAGTAATCTCCTGGGAAGATATGTAGACTCTGATAGAAGTCTGGAAAAGATGGAGACCCTTGACAATACATATCTTTAGGAGATGTGTCAATCTGTAAACAAAGGATGTCGATGCCTACAAGAAGATGTCATGGTGAAAGATCATCACTAAGGTAACTTTTGATTTAAAAGTTCATATTTATAGTTAATCAATATCTGAAGAAGCTTATGCAGGGCTGCCAAAGGGAATTCTATGTCTTCCATAATTGATAACCATATAGCAGGACGAAAGATCCATATTAACCATATAGCAGGATGAAAGATCGTTGAAAGAAATATGGTCTGAAGGAAAGCAACATGGCATAAAACTAGATCAGATGAAAAAGACTGATAGATCACTTTCTGATAGAAGACATGGCTCTTGGATAAAAGTGATGGATGATTTGTGCCCTATCAAGAGATCCCAAATTTGAAGGGTCGTCAATTCATGACATCAACGAAAGGAGTTCTTAATGAGCAGTTGGGTGTTTTCATCATTGTTGTTGCAAATCCTTGATTAAGAGGGAGTCTGGTTATAAGTTTCTTACTTGCAAGAAACTCTGTGATTCCTAAACAAAGAAAAAAGCTTAGGTACATTCTGTATAAGTATATTCCTTTGTGGAATATGTCCTCCCTACTTGAGAGGGAGAGATAGACACGTCATTCTGGTCTTCACCTGGAAGACAGAATTGAGGATTGGGCAATCATCTGGCATTCGATACTCTTTTGGGATGTATTAGGGCATCCATGGAAAGAGTAATCGTGAAGGGATGGATATTCTTTGAGGATTAGCTATCCCGAAAAGAATAGTCCTATGAGGTAATAAGCGGTGAACACTTGGGTGGAGTATGTACCTTGGAGACAATGATGAAGGTGTCTATAATCATCAGCCTCGTCAGCATTGTAGCTCATGGTCTCGTCGAGAAATGGAGTTGTTAGTCGAGGCCTTGCACTATAACAATGTTGGTTAATATGATGCTATAACAGATGGATTACCAATCGAATTCTTCTTATGAGATATAACAATGTTGGTTAATATGATGCTATAACAGATGGATTACCAATTGAATTCTTCTTATGAGATTCTTCAGATTGAGAGTGACCATGTACCGTTATGAATACCTCCCAAGTTAAGAGGGAGTGTTGAAAAGTGTAACTAGGTTTGGTCTTCATAATGACTTGTAATTATGAATTTATGTAATGAAGAAAACAAAGTTAATAAAGTGTATTTTGTAAAGCTTGCTTCATGGGTTTCATGAGCAAGGAGTTTTATTATAGGTCAAAGACTTCTTCTTATTGTCTTTAGGGGTTTGTCATCTTGTCATAAAAATGTAATTTAGAGTCATGTATATGAAGTGTTGTTACACTGGTAAAGGACAATTATTGATTTAAAAGTATGCCGCAAGACCTTGTCAAAACGCTCCAAGGAAGTCGACTCAAATGTGTTGGAAACACTCCTTGTCAAGTCGGCCCACAATCAGTTGTTCAAGCCGGCTTACCTAGATGAAGACATGTCGGCATAGAATAGGGAGGAGTTCCCTATATAAAGAAGGGACTACAGCCTCATTTGGGGATAGAAGGTTTGGATTAGTTATGTGATCAAGCGTGAAGGAAAGGACTGTGATTTGGTGCAAGAAAGGTCACTGTCCAGCAAAATAAAGGAGGCTTTCTTCTCACGGTCAAGGTTTGTAATTGAGGTCCGAAAATGTGTTGAGTGAAGATAGTACAACGAAAGATAGAAGTTCCTTGTTTTTGGGTCTAAGTTTGTGATCTACGTCTGAGCTGCAGTGCGAGGAAATGAGGAGATATACCACAGAAGGATAGGCTACAAAGACATGTGAAGAAAGGAATAGGGTCTCGGTCAACCTTGCCTAGAACCCCAGTACGTAAAGAAGTTTGTATAGAGGCAATACTGTTGGACATATCCTATTCTGTCTTGGGCAGTCATACACAGTGAAAAGGAGAGCTACAGCAGAAAGAATGATCTTTCGCTAGGACACTAAGGATGAAGAAGTGTAGGTCGAGGAGAAGTGTTTGGGTAACCGAAGCTAGATCAAGGGAGACAGAATCGAAGACTACGGATCGAGCTTCCCTAGGGTTGGTCCAACACAGTGCAGAAAAGTAAGAGCAACATAAGGAGCACAGAAGAGCAGTGACAAGGTCTTGGAGGCATACTGAAGTCAAGTGTTTGCGTCATGGGCTTGGTACTCGTCAAATGAACATCTATAAGAAGAATTACATTTGGGTTTTCCTCTCCAAGAGGGAGAGGTTTTGGAACTTTGTGTCTCTAGTGTTTTGATAATGGACTTGATGAAAGACATAATAAGCTAACAAAGTTAAGATCTAAGTAAAAGAAGCATACCAAGTTCACAAGTAATTATCAAGAAGAGAAATTGAATTAAACGCCCTAATTTCTCAACATGGTATCAGAGTTAAGGTGTTGAAGACTAAGAAGGGCAGTATAGCAAGAAGACACAAGGACCGAAGCTTCAAGGAAGTCATCAAGAATCAAATTTTTCTACAAGAAAGGGATCTACATTGAAGAGTCAATCTTCAGATCTAAGAATATCTTCATTCAATCAAAAGAGGCAGTTTGCAGAAATTGGAAAGCCATGTCAAGAAGACAAAAGATCTTACTTAAAGAACTTATACGTCAAGGTCCTTTCAAGAGGGAAAGCAAGATCCAGGGGGCGATCTTTATCTTCAAGGAATCTAAAGCTATCTCGTGATTGAATCCAAGTCAACACTATTGGATACATAATCAAAACATCATTTTGTTAAAGTAATAATCAAGTCATCCTTGATCGTCATCATCATCAAGGATCCAAGGTAATCTACCACTTTACACCACAACTAAAGAAGTCTATCTAAGAGGTAGCTCCTACTGCTATCTACATCATCATCAACAAGGAAGCTGATAGAAGAAGAAACGCATCTACTCAAGTAAGTATCTTTATGACTTCATCTGAATCTGTCAGAATGTCTTTTTGTAAAGAAAGCAACAAACTAATTGGGGTTTCAAACTTTCTTGCATGGAATAAAAAGGACAGATCTAAATCTTATTGAGAATGAAGTCATGCACTATATCAAAGGGTCAGCAACTAGACCTTTAAAAGAAGATACTCAAGCACATGCCAAATACATGAAGGGAAACATAAGAGCCCAAAGGATCCTTATAGAATCCATAAAGGACTCTCTCATCTCCTATGTATCAAAACTAGAATCTTCAAAACAAATATATGACAAATTGGTGGAGTTGTTCTCGGTGAGTACTGCAGGGGAAGTAATATCTCTGAGACAAAAAACTATACAAGTTGAAGTTGTCAAGGAAGTAATATCTCTGAGACAAAAAACTATACAAGTTGAAGTTGTCAAGAGAGGAAAGAATCACTAAAATGCGAAATCATCTGCAGGAATTGGGAGAAGTAATGTCTGATAAAGAAATGACTACAGTGGTGTTGAATACTCTATCGATGGGATGGGAAGAAAGAAGCAACACCATTCCAGGATCTATGTTCTCTATGTAAGATAGAAGAGACGAGGTTAAAAGCTAAAATAGATATAGGATAAATTGAAGAGAATCAAGCCTATGCTGCCATGTCAAGAAGAAAGGGAAGATTCGGTAAGTTTGGTCCTCAAAAGAAAAGGAACAACATGGATAAGATACGATGCTATGGATGTAATGAACTTGCGCACTATAAGAAGGATTGTCCCAAATCTAATAAAGGACAAGAGGAAAAAGGAAGAAGTGTATGTCGTCGGAGAAATGAAAGAACCGGATTCAAAGAAACCTAAGAAAGCAGAAGTGAAAGATCTCTACTATCATTGAGATCATCTTCCTTTTTAAGAGGTATCTGTCGGTTGTAAAATAATATGATAGGAAGCATTGTATATTAGATAGATAAATCACCTTAGAATTGGCACCATGATGGAAGCATTGAAGAAGGAGCACACGTCATAGGAAGATGTCTGTAGCACATTGATGACTATGCTATGAGATAAGTAGCTCCTGGGTACCTCACTAAAAACAACATTTATGGAAGGTAATCGACTAGATCAGGGGTCATCATTCAATAATCAATATGGAAACTGGTGCTAACATCTTCTAACGAAATCCTCTCTGGATGCACTGGTTAGAAAGAAAGCAAAAGGTTTCAACGAGAATTCTAACTTGCAAAATATTGGGATTAGAATATGATGACACATTGATGAAGCGGGTCAAGAGAATGAAACTCTTCATTCTAAGGAAACCTTTTGCAGGATGACTCAAAAGGAAATAATGAGGTACATGTATATATATACTGACACTGGATGCTATGAAGTCATGTCATGTGGTTGCAGGTAGTATGCTTCTATCTTTAGAAGTATGATCAATATAGAAAGAAAAAACTATTTTGATGCACAGGTTGCCAAAAGGCATGATCTACACTAGACGAAATCAACATAATATGTCCTCACAAGGAATATGAGGTGATTGTACATTATCAAGGAATTGCACAATGGAAGTTCCTCGGAATGAAATAAAACTGTGTGAAGAAAGAAAAGGAAGAGACCATGGGAAGTACAACCATGGAAAGAAGCAGTCAACATCCAAGGACACCAAGAAGACGTGACTAGAAAATCTCCTAGGAAGATATGTAGACTCTAATAGAAGTCTGGAAAAGATGGAGACCCTTGACAATACATATCTTTAGGAGCTGTGTAAATCTGTAAACAAAGGATGTCGATATCTACAAGAAGATATCATGGTGAAAGATCATCACTAAGGTACCTTTTGATCTAAAAGTCCATATTTATAATTAATCAATATCTGATGAGCTTAAGCAGGGTTGCCAAAGGGAAGTATATGTCTTCCACAATTGATAACCATATGGCAGGATGAAAGATCCTTGAAAGAAATATGGTCTGAAGGAAAGCAGCATGGCATAAAACTAGATCAGATGAAAAAGACTGATAGATCACTTTCTGATAGAAGACATGGCTCTTGGATAATGATTTGTGCCCTATGAAGAGATCCCAAAGTTGAAGGCTCCTCAATTCATGACATCAGCGGAAGGAGTTCTTCATGAGCAGTTGGGTGTTTTCATCATTGCAGCTACAAGTCCCTGATTAAGAGGGAGCCTGGTTATAAGTTTCTTACTTGGAAGAAACTTTGTAATTCCTAAGCCAAGAAGAAAGCTTCGGTACATTCTTTATAATTATATTCCTTTGTGGAATATGTCCTCCCTAGTTGAGAGGGAGAGATAGACATGTCATTCTGGTCTACATCTAGGAAGACAGAATGGAGGATTGGGTAATCATCTGGCATCTGATACTCTTTTGGGATGTATTAGGGCATCCATGGAAAGAGTAGTCGTGAAGGGACGGATATTCTTTGAGGATTAGCTATCCCGATAAGAATAGTCCTATGAGGTCATACACGGTGAAAAATTGGGTGGAGTATATACCTTGGAGACAATGATGAAGATGTCTATAATCATTGGTGAGCATTGGTCTCGCCAACATTGTAGCTCATGGTCTCGTGGAGAGATGGAGTTGTTAGTCAATTCCTTGCACTATAACAATGTTGGTTAATATGATGCTATAACAGATGGATTACCAATCGAATTCTTCTTATGAGATTCTTCAAATTGAGAGTGACCATGTACCACTATGAATACCTCCCTAGTTAAGAGGGAGTGTTGAAAAGTGTAACTAGGTTCAGTCTTCATAATGACTAGTGATTATGAATTTATGTAATGAAGAAGACAAAGATAATAAAATGTATTTTGTAAAGCTTGCTTCATGGGTTTCATGAGCAAGGAGTTTTTATTATAGGTCAAAGACTTTTTCTTGATGTCTTTAGGGGTTTGTCATCTTGTCATAAATATGTAATTTAGAGTCATGTATATGAAGTGTTGTTACACTTGTAAAGAACAATTATTGATGTAAAAGTATGCCTCAAGACCTAGTCAAAACACTCCAAGGAAGTCAGCTCAAATGTGTTGGAAAATTTCCTTGACAAGTCGGCCCACAATCAGTTGTTCAAGTAGGCTTACCAACAGGAAGACATGTCGGCCTAGAAGAAGGAGGAAGTCCCTATATAAAGAAGGGACTACAGCCTCATTTGGGGATAGAAGATTTGGATTAGTTATATGATCAAGTGCGAAGGAAAGGACAATGATTTGGTGCGAGAAAGGTGACTTTCCAACGAAAGAAAGGAAGCTTTGTTCTCTCAGTCAAGGTATGTTATTGAAGTCGGAAAATGTGCTGAGTAAAGACAATACAGCAAAGGATAAAAGCTCCTCCTTTTTGGGTCTAAGTCTATGATCGACCTCTGAGCTGTAGTGTGAGGAAAGGAGAGGCTACAAAGACATGCGAAGAAAGGGATAGGGTCTCAGTCAACCTGTATGCAACACTAGTACGTAAAGAAGGCTGTGGAGAGGCAATACTATTGGACATATTGTTGATTTTTGTAGCATCGGAAAGTGCTCTAAGTCTCAAATTTGGTGTAGAGGCTTGGACACAAATATTCCAAAGAACCTAGAAAGCGTTTGTGAAAATTCCACTCGGATTTTGTTTTATTTGAAAAGTTAATTATTTTAATGGGGACCTTAAGTCTAAACTTAGGGAAATTAAATAATTAAAGGGTATTAAATAAAACAGAGTGTGAATCTTCTAGAGGACATGGATCAAGTCATGTTATAATCTTAGTCGTTGATTAGACATCTAATCTGGGTTGTTGATATGTCAACGAGAAGACTATAAAGGAAGGCTAGAGGGTCATTTGGAAAATACACCGAGACACTGAATTGATCTAAGATCGAAATTTATGGGGCGGGTTTGCTGAGAAATTCGAGCTAGAGATCTGTGCAGTGAGGGGCAGAGATAACATCCGGAGAGGAAGAGATTTTCTCAGCCAGTGGAGCATCAATTAGAAAGAAACAGAAGAGAGTTAACCAAAGCCAGCGCTGAAGTAAGAGGGTTGACGCAGTGACTACGTAGGCTCACACAGACGCAGCGCAGAGGCAGAGGAAGGGTTTTCAGAATTTTGCTGGTGGATCAGTTTCGAAGTCCAGGATCCGGAAAGTGGCATCGGGACGCTGTTCCTCAGTGTCCAAAGAGGCAAAATGACTCGGTTGAGGGCCAACGCTGAGCCTAGAAGGGGGTGATGCAGTGGCTGGAAGTTCCAGCGCTGGATCTGCGTAGAGCTTCTCCGGGGCAGTGTTTTCTACATCCGGATCAACCGGAAATTCAATGATTGAGAGAGGTAAATCCTCACAAATTCTTTTGCCAATATTTCTCTGTAATATTCCTAATTAGCAACAGCTAATTGGAATATTCACTTTTGTATAGTTTTGTCGTTTATGGTTTTTAAATAAATAAAAAGTGAGTAAAAAGGGCCTAACTCACTTTAGTGGAATAAAACACCTTCCTAGTAGCACAACGTTGCGACTTAAGGGGGAGCCAAGGGGGGCCACACACTACGTTGGTTTTGGAGGGAAACCAATGCTATAAAAGATGAAGGAGCCTCCTCATTTGGGCATTCTTGTTGTTGATGATATTTGAGCTAGACTTTGGTCTTCTTGAGCACGCTGGCTGTTTAGCCTGTCTGCAGCACTGTTTAGTGCGTTGAGTGTCTCCGGTCGGAGATCTCGCCCTTAGCCCCGGGGGACTTCGAGTGCCTGCTCGGGCAAGGTTTTTCCTTCAGTCTTTTGTGGGAGATTTGGTTGTTGGTTTGTGGAGGAGCTGGGCTTCTTTTGGTGACTGCGCAGTCCTTGGGAGAGAGGACGCAGTTCCTGATTGAGAGGTGTTCCGGTGAGGGGTTTTCTGCAGGAGTTTCAGTGAGATTTGGTGTGGAGGCTCAGTCTTTACCAGTTGGAGATTTTTCGGGGAGTTTGTGGCTTCATCTCAGCATATTTCATTTGGCATCTGCGCTGGGCCTAGAGGGACAGCGTTTTTCCTTGAGGAGGGTTTCTGGGGTGATTTTCGGAGGTGATCCATTTTGGTTATGGTTTCTGGGTTTGGACCGGGTTGGTGAGTACAGGTGATTTTCAGATTTTCAGCCCATTCCGGTAAGGGGATCAGCCCCTAGTTTCAGTTCATTTCCGCAGCAGCAGTGGTTTACAGCAGTTTCCTAGCAGCTGGGACGCAGTCTCTTGTAGCAGCCATTTCCTGTATATCTGAGAGAGTTCTTCACTTGCCTCGAGCAAGAATAGGTGCTTTCATTCTGATTATCCATTGTATCTCATTATATTCTCAGATTAATAAAATGGCTTAGCATTCCCGGCATTTTGTGTGTATTTGCTTTATGTTCTATTTCCGGCATTTTCTGTATTGTTGCATGCTTGTATAGCTGTTTATTTCCCATTTGGGATATTACATTCTCTCTGTAACTGAATCACCCTAGGGGTATTCAAAGATGTATTGAGACATTGCTACTGCATAATCATAAAACCCTCAGATCTGCTGCACCGGTTTTTCCACATTGGGTTTTTCAGGGGACTTAGTCCAAAATAAAGGTGTCATATGTGTGAATGATTTCCTTGATCAGTTTCCTTGTTTCAGAATCATCACTTCTTGTAGCATAGGTTGCTTCAGTGATTGCTTCAGTATTTCATGAATGTATTCAGAAATAATTGTGTAAAGTAAATTTACATAATAAATGAAGTAATTCGGATGGCTGCAATAGGATTCCTTAGATTGATTGAGATCTAGGAATTTTCACATGGTATCGGAGCATTGATGTGAAACAGGAAGGACGAATTTGAATTCTGAAGTGAAGGTCGTTTTTGTTGTAGTGCAGCATAACGAATCAATTGAAGGATTGCGTTGTTCTGGCCAGGAGTGCTGAGATTTTTGTGGCAGTCTCTCTTTGTGTGAGTCGACAGAGAGAAAGGGCTTCCAGATTCGAGACCTTGTTGTGGCAAAGGGAGCAACGCAGAGCCTCCACACAGAAGACAGAGGGACGCAGTTTTCTGAAGTTGTTGCTGGGCAGAAAAGCGTCCGAAGGAGTCAGAGCACATATTGAGGGAATTCTTCCTAAATGATTTCCTAGCCGAGGAAGTCAGCATTTCTCAATTGCTGAGCAGTAGAGGAGCAGCAGAACTTACAAATCCATTAGGGAGTGCGTAACCCTGCCAGGAGCTGCACAGGAGGGAGGAAGAGGGAGCAGATTCGACAGATTTCGGCTAAGATGGCATCTCATAGACTTCGTGATCAATATCGTTTGGAGGGATCCTCCAACTATATGATCTGGAAGGAACGAGCTATGTTCCTTCTAGATGAATATGATCTGAAGGTGTTTGTGGAGAACGTAGTAGCTATACCTAAAAATCCGTATCAAAACAAGAAGTACAAGGCTAATATGGCGAAGGCGAAGAGGTTGCTCCTTGATGGTGTCAAGGATCACATCATCTCACATGTGGCTGGCAAGAATAATGTCAGAGAGACGTGGGTAGCTTTGCATTACCTATATGAGGGATCTTCTGAGCAGCGAAAGTTGTACTTGTCGCAGAAGCTCTGTATGATCCAGATGCGGAAAGGGGACCATGTGGCTTCATACTCATGCGGTTTTAAGAGGTTCGAGATCAGTTGTCGGCAGTAGGTGCTACACCTACAGCTGCAACCATGGTACGGATGGCCCTTAACAATGTCACAGAGGAGTGGCAAGTGTTTGTAGAGAGCATACTGGGTCGAAAAGCGTTCCCTAGCTGGGAGCAATTGTGGTTAGCTTTTCAGGAGGAAGAATTGAGGAGAGACCTCGTCAAGTGCAAACTTGACACTAATAGTGGAAGCGGATCGAAGTTCGTGGAGGAAGAGGAGAACCAGCCCTTCTCCTCTTCAAAGGTCAAGGGACAGCAGGCGCGACGAAAACCAAAGCATGATGCTTCAAAGGTCAAGTGCTTCAGATGTGGTAAGATGGGCCACTATGCATCTCAGTGTCCTCTGAAGAAGAAGGACAAAGATGGGAAGCATGACCCGAAGGTTGCAGCGGCGAGAATCGAGGATGAGGTGGCCATGAGTGCCCATGCTTCTCCTAGTGAGAAGTGGGGTGATATTGAGTTGTAGTTCTTTGAACTTTAGCTAGGCAGGATCCTTGAGGAGCCCACCTCATGGATCGAAACTTGCTACGGGATCCCATGATCCGCAGTAGCGCGATGGAGGAGTATTCCGATGGCGCAGAGAAGTGATGGAGACAACAGTGTAGTAGATAGCAGCATTCATTTCTGGAGTAGCGCAGACCAGAGGCAGCAGTCGCGTAGCAGCGCAGATCAGAGGCATCAGCAGCGCAGTGCACAGTGGTGCAAAGCAATGCTTATGCCGTGCAGAGCAGTGCTTACGCAGTGCAAAGCAACAGCAGCGCAGAGCAGCAGAGGGACAGTGCAATAGATATCAACAGTCAGATTCTTCAGCACCAAGGTGCATCCACTGAACACTTGTTCAGTTTTGGGTGAGTTTCAGTTTTTTGTCTCAACAACTGAGTTGCAGTGCAGATGCAGTGTTAGCAGTGGCAGTGTTAGCAGCATAGTGAATGCAGCAATTAAGAGGGAGTTGTAGTACATATGCAGCAATGGCAGTGGCAGTGGCAATGTCATGGGCAACACTACAGTGGTAGCAACAGCGCAGTGTTGGTGGACAACATCAACAGCGCAAAGGATGCTTCAGGGTCAGAGCAGTATGCAGCAGGCATTATTGCTAGAGCACTTTCATCACTAAGAGGGAGTGTTGATTTTTGTAGCATCGGAAAGTGCCATAAGTCTCAAATTTGGTGTAGAGGCTTAGACCCTAGTATTCCAAAGAACCCAGAGAGCGTTTGTGGAAATTCGACTTGGATTTTGTTTTAATTGAAAAATTAATTATTTTAATGGGGACCCTAAGTCTAAACTTAGGGAAATTTAATAATTAAAGGGTATTAAATAAAAAATAGTGTGAATCTTTTAGAGATCAGTCATGTTATAATCTTAGCCGTTGGTTAGACATCTAATCTCGGCCGTTGATATGTCAACGAGAACACTATAAAGGAAGGCTTGAGGTTCACTTGAAAAATAAACTGAGACACTGAATTGCTCTAAGATTGAAATTTCTGGGGCAGGTTTGCTGAGCAATTTGAGCTAGAGATCTGAGGAGTGAGGGGCCGAGATACCATCCGGAGAGGAAGAGATTTTCTCAGCCGGTGGAGCATTAGTTAGAAAGAAGCAGAAGAGATCTAACCAAAGCCAACGCTGAAGGAAGAGGATTGATGCAGTGACTACGTAGGCTCACGCAGAAGCAGCGCAGAGGCAGAGGAAGGGTTTTCAGAATTTCGCTGGTGGATCAGTTTCGGAGTCCAGGATCCGGAAAGTGGCATCGGAATGTTGTTCCTCAGTGTCCAAAGAGGCAAAACGACTGAGTTGAGGGCCAACGCTGAGCCTGGAAGGGGGTGACCACGCAGTGGTTGGAAGTTCCAGCGCAAATCCTCCAGCGCTGGATCTGCGCAGAGCTTCTCTGGGGCAGTGTTTTCTTCATCCGAATCAACCGGAAATTCAGTGATTGAGTGAGGTAAATCCTCACAAATTCTTCTACCAGTATTTCTCTCTGTAACTGAATCACCCCAGGGGTATTCAGAGATGTATTCAGACATTGCTACTGCATAATAATAAATCCCTCAGATCTGCTGCACCGGTTTCCCCGCATTGGGTTTTAAAGGGGACTTAGTCAAAAATAAAGGTGTCATATGTGTGAATGATTTCCTTGTTCATTTTCCTTGTTTTAGAATCATAATTATTGTAGTGTAGGCTGCTTAAGTTGTTGCTTCAGTATTTCATGAATGTATTTAGAAATAATTGTGTAAAGTAAATTTACATAATAGATTGAAGTAATTCGAATGGTTGAAGTAGGATCCTTAGATTGATTGAGATCTAGGAATTTTCACACATATCCTATAATGTCTTGGGCAGTCATATAGAGTGAAAAGGAGAGCTACAACAGAAAGAGTGATCTCTGTCTAGGACACTAAGGACGAAGAAGAGTAGGTCGAGGAGAAGTGTTTGGGTAACCAAAGCTAGATCAAGGGGGACAGGATCGAAGACTAAGGATCGAGCTTCCCTAGGGTTGGTGCAACACAATGCAGAAAAGTAAGAGCAACATAAGGAGCCCAGAAGAGCAGTGACAAGGCCTTGGAGGCATACTGAAGTCAAGGGTTTGAGTCATGGTCTTGGTACTCGTGAATTGAACTTTGTTTCTCTTGTGTTTTGATAATTGACTTGATGAAAGACATAATAAGCTAACGAAGACAAGATCTAAGTAAAAGAAGCATAGCAAGTTCAAAAGTCATTATCAAGAAGAGAAATTGAATTAAACGCCCTAATTTCTCAACAGTCACACCTTTGCTTGGGGGGATAACCCACTTGACAAGGATCGTGCACAACCAAGTTACATCTTTGCTTAGGGGGATCCCCTTGTCAACACATGACAAGGATCTCACACAACCAAGTCTCATCTATGCTTGGGGGGATCCACTTGTCAACACATGACAAGGATCTCACACATCCAAGGCTCATCGCTGCTTGGGGGATCCACTTGTCAACACATGACAAGGATCTTGCACATCCAAGGCTCATCATCCATGAGCACCCTCTCTACAAAGGGTCCCATCTGTCAGTCCAAGCTACACTATGAAAACCAAGAACTTCCCTTTCAGCAAAGGCTTGGTAAGAAATTGTTTTTTTCCAGAAATCTTTCAGTAATAATCACATGATACAGAACTTTGTCGACGTGTTTCGAACCAACCAGCGTGGTTCATCCTCATCTTGGTAAGAATGTCGGCAATCTGGTCATCAGTCACTATTTGATGGAGTCTTACTACTCCTCTCTACACCATATCCTAGATATAGTGATATTTGATCTCAATATGCTTGGACTTGTCATGGAACACGAAATTTTTCCGCAAGTCGAATCCTACTCTTATTATCACTAAAAATTACTATTGTGTCCTAAACATGCTCAAACATCTCTCCAAAAAGTTTCCTCAGCCATACTGCCTCACAGCTAGCTATGCTAGCAACAATGTACTCAACTTCAGTCATGTTGAGGGCTACAGACTTATACTTCTGCTCATCCAAGATATCATGGCAGATCCTAAGCCGAAGCAGCACCCAGATTTGTTTTTTCTATCAGTAGAGTTAGCATCCCAATAAACATCTGAGTATCCATGTAGTCTTATACCATCGGTAGTATATTTCAACCCCAGATTGATGGTCCCATGCAGGTATCTCGACACATGCTTTGCAGCAATCCAGTGTGCATGAGATTGTTTAATCATATATTGGCTCAAAGTATTGACCGCAAAACATATGTCTGGTCTAGTGTTCACTAAGAACTCAGTGCGCCAATCATTTGGTGATACTCAAAAGGATTTGCCAAATCAGGACCTACAGCTTCACCACATAGCTTCTTGAAGTTCATCTCCATTGGAGTATTCATCGATTTACATTCTATCATACCAAATCTTTCAAGCAACTTGACAACATATTTTCCTTGAGAAAGGAAAATCTCACCAAGTTTCTGCCATATTTCAAGAACCAGAAAATAGTGCATTGAGTGAAGATCTTTCATTTCAAATTTGGAAGCTAACTCCCTCTTACACTAGAGAATAAGAGGTTCACTACCGGTCAGAAATAAATCATCAACATATAGTACCAAAATCAAAGGCATAATTTGGACTGTCTTGAAGTAAATATTTGGATCAGCATTACTTCTCGTAAAACCAAGCTTCATCAAGAAGCTATCAATGTAGGCATACCAAGCTCTCGGAGCCTGCTTCAAACCATAAAGGGCTTTCTTCAGTCTACACACAAGTTTTTCGGTCATGTACTTCAAAGCCTTGTGGTTGCTCCAAAAATACTTCTTCCTTGAGGTAGCCATGCAGAAAAGCAGTTTTCACATCCATTTGTTGAAGAGACCTTCCTTGGCTCGCAGCTAGAGCCACAATGGATCAAATTGTTGTATAACAAGCAACTAGTGCAAAGATCTCATCATAGTTTATTCCCTCATTCTGAGAGAAACCTCTGGCCACAAATCTAGCTTTATATTTTTCAATACTACCAATAGCACCATGTTTAATTTTATATAACCATTTAGAAGACACAACAGATTTACCTTGGGGTCTTGTGTAATATTCTTAATGGGAAATATTAAGTGATAACAACAAATAAAGCATAAAAATGTAACCATAAAACCAACGCACCAGCGAAAAGATTTGGTTGCTTTTGAGTACACAAAAGTGCTTCCTTCTTGGAAGTGTAGCAGGACGAGATGGAGGGCAGCAGCGTGAGGGTTTACAGATCAAGGCAGCAGGGATTGACAGTAGAGGCTCCTCAAGGCTGCGGCTTCTTCACCTACACGGGGTTGGAAGCAGGCAACAAAGCTGGGTTTGGGAGCCGTCTGCGGATTTGCTGGTTCCTCAGCAGAGTAGAAGCTTGGCGAGAATGGGAGCTGGCTCTCGACGGCCGGAGCAAGGCAAGGATTTCAGGACCCCGTGGGTTTGGGGCAGCTGTAGAGTCTGGTTTGTCGGGTAGGAAAGCGATGGATCGATGCACTGGATTGGCGGTGGAAGTCCCTGTCAAAAATTTTAGAACCGCCGAGGTCCCTCGGAGCAGATCGCTATCAAGGGAAAGTGCGAGAAGGTATAATAATCTTTACAAGTAGAGCGGGTCCAACTGGAAACAAAGGGTATACCCTGAATGGTTAACCCTATTCCCAGAACTTGTATTTCTCGATTTTTGCTTTGATTGTTGTTATTATAGTCGGATGCAGGAGGTTTGGAACCCTCGAAACTCTGCATGGGCAGAAAAGGGGTTTCAGACTCATAAATTCCTTACAAGGCACAGATTGAGGGGGGCGTGCGAGGACAAACCCACTATAGCGCCTCCCCTGTTTGAAGATCTTGCGCTCCCGGGATATTTCCCAAAGACGCTCGGTGTGCGTGGAGGGAGATGGGGCATCCCTATATTTGAGCCTCCTTGATGTCAGGAATCAAAGGATTCTGGACCCGTGATCACGAAGGAGGAGCCTGTTCCAGGGGGCTTAGTACAAAAAATCCCTTCGCAGAGGTAGGAGGCAAGGAAAATACTGCAGGGATTAGTTTCCAGATTTTTATCAAAACCCTAGACGGCAAATCCAAAATTTTCAGGGTACAGGCTTTGGATCAAGTCATGGATCTGAAGCAGAAGATCAACACTGCTACAGGTATTCCGACTAAAAGACAAAGTCTGATCTTTTCGGGGAAATCACTATAGGAAGAGAACCTATTAAAATACTAGCAGATCCAAAGGAATTCCTCCATAGTTTTGAATTTAAGACTTAAAGGAGGAGCGGCAGGAGTAACTACCCCAGCGAGATCTACATAGAACAGAACGCCTGGACAGATGAAGGGAGCCAACACCCTCAAAACAGGAACCCCAAACAGCCCATCATACAGAAATATTTTACAAGGGAAAAACAAAGCAGCAACACTAACAGAACAAGCTAAAAACACTCCCAAACCTTACATAGTGGAGCAGTTGAATTGCGTTCCAGAACTGAACATTAAGACACCTAAGATCGATGAATATCGATCCACTTTCAAAACGCAAGCAATAATATGCAGATTTAACTGCTACTGGCCAAAACCAATGGAGTTGTTCCATTGGATTTTTACCAACTGGGCCATGGACTGCGACATACATCTCTGTTCCAAAGGATATTTCATTGTCAAGTTCCACTCTCAGGAAGCCAGAGATATCATTCTCAGGGCAGGACCATGGCTCTGGGGTTCTATAGGACTCTTTATCACTCCTTGGTTCCCTGAATTTGATGCAAACAAGATGGAGATTACTCAGATGTTTGTATGGGTTAGGATGTATAACCTCCTGCTCCACTTCTGGAATGAAGAAGTATTAGAGGGCATTGGAAACAGCCTTGAGAGCAAGAGTCAGAAGACGAAGGGGACATTCCAACCCAAAACGTGAGAAAACAGCCAACAGAAGACGAAGGGGCACAAGAACAAGAGGTACAAGAACCAATGGAAACTATCATGACCCCTCAGATGGTTGACCCGTCAATGGATCCAACGTCGCATGAAGCACGCTCTCATGTAAGTTCGGGTGCAAATAAGAGAGCGCATGTGTCCGAAAGTTCAGACTCCAACAAAGAAAACACAATAGGGAACAATGAGTTGCCCTTGGTTCCTTCCTCCCTGCATTCAGAGAATTGGCAGATCGTTCAAAAGAGAAGAGGCAAGCGTGAAAAGCCCGGCCCAGCTGGCAATTTGTAAAATTCTTGGTAGCCTCGCTACATAGTGTACATGAGTACACAAGCCCTGTGGGCATCTCGAATGCTTAAATGCATGTACTAAGTGTAACTCTCATTAATTTATTAATAGAAAGTTGCTGATTTTTTCCCTGGAAAATAAATTAAAATAAATAAATAAAACTAACGCACCAACATAATGATAAACTGCACTAGAAATTCTACCAAGAGTTGAGCCATTTTATTAACTGGGAAAAACAAAGTACATGTAAATGAAGAAGAGGAACCTGGGCTTGCTATAGCAAGCTAGTCAAGTCACAGGTGAAAATGGAGTTGCCCAAGCATTGGAAACTGCTCTCCCCAAGTCTCTGTGCTGGCCCAATAAATTCTTTTACTGCTGGCTGGAATGGAATTGGTGTTTTGGCCCTCTAAACTACTCATAAAATTCCAGGAAATTAACTGGAGCCTCCTCAAAAGAAACCTAGAATAACCCAAAAAAATCTCATAGACCCAGTGGTAGAAATGGACTCGGAGTGAATTGCGCCCTTCTCCAATAATTTTTGTTGTTGGATGCACTAGAACACTGATTTCTGCCAGAAATATTGCCCAGAAAATTGTACGAAATTAACCTTGAACTCCTCTCACCAAACCCACAAAAACCCATAAAGGGTTTGGGTTGAATCCACCGACCCCCGGTGACCCCCAACAAGTGCATATCACCCAATCTGGCCAAAAAACGCCCCACAATTTGATATTACAGAATTATGCCAAAATCTACCACTAGCTAAATTCTCCCTTAAGGTATACCTCCAATCTCCGACCCTTATCTCTCTGCAATTCTTCTCCCTCCTTCCCTTGCGTAGGCTAAGCCAAAAACCCCTACGCACTTCCAAATGAAGAGAATTTCATCCCACATATTTGTTGCTCTCTATCACTGCGAAATCACCACAAAATTCCTAGCCCCAACTAGGAAAATCCTCCTGCAAATAATCCAGACTCCAACTCGTTGTATGTTGAACCACAATGAATAACTCGAATTGCCTCTACACCCAGGAAATACACAGAGCTAGGAATATTGTTGTCAATGAAGCTTTATGAAAGCCCAGCAATGGACTCTCTGAATTCCCAACCAGGGAGGCACTCGAAGTCCTCTGAAGATGGGGTGGAATCCCACCTGGAATTCCTGTGCTAAACAGCACTCTACCCTTGCGTTAAACAACTCCAAGAGAAGATGAAGAAGATGAAGTGTTAAGTGTAATAGTCAAAAGATAAGACACAGAATGAGTCCATCCTCTTATAATTTCTCTTCATGCCTTTAGACTCCTCCTTTTAAATATTATTTTATTGGTGGGGGCCATTTTCCGCTAAGTTACTTTTTCCACCATTTAATAAAATAATAATTTGCCACTATTCTCCAATAAAATAATACTAGCTACCTTTCTCCAATAATATTTGCCCCTTTTAATTAATATTACTAAAATTGAGCAAAATTTCTTAATGACTCCCATGCTCACAAAATTGGGAATATTACAATCCTCCCCGTCAAAAATTGCTTGTCCTCAACCAATGCTCGAACAAGGGCTCCTTCTCTCTGCTGACCCAAACTGTCATTATAAACAATATCGGGCTCCCAAATGTGCCACTAACTCACCCTGAATCTGTGCACCATCCTATCATAAATGAATCCCTCGATAACAGGTTCCCATGCTAATCTCAAAAAGATGCCACCATGTCGACGCTGCGCCACTCTGATTATAGCTAACTGCTAATTGTGCTCATATACCATATCCTTCTCTCCCGGAACCCGATGGTGAAATATAGATAAAAGTCAAATACATCCTACCCAGGCATCTCCATGATGCCAGAACCTACCCATCCAAAGCTAACCCTGAGCCTGTGAAACAACAGGGAAAGCCTACCTCACCATATGATGATGGCCTCCATAAACCCCCATGTGTCAACCCGAGAGTGAACTAGATCACTATCTACCATGACTGTGCTCATCACGAGACAGAGTAATATATAAACCAACTGAATCCCTGGATCCCATAACTAGACATGCTGCAGCACAGATCTGACAACCACTAGAATCCATCTGTGCCTCGTCTCTAGTCCCTGCATGCAATCAATATATAGGCTCCATAAATCATGAACTATTCTTATGCATGCTAAACTGCCCTGTGTCTGCCACTACGTAGGACTGATGACCGTTGGAAACCACATGTGCCAAATAGCTACCCATTGAATGCAGCCAATAGATGGGTATCTGATACTCGCAATCGACTCAGTGTATGTGGATCCATCCTGCCCCTACCAACCATCACCACTAAGTTTGTCGCCCACCCTCTCAATAATGAACCAAGACAATGTCTGAAGCCCGAACAAATACTGGAAAATTACCTTAGTCATACACAGTATCCTTTGCTCATGCATGGTCCTGACATGCCCTGTGGAAAGAGTGACACATGTCTCCCTCGTGACCAGCTCCTCAGGCATAGTCTCAGTGATAAACGATATGCCAACCCTGTAGATGATCACCTCATCCCCCAAACTATGGTTGTCAACTCACGCACCGACCCAATGCCACCGTTGAGAAGCCTCTTACCTAGTGCACTGAGTGTCATCCAAATATCTCGAGTAACCTCCCGTCCCCCGCTGCTCATGCCTAGAATGTCAAAGGACAACAGTCAAATTGATTGTGCTCTTAAGTGATGTAGAAGAGGGTCAAGCATGTGAGTCCCCATGGATACCATCAAGTATCGCTCATCTGTGTCCCCATCGATCCTGGGTGAACTACACCTAAAGGTATGCCTAGTGTCTCCATCCATGAGTCGCCTTGGAGGCAACACTCCAAGACCCCGTTGTGCAACACCATACGCCCCTGCATACCATCGAGGCCTACCCCTGTACACCACTGGATACCCCCTTCTATTGTTGTCCCATCTTGTATCACCTCGTGTCCTGCCTGTGTCATCGTACCTGACACTCCTCACGGGTAATCAATGCAATGCGAGCTACTCTTCCTACTCCATAGTGCAAACCGACATGCTATGACACACCACCCTGCATATCCATGCTCCTTTGTAGGCCACTGCTACTTGCTGCATAGCCCTGCACACCACTGGATGCTATGACCTAAAATTGGGTCTATATGCATCAGTTTGCATCCCTCTACATAAAACTGGACCCTGCGACATAACTTTGAGCAGTCTCGTGTACCACTGCCCACTGTCGTACCACCCTATAACATACGGTATCCTGCATGTGCCAAAGTATCCACCACTTTTCTAGTAAACCCCTCCATGATGTGGGCTACATCTCCCCATCTGCCCTGAAAGACATGAGCGGCCTGACTCCTTACATGCCACAATGGGAATGACACTAGGCTGCTAACGTTGTAGATCTTGTCAATGTGCCTCTGAAGCAAACTGTGTTGAAATCCCAACGTGTGGTCTCTATGTTGCCCCTCATCAATGGCTAGCCCAAAGGATGGTTTCATATCCTCCTCCATCATGGACTCAACATGACCCTCCAACTACTCCTCCATAGACAACCCAACACACAAGACATGCTCACCAGTTAGCTACAGGTGACTATCGTCCTGCAACTCTGTCATAGAGATCTGGATGCCTCTGTACCTATCGCCTCCTCATCAACAATGGAGATGTCTCTCGACACCTCATCAACCTGTGGTGCATTGCTATCACCTGAGAACTCGGTCACAACCCCAAATACCTCATCACTGGATACGTCAACAATGGATGGCATCTCATCAATGGGTGTATGCTCAATTGTCTCCTTGCCAACCATGGCCCCTTCAACTACTCTTTCATCTTCTGCCTTAATCCTCCTCATCATCCCTACATAATTCCACTGAATTCCCACTGATTTGTGCATATCTCTTAGATCACAGAACTCCCAAAAAGAGAGGGACGCCTGAATGCAATGTCCCAATGAATTGTATGCGCTCCAATTTGCTGCCAATAACTCCACATGTATTGCCATCTTCATGCATTATACGTAATTTTAGGCATAGCGGATTTGTTATATAATTGAGAATGGTCTTGATTCCTAATTGTTGCATGAATCAACTACTTCCCCACATCAATCATCATTTGTTGCACCCTAATCACCTCATTCAAGGTTACTGCCATGTTGTTTGATTTTAACCTTTCTTTGGATCCCATGATTTCTTAGTTTTTTATTTTGGTCTTGTCATAGAATGAAAGGTTTCCACAGGCTAAGCCAAGATTATGGCTCTAATACCACTGTAATATTCCTAATGTAAAATATTAAGTGAGAACAACAAATAAAGCATAAACATGTAACTAACACAACAACATAATGATAAATTGCACCAAAAATTGTACCAAGAGCTGAGCCATTTTATTAACTGAGAAAAACAAGGTACATATAAATGAAGAAGAGGAACCTGGGCTTGCTACAGCAAGCTAGTCAAGTCCCAAGTTAAAATGGAGATGCCCAAGTGTTGGAAATTGCTCTCCCCCATTCTCTGCGTTGGCCCAGGAAATTCTACAACTGTTAGCTGGAATAGAATTGGTGTTTCAGCCCTCTAAACTGCTCATAAAATTCCAGGAAATTAACTAGAGCCTCCTCACAAGGAACCCAGAATAACCCAAAAAAATCTCACAAACCCAAGTGGTGGAAATGGTCCCAAAGTGAATTGTGCCCTTCTCCAATAATTTATGTTACTGGATGTTGACTAGAACATTGATCTCTGCCAGAAATACTGCCCAGAAAATTCTACGAAATTAACCTCAGACTCCTCTCACCAAACCCACCAAAACCTAGAAAGGGTTTGGGCTTAATCCACCAACCCCTAGTGACCCCCAACAAGTGCAAATCACCCAATCTAGCCAGAAAACGCCCCACAGTTTCATATTACGGAATTATGCCCATATCTACCACTAGGTAAATTCTCCCTTGAGGTATACCTCCAATCTCCAACCGTTATCTCTCCACAATTCTTCTCCCTTCTTCCCTTGTGTAGGCTAAGCCAGAAACCCCTATGCACTTCCAAATGAAGAGAATTTCGTCCCACAGATCTGTTGCTCTCTATCCCTGCAAAATCACCACAAAATTCCTGGCCCCAACTAGGAAAATCCTCCTGCAAATAACCCAGACTCCAACTTGTTGTATGTTAACCACAATGAATAACTTGAATTGCCTCTACGCCCAGTAAATACACAGAGCTAGGCATACTGTTGTCAATGAAGCTCTATGAAAGCCCAACAATTGACTCTCTAAATTCCCAACTAGAGAGGCACTCGAAGTCCTCTGAAGATGGGGTGGAATCTCGCCTGGAATTCATGTGCCAAACAGCACTCTACCCTTGCATTAAACAACTCCAAGTGAAGATGAAGTGTTAAGTATAATGGTCAAAAGATAATCCACAAAATGAGTCCATCCTCCTTTTATAATTTCTCTTCATGCCTCTAGACTCTTTTTTTTAAATATTATTTTATTAGTGGGGGCCATTTTCCACTAAGTTAATTTTTCCACCATTTAATAAAATAATAATTTGCCACTATTCTCCAATAAAATAATACTAACCACCTTTCTCCAATAATATTTGCCCCTTTTAATTAATATTATAAAATTGGGAAAAATTTCTTAGTGACTCCCATGCTCACAAAATTGGGGATATTACATGTTTCAACCACTTTCCATACATCAATATGAATGATGGACTCATATTCTTCAGCCATTGCATCTTTCCACACTTGAGCCTTCATAGCTTTTTCAAAAGTGCATGGATCAACTTGAATAATGTTGCTCATGGCTACAACATATCCTTGGAACCGGCATGGTTTCTTGCTTTCTCTGAAGGTTCCTCTGCGAGCAACATGTTTATCAGCATCTTGAAGGGTGTCAGGACGCCATGAAGGTCTACTTTTAACATGAGGATCACATGGAGGAGGATCCAAAGGATCCATGGGCTCCATGCTTTCATCAACAAGATCAGTTTCAGGCTCAAGATTTTCTTGTATCTCAAATGCATCGTCTTCACTATTAACATTAACAGGAGGAAAAGGAGTGTCTCTTGCATTTCCAAGAGAGCTCCATCTTCATCAAATATTACATCCCTACTAAAACTCTATATTTCTTTGTCCAAGTACATATATTATGTAAGCTTTAGAATTTTCACAATAACCAACAATCGTACCTTTCTTACCTGAAGCTTCCAGCTTGGTACTCGTTACCTTTGGCACATGAAAGTAGACAGGGCAATCAAAGATCCTTAAGTGCGCATTTTATTATGGGTTATATGGTACGATGGTCTCTTTCTTGATTCCATCTTCCTTGCAGAAGTCTTGAGCTCATGTCCACTTCATGTGCCCTCAAGTCATTGGATGGCTCGACATCTTCCTCAATCTCGATACAAAGGACTTGGTTCTCACATTCATCAAATGTACCTGTTAATCCCAGAACAAGAGCAAGAGAAATGGTAGCAAAATAAATAAACATAACGAAAGTATACCTAGTGGTGAGTCAGGTCTTTCTTTCTTTTCTAGATGTGAGAGTCGCTACTTCATTATCCTTGCACCAGCTTCTTTTTGGAGTTTACTCTTCCTGCACTATTTTGCACCCTAATGATCTTCAGGATCTGTTTTTCTTGATCACATCCTCATCATGAAGTTAGTGAAAGAATCATTCATATACTTATGCAAGAAGAATAACCAATGATTTATAAAGATAAATCTAAACAAGAGCAATGACACAAAGAAACAACATAAGAAAATAGTTGGGAAGTTGTTACCTCCATTTTGATCTGGCCTCTATAAGTTACCACTGTCCATCAGTCATATGTCATTGGTGTGAAAATTCCAAGATCTACATATGGAATCCCTACTGCAACAAGCTGAACTGCTTCTCCTACTTGCAAATAAGTTATTTAAAGATTACTTCTAAAATAACGAAGCAGTTACTGAAGCAGCGTTCACCCACTAAAATATATGTGAAAATAGAAATCTAAGCAAGAAAAATAACACACACACGGGACACTGTTGTTTTTGGACAAATGTCCCTGGAAAAACCCAATGCGGGAAAACCAATGCAACAAATTTGAGGGTTTATATATTATGCAGTAATTTTCTGAATACAATCTGGGATGCCTTTTTGGCTATCCCTACAAAGAATATGACTAACAAAGAAGCTGGTGAGATTACCTCCAACACTGATACTGTAAGTCTGACTGATCAACAAACCTCAGATGCCAAGCCCTCCACTGCTCTACGCAGTGTCTGCGTCACTCTACGTGGGGACTGTGTGGCTTTTGCGTTGATGATCTTCTGCTAGTTGGATCTCACCCTCTGGCCCTTTCCGGTCTCACACCCCAGCTTTCTAACACTGGATTTGACTGATCCTCAGCTGAAACTCGAACTTCCTCTGGGCTACTGCACAGCCACTGTTGGCTCTGCGTAGTTGCTACCCTGCCACTGCTTATTCTGCTCTCTGTCTTCTCCGCGATGTATTCTCTGGCTCAGGAAAATCTCCAACCGAAATTACTCTGCCCCTCAACTGCAATCAAGAATCACTTAGATCTAATTTTCGTCTGAGCACTGCTGCGTCAGAAAAAATCGATCTCTAGATCCTCTCGGTGTGTTTTACAAATGACCCTCAAGCCTTTCTTTATAGCCTTCTCGTTGACAAATCAATGGTCGAGATTAGATCTCCAATCAACGGCTAAGATTATATTAGACTTGATCTGCTTTATCTAGAAGATTCACCCACAGTTTACATTAATATTGATTAATTATTTTAATTTCCTAAGTTAGACTTAGGGTCCTCATTAAAAATAATTAATTTTTCTTATAAAATTATTTTTGGGTGGAATTTCCCAAAATAATTTATGGGTTATCTGTAATGCATGTGTTTAAGCCTCTCCACAAAGTTTGAGACTTAGAGCACATCCGATGCTACCACAAATCAACACTCCCTCTTAGCGAGGAATGTGCTTTAATAGATATGCCCTGCTGCACACTGCTCTAACTCTGAAGCATCTCCCTCTGCGTTGATGATGCCTTACATGTTGCCCATCAATCACTATACTCCTGTTGCATTGTACTGTTGTTGACCCTGCCACGATCAACATTGCATCCATACTGCAACTCCCTCTCAAATGTTGCATCTGCTACTAACAAAGCCAATGCTAACTCTGCACTGCAACTCAGCTGCTGAGAGAAGCAAATGAAAAACATCCATGAATTTGAACAAATGTTCAGGATGCATCTCAATGCTGAAACTCTGATTGCTGCTAGACCAGGTTGTCCCTCTAAAGCACTGTGTTGTTGCTACTTTGTAATGCGTCCCTCTGCGTTGTTACAACTCTGCTCTGCGCTGCTCCGAGGTTAGCGCCGCTAACTACTTCATCTGTCGTTTATGCACTCGTCTACATTGATTGAAAACTCCTCCAGCCTGCTACTGCTGATCTTGGGCTCTCGTAGCAAGGTATGATCCGCGAGGCGAACTCCTCAAGGATCCTGCCCAACTGCTATTCTGCTGAACTACAACTCAATGTCGCCCCATCCATAATATTCCAAATTACCAGTCAGCTAATTGGAATATTAATTTTTGGTTAATTTTGGCTTTTCCTAAGTTAGGCAGAAATAATCTAGGTCGAGACCCAAAAATTAGATTAAAGCAAGTTGATGCACTTTTCCTATAGTTGGAGGCAAAAGATTGCAGCTTTGGTGGGACAGGGAGAGCTAATGAGAAGGCTCTGCATATTTCTGAGTGGCAGCGCTGTGAGTAGACAAGGAGGGGCAGCGCAAGAGTGGCCAGTGAAGGGGCAGCGCAATCTAAGGTGGGGCCCAAGAGGAACGTTGGGTTGTTGGAGACAAAAGGAAGGGAGCAGCTCATTTCCCCTCATTCATTTACTTCATAATTTTTTGTCTTCTTGACTGACCATGCTTGAGCTGGAGAGCCAAGTCTGTAGTGTTGTTCAGCACACGAGATCTTCAAGCGGAGATCTCAACCTCTGCCTCGGGGGACTTCGAGTGCCCGCTCAGGAGAGGGAATTCCACCATTTTGTGAGGGAGATTCATAGCAACATCATCAGGATAACGCAATCCCTTCAGGACAACGCAGAGAAAGACAAGACTACGTAGTGATTGCGCAGCCCAGCCAAGGAGGAGTGTCGAGAGTAGGGAGTTGAAGAGGAGATCAGCCAGAAGATTTGGAGGGGAGGCTAGCCACCTCCTACCAGGGATTTTGGCAGTGTTTCAAAGGCATTTCCCAGCATTTCCAGCCAGGAGGTCGAATTCCCTAGCAGAGCAGCGTGCCAAGCCCAAAGGGGCAATTTTCTATGTTCGAGTTTTCTGCAAACCCTTCGCAGGTTTTTGTGGGTTTTGTGAGAGGAGTCTAGCAACCAATTCCCAGAATTTTCTGAGCACAGGAGACAGGCCAACCAACAGTCCGAAATCAGGCAGCAGCAGTAAATTCTTGGACTAGACAGCGCAGTGGGTGAGCCCCGCAAAGCATACTTCAGCGGAGGATTTTGCTAGGATTAGAGTTGTTCTTCAGCGTGCCTTGAGCAAGCCCACGTGCTATCTTTCTAAGCACCATATTTGTACCATAGTTATTAAAACCGGAACCGGTGACCGGACCGGTGGACCTAATGAACCAGGTTTCGAACCAGAACCGGTCTAAACGGTAGCGGTCAGATCTCAATGAACCCGTTTTAAAAAAAAATACATTAAATAATTATTTTTTAATAAAAAAAACTATTTTTAAGATTTGCAACCATGATTCCAAGCCAATAGAGACAAAATATGCAAAGTTGCTCATTTATATACCATGTAAAGGTGAATATATCAAAATGGCATTATGGCACCAAGTGCAATACATATCATTGAAAAAATACATAAACAATGAGGCTCCAAATGACCCATAAAGTCCAAAAACAATGCTACAAGCTATGAGCATTGAGGTCATTGGCCTACATAGTACAGTGACAGTCTACTACAAATCTACATATATGATATTACTAAATTCTAATTAATGATCAACATTATCACTTGAAAGTTGAAACTTCTAATCAGGATCAAAGTTCAAACTCAGTTGGTTGAACTTGAGTCTCCTGACCCTCGACTGCCAAACTTTGCAAGTGCTCCAGTCACAAACTTCTCTATTGGTTCAGTGACTTGAGTTTCAAACTTCTGAAGGTATTATGCCCTAACATGCCCTATTACTTCATTTGGTGCTCCACATGGCTTTACATGGCCTCCTATCCCAGCCAGGTGTTGCTGGAACCTGTAAATACCCCCTCCTGTAATAGATTTTTGGCAATATTTGCAAATCATTTTGCCATCAATCATATCACAATGAGCCGATGCAGTATCCTTGCCTTTTGGAGGCATGATGGCTACTACTTAGCTCAAACTTTATGTTGTTCCACTACTCCAGCAAAAACTTATCTCGCCAAGCTCTCAATCAAACTCACAAAAGCTCAAAATGAGATGTGTGAGACAAATGAGAGGATACCCCTGCCTTTAAAGGATTGGGGAGGGTGTTTTTGGACGGCAAAAACCCCCCTTTTCCCTCCAAAACCACACATTACTAGCCAAATCAACCTCTGTAGGTCCTTTTTGTGGCTGTGGCAGTTAACCAGCCGGTTTAGACCGGTTTGACCGGAAAAAAAGGAGAAATGGGGTGCCTGACCGGGTTTTTTGACTGGTTTGGACCGACTAGGCTCCTGACCAGCTGGTTTGACCGGTTACCGGTTCAAACCGGCCGGTTTTTAATACTATGATTTGTACTCGTTCCGACAATATAATAAAATGGCTCAGCGCTGAATTTGGTCTATATTTATGTGTGTTTTAATGGTGTTTTCATTTTTGTTGTAGTTGCTTGTCTATTTGCCCTTTTATTACTGTTAATCCCAATTTGGGATATTACAGTGGTATCAGAGCTCATAGACTTGGCTCGGCCTATGGAGCACATGGTCTATGACACCAAAAGATAAGCAGAACATCACCTACGGGAGAAAAAGGTACAGGAGTAGGGGAAGGAGGCTTGAAATCACTCCTGACCAAATTGACAGCGTTCCGGAGGTCAAAGAGAGAGATGGCACACAGGGATGACGGAAGAAATGAGGAGAAGGAGTTTGCCCAACTTCTTTTGAAATCGGTGCAAGACCTCTCCAAGAGGGTTGAGGATATGGGTCAGAAGCAAATAGTAAGCAAAAGGTAATTCAAGGGGAATTCCAGATTGGGGAAGGATCTGGAACTTCACACCACCAAACCAATCCTCACACTACACACCAGGTTGTACCACACACTCCACCACGCTCCACCATTCCCACGTTCCTAGCCTTAGGAGCACAAGGGCAGCAAGAGCCGAAGGTGGCTCACTACGGAGATTAATTTGCAGAGTATCAAACTTGTGGGTCGGTGTTCGGAGGAGGTATTAGCTTCAACGAGTTTTGCCAGCTGAAGAACAACAACAAACCCAAGGGCCAAGTTAAAGGAGAAGGGTACACACAGGGGAATGACCTGCAACATACAGTGGGCAAGATTTTTCTACCAACATTTGATGGGCCATTGAAGAGTTCAGCTAAAGCATGGGTGGAGAAGCTGGAAATTTACTTTCAGCTTAACCAAATGACGAAGTTGGACGCCATCAAGGTGGGGCTACGCTACACTTGGAGGGAGAAGCCCATGACTGGTGGTTTCATGGGTTGATTACGCTGGGTCACGCAGGGGTAGGGTTGACAGCGTATGATGACTTTACCAGGAGAGTGCTGGAGAGATTTGATCGAAGGGATCCTGAGGAGCACTTTGGAGAGTTGAACAAGCTCAAGCAGACGGGGAATCCTGAAACATACATTTCAGAGTTCCTGCAGTTGTCGGTGATGGTTCCAGATCTGTCGGAACCTAGGAGGATTTTCATGTTTATAGATGGGCTGGCAAAGCCACTGCGTGGGCTAGTGAGGTCAACCCAACCCACTACGCTGCAGGACGCATTTGGGAGAACCTAGGATCTACAAAATGCATTACCAAGGGCTAGGGCCCCCATACCCAACAGACCAACCTTCCAGCAGAGAGGAAGGGACATGAGAGCTCCACCCCCGAGAGGTAACCACGGTCGGGGTCCATTAGATGATGATACCAAGAGAGATCTAACGAGGAAGAAGCTCTGCTTCACATGCCAAGAGCGATGGAGAAAGAAGCTCTGCTTGAAAGCATATTCATCTAGAAGACAAGTGATTCTTGCCTTCTAGATCACGTAGTTGGAGGCTCCCTCCAACCAGTCCTAATCTCTAAGCATGTGAGTTGCCATGGCTGTCAAAAATGTTGATTTTGCTCCTCTTCTTCCCCCTTTGTGCAACACTAGACAGGCTTATGCACTCCTTCTAAAGCTCGTAGATCTGCTGCTCAGATCTTGAAAAAACTTAAATTCCCCAACTAGGAACTTCCTGAGGAAGAGAATTCCCTCACTATGTTGCTGCTTCTTCTTGTGATGAGTTTCCACCCGGCAAAACCAAAATCTGTCTGCAGAAAATGCATCCCACCAACTCTACGTTGCTCCCTCTGCCTTGGCAAAAGTCCGATATGGAGATCTTACCTCTTTGTCGACTCACTCAGAGAGAGACCTTCCTGGAATTTCCAGCCCTCTTGGCCTGGACTACGCAATCCCTTTGGGGATTCGAATGGTTGCTTTCTGCAGCTCTTCGGCCTCCAGCTCAACGTTGGATCTGCTCTTCCTGTTTCACAATACATGCTCTGATACCATGTGAAAATTCCAAGATCTAGATCTGGAATCCCTACTACAACAAGTTGAACTCCTCCTCCTACTTGCAAACAAGTTATTTAAGAATTACTTCTGAAAATATCGAAGCAGTTACTAAAGCAGCCTTCACCCATTAAAATATTTGTGAAAACGGAAATCTAAGCAAGAAAAATAACACACACATAAGACACCGTTGTTTTTGGACAAACGTTCTCGGAAAAACCCAATTCGGGAAAACCAGTGCAGCAAATCTGCGGGTTTATATACTATGTACTAATTTTCTAAATACAATCTGGGATGCCTTTCTCGCTATCCCAGCAGAGAATATCACTGACAAAGAGGTTGGTGAGATTACCTCACACGCTAATACTGGAAGTCTGACTGATCAACAAACCCCGGATGGCAAGCCATCCACTTCTCTGTGCAGTCTCTGTGTCACTCTACGTGGGGACTGCGTGGCTTCTACGCTGATCATCTTCTGTTGGCTGGATCTCACCCTCTGGCCCGTTTTGGTCTCACACCTCGGCTTTCCAACACTGGATCTGACTGATCCTCAGTGAAACTCGAACTTCCTCTGGGCTACTGCGCAGCCACTGCTAGCTTTATGCAGTCTCTACGTAGCTGCTACGCTGCCACTGTTAATACTGCTCTTTGTCTTCTCTGCGATGTATTCTCCGGCTCGGGAAGATCTCCAACCGGGATTACTCTACCCCTCAAACTGCAATCAAGAATCACTTAGATATTATTTTCGTCTAAGCATTGTTCCATCAGAAAAATTCGATCTCTAGATCCTCTCGGTGAATTTTACAAAAGACCCTCAAGTCTTCCTTTATAGCCTTCTCGTTGACAAATCAACAGTCAAGATTAGATCTCCAATCAACAGCTAAGATTATATTAGACTTTATCTGCTTTATCTGGAAGATTCACCCACAGTTTACATTAATATTGATTAATTATTTTAATTTCCTAAGTTAGACTTGGGTTCTTCATTAAAAATAATTATTTTTTCTTATAAAACTATTTCTGGGTGGAATTTCCCAAAACAATTTTTGGGTTATATGTAATGCATGTGTTTAAGCTTCTCCACAAAGTTTGAGACTTAGAGCACATCCGATGCTACCACAAATCAACAATTGGCAGAAGAAATGCATCTTCTTGAACACCACTTGGCAAACTCAATCATGATCCACTCTAATCTCAAGCATTTCAGAAACCATCTTCTCACATGAGGTAATGCTTTATAGTAAAGAAGATTGAATTTTCGGTGCCACAGTTTATATTGATGATTACTTATCATGAATCAATTGCATGGATAGGTCTCCCATTGATTTTATAAAGATCTTCAAATCTTGATCCCACAGTGAAGGCATGTAATAATAATTACAGATATTGACTCCAATGTCTGCAATGATATTAGTTATAATCCATCTTTGACCGTTGCAAAAGAGGTTAGTTTAGAAAACTATCATTCCATCTTTTGCAAAAGTCATGATTCTAAATTACAACCACTATCCTTAGTAAACTCTAATATCAAAATTACCAAAACCCATAACATTATGACATTTCTCATATAATGTGAGAGAGTCAAAATCCCCCTATCTTCATAATTCAATTTCTATCAATTATTCTTTCATAATCTTCTATGCATTATACTTCTTTTCAAGACCACTTTTTTGCACATGCATAAACAGAAGTAAAACTATTCTTTACTTTTGCATGCATCAACTAGTACGAAAACCACAACTATTAAAGACATGAAACACCTTAATTACTATCTGCAAAATTACTATCATATCTTGGGTTCCTTCGCAGTAAAATTTCAGCAGAAAATGAGCAACACGTAGAAGGAACAACGAGAGATATTTCAGCAGAAAGACAACTACAGAGATACAAAGTACAATGAGAGAGATCAAGAGAACAGGTAAGTTCACCCAAATATAAACAAGTTGTAGCATGAAGATCACTGGTAACAACAGCAGATGCACACACTGAATCAACCTTCCCTTCAACTGAATCAACACTGAAAAAAACTTGGCCCACCAAGTTCTACTCTCAAGTTCTACTCTTACTCTCCAAGTCTCTCTCTCACAATCTTCTTCAACTCTCTCTCAAGTTTGAATTCCTCTTTCACAATGCACAAGCAGTGAGGGTAGAAAGAATGAGGCACATATATATAGCCATAAAGGAGTAACTCGCATGCCAAGAGGGAGAGTAGAATATGCCCATTTTAGAAATGTAACTCATGCCATTAAGAAGGTACGCATCCCTTTCTAACTTATGCCATTAAGAAGGAGTGTGTGACATATGCATTAAAGAGTACGTAAGAGTAATATTTCATGACATGCTTTAATGAGAGCGTAAGAGAGTGTAAGAGGAATCTTTTGGGACGAACTTTTATTGTGTAAGAGGAATATGCTATGCCAATAATAAGGGTGTAAGAGCACATTATCGAGAGCCATGATTGAGTGACTTGAATTTCTTTTTAATAATAATATAATAGTATCATAAGAATAATAATAATAAAATTATTAATGATAATATTGATGATTAAGTCGAAATTGAACTATTAGGATTGGTTGATGATCAGAAGGGATTTTCCATCAACAAAACTTGATTACCAATTGATGCAAGGTGATTTACTATTTTTGAATAGTCTTACTTGAGGCTTTCTATTTTTAGACTTTCTATTTTAAGAAATTTTATTTTTGGACTTTCTATATTTAGAAATTCATCCTTGAGCTGCCAAATTTTCAACAAGGAAGACTTCCCTTCACTAAGTAAATCCCTCAACACAAATTGATTTGCGCCCTTCTCTTCGCTTGGCCTGGATGCCTGCGCACTATACGAAAATCGTACAGGTCCGTACAACCCCTCGACGCAGCTGAAATCAGCCTGGGTAAATGTTAATATATATATATATAGCCCTCCCAGTTTCAAAGCTTTTGCATAAAGTTCAATACCCACAGCCCCAAACAAGTTAGCTAATATGTAAACTTTTAATACAAATTCTTTTGAAACATTTAGGACTACTCTACTTCTTTGTTTTTCCAGCTGATAAGAGAATGAAATAGATAAGCACACAGTTTTTACACATTGATTTTTGGTCAATAGTGACCCTGGAAAAACCCCACAATGGGGAAAACAAGTACTAAGGAGAACTTATAATTTGCTTCTCACAAAAATTATTACAGAGATAATTATAACAATTGTACTTATCTCTCCCTTGGAAAGAGTGCCATTGTTAGTCCTCCTTGATTTCTGGTCCACAGACTTTGGTTCTTTGTCCAAAATCCCAGAGTTTTCTTCAACCTTTACTACCTGGAAAATCGAGCTTCAGTCTCACTGTCTTTCCTGGAAATTCGAGCCACAAACTTTGCTTTGACTGCCTTGTAACCTGGACCAATCAAACTAATATTTAATGCACAGATCTCCTAGAAATCAATGTTAAAAGGCTTGCAAATGTTTCCTTGATTTGTGTGTTACCTGTCTCTTTGCCTTTGTCCCTAAATTCACGTCGGCTGCAATAAGTATGCCTCGAACTATGTGCAGAGTGTCAACCTGTTGCCTAAGAATGCGTGGAGCCTTTACTATCTCTTCTCTGCCACACAAAGACTTCAATCAGGGCTTACTTTAGACCTCGAAATGTGTGTTGAAGTGCATTGACTACCTCCTAGATTTTCGTGCCCCTTCCTTCAACTTGAACTTGGCCTCCTAGGAATTCATGCCTACTGTAGCAAGTATTTTCTCTGTTGTAAAACCCTTCTCCTTAATCTCTTCTCCTCTCCAAATGCACATGAAGAATAAGAGTTTTTCTCCTTTTTCTCGCGTTTTAGCTCTCATTAGATAGGAAACCCTAACCCTTTTTTATCAAGGGCTGAGATTAGATCTCATTCCTCAAGATCAATGGTGGAGATCATTCCCTCACTTGACCCCATTTTCATGTGATTCCCCTCATTAATGACTGCTAGTCACTTTATCACTTTATATTTTATACCATGTACTTTTTCTCCACATAAATTTAACTTTAAAACATAAAGTGACTTTAATATTAAAAGTACATTATAAAGTGATTTTATCATGACTTTAATATAACTCATAAAGTCACATGCTAAAAAGGTCTTCTATAGTGTTTTCCTAGGCAAAAAGGCAAATGCGCTATGAAACACCTCCTTGGTAGCTTTTTCTTCAACACTCCCTCTTACCAAGGAAGGTATTTCTCACCACTCCCAACCTGTCTTTGAAATACACATGCTTGCCCCTTGGTAATGACGGTGAAAATATCTACAATTTGTCCATTGGTGGATATTTACTGAAGCCTCACTACTCTTTGAACCCAATCCCTGATGAAGTGGTACTTGATTTGTATTTGCTTTGACCTGTCATGAATATTGGATTCTCAGTGAGTTTAATGCAACTCTGATTATCACAGTATATCATAGTTGGTCTCAGCCTCTGACCAAATAAGCCACATATCATTTTGTGAAGCCAAATAGCCTCGCAACTAGACTTACTAGTTGCAATATACTCAGCTTCTCCTGAGCTCAGTGCCATTGATCTCTTCAACCTGTTGAACCACGACACCATCGTCGAACTCAACATGAAACAACATTCAAAAGTACTCTTTCGATCACTAGGACTACCTACCTAATCTAAGTCTGTACAACCTGTCAACTTGACTCCATCTCCATGGATATAGTCCAAACCATAGTCCATTGTGCCCTATAGGTACCTCAACACATGTTTCGCAGCCATGTTTCGCAGCCACCCAGTGCACTCTCTTGGGCTCCATCATAGACTATCTTAATGTGTTGACTGTGAAACAAATATCTAGTGTATTGTTGACCAGATACATCAACGAACCGATCAACTGACGATACAAAGTGGGTTTCACCAACTCAGAATCTGGAACATGCAGCTTCTTCCAATTGGTGATCATCGAAGTCGTCATAGGCCTACAATCTTGCATACATAATCTCCTCAGTATGTCCCCTGCATATCTACCCCGACCCACAAGGATATGTCCATCCTCCTGCAAAACCTCCAATCCAAAAAGTAATGCAACAATCCCATATCAATCATATCAAACTCTGAAGCAAGGTCCCTCTTGTAGTGTTGGATGAGTCTCTCCTCTCCTATAATAAACAAGTCATCCACATACAAAACTAAAATGAGTGGATCGTCACCAACCATGATGAAGTATAGGTTCAGATCTACATCACTCTTCTGGAAACCCATCTGCTGCAAGTAGAAATCAATCCTCTCAAACCAAGCTCTCAGCGCCTGCTTCAGTCCATATAAGGCTTTTTTAAGCCTACACACATGAGACTCTCTCCCATCCACCTCAAATCCATGTGACTGCTCAATGTACACCTCCTCCTACTTGAGCCCATTGAGAAAGGTGGTCTCACATCATTATGGTGAATCTTCCAACATAACTCAACTATTATAGATATCACTACTCTAATAGAGGTATAATGAGATACTAGTGCGAAGGTCTCCTCATAATCAACTCCCTCTACCTATGAGAACCCCCGCACCACAAAACGAGCTTTGAAATTCTCCACACTGCCATCCGTAACATGTTTGATCTTGTAGAGCCACCTGGAAGGCACCATTGACTTCCCCTCAAGTCTCGGCACCAGCTCCCACAAGTCATTCTTCATGGTGGACGCATACTCCTCCACCATGGCATCCCTCCAAATCTGTTGACTAGCAACCTCCTCGTAACTACCTAGGTTAGTCTCCACAATATCCGCCACATACCCACCCAACCTCTCTGGTGATTTTCTCTCCCTCACTAACCACCCCACTGCCTCTTGTGCTTCCCTTAGGGTCTCACGAGGCCATTTTGGCTTCCTCTTCCCTGTAGTAGCCTCCTCAAATGGTATGGGGAAATCCGCCACTAGAGCCTCTACTCTTGATGAGGAAGCCCCTCCTGTGGTCTGTGGTAAATTTGTACTCTGACATCCTATGCCCGGTGATCCTGGACTCTATGAGTGTAATAATATTAATTTTGATTAATTTTGCCTTTATAAAGTTAAAATAAAAATAAAGTGGGTGAAAGGAGAATATAACTCACTAAAATAAAGTGCACTCCCTAGTAGACTCAACGTTGTGACTTAAGTGGGCCAAGGGGGGCCAAGAGACCACGTAGAGGGGGGCCCACTTAGACCACGTGGGCCATGACAGCGCAGTTTAGTTGGCAACGTGGGCCAAATAGAGGCTACGTAGGAGATGGTGGGGCATAGGGTTGAGATAGGCCCATTGCTATAAAAAGGAGGAGAGCCTCCTCATTTCCTCATTCGATGTTTATGATATTGAGTTGGTCACTTCAACTTCTTGAGCACGCTGGTTGTTTAGCTAGTCTGTAGCACTGTTTAGTGCACCGAGTGTCTCCGTTCGGAGATCTCACCCTGAGCCCCGGGGGACTTTGAGTGCCTGCTCGAGTGAGGTAGTCCCATCAGTATTTTGCAGGAGGATCGAGTTGAGGCCTGGTGGTGGAGCTTGGAATCTAGTGGCTGCGCAGTCTTGAGAGGGAGGACGCAGTCCATTTCTTGGGAGCTCCGAATTGGGTTTCTTTTGGAGGTTTCGAGCTTTGAGATTGAGCAAGGCGCCAGCCCTTGCCTATTGGAGGATTTTGGCAAAGTTTGAGGCAGTATTTTGGTGGATTCCCTTCAGTGTCAGCGCAAAGCCTTGGAGGATAGCGTAGATCCTCAAGGGGGTGATTTTCGAGGGTTGGCTATTTCAGAAATGCTCTCTGGGCTTTTCTAGGTTTGGTGAGTAGAGGTGGATTCCAGAGTTTCAGCTTTTTCCGAGTAGGGGAGCAGCCCCAAATACTCATTTTGGTTCCAGCAGTAGCAACAGCACAGCAGTTCTCCGGCAACTTGGACGCAGATCAGAGAGCAGCCATTTCTTTGTCATTCTGAGAGCTTTTCTTCACTTGCCTGGTGCAAGTCTAGGTGCCATCACTCTGATCACCTATTGTACTCATTTCTATTCTCAGTATAATAAAATGGCTTAGCTTTCTCTCTATATTTTTGAGTATCTGTTACATGTTCTACATATGCTATTGTATGCTTCCACCACTGTTATTTCTCTCTTTGAGCATTCCAGATAGTATACCACTTGGGGTGCTTTTCCCATACTCTTATACAGAGTCTGGAAAGGGCCAGGTAGCCTCCAGATCTCACCCCCTTTTCAGAGGTGACACATCTAGTAAACGCCCTCCCAGTCCATCTCTGGTTGGAGTTTGCTTGTGTTTGAGAGATATCCCTGAAAAGGGATATTACAGTGGTATCAGAGCTCATAGACCTGGCTCAGCCTGTGGAGCAAGTTGTCTATGACACCGGAAGAGAAGCCGTGGGGATATTTTTCTATGAACAAAGAGGGTAGGCAAATCTTACCCACCAAAGGTAGTAGAGGTGGAAAATATGGGGGTTTCACAACAGTGTGACCAGCATTTACCAGCCTTCGGTAGGCCAACCAGAATCACAATGCCTACATTCTTACCTCCAGTACCGAGTGAGAAAGGTAGGCAGCATGATCATATACCTTTTGGAGATTATTTCCGTGAATGGCAGTCCATGGGGGAAAACTTCAGAGCGGCTTTGCCCTTCAGAGATTACTGTCAGCTCAGGCAGGATGAAGGAGGAAGGAACAGTGGGGTTTCTAGCATGCAGAGTTCAGAGCTGCAGTGTACCACTGGGAGGACACCTTTTCCCACATTCGATGGATCCATTGATTGCATGGTTCGGGATCAGGTGGAAAATTTGGATACCTCTTTCCAGCTTGACCGAATAACGGAGGGGGAAGCCATCAAAATGGCTACCTCGCACTTGGAGGATGAAGGCACACAGGATCATGGGGAGCATGCGGATACACCCAATATGACGCAGGGGTCACCTGTGTTGGAGACTTCTTTGACCATATCGATTGACATCTTAGTAGAGAGAGTAGAGCTTACCCAAGTAGTGCCATCCATTGAGGTGATGACAGGGGTAGTGTCCGAGTTTTAGGGTGGTCGCAGCACACGGCAGATGGGTGCGGTGCCAGGAGATGTATCCACCTTTGATGAGGCACTAGGAGATATAGAGGTATTAGACGATGGTCGCACACAACGGTGTCGTCAGCTTCGAGCCGACCTTCTAGTTTTGAAAGGGAAGGCCACATCAGTACGAGAGGCTATTTTGTTACAGAACGAGGAGCTAGAGGGCATGAGAGTGGTTTGTGCCGAGTCAGTGGCCAAGTTGGCCCACATTGGGGAACGGTTGGATTCCCTAATGGTATAGCTAGAGGGCACATTGGATTGTCAGAGCAGCCCCCTTCAGGCATGCATAGACGGGGCTAGCAGCATTATTGGGTCACCTCTTTCCATTGGAGAGAGAGAGGCCGAGCCACCTAGTCAGATCTCATACGTTGACTTGGTTAGCAGGATGAGACGATCGGAGTTGCACAAGGTGCAACATCCACATGTTAAGGTGGGATGGCGAGAGATTTTGAGTTGGTACCCGGTGGAGTGGGTTATGATGATAGTGGTGGACCCGAGTGTAGTTCAGCAGGAGTTTCCAAGTGTTGGGAATACAGGAACCCCAGATTGGCATTGGGATCTAGGCAGGACTACCTGTCGTTTCCCAGGCAGGTTGGTTGACTATGTCTTGGAGGGTACAGTTGGCCTAGCAGTTGAGCATGCGCATTTGCTAGGGGAGTTTCGATCAGCTCCAGTGGCCAACCAGTTTATGGACAGACTCCCTAGGTTGTCTTGGTATGACACTTGTACACGAGGTCACAGAGTGATCAACATACCTTGGCAGAAGCTTGTCGGAGGAGGTGGCATTAGCAGGCCACCAGATGGTGCCTTGTATGGGGCCAAGGGTTCTTCACCTTTGTGTGGGGCACAGAGGTCACAGCGGAGTCGAGCAGTGGTGGTATCACTACTAACACATAGGGAGATTCACTTCTCGGACCCCTCGGGGAGGGTTTGGAGTGATGATCCATTCGTCGGTGGATATAGCGATGCGACAATGGAGATGATGATACTGATTGGGGGTGGTCCAACATGTAGAGACACAACTCTAGGTCATCACATCCAGGGGTGTGTGGGAGCCTCTAGCATTGAGCAGTGGACTACCGGTGGGCATGGAGTCGCATGGTGGTGTACTATAGTGTGTGGGACTGCATTGTGGAGTAGGAGTGTTCTACAACACATTGAGAACACACGGGGAGTGACCGATGCCTTGATGCAGACCAGGCATGAGATGGTACAGGGTGGTACAGCAGTAGTAGGGGGTATCCAGCAGTGTACAGGGGTATGCCTCAGTGTGCAGTGGCATGTCGAGGAGTACATGGATGATCGGTGGTATGCGAGGGCATACGGTGCTGCACAGCAGGGTCTTAGAGCACTGCCTCCAGGGAGACTCACGGACAGGGACACCGGGCTTACCTTTGGGGGTATTTCACCCAGGATCGATGGGGAGATAGATGAGCGATACTTGACGGTATCTGTGGGGACTCACGCACCTGACCTTCTTCTACATCACTCACGGGCACAGTCGATTTTGTCGTTGTCCTTTGGCACTTTGGGCATGAGCAGCGGGGTACGCGAGGCTCACCCAAGATATTTGGATGACACTCAGCACACTAGGGGAGAGACTTCTAAGCAGTGGCACTGGGTCAGGGCGCTAGTCGACAGCCACAGGTTAGGGGACGAGGTGATCCTCTGCAGGGGTGGCACATCATTCATCGCTGAGCCTACGCTTGGGGAGCGGGTCATGAGGGAGACATGCATCACTTTTCCCTCAGGGCATGTCGAGATCATGCATGAGCAGAGGATACTGGGAACAACAGAGGTAGCATCCCAATATGTGTCTAGGCTCCAGACAATGTATCGACACATTATTGAGAGGGTGGATGGCATATTCAGTGCAGATGTGGTGGCGGAGGTAGAACAGGAGGGCATTCCTTCTGTATGCCAGGGTGAGGACTCTTCTTTATATGAGTCCATAGGATCAGTTGAGGACGCTTCTGGGGAGCGAGAGCAGTCATGCAGAGATGATGACAGTAGACCAGAGCTGCATTCCAGTGTCCAGGGTGAGCAGTCAGGGGACTCTACGGGAGATACTCTGGGTGATGAGTCACTTGTGACAATTCAGCCAGAGCAGCATATGATGGAACCTGAGTTAGCAGAGGAGGACACTATTCACATCAGGCATGATATTCCTTTGGGGGAGAGCCAGATGGGCGCCCACATTGAGCCGATGAGGGATATGCGGCTAACATTGGGGTCAGCCATTGAGGTGGAGCAGTCAGATGCACTGACATCGAGTACGGTGACAGCAGTTGCAGATCCATATCCTCTGGAGGTGTTGGAGGTTGATGGGATTGTTCTGCAAGAGACCAGTAGACAGCGGGAGCATGACATTCTTGATCAGGAGTGGGAGGAGCTGTTGGATATGGTGGAGCATCCATCTATGAGCCAACACAGGGATGAGGCGCAGACAGATGTACACGCAGTCAACAGAGCTGCAGTGTTTCCAGTGAGTAGCACTCTCCAAGAGTACATCGATGGGGCTTGCAGCATATCTTGCCCACTTTGGCCAATTATAGAGAGAGGGGCTTTCTTCTACAGGCAGCTTTCATTGGCAGACAAGGCAGAGCAGTGTGAGTTGATTACGAGTTGGCGGCAACACTCCAGGCATGTTCCGTATACAGTTGTTGCTACATTAGATTCTTCTTCCAGGATGGATTGGCGGGAGACTATGAGTTGGTACCCTCTTGATGGTAAGATTTTCTTCGTAGGGAGCAAAACAGAGCAGGGGCCCTCAAACATAGCCGATGTTACAGATTCCAGCTGGCAGTGGGGCCCAGGCCATCATTTCTTCAGCACTCCATCCCGATTTCAAGAGGGCGAGATCAGCATGGGATTGAGTCAGGACTTGGATTGGAGAGAGGTGATGAGTTGGTATGCAGTTGGTGGGGCAGCTTATACAGTTAGAGGTACAGCACAGCAAGAGCCAAGGAGCATTGATGGTTGTTGGCGGGCTTCACTTCATGGGGCATCAGCAATAACCAGAGGCAGTGCGCAACCTGAGCCGTGGGACTTGGACGATGATTGGCCATGGTGGCGTTGGGATTCGAGAGGATTGTTTGTTCGCTGGTACAGTGAGAGATCAGTTTTGGATCCCGGCACTAAGAGATCCTTCCATATCAGGGTGATACAGAGGACAAGGAAGATTTAGTGGTGCATCTGGGACCCAGGCACATTTTACAGTGATGGTGGGGAGCATCAGCTAGAGCAGATGCTTGTTCAGGCATTGCTTGAGGACAAGCAATTTTTGGCGGGGAGGACTGTAATATTCCCAATTAGCAACAGCTAATTGGAAATATTAATTTTGATTAATTTTGCCTTTATAAAGTTAAAATAAAAATAAAGTGGGTGAAAGGAGAATATAACTCACTAAAATAAAGTGCACTCCCTAGTAGACTCAACGTTGTGACTTAAGTGGGCCAAGGGGGGCCAAGAGACCACGTAGAGGGGGACCCACTTAGACCACGTGGGCCATGACAATGCAGTTTAGTTGGCAACGTGGGCCAAATGGAGGCTACGTAGGAGATGGTGGGGCCTAGGGTTAAGAGAGGCCCATTGCTATAAAAAGGAGGAGAGCCTCCTCATTTCCTCATTCGATGTTTATGATATTGATCTGGTCACTTCGACTTCTTGAGCACGCTAGTTGTTTAGCTAGTCTGCGGCATTGTTTAGTGCACCGAGTGTCTCCGTTCGGATATCTAACCCTGAGCCCCGAGGGACTTCGAGTGCCTGCTCGGGTGAGGTAGTCCCATCAGTATTTTGCAGGAGGATCGAGTTGAGGCTTGGTGGTGGAGCTTGGCATCTAGTGACTGCGCAGTCTTGAGAGGGAGGACGCAGTCCATTTCTTGGGAGCTCCGGATTGGGTTTCTTTTGGAGGTTTCGAGCTTTGAGATTGAGCAAGGGGCCAGCGCTTGCCTATTGGAGGATTTTGGCAGAGTTTGAGGCGGAATTTTGGTGGGTTCCCTTCAGTGTCAGCGCAGAGCCTTGGAGGATAGCGTAGATCCTCAAGGGGGTGATTTTCGAGGGTTGGCTATTTCAGAAACGCTCTCTGGGCTTTTCTGGGTTTGGTGAGTAGAGGTGGATTCCAGAGTTTCAACTTTTTCCGAGTAGGGGAGCAGCCCCAAATACTCATTTTGGTTCCAGCAATAGCAGCAGCACAACAGTTCTCCAGCAGCTTGGACGCAGATCAGAGAGCAGCGATTTCTTTGTCATTCTGAGAGCTTTTCTTCACTTGCCTGGTGCAAGTCTAGGTGCCATCACTTTGATCACCTATTGTAGTCATTTCTATTCTCAGTATAATAAAATGGCTTAGCTTTCTCTCTATATTTTTGAGTATCTGTTACATGTTCTACATATGCTTGCACCACTGTTATTTCTCTCTTTGAGCATTGCAGATAGTATACCACTTGGTGTGTTTTTCCCATATTCTTAGACAGAGTCTAGAAAGGGCCAGGTAGCCTCCAGATCTCACCCCCTTTTCAGAGGTGACATATCTGGTAAATGCCCTCCCAGTGCATCTCTGGTTGGAGTTTGCTTGTGTTTGAGAGATATCCCTGAAAAGGGATATTACAATGAGCTTGTCACCCCAAAAGTAGGTGATCCTCCTAACCCTGGTGTACCACCTAAAGATCCTAATACCTTTGGTGTGGCCCCTCGCTAAGGAGCTTGCTTCTCTACCCGATCAACCTCCCGAGACCTCCTCAAGGCCCCTTCTCAAATCTCACATCCCGCCTCAGAACAACTTTCCTCAGTGCAGGTATGCATATACGGTAGGCCTTGTTCGTCTCACTATAACCCACAAAGATCCCCTTCTCTGCAGTGGGTTCGACCTTCGTACTCTTCTCCTCAGGGACATGTGAATTTGTAAGGAACCCAAAAATCCTGATGTGCCCAATCTCCAGCTTCTTCCTAGAAAAAGCCTCCTCAAAAGTCTTGCTCCCCAATACTCTATGCGAGCCCCTGTTCTGCAGATACACTGCAGTGTTACATGCCTCGGCCGATAAAAAGAAAGGTAGCCTTTGATCATGCAACATAGCCATAGTTGCATCCACTATGGCTTTGTTCTTCCGCTCCGCCACCCCATTATGTTGGGGGTTATAAGGCACTATGTAATCCCTCCTGATGCCAGCACTCCTACACAACTCCATTTCCTTGGAGGTATACTCGCCCCCACTATATAATCTGAACACCTTAATCTTCTTCCCCATCTAGTTCTCAATAAGAGCCTTAAACTCTTGGAACCTCTTGAAGACTTGATCCTTGGTCTTCAAAAAGAAAATCCAAGTCTTCCTGAAGTACTCATCAATGAAAGTCACATCGTACTCATGTCCGCTCAATGATATATGAGACATAGGACCACACACATCAAAGTGTACCAAGTCTAGCATACCTACTACCCTGTTATCACGGCTTGGGAAAGGTGTCTTAGTGTGCTTTCCCAAAGCACACCCCATACACACATTACGATGCTCAATGTTGAACTCAAGTAAACTTGTAACCATCTCCTTCGACATCCTAAATGCCCCATGGTGCAAGTAGGCCATCCTCCTGTGTCATATCTCGCACAGCTTACTATTGTTTGCCTGCGCCACTAAGGCTCCAGTATGCTGAAACATAAACCTGTAGTCTCCCACTGTGGACTCCAATCACTCTAGCAAACTCGATATTGGATCCCCTAGGATATATGAGCACCTATCCTCCTCGGAACACCACTACATAGCATTTGTCCTCAATACTGAAGACTGAAATCAAGTTCTTCTTCAACCCTAGAACATATAGAACACCCATCACTTTCAAAGGAGGTGATGACTCCCTCTAAAAGGTTATTGTCCCCACTCCTATTGCTCTGACCTTGGAGTTATCTCCAAGCGCAACCTCCAAGTCAATATCATCCTCTATGAGAACCGTGAAGTGCTCTCTCACTCCAGTCATATGGCAGGAAGCTCCATTGTCTACAAAACACACACCAGAAGACGTGACACTAGTAGCAAAACTCACCGTTAAAGCAAACTTCGTGTCAAATCTGGAAGTAAACTCATCCACCTATGCACAAATTGCTACACCCTTCTTTTTCTCTTTCTTGTTGGGGCACTGAACATAACACAATTTCCCACAAGCAAAGCATTTCACTTTGCTCATGTTCTTCTTCTTAGCCTTCTGCTTCCCCTTCTACTGCTTGGCTCCACTAGAAGACCCCTTCTTGGCCTTCTTCTTTCCCTTAGCTGCAAGGGTAACACTCTCCTCCTCATCTACCCCACCACACTGACTGCTCCTCTTGGCACTCCTCCTAGTCTCCTCCTAGATGAAAGCAGGCCACATCCTCCTCCAATATGGAAAGTGCTCTCTAACCACAATGCTATATATGAATCCATCCCAATGCTTGGGAAATCCATCTAGTGTTGTCCTGACCAACTGATCCTCAAGGATAACCTCTCCCACTGCAGCCAACTCATCTCTCATCAATGTGTTTTAGTGAGGCATGAGGTCACTGTGTCAGTGTTGGTCATCTTGGTGTTTCTTAACTTCTGACGCAACATCATCTTCCTATTCTCATTGGAACTCTAGTGAAGTGTGACAAGGGAATCCCACATCTCGTATGCAAACTTCATCACTGTCACATTAGGGAATAGATGGTCTTTAATAGCATCAAGAATGATTCTCCTTGCCTTCACATTCTGCAAGTCAACCAACTGACCTGGATCAGTGGGAGGTTGCACTGGACTCTCCACAATGTCCCACACCTCAGCTTCCTCAAGCAGTAGCATCATTCTCTTCTTCCAAGGGCCAAAATTATCAGCTCCACTCAGCCTATCTTCCACCCTCAAACCAGTCGCCATTTGACCACCACAACCAACACAAATTTTCAGATCTGAGTATCAACAAATAGTCTCCCTCTCAACCACTATACTCTGGTATATGTAACCAAGTTTTAATTCATTGTTCACTGTCTTATGGCAGAAGGTAGCTTGCTGTAGGTTTTCTTGTCAGCTGAAGGTTTCACTGGAGGTTCATAAGCTTTGATAACATGTAAGCAAAAAGTTAAATCTGTGTAGCCCTCCCAGTTTCAAGGTTTTTGCATAAAGTTTAATGCCCCAGCCCCAAACAAGTTAGCTGATATGTAAACTTTTAATACAAATTCTTTTGAAACATTCAGGACTGATTAAAATAAAAATAAAACACAGATTTTTAAAAAAATTACAGAGATAATTATAACAATTGTACTTATCTCTCCCTTCGACTGAGTGCCACTGTCAGTCCTTATCCTTGATTTCTGGGCCACAGACTTTGTTGCTCTATCCAAAATCTCAGACTTTGGTTCAGCCTTTACTAACTGAAAAATCGAGCTTCAGACTGACTGTCTTTCCTGGAAATTCGAGCCACAGACTTTGCTTTGACTTCCTTGTAACTCGGGCCAATCAAACTAATATTTAATGAACAGAACTCCTAGAAATCAGTGCTGACAGGCCTGCAAACTTTTCCTTGATTTGTCTGTTGCCTGTCTCCCTGCCTCTGTCCCGAAATTTGTACTGGCTGCTACAGGTATGCTTTGAACTGTGTGCAGGGAGTTGACTTCCTGCCTAGGAATGCGTGCAGCCTTTACTATCTCTTCTAAGCCACGAAAATCCTTCAATCAGACCCTCCTTGACCTAAAAATCTTTGTTGAAGTGCACTGACTGCCTCCTAGATTTTTGTGCCCCTTCCTTAGGCTTGAACTTGGCCTCCTAGGAATTCGTAACTGCTGTAGCAAGTAGTTTCTCTGCTGTAAAACCCTTCTCCTTCAACTCTTCTCCTTCTCTTCCTTTGCTCTCCTTCTCTCCAAATGCAAATGAAGAATGAGAGAGTTTTTCTCCTTTTTCTCCCTTTTTAGAACTCATTAAATAGGAAACCCTAACCCTTTTTGATCAAGGTCCGACATTAGATCTCAGCCCTCTAGATCAATGGTGGAGATCATTCCCTCACTTGACCCCTTTTTCATGTGGTTCCCCTCATTAATGACTCCTAGACACTTTATCACTTTATATTTCGTAACATGTACTTTTTCTCCACATAAAGTTAACTTTAAAACATAAAGTGACTTTTATATTACCAGCCTAGATCCATATTAACTCGGGATCTATCAAGCGTCGGGAGGGATCAAATTTCTCGAGGTGCAAACCTCTTTTTTGAGTGCCAAACTTGAGGAAAGGTTTGCACCTCAAGATATTTGATCCCTCTTTAAGCTTGATAGTTCCAGAGTTAAGATGGATCTAGGATGGTTTAATTATTAATAATTATAATTATTATTTTTATTTTTATTTTTTATTTCTATTTTTATGTAATTTCATTGAGTCAAAATGTTTTAATTAATATTGCTTTATGCAATTTGACTAAATCAAAATGTTTAGATAACATGACATGGCATTACAACATCTCTTCCATACTGGGCTCGAGAGTGTTCAGTGCAAAAATGTAATAAAATTAATAAAATAATATATATATATATATATATATATATATATATATATATTGATTCTGCATGTTGTATTGGTAAGCCATGGTATTGGCCCATGGCATTGTAATAACGCCTATTCCCAACTTAATATTATCTATGGTAAAGTGGGGGTGAATATACATGGTTAAAGATCCTATTTTATTGTAAGTATTAAGTTTTTATGTGCTTATTAATGAAACTTAAATATGGTTACAAAATTATTATTTTAACTTACATGGTAAAATGGATCTTAATTTATAGCTACTATTTATATCTTATATATTTTAATTTGATAGGGAGTTTAGATATGTTGAGAAATGTAACTAGTTTTGGTCTTCATAATTGTTATACTCATTTCAATATGTATCCTATGTAACAAGCAAGAAAAGAAAAGAAAAAGTTATTATTATTAAAGCATGGATTTCATACTCATTATTGATGATCTTCTAGATAAAAGCATTTTCTTCATGCTTCTAGGGTTTGTTAGGTCTTAGGATTTATTGTCATGAGTCAAAGAAGTCAACATCATTTTTATAAGACCCTTCCGAGCAAAATGAAATTGTAAAAAGAATTATTTTTTAGTCTAGAATGTCTTGGAAGCTCCAAAGTACAAGTCGGCCCTGGGAACATCAAGTCGGCCTATAAGAGGGAATTCGACCCCTTGAGAAGGGTATATAAAGGAACAGTTCAGCCTCATTTGGGATACAGTCACTCGCAAGTTTGATCTATCAAGAAAGAGTTCGATCTAAAGTTGGGAGGAGCATAAAAGAAGAGCGAAGGTCTTGGAGAAGGACGGACGAAAATTCTTGTTTTTTGGGCTTTATATCTCTCACACGTGCGAAGATCTACGGTGTTTGGTTCCTCGGAAGGAGGCCAAAATTGCAGTTCTGAGTTGCAGTAGGACGAAGTGCAGAATCTTGTAGCTAGAAGAGATAAAACCCTATATCGACCTCATTGACCTTGGGAGGGATGTCTTGCTCTAGGAAAGTCTCAGGAGGAGGCTGGATTAGGGTTAGGGAAAATAAGATTAATAAGCCGCCATTATCCATCTTCCAACATGGTATCAAAGCTAAGGTGAGCAAGGAAGGAAGCTCGAAGAACACTGGAAGGAGTTACTTGTCAAGGGGAAGGGAAAAAGGAAACTCTCAAGAAAGGACTAAAGAAGAAGACTTCAAGAAGGATTGAAGATTCATTGGTAGAAAACCTACAAGTAGGGTTTCTACATTGAAGGAGATCGAGTCTACATCAAACTCGCATTAAAAAGGAAGACTTCAAGAAGAGTGTTGATCAAAGATCTATTTAGGAGGCATCTTTAAAGGAAGCATCAAAGAATCTCGGTAGTTGTTATCAAGGACACTTCAAAGATCTTGAAGGCATCAAGAAGATTGAAGACATCATCAAGGAGAATCTTTATCTCAAGTAAGTAACATATTATTACATCATGTCTGTATCTTCAAGTCATATGGGTTATTTCTGCAAGGATAGCAATAAGCTCATTGGGGCATCAAACTATCTAGCATGGAAGAAAAAAAATTGACTTGATACTCACAGAACAAGAAGTAATGGAATATGTTATTGGGAAGATTATTCAACCTGAAAAAGATACGACACGAGAACTAGAAAAATACAAGAAAGGGGAAGTAAGGGCACAAAGGATCATAGCGGAGTCCATTAAAAATTCTCTTGTTCCATTCATTCCAAATTTGAAGACTTCCAAGGCTATGTATGACAAGCTAGTGAATTTGTACTCGGTAAGTACAACAGGACAAAAGATGTCATTGAGAAACAAATTGTATAGAATGAAGAAATCAAAGGACAAGGATGTGGCATCCTTTCTCATGAGAGTCTCTCAACTAAGAGACCATCTACAAGGACTTGGGGAACCAATTATTTATTATGGAATCTGAAGTAACCATCTGTTTACTAAAGGCATTGCCACCATAATGGAGCAACTTTGCAACAAGCATTTACTCCAAGAAGGATTCAACTCCCTTTCATGAGTTATGGGCACAATCCATATTGGAATAATCATGGATCAAGGTCAAGGATGATACTGGATTTGATGAGCGATCTCAAGCCTTTCTATCCCGAGTCAAGAAGTTGAAGAAGGGAAAGTTTGGTAAGTCCAAGAAGAAAGACATGTCCAAGATTCAATGTTTCAAGTGCAATGAATTTGGACATTATAAGAGGGACTATCCAAGCCTACAGAACAACAAGAAAAAGGAAAGGAGTGAAGCTCATGTACCCAAAGCAGTGGGAGAACTTGAGAAGAAGGCAAAGAAGGAAGAAGTGAAGGATATTTACTACTAGAGAAGGTTCATTGACTGTCAAGTTCTTTGTAAAGATTAATCTTTCTTTTAGGATAGTATGTTTTGCATAGCATCATAGAAAGAAGCATATGATAGTGGCATGTCTACAATTTACTTGATTAAGTTGCTTTGTAAAGATCATCTAGATAGTTGGATAGATAGACCATTTCGCATATTGATCATTCCGGTATTATCTAACATTATGTTAGAGGTAGTCATCTTGCTTAGGTGAATCATCATGATTCTGGAAGAACCATCATTATGGAAGGTTCTTGGGAAAATCACTATGAGAAGGTTAGTATGCATTCCATGTAATGTGGAATCAATACTGGTAAAGGGATAAAAGAAAGCAATGGGTCAAGATGCAGGATCTTTGTGAGATATATGAATAGCTAGATGATCGGATGAAAGCATAGGAATGCATGTTGGATATAAAACTTTGGATAAGATTCATATGTATAGAATCTTGTGGAGAGAAAGTTGGTCATAAAATATGCTTCGGTAGATGGATATATGATGTTGGAGAAAGAATAGAATTTGACTTACTCAAGGATGTATAAAAGATTAAGACTTTCTCTAGAATATGTGAGATAATGATTAACATCCAATATAGTCTCTGGCAGAAAATTTGTAACTTAGTAATCAAGTTTGATCCGGGCACTCTGATGCATGAAGGAAGATTCATATGGAGATGGACCATGAGGATGTTGATGGATCAAGAAGGTCATCATAGTGAGGTAAGTTTGATTTTCGTTATTGTTTGTTATCTAGTTAACATATTCTTTTGTTAACTGGTAGAGCGTTGCAAGGATATATGATGGCAGTTGAGGCAAGTTCAATTGTATGGATGAAGGATATTGAGGGAAGCTCGATATTTGATACCTGGCAACAATGAAGTCAAGATATGGACACCTTGAGATTAAAAGGTAGTGGTGTGAGAAGATAACCTGGAGGTCAAAAGAAAATCACTTTCAAGAAGAAGCTATATAATACCTTCATATGGAAGAAGAAAGTGATGAGAAAGTAGATTGGCCTGGAACCTGTCACAAGATTGAAGAGAGAAGGTGGTTCCATGATACCTTAAAAGAAAGACAGCTTGATGAAGCAAAGGAAAGAGGGAGTCGGACAGTTATGAAGAACTAGTAGTTTATACTCTTATGAAGACAAGTTGTAAGGCTTGTGATGATGATTTCCCAAATAGAAAGGAAGTTTAGATCTCCTTGTATAGGAGCAAGGTTCTATTCTCAAGAAATAAAGGAGAATAAGGATGTCCTCTCTGTTGAGAGGGAGTGATGTTGGACATCACATGTGCATTCTCCTCTTTAGGTGATCAAGAGAGAATGGCAGAGGAATGGATAAGCATCTATGGTTTCCTTGATGATATAGTATCCAAGAAAGGAAAGGGAACGACACTCCTTGAGGATGTGACAGGTATCCAAGAGAAAAGTGACAGAAGAGGACCGATATTCTTTAAGGACTCAAGATTGGAGATCCGTGATAAGAATAGTCCTGAAAGGACATACCTTCTGGACATCCGGATGGGGTATGTACCTTGTAGAGGTTGTGCGGTATCACACGTAAAGCCTCCCAGCATAATGCTCTAGATCAAAGAAGAACTTGTCTAGTTAGGCATCAGAGACAGTGTTGGTCATGATGATGATGCTTACAATATGTCTTATCAATCCAACTCTTCTTGTGAAAACTCTTCAGTTTGAGATATGATGTTGTCTTCGTTGTACAATTATGAATACCTCCCTAGTTAAGAGGGAGTGTTAAGAAACGTAACTAGTTTCAGTCTTCATAATTGTTGTACACATTTCAATATGTATCTTATGTAACAAACAAGAAAAGAAAGGAAAAAGTTATTATTACCAAGGCATGGGTTTCATGCTCATTATTGATGGTCTTCTAGGTAAAATCATGTTCTTCGTGCTTCTAGGGTTTCTTAGGTCTTAGGATTTATTGTCATGAGTCAAAGGAGTCAACATCATGTTTATAAGACCCTTCCAGAAAAAATGAAATTGTAAAAAGAATTGTTTTTTAGTCTAGAAGGTCCTGGAAGCTCCAAAGTACAAGTCAGCCCTGGGAACATCAAGTCGGCATAAAGGAGGGAATTCGACCCCCAAAGAAGGCTATATAAGGGAACAGTTCGGCCTCATTTGGGATACACTCACTCACAAGTTCGATCTATCAGAGAAGAGTTCAATCTAAAGCTGGGAGGAGCAGAAAAGAAGAGCGAAGGTCTTGGAGAAGGGAGAAGGACGAAATTTCTTATTTTTTGGGCTTTATCTCTCTCACAAGTGTGAATATCTAGGGTTTTAGGTTTTGTAGAAATTTTGACCCAACCCCGGTTATCAGTTTCTCCTTATTACTCCCATGTAGTTAAATGCCCATTCCCATAAACATACATTCAACAAGCTGGAAATAATAAATATTTCTGAAAACACAAATTCTGGAAATTTCAAAGTGCTGGAAAATGCAGAAATAAAACTCAAAAATAATTTCAGCCACACACACAGAAAATGACACGTTGATTTTTCGTCAATATGACCCTGGAAAAACCCTCTACAACTCTTAAGGAAAACTAGTTCGAAAGCTCCTCTTTATTTCTGAACATTACTTTTACAGAGAAATGAAAAGTACAGTAAAAATTCTAGCAACCAGTTTTTTTACTTATCTCGAAAATCGTGCACAAACTTCGCCTCTATTTTCGTGTCAAATACAAACAGAAATTTACAGCAGAAAGTACAGCCTTAAATGAAGTATGGATAGCAACGAAAACAGTGTCGGAATAACTATACGGCCTCCCTCGATGGGGAATCCCTAAATCCAATGGCTGAGATAGCTTTAGATCTAGGGCTGAGATTAAATGTGCATTTAAATCTCATTTTCTATTTTTTAATTCACCCCACTTTAATAAAGACCCTCTTAGCCTTCAATTTCCAAAGTCACTTTTCACTTTCTAATTTCACATTGACTTTATTAAAGTCACTTTAAAATTAGACTTAGTAACTTTATCACTTATAAAGTCACTTTTAAATTAGGTTTGACTTTACCACTTATAAAGTCACTTTAGGAGAAAACTTAAATACATTTGGACACTTTTCCCTAGGCCAAAGATCAAAGCCTTAGGGAACCACTTACCCTCTGGTACCCAAATTTTAACAGGCTTTTGGTGTTGTAGAAGGAGGCTAAAATTGCATGTCCGAGTTGCAGTAGGACGAATTGCAGAATCTTGTAGTTGGAAGAGAGAAAACCCTATATTAACCTCATTGACCTTGGGAGAGTTGTCTTGCTCTAAGAAGGTCCAGGAGCAGTTTGGATTAGGGTTTTCAGAGAAGTTGCAAGAACGAAGTTGTAGGGTCGAAGTTGTTGGACGAGTTGCAGTATTTAATCTAGCAAGTCGAAGTTGCAATTTGAAGCTGGTTGTTGCAAAATCATAGAAGGACTTGTTAGAGCGCTGACTTGGTACTAGAAGAAGGACTGGTCTAGGGTTTGGGTCTTTGTATCTCATTTGAAGCAGATTCTAAGAAGAAAAGAGTTTTTGGGTTTTCCCCTTGGAGGGGTTTTGCCCTAGCTCAGAGCCTAATATTTGTGTCCTCTATTGTTGATATTTGTTTGATGAAAGATCTAACTAAAAGAACACAATAAAGCTAATAAGTTCACAAGCAAATATTAAGGTTAAGGAAAATAAGATTAAAAAGTTGCCACTATCCATTTTCCAACAAGATATATCTTATAATAAATTATAACCTTATTGTTTTTAGATTTAATTAAAAAATGTTATAAAATTAAATTCAAATAAAATATTTATAAAATATTTTGATTGCGAAATCAAAGATGGTTTTTAGGCATGTGGTATTTGTTGAGAATTTGGCAAGGCGTAGATTAATTCAATTTTCTACTTGATAATTACTTGTGAACTTATTTCTCTTGCTTCGATCTTCTCTTCATTAGCTTATTAAGTTTTTCATCAAGTAAATTATCAACATACAAAAGACACAAGATTTAGGCTCTTCAAGCCAGGGACAGAACCTCTCCCTCTTAGAGAGGAAAACCCGCAAGTAATTCTTCTTATTAACTTCAGATGGCATGTGCCATGACCATGACACAAGCCCTTGACTTATGTATGCCTCCAAGACCTTGTCACTGCTCCCTTGTAGCTTCTTTTTGTTCCGCATTGTTCTGGACCAGCCTTAGATGGCTCGGTCCTTAGCCCTTAAATGATGTGATTTCTTTCATTCTTCTCGGCTACTTGAGTCCTTTCCTCGCTTATCCTTTTGACCCTTAATGAATCACTTTATGTCCAAGACTGAAGTCTCTTTGATGTAGCAACAGAACCTAGAACAGACCTCGCCTTCTTCCAGATTTGCACGAGATGTATAGCATGGCTTAGACCAAACCAAGGTAGACTTAACTTGCCTCTTCTTTGCTTGTCCTCTTCGCTCCTTTCTTCGCATATAGATTGCAGACTTGTCCAAGATGGATACTCCTTTTTCTTCACTGTATATACTACTTTCTTTCGCACTGTAATTCAAATATATATCCCAAACCTTGACCGAGATTAATGGACCTAAAACAGAGAGCCCTTTCCTTCGCTGAAAATGCTTCCTTCTTTCGCTTCAATTGTAAACCTTTAACTCGCACTTCAATAGCAGACTTATTCGAAAACCTGATGGTGTAATGAGGCCGCAATCCTCTTATTAATAGAGGTTGTATCTCCTGCTTTAGGCTGACATGTCTTCCAGTAGCAGAGTCGACTTGAACAATTGATTGAGGGTTGACTTGTCAAGGAGTATTTCCAACATATTTTGAGTTGACTTCATGGAGCAAGATGACAAGGTCTTGGAGCATATAATTTGTCCTTTACACAAGTGTAACATGACTTCTCATACATGACACTATTTTATACATTTATGACAAGATGACAAATCCCTAAAATAAATCAAGAAGAAGTCTCTGACCTCGTGAAACCCATGAGTCAAGCTTTACAAAATACATTTTATTATCTTCGTCTTCTTCATTACATAAATTCATAATTACATCGTCATTATGAAGACCGATCCTAGTTACACTTTTCAACACTCCCTCTTAACTAGGGAGGTATTCATAATGGTCACTCTCAATCTGAAGAATCTCATAAGAAGAATTTGATTGGTAGTCTATCTGTTATAGCATCATATTATCCAGAATTGTTACACAGCAAGGCCTTGACTAATAGCTCCATCTCTCCACGAAATCTTGAGCCACAATGTTGGTGAGACCAATGACTATAGATAGCATCGTCATTGTGTCTGAGGTACATACTTCACTCGGGTGTTCACTGAGTATGACCTCATAGGACTATTCTTATCTCAAAGAATATCCGTCCTCGACTACTCTTATCAGAATGCCATTACCACATTCAAAGAGTATCGGATGCCAAATAATTATCCAATCCCAAAATACTCTATTCTTTCTTCCAATTGAAGACAAGAATGCGTGTCTATCTCTCGCTCTTAACTAGGGAGGATCCATTTACCATGTGTCTACATTCTTCTTCATGGCCTTCACTAAAACTTATGATTGTTAGTCCTGGTCTAGTGCATGACCCATGAGATAGAAAAACACAATTGTCACTCCCTCTTAATCAGGGACCTACAACAGCAATGATGAAAACATCCAGTTGCTCAGTACTCCTTCCGATGATGTCATGAATTGAGGAGCCTTAAATTTTCTTCTTAGAGCACAGATCATCCATCACTTTCACCCAAGAGCCATGTCTTTTATCAAAAAGTGATCCATCAATCTGTCCTAGCTTCATGTTATGCTGCTTTCTTTCGAACCATATATCTTCCAAGGATCTTTCATCCTGTCATATGGTTATCAACCTCTAGAAGTCATTTACTTCCATTCGGCAACCCTGCATAAGCTCATTAGATGTTATTCAATTATAAATATGAATACTTAAATCAAAAGTTACCTCAGTGATCATCTTTCACCATGACATCCTTCTTGTAGGCATGGTCATCCTTTGTATATGTTTACACATCTCCAAAAGATATGTATTGCCAAGGGTCTTCATCTTTTTCGAACTTCTTATCAGAGTCTACATATCTTCGCAGGAAATTTTCTAGTCAAGACTTCTTGGCTTCCTAGGATCTTGACTGCCTCTTTTCATGATTGCACTTTTTCGCGATCTCTTCCTTTTTCTCTCTTTCTCCACACAATTTTATTTCATTCCCAAGAACTTCCATTGTTTAGTTCCTTGTATAATCACCTCATATCTCATGTGAGGACATATTATGTTGATTTCATATAGTGTAGATTATGCCTTTTGGAAACCTGTGCATCGGAAGAGTTTCTGCTTTCTATTTTGATCATACTTCTAAAGATAGAAGTGTACTACCTGCAACCACATGACATGACTTCATAGCATCCAGTGTCAGCATATATATACATGTACCTCATTCTTTTCTTTTTGAGTCATCATGCAGCAGGTTTCTTTAGAATGAAAGAGTTTCATTCTCTTGCCTTGCTTTATCAATATGTCAACATATTCTAATCCTAGAATTTTGCAAGTTAGAAATCTCGAAGAAACCTTTTTGCTTTTTTCTAATCAGTGAATCCAAAGAGGATTTCAATAGAAAATGTCAGCACTTGTTTCCTTATTGATTATCTTTGATCTTGATGGCTGCATTCTATAAATGTTGTTTCAGTGATGTCACATATGTGTTATAGACATCCTCCTACAACGAGTCCTCCTCCTTCAATGCTTCCATCATGATGCCTATCCTAACAAGATGCATCTACATAAAATACAATGCTTTCTATCATACTATTTTACAGCCGACTATAACTTCCTAAAGATGAATATGACCTCATTCGTGGAAGAGGTCTTTAACTTCTTCTTTCTTAGATTTCTTTGTATCAGGTTCTTCCTTTTCTCTGGCAACATAAGCTTCTTCCCTCTTTCTCTTGTTTATGGTATGTGAGGGACAATTCCTTTATAGTGCCCAATTTCATTACATTCATAGCATCTCGTATTTTTGTTCTTTCTTTCCCTTTTCTGAGGACCAAATTTTCCAAATATTTCTCTTCTAGATTCATTTGCTTGATTTGATTTAGTTTCTTTTGTCTTACATAAAGACCATATATCCTCAAATGTTATTGCTTCTTTCTTCCCAGAGGTGCTTGAAGTGAAGCTTCCCCATTCCTTAGGTAGAACATTTAATAACATAGTGAGTATTTCTCCATCAGACACTAGTTCTCCTAATTTCTGCAGTTGTTCTCAAATTGCGGAAATCTTCATAAAATATGAGGTTATCCCTTCCTCTCTTGACATTTTCAATTTTAGCAATTCTTGTCTTAAAGTCAATATTTCTGCTGTAGGACTTACCGAGAATAGCTCTGCTAATTTATCATATAGCTCTTTTGATGATTCTAGATTTGACACATAGAGAATGATAGAGTCCTTTATGGATTCTATAAGGATTCTTCGGGCTCTTATTTCTCCCTTTGTGTATTTGGTATAGGCTTGAATATTTTCTTTTGATGGCTCAACATGAGAGCCTTTGAGATAGTCCATTACTTCACTTTCAATTAAGTTTAGATCTGTCCTTAACTTCCATGCACGAAATTCTCAGTTCCAGACATTTTGTTACTTTCCTTGCAAGAAATCATTTTGATAGATATGGGATACTTACTTGGAAATATGCTTTCTTCTTTTATCAGCTTCCTTGTTGATGATGATGAAGATGATGGCAGTATCTCCTTCTTAGATTGATTTCCAAATAGTGATCTTGGATCATTGATGATCAAGGATTACTTCAGAATGATGATATCTTCAATAGTGTAGGGTGGTGCTTGATGATGTGTCTTCCAACAATGTCTTCAATATATAGTATGGATGTCACATATGTGTTACAGACATCCTCCTACAACGAGTCCTCCTCCTTCAATGCTTCCATCATGATGCCTATCCTAACGAGATGCATCTACATAAAATACAATGCTTTCTATCATACTATTTTACAACCGACTATAACTTCCTAAAGATGAATATGATCTCATTCGTGGAAGAGGTCTTTAACTTATTCTTTCTTAGATTTCTTTGTATCAGGTTCTTCCTTTTCTCTAGCAACATAGGCTTCTTCCCTCTTTCTTTTGTTTATGGTATGTGAGGGACAATTCCTTTATAGTGCCCAATTTCATTACATTCGTAGCATCTCGTATTTTTGTTCTTTCCTTTCCTTTTCTGAGGACCAAATTTTCCAAATATTTTTCTTCTAGATTCATTGGCTTGATTTGATTTAGTTTCTTCTGTCTTACATAAAGACCATATATCCTCAAATGTTATTGCTTCTTTCTTCCCAAAGGTGCTTGAAGTGAAGCTTCCCCATTCCTTAGGTATAACATTTAATACCATAGTGAGTATTTCTCCATCAAACACTAGTTCTCCTAATTTCTGCAATTGTTCTCGAATTGTGGAAATCTTCATAAAATATGAGGTTATCCCTTCCTCTTTTGACATTTTCAATTTTAGCAATTCTTGTGTTAAAGTCAATATTTCTCCTGTAGGACTTACCGAGAATAGCTCTGCTAATTTATCATATATCTCTTTTGATGATTCTAGATTTGACACATAGAGAATGATAGAGTCCTTTATGGATTCTATAAGGATTCTTCGGGCTCTTATTTCTCCCTTTGTGTATTTGGTATAGGCTTGAATATTTTCTTTTGATGGCTCAACATGAGAGACTTTGACATAGTCCATTACTTCACTTTCAATTAAGTTTAGATCTGTCCTTAACTTCCATGCACGAAAGTTTTCAATTCCAGACATTTTGTTACTTTCCTTGCAAGAAATCATTTTGATAGATATGGGATACTTACTTGGAAATATGCTTTCTTCTTTTATCAGCTTCCTTGTTGATGATGATGAAGATGATGGCAGTATCTCCTTCTTAGGTTGATTTCAAAATAGTGATCTTGGATCGTTGATGATCAAGGATTACTTCAGAATGATGATATCTTCAATAGTGTAGGGTGGTGCTTGATGCTGTGTCTTCCAACAATGTCTTCAATATCAAGAATCTTTGATGTCAAAGATTACCTCCTAGATGTGTAGGACCTTTGAATAAGGTTGAAGGTCTTCTAGAGATGGCTTGAGGATTTCCTTGCAATCTGATTTGACTTTGACTTTGCTTTCTAGAGAAATTGATTCTTGCTCCTTGATCTTTGAGTGTCTCCTTGTTATGTAGCCCTTTGTCTTCAGCAACTTAGCTCTGAAAACATGTTGAGAATTTGGTAAGACGTAGATTAATTCAATTCTCTACTTGATAATTACTTGTGAACTTATTTCTCTTACTTAGATCTTCTCTTCATTAGCTTATTAAGTCTTTCATCGAGTCAATTATCAACATACAAAAGACACAAGATTCAGGCTCTTCAAACCAGGGCCAAAACCTCTCCCTCTTGGAGAGGACAACCCACAAGTAATTATTCTTATCAACTTTCAAATGGCATGTACCATGACCATGACACAAACCCTAGACTTACGTATGCCTCCAAGACCTTGTCACTGCTCCCTTCTAGCTTCTTTCTCTTCTGCATTGTTCTGCACTAGCCTTAGATGGCTCGATCCTTAGCCCTTAAATGATGTGATTTCTTTCGTTCTTCTCGGCTCCTTGAGTCCTTTCCTCGCTTATCCTTTTGACCCTTAATGAGTCACTTTATGTCCAAGACTGAAGTCTCTTTGATGTTGCAACAAAACCTAGAACAGACCTTGGCTTCTTTCAGATTTGCACGAGATGTATAGCGTGGCTTAGACCGAACCAAGGTAGACTTAACTTGCCTCTTCTTTGCTTGTCATCTTCGCTCCTTTCTTCGCATATAGAGTGCAGACATGTCCAAGATGGATACTCCTTTTTCTTCACTGTCTATACTACTTTCTTTCGCACTGTAATTCGGATATATATCCCAGACCTTGACCGAGATTAATGGACCTAAAACAGAGAGCCATTTCCTTTGTTGAAAATGCTTCCTTTTTTTTGCTTCAATTGTAAACCTTTAACTCGCACTTCAATAGCAGACTTATCCAAAAACTATATGGTGTAATGAGGTCGCAGTCCTCTTATTAATAGAGGTTGGATCTCCTACTTTAGGCCGACATGGCTTCCAGTAGGAGAGTCGACTTGAACAGTTGATTTAGGCTGACATGTCTTCCAGTAGGAGAGTCGACTTGAACAGCTGAAGTAGACAAATCTGCCCCTTGCCAATGCCTTGGTCAAAATATCTGTTGTCTGCTCTTTTGTAGGGATGTACTAGAGTCTGACTTTACCCCTATGAACACAATCTATGATATGTTGGTACCGAATCTCAATGTGCTTGGAACGGTCATGAAACACTGGATTTTCAAAGAGCTTGATTCAGCTTTGATTGTCATAGTGTATGATTGTGGGCTCCAACTTCTGACTGAACAACCCAACAAGTAGTTTCCTCAACCATATGGCCTCGCAAGTTGTCATACTAGCAGCCATGTACTCAACCCCAGCTGAGCTCAATGCCACTGATCTCTGCTTCCTGCTCACTTCTTCGTGGTGGACATTCCGAACACCAACGTGATACTAGGGGTGCACTAGTTGATCACGCTGGGGAAGGTCACCACTGATTAGAAGACCTTGGAGATGGAGTGGACGGATAAGAAGACTAGGAGGCACGAGAAGATTCGGGGTATGCACACCTATCCACCACAAACAGTTTCAGCACACCGGATGGAGGTAGATTTTCGAAAGGGAGACATAGAGTGGGCAATGGAGCTACGTGTTTCAGAGGCAGGATCTACAGGGCAGGCCGTACACCCAGATGTACAGTCCATTTTAGACAGGTATGCCACGGTTTTCGGAGAGATACCACCAAGGCAGCCGCCAGATCGAGGGTTTGAGCACACGATTGAATTGGAGCAGGGTATCCAGGCTGTCATCACTACACCCTATAGGCATCCTAAGGCCTACCGGGATGAGATTGAAAGGGCCATCCATGAGCTCATAGCTCTTGGGCACATCCGTCCTAGCACTAGCCCCTTTGCTTCTTCAGTGGTATTGGTGAAGAAGAAGGACGGCACACTGAGGATGTGCATTGACTACTGGGCCCTAAACAAGAAGACCATGGAGAACAGGTACCCCATCCCACGGATAGATGAGTTGATGGATGAGCTGAGGGGATCAAAGTTCTTCTCGAAGATTGATTTAAGATCTGGGTACCATCAGATTCACGTGAGGGAGCAAGACATTCCCAAGACCGCTTTCAGATTTCATTACGGTCACTTTGAGTTTTTGGTGATCCCTGTTGGGCTGACCAATGCTCCGGCCACATTTTAGTCATGCATGAATCACATCTTCCGCAGTCACTTGAGGAAGTTTGTGTTAGTGTTTTTCGATGACATCTTGATTTACAGCAGGACATGTGAGGAGCACCTACAGCATATTGAGGCTGTATTGCGCATACTGGAGGAGCAGCAATTTAATGCTAAGCTCTCCAAATGCGAGTTTGGGTTGACAAAGATGCTCTACTTGAGGCACATCATTAGGGTAGACGGAGTGAGGGTCCACGAGGAGAAGATCAGGGCCATCAGGGATTGGCCAGAGCCGAAGAATGTGACAGAGCTTCGGGGGTTTGTGGATATCTGCACCTACTACTGAAAGTTCGTCAAGGGATTTTCCCAACTTACTGCATCCCTTACAGACCTTACCAAAAAGGGGGCATTCAGTTGGACGGATACAGCTCAGAGGGCCTTCGACAGACTCAAGGAGGTGATGAGCAGCTGTCTGGTTTTGGCATTACCAGATTTTATGCAGCCCTTTATCCTAGAGTGTGATGCATCAGGGGAGGGGATAGGCGTAGTTTTGATGCAAGGAGGCCACCCCATAGCTTTCGAGAGCCGGAAGTTATTGCCACATGAGAGGTTGTATGCTATATACGGCAAGGAGATGTTGGCCATCATGCATGCATTGGTTGAGTTTCGACAGTACCTGGTGGGAAACAGGTTCAGGGTGGGGACAGACCACAACAGCCTCTGATTCTTTCTAGAGCAGAAGCAATTGCAGGAGAGGCAGTAGAAGTGGGTCAGCAAGATCCAAGCATATGATTTTAACATCGAGTATGTCAAGTGGAAGAACAACGTGGTGGCCGATGCACTTTCACGCAGACCGGCAAAGTTGTCCTTGATGAGTTTGGATATGGACTAGAGGGCTCAACTTTTGCTAGAGAACTCTAAGGACCGTTTTTCCTGTGAGGTGTTGGACGGACAGGTTACAGAGGACAGGTGCAGGGTGATGGATGAGGCGATCTACTTCAGGGACAAGATCTTCTTGACCGAGAGCTCCAAGCTCAAGGAGAATATATTACACGCCTCACATGACTCGCCATTATCAAGCCACCAGGGGTTCGCCAAGACCTATAGGGCCATCAGAGAGAGGTTCTCGTGGAAGGGCCTCAAGGAGGACGTACTCCGGCATGTCAGGGAGTGCGAAGTTTTCTAGCGCAACAAAGGAGAGATGAACCATCCGGCTGGGTTACTGCAACCTCTTCCCATACCTGAGGGGAAATGGGAGAGTATTTCGATGAATTTTATCACACGGTTGCCCATTGTACAGGGCAAGGATTGCATATTTGTAGTCGTTGATCGGCTGACAAAGTATGTACATTTCTTCGCCATATCAGCACGTTACACTGCAGAACAGGTGGCAGAGTTATTTTTCAGGGATGTTTTCAAATTGCATGGTCTCGCAAAGACCATTGTCAGTGACAGGGATAGCCACTTCATGGGCGGGTTTTGGCAGGAGCTTTTCTGTTTGGTGGGCACTGAGTTGACCCCGAGTACTAGTTACCACCCACAGACGGATGGACAGACAGAGATAATGAACAAGTGGCTGGAAGGCCACTTGCATAACTATGTCAGTGGGCAGCAGAAGGCATGGTTACAATGGTTGCACCTGGGAGAGTACTGTTACAACACCACTCATCATATGTCTATCGGTATGTCTCCATTTTATGCTTTATATGGGTATCATGCATTATCTTTTGCTGACGTGATGTTTGGTGTTAGCAAGGCCCCTAGGGCCAAGGATTGGATCCAAGAGAGTCAAGATATACTCTGAGCTCTTAATGATAACATAGCTACAGCACAGAATTAGCAGAAGTTGTATGTCGATAGGGGACGTGTTGAGAGGCAGTTTGAGGTAGGGGACTTGGTCTACCTACGATTGCAACCATATCGGCAATCCACGCTAAAGCAGAAGGGGGCTAAAAAGCTCAAGCCCCGCTTTTATGGACCATACAGGGTGACACGCAGGAATGGGGAGGTTGCATATGAGTTGGAGATGCCCACGGGTAGCAGGATTCATAACATTTTTCATGTGTCATGCCTAAAGAAGGCACTGGGACAGCAGGTGACTGCAACTGAGGAGCTTCCGCCCACCGATGATGAGGGGCATATAGTGCTACAGCCGGAGGCCATTATTGACACTAGGGAGAGGCAACTATGGAGCAAGACAGTCAGGGAGTACCTGGTGAGATGGAGGAACCTATCGGATGAGGATGCCACCTGGGAGAGTGAGAAGATTTTGCAGCATCCATCATTGCAGTCGCTTGAGAACAAGCAACGTTTTGCCGGGGAGGATTGTCATATTCCAAATTAGCAATAGCTAATTGGAAATATTAATTTTTGACTACTTTACTTTAATAAAGTTAAGTTAGAAATAAAGTGGGTGAAGGGGGGACACTTAACTCACACGTAGGATAAAAGCTTTTCCTAAAGTCACTTGAGAAACATGATTTATTGGCATCATGGGGCCTAGAGGTCGAAGTGGCAGCGTGGGGAAAAGGGACAACGTAGGCAATGTGGGCCCAAGCCAGCGCAGAGAGAGAGGGACAGCGTGGCTCAAGGAGACAGCACAGTTGATGGTGGGGCCTAGGTGAGAGCAAGGCTCTCGAAGAATAAAAAGGGAGAGGGTCTCCTCATTTGATTCATTCTGATTATGCTTCTTGTTATTTGTCTTTGACATTGAGCACGCTTGCTGTTGAGCAAAGTCTGCACATACTGTTCAGTACACTGGGTGTCTCCGTGCAGAGATCCCAACCTTAGCCCCGGGGGACTTCTAGTGCCTACTCGGGTGAGGAGTTCCATCTTTGTTTTGCCAGAGAGAGTTGCAGCAACCACAGTCGAGAGCATTCACTCAGAGAGACAGCGCAATCAGTGAGAGGGAGGACGTAGTCTTGGGAGGAGGTGATTCCGGATTGAGGGTTTATCAGGGGATTCAAGCCGGGACAGTTGGAAAGGGGTCAGCCCTTCCCTATTGCAGCATTTTGGTGGAATTGGAGGCCATTATTTGCAGCAGATCATTCAGGGCCAACGTTTCTCATTGGGGAATAGCGTAGTGCCTCAAGGGGGTCATTTTCGGAGGTAATCCATTTCCAGAAAGCTTTCTGGGCTTTTCTGGGTATTGGGTGGAGAGGCCATTCACAGAGTTTCACAATTTTCCAAGGTGGGGAGCAATCCCAATTTGTCAGTTCATTCCAGCAGTAGCAGCAGCATTGGAGATTACGCAGTCTTTGAGTGAGCAACCATTCTGGGTCATCTTCTGAGAGTATTTCTACGCTTGCCTAGTGCAAGCCAAGGTGCCATCATTCTGATCACCTTTTGTACTCATTCCATCTTTCAGTATTAATAAAATGGCTCAGCGTTCTCCATATTGTCTGTTTTTCTTATGATCTCTCTCTAGTTGTTGTATGTCTTTGTTTATGTGCTTTATATTGCTGTTTATTTCCATTCGGGATATTACACATTCGAATGCACCAACTCCAAGATGCTCTCAGCCCTGTTGTCTTTGTTGGGGAAGGATGTCTTGGCATATTAGCTAAGTGTGCAACTCTTGCACACGTTATGCTAGTCAACACTGCATTGTGGCACTCATGTGGCAATCTCTTTGAGAATCTTTAGCGCTCCATGGTGTAAGTGACCCATATGCCTATGTCAAAGCTCCCCAAGGTCACAGCTCTGCGCACTAACTCTTGTGTTGCTCAAGGCTGCGGATGTCTCAAACTGAAGCCTGTAGAGGTTCTTCACTCTAACTCCAATATGCTTAGCTACTCTGGAGTTGAAAGGCTTGATAAAAGCTTTTCCTTTGCTGAAGCCTTTCCTTTGCTGAAGGTAATGTCATAACCCTTGTTCTCCAAGGTTAACACTGAAACAAGGTTTTTCTTCAAACATGGACACAGAGGACATCTTTGAGGTAGAGATGAATTCCTAGACTCCCTCTCAAACTTGACAGTACCCACGTCCTTGGCTAGGTACCTGCCATCATCTCCTAGCTCTATTGAAAGTGCATGTCCTTTTCGATCAACTCGCTGAAATACTCCTTGTTCCCAATCATGTGACAAGATGCACCATTGTCAACATACCACACGTTACTAGCCACTGAGCTTGCCATAAGCTATGAGCAAGAACTCCCTCTCAAAGTGAGAAGTGAACTCCTCCACCTATGTGGATGTTGCCACGTGGTCCTTCTTGGACCCCTTCTTCTTCTTGGACATATGGTGGAGTAGTGTCCAAACTAATGGCAATAGAATCATTTTATCTTAATGAGATCCTTCTTCTTCATCTCACCTCTAAAGCTAGACTCAACCCCTCCTGTGCCTTTCTTGCCCTTGGTCTTGCCCCCTTTTCCAACTAGGGCAAAATTCTCCTCTTCCTCTATCTTGACATGAGACTCGAATCTAGTCTGCTTTTGAATCTCGTCTTGGACGCAGTAACTCCATAGTTGCTCCAAATTTGTAAGCTTCTCTATGCCACTCACTACATCAGTGAAGTTTTCCCATGACTTGGAAAAACCCAATAGTGCAAAACTGACAAGGTCTCTACCCGAGACTATCTCCCCAACTCCAACTAGCTCATCCCTCACTTGGGTGAACCTGGTGAGATATGAGACCATGGACTCAGACTTCGCCATCTTGATGTTTTTGAGTTTGTCTCTAAGTATCAGTTTCCTAGCCTCACTCAAACCTTGGTACAACCCTATGATGGCTGTCGACATAACCTAAGTTGTCTTCTTGCCGAAGAGGTGAGGTATGAAATGATCATTGACTGCTTCAAGGATAATTCTTCTAGCCTCTGCATCCTTCTTATTACGTTGGGCCAGTTGTTTAGGGTCTCTTGGTTGGGTTGGTGGGTTGTCCACAAACTCTCAAACTCCTTGCTCCTCCAGCACTACACCAATCCTTTCTCTCCAAGAAAAAAAGTTGGAGGCTCCGTCAAGGCGTCCTCAAATCGCAACCCCAAATATGTCATGTTGCAGTTCAATCTGATAGAAACCCTAGTGCAAAACTTGCTTATAGAAAACCCTTACGCAAGCTCTGACTGGAAAACCCTAGCACATGTGCTCACTGATAAACTGCATTTTCTCTACCAACAATCTTGTTCTTGAGGAAGTGAACACGCTTTCTGGTCTTCAATCAAAGGGTGAGCTCTAATACCATGTTAGTTTTTAAAACCCAATAACTAATTTAATGAAATTTCAAAAATGAAAGAGTTGAACGTGAACTTTCAAAAGCATTCATCAAATATACTTAGTTTCCTAACTTAATATTGTAGCGGAAAATAAACTTGAAGACACATGCACATACAATATTCAACACCAAAAATTTACCCAGGAAAACCCAACTGGGGAAAACCTACAAACTTGTGTGTTCTTATTATGCTTCAGCGAAATATTCATAAAATTATTACAAAGAGGAGGGAAGACTTCCCTTCACTCAGTAAATCCCTCAACACAAATTGATCTACGCCCTTCTCTTCTTCTCGGCCTGGTTGCCTGCGCAATGTACGGAAATCGTACAAGTTTATACGGCCTAAGTACAGCCCCTTTCCGCAGCTAAAAATAGCCTAGTTGAAGATGACGATGGCTGGAAAATTCTGACATTGTTTGACCTCTCTTTCTTGCCTTAGTTGCGTTGAACTGAAAACCCTAGGCATTCTAAACATCATTTTCTTGCTGAGTCAAACACACATGTTGTCTAGAGCATAATGAGCCAATTTTGTGCTCTTTTCCTCCATTGAAATCTGTTGAGGATTTTGAGGGCTAGTGATTAATTCAAAATTCTCTTCTTGATAATTACTTGTGAGGTTACTTATGTCTTCCCTTCATTAGCTTATTAAATCTTTCATCAAGTCAATTATCAAAAGACACAAGACACAAGAATTAGGCTCCTAGAGCCAGGGCAAAACCTCTCCCTCTTAGAGAGGAGAACCCGAAAGGAATTCTCCTTATAGATCTTCAAATGACAAGTACCATGACCAAAACTCAGACCCTTGACCTATGAATGCCTCCAAGACCTTAGCACTGCTTGTGAGTCTTCTTTCAGTGCTCATCGTTCTTTTCTTTATCAATCTGCACTGATGGTATCATCCCTCCAACAAGTTTTATCATGCATATAGGTGACATTATATTGCTGAGCATAATTCCTCCGAACTGTTGTATCAAGGTGGTTGGCATCTGATATGTACTTACTTTAAACTAGCACCATCACTTAGCATCTTTGTAGACCAGCACCGAGTCACTATTGTCTTGTACTCAAGATGTGTAGCATGTTGAACCGAGACAACTTATTCATCACAGCACCGAGTGAATGTGCCACTTATCTTTGTAGTAAATCCGCATCTTAAACCCTTATCACAACCTTCTGAAATCCGCACTGACTCACCTCTGAAGTCCGCACTTAATCAGCCTCTGAAATCCGCATCTGACAACTTCTGAAATCCACATTTGATAGCTTGGTTGTCTCCTTATAAACCCGCATTGTTACCACTGTAATTCGCAGAGGAATCCGCACTTTCCTCTTGTCACTTCTTCCGAGAGATCTGCACTTTCCTTCCTCAGAAACAGTCTGCAATCTGCTTCAGACTTATCCGCAATTTTCCTCAAAGGGATCCGCATTTTGTTTAGTGCTAATGAGCTGCAGGAACAGGGGTATATATAGTGATCTTGAACTGCCTTTAGGCCGACCCTACACCAAGTTGTAGGCCAACATTGTTACTGCAAATAGGCCGACTTCAACATTTTTTTCCAGCGTTGAGAAAGAGATGTTACATGCCATTCTTCCACAAGGTTTATGACAAGGTCTTGGAGCACTTTAATGATGACTAGGCTCTCCATATACATGACACAAATTACACTTATAAACAGAAGACAAACCCTAAATAGACATCAAGAAGAAGTCTATTAACCTATCATAAAATTCCTGCTCATGCAACCCATGAAACAAGTACAACAAATTACATTTTATTATCTTTGTCTTCTTCTTTTCATAAATACATAATTACATAGTCAATATGAAGACCGATCCTAGTTACACTTTTCAACACTCCCTCTTAACTTGGGAGGTATTCATACAGGTACATGATCACTTTCAAACTAAAGAATCTCATAAGAAGAATCGGAATGGTAATCGCATCTGTATAGCATCATATCAACCAGCATTGTCATAATGCAAGGCCTTGACTAACAAACCCATCTCTCAACAAGACAATGGGCTACAATGTTGGCAAGACACATGACTTATAGACACCATAGTCATTGTCTCTCCAAGGAAAATACTCCACCCAGGTGTTCCTAGAGTATGACCTTCTTTGGACTATTCTTCTCCTGGGTAGCCAGCCCTCAAAGAATATTAGTCCCCAACTACTCTTATCTTGAATGCCCTATCACATTCTCAAAGAGTATCGAATGCAAGATGATTACCCAATCCTCCATTCTGTCTTCCCAGGTGAAGACAAGAATGTTGTGTCTATTCATTCTCTCCACATGGCCTTCACTGAGACTTACGGTTGTTAGTCCTGGTCTACTGCATGACACATGTATTAGAGAATCATATACATCACTCCCTCTTAACTTAGGAAAGACATACTTCAAGTTTCTTCCAAGCAAGAAACTTACCACTAGGCTCCTTCTCAACCAGAGACCTGCAGCAGCAATGGTGAGACACCCAGATGTTCATGAAGAATTCCTCCCCTCGATGTCATGGATTTCGATATTGAGGAATCTTCAACCTTTGGCTTCATAGGGCACAGATCATCCATCACTTTCAGTCACGAGTCATGTCAACCATCAGAAAGTGATTCATCAGTGTTTCTCATCTGGTCCACCTTTATGCCATGCTGCTTTCTTTCGAATCATCTCCAAGGATCTTACATCCTTCCACATGATTGGCAGCCCTGCATAAACTTATCCAGATAAACAAATACATATGAACTTTTAAAACAAAAGTTACCTCAGTGATGATCTTTCACCATGACATCTTCCTGTTGGAATCAACATCCTTTATTCAGATTGACACGTCTCATAATGATATGTTTTGTCAAGGGTCTTCTTCTTTACCAAACTTCTATCAAAGTCTACATATCCTCCCAGGAGATATTCTAGTCACATCTTCTTGGCTTCCGCATGCTAATTGCCCCTTGACATGGTTTCACTTCATGATCTCTTCCTTTCTGCACATCTTCATTCCCAGGAACTTCTAATATACAGTTCCTTGTTCATATACAACCACCTCATATTCCGTATGAGGATATATTATGTTGATTTCATCTGACAGTGCACCGAGAGATTCTCCTCCATAGATCATACTTCTAAATATAGAAGTCCATTACCTGCAACCATATGACATGACTTCACAGCATCTAGTATATATATATATATATATATATATATATATATATATATATATCATACCTTTTTCCTTTGAGTCATCCTGTAGCAATTTCACTAGAATGAGGAGCTTCATTCCCTTGACTTGCTTCATCAATATGTCATCATATCCCAAAATTTTGTAGCATAGAATTCTTGATGAAACCATTCTGCTTTCTTTCTAATTAGTGAATTCACAGGGAACTCCTTTAGAAAATGTCAGTACCTGTTTTCATGATGACCCTTGATCTTGATGACTGCCTTCCATCAGTGTTGTTATCAGAGAGGTTTTCCAGGAGTTGTTTTACCAAGAGCTCCTACCATGCTTCGATCATGATGCTATATTGCTTCCTATCATACGACCAACAAAAATCACATAAAGGAGAAGATGATCTCAATCATAGTGGAGATCCCTCGCTTCTTCTTTCTTAGATTTCTTTGCATCAAGTTTTTCCCTCATTTCTAAGACATGGGCTTCTTCCCTATTCCTCTTGTCCTTTTCAGATTTAGGACAATCTCTTTTATAATGCCCAAGTTCATTACATCTAAAGCATCGTACTTTGTCCATATTTCTTCTTTTATTCTGAGGAACAAATTTACCAAATCTTCCTTTCTTCCTGGATATCGCTGCAAAGGCTAGATTCCCTTCACTTGATCCTGTATCAGCTTTGGATTTCAATCTTGTTCCCTCTATTTTACATAGAAACCATAAATCGTGGAATGGTGTGGCTTCTTTCTTCCCGTATAAACTTGAAGTGAAGTTTCCCCATTCTTCAGCCAGAGCATTCAACACCATTGTAGTCATCACAATTTCAGACATTACTTCTCCCAGTTCCTGCACTTGATCTTAGAGAGTTTGCTTCTCCTGCAGTACTCACAAAGAATAGCTCCACCAATTTCTCATATATTCCTTTTGATGATTCTATATTTGATACATTTGAGATGAGAGAGTCTTTTATGGATTCTATAAGAATCCTTTGGGCTCTTATATCTCCCTTCATGTATTTGGCATGACTTCATTGTCCTTTTCTTCCATGCAAGAACGTTTGAAACCCTAACCAGTTTGTTGCTTTCTTTGCAAAGAAGACATTTTGATAGATTCATATGAAGTCATAAAGATACTTACTTGAGTAGATGCTTTTCTTCTTCTATCAGCTTCCTTGTTGATAATGATGAAGATGATGGCAAGAACTCCCTCTTAGATTGATTTCAAAGTAGGTGATCTTGGATCCTTGATGCTCAAGGATTACTTCAGAATGAAGATGTCTTCAATAGTGTTAGGTGGTACTTTATGATGTGTCTTCCAACAGTGTCTTCAATATCAAGAATCTTTGATGTCAAAGATTACCTCCTCAGTGTGTGGATTCTTTGAATAAGGTTGAAAGTCTTCTTGAGATGGCTTGAGGGTTTCCTTGCAAGCTGACTTGACTTTTCAATGTAGACTTTGACTTTTTCTTTGATACTTTTCTAGAAAACTGAATTTTGATCCTTGAGTGTCTTCTTGTCAAATAGCCCTTTGTCTTTAGCACCTTAGCTCTGATTCCATGTTGAGAATTTGGAGGGCTAGTGATTAATTCAAAATTCTCTTCTTGATAATTACTTGTGAGGTTACTTGAGTTACTTATGTCTTCCCTTCATTAGCTTGTTAAATCTTTCATCAAGTCAATTATCAAAAGACACGAGACACAAGAATTAGGCTCCTAGAGCCAGGGCAAAACCTCTCCCTCTTGGAGAGGAAAACCCGAAAGGAATTCTCCTTATAGATCTTCAAATGACAAGTACCATGACCAAGACTCAGACCCTTGACCTATGAATGCCTCCAAGACCTTGTCACTGCTTATGAGTCTTCTTTCAGTGCTCATCGTTCTCTTCTTCATCAATCTGCACTAATGGTATCATCCCTCCAACGAGTATCATCATGCATATAGGTGACATTATATTGCTAAGCATAATTCCTCTGAATTGTTGTATCAAGGTGGTTGACATCTGATCTGTACTTCAAACTAGCACCATCACTTAGCATCTTTGTAGACCAGCACCGAGTCATTGTTGTCTTGTACTCAAGACATGTAGCATGTTGAACCGAGACAACTTATTCATCACAACACCGAATGAATGTGCCACTTATCTCTATAGTAAATCCGCATCTTAAACCCTTATCACAACCTTCTTAAATCCGCACTAACTCGCCTCTAAAGTTCGCACTTAATCAGCCTCTGAAATCCACATCTGACAGCTTCTGAAATCCGCATTTGATAGCCTTGTTGTCTCCTTATAAACCCGCACTGATACCACTCTGTAATCCGTAGAGGAATCCGCACTTTCCTCTTGTCACTTCTTCAAAGAGATCTGCACTTTCCTTCCTCAGAAACAGTCTACAATCTGCTTCAGACTTATCCACAATTTTCCTTAGAGGGATTCGCATTCTGTTTAATGCTAATGAGCCGCAAGAACAGGGGTATATATAGTGATCTTGAACTGCCTTTAGGCCGACCCTACACCAAGTTGTAGGCCGACATTGTTACTGCAAATAGGCCGACTTCAACATTTATTTCCAGTGTTGGGAAAGGGTTGTTACATGCCATTCTTCCACAAGGTTTATGACAAAGTCTTGGAGCACTTTAATGACGACTACACTCTCCATATACATGACACAAATTACACTTATAAACATAAGACAAACCCTAAATAGACATCAAGAAGAAGTCTATTAACCTATAATAAAATTCTTGCTCATGAAACCCATGAAACAAGCACAACAAATTACATTTTATTATCTTTGTCTTCTTCTTTTCATAAATACATAATTACATAGTCAATATGAAGACCGATCCTAGTTACACTTTTCAACAAAATTGACCTAGGCCCACCATCTCCACGAATGGCTAAGATTAGATCGTAATGGATGGTTGAGATCACTTCAATTTTTTAATATAGGAAATTTAAAATTTTCCAAGTCAAAATAATGAGATAAAGTGTAAATTGTGCCTTTGGCCCACCTGTGGGTCCCCCTGCTAAATTTAGTGCACCTCTAAATTTAGTTGAACCCCTCCAACTCTAACTCCATTTAGCAAGAATTTAGATAAATATATATATATATATAAAAGAAATGTCTCGATGATGGATAGTGACTTTCAGATTTTGCAACCATCAAGGAAGAAGCTAGATCCATATATATATATATATATATATATATATATATATATATATATATATATATATATATATATATATATATATATTGTTAAAAGAAATGTCTCAATGATGGATAGTGACTTTCAGATTTTGCAACCATCAAGGAAGAAGCTAGATCCCATTTCAAATTCCTAGACTCGGAGGATGAGAAAGATGTTGATGCTCCAATGGCTATATTCCAAGAAATCTCTTCCTTGGTGTCCAGGGGGGTAAATAAGGAGCTGACTAAAGAAATAGTTGAATAGGAGATCATCAAAGTGATATGGGCTCCAAAGAAATAGCTAAAGAGGAGATCATCAAAGTGATATGGGCTCCAAAGGATAGTTGAAGAGGAGATCACCAAAGTGATATGGGGTCTTGAACCTAACAAAGCCCCAGGCCCAAATGGATTTTTAGTCCATTTCTTATGTGTGTGTTGACCTTTAATCAAGATAGACCTCAAACATATGCTAAATCAATCCCAAAGTTTAAGCTTGGGGGTTACACTAACTCTTTTTTAATAGCTCTAAGCCCCAAAGAAATCAATCCCCCCTCCTTAAGATTCCAAACCATCTCTTTGTGTAACTCCTCTTACAAAATACCAATTCCAAATCTCATCTCTGACAGCCAAGGTGGCATATACAAATTATTAACAATATTTTATTAGTACAAGAGGCCATTCAATCTCACAAGAAAAACATAGAAAAAAGGATGATAATAAAATGGACATGGAAAATGCATTTTATAGGATATGTCAATATTTTTTATTTAATGTCCTATGTAAAATTGGGTCTGTTGAGTCATTTAATTATGGGTGAAGTCTTGTATAAGATCCCCTTGGATGCCCTTCTAGTGAATGGCAAGCCCGCATCATTCTTCCAAAGCATAAGATTTGGAAAGGATTTCTAGTAGAAGTTTGGGGAAGTTGTACTACAAGATGAGTTAAAGACATAAATCATCCTCAAGTTGTTGATGACACCTTTCTTCTAGGAGGAACAACCATCATTGCAAAAGTTGTGCTTGACCAAGGAAGGCCAAATAAGAAAGGGGAAAGTCATATATATGAATGGAATACAAATCACCAACAACTTCAAAATATCTCCAGAATCCTAGAATTTCCAAACTTATCGAAACTGGTCTTCCTTCAAATACTTAGGAATGTTGATTTCATTGGGCAATCCAACCTCAGCAATTTGGAAAAATGTAACATGCACAATCAAAAGTTTTTAAGGCAATAGTGCAACTTGCAATGGTTAATCTTGGCAGATAGAATAGTTCTCATTAAGTTGCTCCAATCAACTCTTCCAATTTATCGATGTTCAACTCATTTGGCCCCAGTTGGAGGAGAGAAATTAGGAATTTCACTGGCAAGGAGGAAAATCTAACTCTAAACAATTCCACCTTATAAGCTAGAATTATAGAATACAGTTTGAAGCCCAAAAGATAATGGAGACCTAGAGATAAAAGACCCAACTCTCATGAACATAGCCATGGGAGCCAAAATCATGTTGTGTTTTATCACTGGGAAATCCAAATAGTAGAAAGAACCATGCTTAAAAAATATATTCACAATAGCAAGAAAAGACGTGTAGATCAATCTTCGTTAGAAGAGCGAGGATCATCAATATGGAAACTGTGTAAGCAAGCATGCCCCTTAATTCAAGCTCAATTGACATGGGTCTTGAAAAATGGTAGATTAATCAAAATTTGGGAAAATGACATTCTAGGTAGACCCCACTCAAGCACAAGCAAGTGTTAGCAAAGTTAAGAGAGTATATGAAGGCAAAGAACATAATCCAATTGTGTCTTTCAAATTTAGTGTTACTAAATGTTTCAACAGAAGCTACAACCAAGGCTCTGTGGGATAAGTTAGGGACCTTGTATCAATCCACGTCCTTGGTAAACAAACTTTGCTTCAAAAGAAGTCATACCTCCTAAGGATGAGCGATGGAGACTCGATGATAAAGCATCTAAATGCTTTCAATATTGTGGCCCATCAATTGTTGTCTATGGATATTAAAATTTCATATGAAGATAACTGCATTAGTTTATTGTGTGTGTTACCAAATTCATGGGATGGCCTTGTTGTAGCTATTGGTAGTAATAGTGGCCACATTAAAGTTTGATGATGTGTTTTATCGTTGCTATCGGAAGAAATGAGAAGGAAAACCATGAATAGCCAGATCAAAAATGCCTTATTTGTAAGAAAACACCTAGATAGAAATAAAATTAAGTCCTCAAGTGGGAAATCTAAATCTATAGGTAAATCTAAATCTCTAGGAAAATCCTTAAGAAAATGCTAGAAATATAGTAAAGTTGGGCATTAAAAGAAAGATTCTAGAACAAAAAGTGTTGATAAAGGGAAGGCATCTAACGATGCACTTTCCATAGAAGGGAAAAACTCCTCAAAGGGGGGGTGTGTACTTGGCTTCTTCAAGTATAAATGCAAATCATAATGTATGGTTGATCAACTCAAGTGCTTCTTTTCAAATGACTCCCCACAAGCACTGGTCTTCTGAATATGAAAGGTATAATGGAGGTGATGTTTTCCTAGGAAATGACTCATCAACTAAAATCATAGTACAAGGAAAAGTCAAGTCGATGGTTAAGGATGAAATGATTAGAACACTCCCTATAGCTCTACACATTCCAAAGCTGACTAGAAATTTGATATCAGTAAGCAAGATGAGTGATTCAAGTCTAAACACTATGCTTGAAAGGGAAACTTGCAGGATGGTTCGAGGAGCAATGGTGTTGCTAAGGGGAGTTCGATTTGGAACTCTATGCAAGTTGTTGGGAAGCATCATCAATGATGGGGGTAATAGTTATATTGTTTGTGAAAATGTAGACGAAGAAGAAAACACTTGTATTGTCACTGGAGAAAAAAAAAATGCTATGGCTTAAAGACTAGATCATATTGGAGAGGACCTTCGAGCATTACAAGGTAAAGGTACAATTGAAGTTATGTTGATTCTACACTAGATCTTGATTTTTGTGAACAATGCATATATGGTAAACATAATTGCGTAAGATGTTCATTTGGTGATACAAGAGCATAGGGAATTTTAGAGTTAGTTCACAGTGATGTGTTTGGACTTGTGCTTGTCCCATCATTAGGTTAATCTATGTACCATGCTTCATTCATAGATGATTTCTTGAGGAACATATGAATTTATTTCCTCCCAAAAAAAAAATTGATGTCTTTAGTAAATTTAAAGAGTTTACGGCTCTTTTGGAGAATCAAACACAAAAAAAAATATATAAAATATAAAATATAAATATAAAGGTTTTCAAGATAAATAATGGTGGAGAGTTCTACGAGAATGAATTCGAGGAATTGTGTAAGAAGCGCAATATAGCAAGGTAGAAGACTACTCCATACACACTTCAATTGAATGGGATTGCAGAAAGGATGAATAAAACATTAATTAAAAAGTAAGGAGCATGTGCAGTGATGTCAGCTTAAGACAAGAATTCTAGGCAAAGACAATGGATATTGCAATTTGCATGTTACCTAGTAAATTGATCACCCTCATCAACATTGGTTGACAGGACTCTATATGAGGCTTGGAATACTAAAACACATCTCTTAAACATCTCAAAGTTTTTGTTTGTGATGCTTAGTACATGTTCCAAAGGAAAATAAGACTAAGATGGATAATAAAGATGAAGAGTATATCTTTATTGGTTATAAAGATGGTATAAACAGTTATAAACTTTGGAACCTAGAAACCAAGAAGGTTGTTTACACTTGAGATGTTGTCTTCAAAAAGGTTAAAGATGTTGCCAAGCATGAAGTCATACCAAAGATAAAAGAACCAAACTCAATAGAGTTTGAATTGAAGAACATGAATATGACTCAACAGAAGAACAGAAATCACAAGAAGAAGAACCTCATACTCTAGCATTGGGAATATTGGTTCACAAAAAAAGGCAACCAAAGAGGTATAAAACGCCTAACTTTCAATCTATTTTTGCTTTGTCTATTGCTAATAATGATCCCAGAACTATTAGGGACATGGTGAATTCAAAGAATGGTAAACTCTGGAAGAAGACCGTGATTGAAGAAATGGCAGCCTTGGATGTGAATGAAGCTTGGGATCTATTCAAGTTGTCAGTAAAAAGAAAGCTCGTTGGTAGCAAATGGGTGTTTAAAAAGAAGTTGAATGCAAAAGGTAAAGTAGAGAAGTACAAAGTTTGATTACTAGCAAAGGGATACTCCCAGGTAGAGGGATTTGATTTTGCAGAATTTTTTTATCGTGTTGCTAAATTAGCTTCTATTAGATTTTTTTATATGCCGATGTTGTCTCTGATCTTGAAGTGGAGTATATAGATGTAATGATAGCATTCCTACATGGGTATCTTGAAGAAGAAATCTAAATGAAACAACCAAAAGTTTTGGAATGAAGGAAAAGAAAGAGTTGGTTTGCATTTTGAAAAAGTCCCCAAATCGATTAAAATAATCTCCAAGAATGTGGTATCAAAAGTTTGATACTTATATATTGGGACATGGTTTCACAAGGAGAAAAGATGATCACTGTGTGTATTTTCAATTAGTTAGTGATCATTTTATTCATGTGGATCGATGTTATCAGAACTGGACCAAACCAGTCAGAACCGGTTGGTCCAATCGACTGGAGGGAAAAACCGATTCAAACAGGTGAACCAGACCGTTTTTGGTCAATTTAGTACTAAACTACCCTTTTTCATTGAATCGGTTGGTTCGATATCGAACCCGCCGATTTTGTACAATGTTGTCAAGGACCCTTTGAACGCAATTATTTTTTTAAGTAATGATTTATAACTAGGCCAGTTCAATACCAAACTCGTCGATTTGTACAATGCTATCAAGGACCCTTTGAACGTAATTTTTTTTTTAAGTATTGATTTATGACTAGGGAAGCCTAGTATTTGACCATATTGCCCTACTAATGTTATGCAAATAACGGTAATGTTAAATTCTTAAAGGAAAAGTGATCACTTTTACTTAAATTTTTAACATTACCATTAGTTGACTCAGAATGTTTGAGAGTGGTTTCAAACTCATTGGATTTCATATCAAGAAAGTAGGATTTTAGATCCCACTCAAAATCCAACAAACTTTAACATTTTTTTAGGATTTCAGGCTTGAGGGGATTACAATGTTTCCTTTGGATTTTGTCATGTACGAGGGTATGGAACTAGCCTTTAATCAAGAGCACCTACCCCTCTATGTACCTTGATGTTAGTGGCATTGATTGTTGAACTCCTCTTCATGATCCTACTAAAAATGTATCTATCACTCAAACAAAATCTTGACGTGGCATGTTAAGCTTTTTCTATCTTATTTTAATGCTTAGAGGTGATATTGATGATGAAAATCCCAATATACGCAAAGATTTTAATAATATGTAGGTATTTGTTGTAGCATGGTTTTTTTGGATGCTAGAGGCCATCTAGGGCCTATTTGTTGATGTATTTTTGGTTTAGATATATATTGCACTCAGTGCTATTTTGGTTATGTGAACCCTTACATGCAATATAAATGAAAACTTTTGTTTTTTTTATGTATAAATGGTTTGAATTCCTATGGATGCACGTGAATATACATGTTTTTATTTAAAATTTGAATATTTTATGCGTTTTTGGCTTACTGGTTTTTTGGTCTGGTTTTTTTTACCATTCCTAGTGTGGTGGGGTCTATCAATTTGATGACCATTCCAATTATGATAAATTGCTTAGGACATGAGTTTATGAGTTTTGGTCTTCAAACTTGGTAATTTCCTATGAGGTTCGATGAAGTTTGTCGAACCTCAAAAAATAATTAGGTTCGACAAATTTCGAACCTCAAGGTTGAAGTTTGGCAAATCTTGTGACATGGTTGTCATCTAGCACTGACATTCAGGATTTTGTTAAGACCATATACAAATTCTCTCTGGATGTTCAGATATTTGAATATACCTATTTGTAACCTTGACATCTGATTTCCTCCTGCATAGAGTGCTACCACATCCAAGACATCCAATGCACGGCCCTTTTATTAAAGTTCCATTCACCAACTCCCTCAAATGACCAAATATATGGATCTCAACACACTTCAGATCCTCAATCAATCACTCGGCAGATCCTACTTTACCATCTATTGCACTTGACAAATTTTGAATCACACACTATCGACCAAATCTGACACTTGGTCCTCCGCTACTTAATAGAATTTGAACTTCCCATCTCTGTTAGCTAATAAATCTTTCGAACTTCTCACCTAGCATCTGGCTATTTGGAATAAGATAACTTGTGAGTTGTTCCACATGCCCAGATATCTTTTCTCCAACAGCTTGTGCACATTATTTGAATCTAGATCACTTGCTTAAGTAACAGAGTACGCGACAATGTTCTGAAATCCAGATACTTTTTTTATTATGGCCTTAAATCTGCATCAGCCATATTAGAATATTATGTTGTCAAACTCTTTGGATTTCCAAATACAACCTCTGCTTCTTTTAGCCCTTTATCATTATGTCCACAATCTTAACTCCCCACCGGCTCATGTGGCACCAAGTTGAAGGTAAAACCTCCAATCCCCAAATTTTCCAAACTCAATCCCCAAATTTCTCTAAGGAAACAGGCTTCCACAGCGAGAATTTCTCAACCTGTCGAAGGACTGGAAAAGGCTTTAAGAAGGCAATGATCTGCGCAAAATAATTAACCACACAAAAGTATCCACCAACCATGAAGGCATCCAAAAGTTAAATCCTTCATTTCACAACCAATTACTAGGCCTTTGCTCCAAGGAGTCTAAAGAAGTCATTGCTCACAGTTTTCCCCCATCTTAGTACTTCAATCTTCTAACCGATCAACGGTCCAGGCAGGGATACAACATAGCTATTCCATTCCCCAACTAACCTTTTCAATCAAGCTTTGAATTTCACATCTAGGTCCACATCATCAATAGGACCTTCTAATCATAAACAACAATATTGAGAGCTTCTCCAGTTTGTCTAAATTAGACCAAGCTCTCTCAATTAAGACTCACAAAGAGTCCTTTAACAACCAACCAGCCATCGTGGATGTCCAAGTGGTCGAGGAGGGCTGTCCTCCCCTATTTTCTCAACCACAACAACATACTAGCAAAAATACTTGTACAGTCGTAAACATTAACAATAACCAAGACTAAAAGTCCATTAGGCCAATGCTTTGATTATGCATAACACATCGTAAGAGCACATTATTATTAATATGTCAGCATAGACATGTCAATGTTACAGACCTATCGTAGCAAAATTTACCATCTCATATCATAAACCTATATCACATATTTATCACAGGTAACATATTTTAAAGATTACTTATGCACACAATATTATGTAATAAATGAATTTATAGCTAGAAGCCAAGCACAATTACTCATTGTTCCAGCTTATAATTACAAACACATTCGGAAATCCAACATATCAATAATTATGAAATGCCAAACAGCAAATTCAATTTATTAACAAAGTAATAGTTACGATTATCTGCTTTACTCGAGCTTGCTAGAAATTGAATTAGGAGAGTCACTCTCCACCCACCTGTAAGCTCAACTACACTATAATCTTTCTTGTAGTTGGCCACCCCCAACCTAGATCCAATGCTTAGAGTGGCAGTCTCACTCAGGGTTCAACAAGATTCCAATCAAGGTAGAGAACATGAAGGCTATTCTCTTTCATACATAGGGATTCAGTATGTTGCGTCTTTCAACCACTAAGCCAAGGCCTGTTATCTTTCACTGTGTGACCAATCTGGGCCTACAGAGCAAAAAGGGAGCCTTTCGCTCAGCCAATAATCCCTTGATACTTCCCTTCTTTGGTGCTTTTTGTGCATAGTTTCAACAAGCTTTCTCGATAATTGGCCACACTGGACCTACACAGCACAAAGGGAGCCCTTCACTAATCCAATGGTCCCTCAACGCTTCCCTTTCTTAGAGCTTTTTGTGCACAGCTTCAACAAGCATTCTTGGCAATCCATCTTCCCCTCGATCTCAAGTTGAAGGCTTCAACACTGACTTCCCTCACCAATGAGGTAGTCCACAACTCCACAGGGGTTGTTGCAACCCAGAAGGATTTTTCTCTCACCTTCTGCTCAGAGTCACAGTCTTAAAATCCACGTGGCTCTAGTTCACTCCAGTGGTTACTCAAGTTTTCACATACATGACGCATTCCACTAGTCGCAATCTTCTCTGTTGTCTCCATCTCTCCCTCTACTATGTGCCCATACAACTTCCATTTACTTTTCTAATGCCACGCACTCTGCCAGCATGAGAATTCAAGTCCTTGGGCTGCATGGTCAATCCAAGTTCTCCGGAAAAAAAATTCTAGCCTATACCTCTAGAGCAATTCGGTACCACTCCCGTTCCTTCTCATAACTGATAGCAGTTAGGTAGTTCAACTACCAAATCAGAAAATCAGAACATTTAATTCAGGTGAGATAGGAAACTTCCCAATCCCCCTTACAGCTTCCCTTCTCAGGCATCAGGGTGCGTGTTGGCTTTCTTCCGTCTTTGGCAATTATATAAATAAAATACATATTAAAATTGTTCCAGGTATTTTGACCCATTGACATTGACTTGCCCATTAGGGCATCATTAACATAATTAATTAGAATAATAGTCGGGGATTAAAGACTAGGGGTTTTACAAATTTGTATTTGATTTCTGCTTGAAATAGAGATTGAAAGTTTTTTTCTGGGAAAAAATGTCATGTGATAACATGTCAAATTTGAAATAAGTAATTTATTCAAAGCACACTGTTTCAGCTAAGAAATTTTTTGCAGACCAAACAAAAATCAAAGCTGTGAGGAAGAGAAGAACAAAGGAACAATGCAAATATTGACATAAATAAAAATCTCCAATGTGTGCCTTTTCTCATTCTATTTCTCTGTCTGTAAATATCATATGTTCCAAGATCAACCCTGAAATAAAATTTAGCGTCTTATTAAGTCCTCCAGTGAATGCCAAAAGGACCTTTCCAAGGTTATCTTTTTCCTTTGCTATACTCGGGGGAAGATTTCTCCTTTGAATAGCAAAAAGAAGGGATGTCTGAATGTCATTCCTGGTCTTCCATAATGTTGTTTGACCCAACTTCAGAGTGTATATTTCCCTGACCATGACGATGACCCTGAGTCCCATCGGAGCCGAGCAGTTACAAGTTACAACCGTTCCAGGCACTCTCCATACAAAACCTCCATTTTCCCTCTCATGATAAGGAAAAAAAGATTAAGAAAACCAAAAAGACCAATCATTTCAAATCCCCGGCAAAAATCAAGTATAAGTAATTCGAATTAAGGTCGAGAAGGATTATTGAGCTAGTGACGTGTACCTCCTCCTGTCTTGTGTGGAGTTGGAGGGACTGGTACAACCTCTTCGGGAGGCGTGTTTAGATCTGTCTCGGTAGGTAATATACGATAACGAGGGGCGCTAACTCTGCAAAAAGAATAACTCCACCCATAAATAATATTGAAAACCCTCCCTATATTTGGACCAAAAAATAACCAACGATGATGATGAGCATCTTCTATTTTCATTGAAAATCCCTAGAAAGAAAGAAATTGATGGACAAAGCCTACCGTTGAGTGTGAGAATGAGATCCAATTGAACAAGGTATAAGGGCATCCTGTTGGGATGTGAAAAAACCAGTAGAAACCCCACAATTGAAAATTTCATCTTCGTATGTTGTTGTGGGCACAGGAAGACTCCCACAGATGAATCCCACCTGCCTATGCTTTTGAACCTCCAATCTGCCCACACATTGCAATTGCTCCTCCTCCTCCTCCGTCATTGCTTGAACCTCCCTTCCCTTCGCCCGCAATTGCAGTTGCCGTCCATTCATCTCAATTTCTCCAATACCCTAAATATATATATGGCATTCAACCCTTTGCCGCCGCTGTAATCATAAATTTGCTGGAGCGTGGGGTACTGAAATGCCTTCCACCGTTCTGCTTTGTTTTCCGATCACGACAAATTACTTCTTCCTCTGCTGCTTCGAATGCTCTATCTGCACATGCCTGTCATTGGCCTAAATAGCATCGATTCCATGCTTACAATCAACAGTTGAGGGTAACTGGGTAACTAGTACAGAGGAAAGAAGGGATCTGGTGGGTTGAGAATTAAAATGATTTTCGCACACAGATTATCATCTGTCCGCAGCATTTTCAAAACCGAAGTCAGCAATATTATTTCATTTGACGATGTTCCAGGGAAAATAAACCATCTTAACTCCGAGTTTCGTTTTGGAGGATGGCGAAAATTAAAATCGATTCCACAAAGTGCAAGTTAATTAATAATATTTAAAAACACTTAAATATCGAGCTTTTATTGAAGATAAGCGCGGCCTAAAACAAAAGGATGTAATAAACATTTTTTTTAAACCGTCGTCCAATGGTGATAGATTATTAAAATCAAAATTGTACACAATTATTAAAATCAAAATGGTACACAAGCAAGCACGAACTTAAAAATAAAGGGGTTGGAATGAATGAATGAAATTTTAATGTTTACCACGCTCTATGGGATCACAAGCTTCTTTGTTTTTTGTTTTCTGTAATTCAATTATTTTCTTACTCAAATTTGTTTTTTGCTTTTTGTAATTCAATCATTTTCTTACTCAAATTGATGATGAGCTACTCAACCTTCTAATAGTTTCATCTCTAAAAAGACAATGCCATGGAATTGATGCTAACATAATGCAGTAACCATCCTTGATGTCTCTGAAAGCATCACATTCCAAAATGAAATGTTTTTCTGATTCCACTACCCCACAGGTGCAAAAAGTGCATACCCTTTCTTCCCAAGCTTCTTTAGGTCTCTTCCACCGCCCTATTTCACACCGAAGTTGATGTGAGTTAGTTTTTAATTAAGCAATAAGAACCTTTGCTCTCCACGGAATGCTAGCTCCAATGTATTCTTTTTGTTGGAGATCACAAGTGGGGTTGAATTCTTGAACATAATACTTCTTCTTTCTACCCAACTCTTTTCTCCATATACCCTTACGAAACTTCTCCAACACAAAATTCTTTAACTCCTTGCTATTTGTGGGAAATGCATTCAGGTAAATATTCCATTTTTGTATCCATTTGTTGTTTTGTTTCATCCATGATTTCTTTCTTTCACTCATACCTTCATTGAAGATAACTTTCAGCCATCTACCTCCTCCCATTTGCCCAATTCTTTTTAGATACCTTATAAGACGCACCATGGCAATTGCTTCGATGGGAGCTGCCCCTGTTTCACTCAACATTATTTCATAAGGAACCGAACTTTTTATTTTGAACTTGCTCATGATCAAGCGTTTTTTATTTTTTTCAATTTGTTTCCATTTTGAAACAGGGATGTTGCTAGCCCACAATTCACACCCATATAATATCACTCAACAAACTAGGAGTCCAAAAAGTACTTTGATTGTGTTCCAATCCCATAACTCTGCCTCTCTACATCTATTTTGAAGTGCATATAATGCTTTCCACCCTCCTAAAATTCTTTTCTTTCTGCAATCCTCCGAATTAAGGTTATTGTTGAAATCGATCCCGAGGTACTTGTATTCATTTACTTCTTCAAGAATGTTGCCTTCAAAGAAGAACGTATGTTGGCTTTGCTTCCTTTTATTAGAGAAAATCATTATTTTGGTCTTACTGGTATTGACTTGCATCCCCACAGCTTTAAAAAAATGCTCAAGGGCATATAGGAGCATCTGCGATCCATGGGCCGATTTAGGTTTTAGAATCAAAATTGTGCACGAATGTGGTTATTGAAAAGCCAATTTTTTTATTAAATAAAGAAATAAATTATTTTTAATGTTCACGAGTCTAAAACCCGATGGGATAGATTGCTTCCTTATTATTTGGCTCTTTTCCTGTGGAGTCTTAAATAAACGCTCTGAGCTTCTCGACAAACTTTTCACTGAATAGACTATCCCAAGAGCTAGCAACCAGAATATTTGCATAATTTTCCGTGTTGTTTTTGAAGGCCTCGCATTCTAAAATGAAATGCTTTTTTGTCTCCGCTTTTCTGGAAGAGCAAAAAATACACTCTTTCCTCCCACATTTCTTTTGGCCTTTTCCAGTGCCCTGTTTCACAACGGAGTTGATGAGAATTAGTCCTTAATTGAGCAATAAGAATTTTGGATCTCCAATAAATATTGACTCCTATGTACGCTTTTTGTTAATGATTATGAGTGGGGTTAAACTCTTCATTGTGGTACTTCTTCTTTCTCCCAAGTACATTTGTGGAACTTATCCATAACAAAAGTTTTTATCTCTTTACTATTTGTGGGACACATGCTCAAGCAAATACCCCAATTACTAAACCATTTGTTATTTTGCCTCATCCAAATCTTCTTTCTTTTACACAACATGTCATTAAACACAACCTTAGGCCATCTACCCTCTTCCATTTGCTCAATTTTTTTAAATTTTTTTATGACCCACGACATAGCAATTGTTTCAATAGGAGCAGCCCCCGTTTCACTTAACAAGATAGCATAAGGAACTGCACTTTTAATTTTGATTTTTTTTGTAATCAAACGCTTCTGGATTTTCTTAATTTGTTTGCACTGCACTGCAACTCGAATGGGTTGCTGGCCCACAGTTCACAACCATAGAGAATTACAAGGATCACTAGAAGACCAAAAAGAGTTAGAGTGGTTTTCCAGTCCCATAGCTCTACCTCTCTACACATGTTTTGAAGAGCATAAAATGCTTTCCAACCCCCCAAACTTCTTTTATCTCTACAACCATCCCAACTTAACTTTCAGTTGAAGTCAATTCTAAGGTATTTGTAATCTACAACATCTTTCAGAATGTTTCCTTCAAAGTAGAACTTATGTTGGTTATGTTTTCTTTTGTTAGACAAAACCACTACTTTTGTTTTGCTAATATTGACTTGCATCCCCACCATTCTACAAAATGCTCAAGGGAAAGTAAGTCCTCTTGCAAACCAAGAGCAAATTTAGCAATCAGTATAAGGTCATCTGCGTACAAAAGAAGCCTTATAACGAACTTGCCCAAATGGATCTCGTCACCCCCTTGCGAATTTAGTCACTCTTCAAGCTTGTCGATATATAAACCAAAAACGGTAGGAGATAATGGGAAACCTTGCTTGACCCTGATATTGTTTCTAAAACTTTCAAAAATGTCTGCTAAAGTTCTAATTTTGACTTTCACCTCTTCATACAGGGTATGCACATCTACTCTCAAATGCCTAGGAACCCTGAGTTCCTCCATTCTGCGTCAAAGCTTATCCCTAGGAATTGTGTCAAAGGCTTTTCTGAAATCAACAAAGCAACAAAAAACTTCTTCCTTTTTTTCCAAAACATTTTCTATGTTGTGCCTTAAAGTTATACAATGATCAACTATGGAATGTTTAGGTCTAAAACCTGCTTTCCCTTTAGCGCATTTATCTCTTTTTTCAGCCCACTTGTGGATTTTATTTTCTGACATGCTTCCAAATAACTTTGCAAACAAGGGGTTTATCATTATGGTCCTATAATTGGAGGGATTATTATTGACGTAACACTCTTGAAAAGAGGTATTGCCATACTAGTTGTCCAATATGTGGGGAACCCCTACTCTATGATGCTGTTGAAATTTTTAAGCCCCACTTTAGATACTCTGCTTGGAGTTCAGCTAAGTCTTTTGCTTTTCCAGCGCCCAACTTCTTGATACCTATCTCTACCTCTTGCACCATGAAGAGTTTTGTCTGTGTTGACCAAGGGAGGAGAGTCAACCTTGGGATCTTGCTCATAAAGTTGTCTTGCATAATCGAACCATTTAGAAGTTGTAATGTTGTTTTTACTTTGCACCTTTTTCGGTTGGAGCTCCTTCCAAAATAATTTGGGGTTATTTTTCCCAAGGAAGATTAGTTCTTCTATCCTTGAAACCATGAAATCAACCTTTTTCTTTCTTAATATCTACTTGTAAGCTTTGGGCTTTATGTTATCCTTGTCTGATTCCTTCCACATTCTCATTGTCTTTTTGCATTCATTGTCAAACCAAGCATTAACCAGAAAGCAATCTGTTTCAAACTTCTTAATTTTTTTTCTCTTTTACACTCTGCAAGTGTGCTTTGAATTAAGTGTGTTAATTCGTGACTATGAAGGCCATGAAATGAGATTTCCTCCTTCTTGAAGAGCCTCTCTAGCGTTATTTTGAAGGTATTACAATTTTATGGAGTCAAAAGAATTCTGCCTTTTGGGGGATTTTGTTGAACACACTGAGTTTTTGACTCTAATTGCTTCTTTCTGATCCAAGAAAAGCTTAAATAAATTGGCTTGTTATCTGATTTTAAGTCCCAAATTTGATCTCCAATCAACACTTTCTCTATTTTCTCACACAAACTATGCGAGCAAATTACATACTCTACTACACTTACTCCATTGTAAGTATTGCAAGTGAAATTACCGGATTTTTCCCATCTAGTCAAACCATTACAAATGACTAAATCGAAATCCCCACATATCGTAAGCAATTGTTCACCAAAGAGATTGCAACTTTTATCCTCTGAAATTCTTTCCCATTGATGATTATCGTCTTCTATAAGCCATATAGGGTCACAGTCTTCTTTACAACAAAGAATGCTAGCTTGCTCGCTTGCAGTCCTTGCATTGAAATCCCCCACTATAAGGACTTCACCTAGCTGAGAATATGTTGCAATATCTGCTTTTAGGGTTGCAAAGGGATTTATGGTCAAGCCCTCTACTTTTATAGATTTTTGAAACTTCGGTGCAAAATATCATGTTGCAATTATGATGTGATTTCCATTTTCTGATATTTTAAGCCAGACAAATTGCTTATTTGGGTCTTTGTTTTCTAGCTGAATGAAATGACCTTCTTTTTCTCTCCCTAATACCATGATACCACCATGTTCTTTGCCATTCCCTGCTACCTTGTTTCACACTGCTATCTTCCAGCACCCTTCAAACAAAGGTGTCTTGCAACCTTCATGCTCATGTGTTTTTATGAGGCAAATTATATCCCTACTTTTCGTAATAGGCCCTAACCCAGGGCCTCATCTCCATGGGTAACCCTTGCAATTCCAACAAACTAATCTTAAGGAAACCTAGGTGCAACTTGATTACTATTTGTTTTGACATGCAAGACTCACAGTTCAGTCTTTGTCCCTGCTTGCCCATACTGACCTTGCTTCCTCATTTCTTGCTGAAGGGTTTGTTGCCTCTTCTTTGTTATCGTTTTGCTGCCTTGTTTTGGAAGGAGGTCCAAATTGCGCTATCACAACTTTGCCTTTATAAATCCATGCTCTCATTCCCTCATCTCTTGTTGCCCTAACCTTTGACATTTCCTCCCTCCTTTCCGCTTGTTGTCTTACAATTAAATTTTCTTCTAGAAAAAACAGAAAACCCCTCAAGAGTTGTTTTTGCTTAGAATGATATCTTTATCACGCAAGCTATGCATGATGACTTTTATGGGCTTGGCTCTCTCACCATTAATCTTACCTACTCTCCATGCTTGGCATATTTGTTCTTGCCATTGGAGCTTGTCTTTCAAGAAGTCTCTTGCAAGGTCAAGAGTACATTCATTTTTCCCATAATCTTTCATCCCTTTAATAATTATGTTTGTTGCTCTATCTTGCATTTCCTTGCTTTCTCCATCTTGCATGTTGTCAACATGAATGTTTGTTTCTCCTTCCCTCTTAGCAGAATTGGTAATAACTTGAGCCCAGGTTTTGGAAACTTTTGTGGAATCTTCTTTCCTTTCTTCTCTCATTGTCTCTTCATGGTGGTCTATTTGGGCAACTACTTTCCTTTATCCTGGGAGGGTTTCACATTCATCACCTATGTATTCTCCACTGCAAATTTCTTCATGTTTTGCACATCTGCCTTTATGCGTTTCCATCCTATCTTCCCTATCAAGAGAGCTTCATACAGAAATTCCACTTTCTCCCTCAAAACTTTGTTGCTTTTTGCTAAAGCCTGGTTTTTTCACGTAAAGATCAGATGATCGAGTGAGAGGTGTGGATGTGGGACTGTATAAGGCAAAATCATCAAGGACTTTTTCTTTTCCTCTGGACATGTTGTTGCCACATGCTTGCAAAGAGGACTTGTTTGAATATTGTTTATTGTGAAATACCCGAGTACTTTCCCTTCGAGACCTTTTTTTCCTTGTATGTTCCCATTTTAGATGAGCTAGTCTTCGTTTTAACATTCCCTGATATTGTTTGGCATTGGCCCAAACCCAATTCGCAGCTTTGACTGATGAGGCAAATTTCAATTGCCCTATATAAATGTTTGAACACATTTATTTTATATTCTGAAATCAAACCCTTGAAATCGTGGTTTCACTTGATTTGGTTTAAAAAACAAGGATATCGCAAAATTTAGTCTCAGAAATCTTGAAAAACCACAGTGCACGTCCCAAGGAGCTCATTCAAGGCATGTTTCAAAAAATGTACTGAAAATAACCTTTCATTCTGAACTGAAGCCTCAAAACAGTGATAGCAGGCCCTCGATTTAGCGATTTCTTGACAAGGAACCGAAATGTGGTTTAAAAACCTGCAGTTATTTCCATTTACACTTCAATCTAGCTAAATGAAGTCATATTTTGACCACAGAAACCCGGAACGCTTCTTCGTTGTTTTGATACTTCCGCTGGTTTTGGTTGATTTAGTCACGGGTCGAATCCATGAATACCATTGTTCAATCGGTGCCCAGGCTATCCAACGCCAGACTAACTAACTAACTGTAATCCTCCCAACTCAAACAAGAAATGAACCTTGAGCAATCAATCATATGACTCTAGACTTTGTATTATACTCTGTATAACCTAGACCCTAGGGCCCGCCAACGATTCCTCTGCATTATGATGTTTTATTGCAGGCGTTTGGTTCCACCTTGCTGGGTCACTTTTAGGCCTTGAATATTAATGATGTCCTATTCTTGAATAAGCATATGTATTTATGTTACTAAATGCTCTCAAATTTTGAGTTGTCGCTCCCTTGGGTTCTCTGATGTATTGTATTATGGAGCTCTTAAACGACATATGTAAGCTCCTCTTTTTAATGAAGGCAGTTTTGTTTTTTTCTTGTTGAAAAAAAAACCTATACCCTAGGGCTATCCAGCGAAACAAGAAGAAACCTCGAGAGTCTTGCAAGAAATTTATCCCTTTAACAATGAGTTGCTCTCAAAAAAACAAGTGGTACCTTCTTCTAAAGTTAGTTAGTGTAAATATTGAATTATTTAAATTAAATTCAATATTCACACACATTATTACATTTTACAATGGTAATTTACTCTTTTAACAAGTTTCATTAATGTGTTATACGTAAGGTCTTACATTGACTTGCAAAAAGCTATTTACTAGGTGTCGTAATAACCTTTTCACCCAAAAAAATAAATTGTTTTGAGCATATTATTAATTATTAATAAATTTTTACTCGATTTCTTTTATTGATGTTATTGATGTTAAATGAGTTTATATAATTTTTTTAATATACTTTAATTTGTTTATTAAAATTTATCTTTTTTACATCAAATATTTTTTGCAATAAATATAGAAGAAGACATTATTTTAATGTCTACGAAGCTAAAGATAGCCTATAGGACACATTGTTTTTTTATATGGCTCTTGTATTCGGCCCTTTTCATGTGAATTTTCATGACAAACTCTCCCAACTTCTCGACAAACCCCATCGTTGAATAGATTATCCTTCCTTGTTGCCTTTGAAAGCCTCACATTATAAAATGAAATGTTTTTTGTTTACTTTCCTTGTTGCCTTTGAAGGCCTCACATTCTAAAATAAATTGTTTTCTGTTTCCACTTTTCTGAAAGAGCAAAAAATACATACTCTTTCCTCCCACACTTCTTTTGGCCTTTTCGAGAGCCTTGTTTCACAATGAAATTGATGAGAATTAATCCTTAATTGTAAATAAGAATTTTGTCTCTCCAAGAAATATGAGTGGTATGAAATGGTTTTCATTTTCAAAATAATAAATATAGGAGTGGTATGAAGAAGTGGTTTTTATTTTCAAAAAAATTGTATAAAATTAAGGCTCATTCTAACTTATAAATGAAATGGCACACATTTTTTTGTTAATTTTAACCAAAATGTGGGAGAGATTTTTAAAAACTTGAATTTATGTTGTTAAATCTGTAGAATACGAGTGCCCCAAGGGTTTTTTTGGGGTGTTGAATCTATTTATGCATTCAAAAATGTATTTTAAACAACAAAAAATCACATTCTTGCTTGAAATTGTATTGTGAGTGAAAACGGTTATTTCATCTATAAGATAGACTACCCCTAAAATTAAATAAAACCATATTAAATTTTACAATTGTCTAGCCTAATGATTAAGAGCATGTGCTTCCTCATGAGAGGTCGTAGGTCAACACCTCCATAGACTTTAGCAATAAAATCCTTGGGCAGAAGCAGGTCCCTTATGCTACAAACAAGAGGATCTCATACACCAATTTGGTGTCTAGCTTGGCCTCGAAGTTAAAATTGTATTATTAATTTTATTAGTTTTATTATTATTATTATTATAAATAAAAGTCCATGGTCTAAAAGAAGGAGAAAGTATTACTTTGACCCTCTCCATTTTATAATTTATGAGTTTATTATTAGTGGTTTACAAGCCCATAGTATTTGGTAGCGTGTTGTATTAACATGTGATGGAACATATTTAGCATAGTAATAGGACTCTAACTTGTTAGCCACTAGTTGTTATAAAAGTAATTTTAATATTATAAAAAAAAAGTAATTATTTGGTTATCCTATGTACAACATTGAATAGCCAAAAAAACATTTAAAGTCAAAGGTTAACAAATTGATGGTCAATTTGCTACAATGTTAGCCTTCCCTAGGTGGTGAATATTCAACATTTAAACATAATAAATAAGCATCTTAGATGTTTCCATTTTTTAAAATGAGTGATGTAAATTTTGCAAATCTTAGGTGATTGTTGTCCAATGTCTTATGTTTTTATATTAAAAATAAATCAAATATTGAGTTTACCCAATAACATAAATAACTAGCTTAGATCCATCTTAAATTTGAATCTACCAAGTGCCAAGAGGGATCGAATATGGAGTTAAGATGGATCAGAGATGATACTCTCGCATTCCCCTTGAACCTTTAAATATGCTTCAACATAACAAATACCATGGGTTCTCAAAGCCACATAGAGCCCAAAAACCACCAACGATAAATTATTAATATTATTATTTTATTTTTATTTGACCTAGTCAAAATGTTTAGATAACATAACATAACATAATAGCACATTACAACAAATCTTCCATACTAGGTTGGAGAGCGTCTCTCGGCACAAAAATTTGAGCATGCATATATCACATGGATGATTGAAAAATGTTGCATAAGTATAAAACATGAAACACAAAATTTGTCCTTCAAAATAGCTTATCATTAATGGCTCTAAACTTATAAGGACACATCAAAAACAACATTTTCTACCTGTTAAATGAGAAAAATTCAAAACAAGTTTGAGAAACCTACATTATTATTTTATTTAGATCATTGTACGAACTATTTGTATGGTTGTATGGATCCATACAATATGTCCATATGATTATAAGAATTCACTCACAAATAGATCTACATATTTAATCCTTGTTGGGCAACTCTTCTCATTGTTGCATTGTTTTATCCTTTCCTCGACCTCTTTCTTCACATTTAAATGAAAATTATCTTCATGAAGAATCAATGTGTCTTTTCCATATACCTTCCCATAACTTTATACTTTTAGCGAATAACACATTTTCAAGATTTCTCCTAGTCTAAGTTATACATTAAATATATTTTTAGACTCCTCTTTCTTCACATTTAAATGAAAATTATCTCCATGAAGAATCAATGTGTCTTTTCCATATACCTTCCCATAACTTTATACTTTTAGCGAATAACACATTTTCAAGATTTCTCCTAGTCTAAGTTATACGTTAAATATATTTTTAGACTCTAACTACTAAATACAAGACTTTCGCTTTTTTACTAAAGTGAATACAAAACATAATTATTTTTTCCAAAAATATAACTACTTTTTGAAAATATTTTTCAAAATATCTCAAACCATTTCTTACATATTCACACTAACACATTTGTGAAAGTTCTTATCCAAGTTATAATTCTCAACATTCCCTCTTAGCAAGGAAGGAATTCTATACCAATCTAAGTTTGTCTTTGAATGCCTCAAACTTCCCTTTTGCTAAGGGCTTGGTCAAAATATCAACAACTTGTTGATATATGGGTACATATTGGAGCTTCAGTGCTCTCTTTCAAATCATGTCTCAAATGAAGTGATACATGATTTTATTGCTTGGACTCGTCATGGAACATTTGATTCTCAAATAGTTTGATACAACTCTAATTATTGTAATAGGTCATCTAGGATCCAACTCATGATCAAACAATCCTGCAAGTAATTTGAGAAGCCCAATGGCTTCACGACTCATTGTACTAGTTACCATATGCTCCGACTTTATTGAACTAAGTGTCATGTGTCTTTTTCTTTTTGAACTAGGATATCATTGGTGACAAAACTAAAACAACACTTAGAGGCGTTCTTCCTATCTATATCACTACTTACCTAATCTGAGTTTGAATAACCTTGCAATTTCACTTCACCATCTCCAAGATATCTCAAACCATATTTTGTTATGCCCCTCAAATACCTAAGCACATGTTTTGTTGCTACCCAATGCTCCTTCCTTGGATCCACCATGACTTTACTCAAGGTGTTCACTACAAAACATATATCTAGTTTGGTGTTTACCAAATACATCAAGAACCTATCAGTTGTCTCTTCAATGTGGGATCTCCCAACTTTGAATATGAAGTTGTCACCTTCTTCAAATTGGTGATCATGGTCGTGGACATAGGTTTGCAGACCTCCTTCTGAAATCTCTTCATCATCTAAACTACATAATTGCCATGCCCAAGGAATATCTCCCCTAGTTTTTCCAAACTTCCAAACCCAAGAAGTAATAGATAATGCCAATGTGCTTCATCTTGAACTTATTTGCCATATTTTTTTTGCACTTCGTAATGAGCTTCTCTGCACCTATAAGAAACAATTTATCTACCTATAGCACCTAAATAAGTAGATCAATCCCAAAAAATATAAAATATAAGTTAATATCTACTTCACTTTTAGTGAACCCATACAAACCAAGTATTTGTTGGTCACGGAATACCATGCTCTTGGTGAATCCTTGAGTCGAGATAAGACCTTCTTAAGCCTACAAACATGGGACTCCTTTCCATGTATCTCAAATCCCCAAGGTTGTTCTATGTACACTTATTCCTTAATGATCCCATTAAGGAAAGTTGTCTTCGCATTCATATGATGTATCTGTTGAGAATTAGGTAGGGCAATGTTTAATTCAATTCTCTAATTTGATAATTACTTGTGAGCTTGCTCTTCTTACTTATGTCTACTCTTTCGTTAGCTTATTAGGTCTTTCATCAAGTCAATTATCAAAACACAAGAGACACAGATTTAGGCTATTCAAGCCAGGGCCAAAAGCTCTCCCTCTTGGAGAGGAAAATGCACAAAAAATTCTTCTTATAGACTTTCAGATGACAAGTATAATGACCATGACACAGACCCTTGTCCCTTGTATGCTTCCAAGACGTTGTCACCGCTTCTTCCTTGAATTCTTAAGCTGATTCTTCTTCTCAGCACCGTCCTACATCGTCCTGCACCTTTCTGCACTAGGACTAGAGAGCTCAGTCTCTATTTATATTCTCCCTTCTTTAAGATATCAACACCTTGTTATACATTGGCTTGTCAACACCTTGCACCTTTACATAACTTTGTTGCCTGCTCTTCAGCCTGCACACTGATATTTACACGTCCTGACTTCTTTTGTTGGACAAACACCTTCTTCACACTGTAGATTCTCTTTCCTTGCATTGTAATACTTCATTGAGTAGTCTTATGTAATTTTGTCCCTTCCTGAGATTAACTTCTTGAAATCTGTCTTCTTTCTTCGGATCAAAATAGCAGACCTAAACTCATGCTTTAGTGCACACAAATGATCTCAGACTTGTCCTTTATTCGTACTTTATACATTCTTGAAGCTTCACATTACATTATTGATCCTCATCTTAATTCACTCCTGCAACTAAGTCCCAAAATCTCAGACATAATCTAAAATCTGTATTTCTATTTTTTGCGCAGTATACTGGGGTATATATAGTTGTTTGAGCATGTAAATAAGTCGACTTGTCCTATGAATAGACGTGTCATTTTGTAGGTTGACTTGCTCGCTGTTTATAATCTGACTTGTAGAGGAGATCTTCTAGCGTATTGAAGGATGTCTAGAAGAGTCTTTACATCAATTATAATCACCATTCTTTAGCCATGTATTCAAGCTAATTTGACAAGGTCTTGAGGCATACCATTATTGACTTTACTTCATATACATGAATCTATTTATGACAAGATGACAAATCCCTAAAATACATAAAAAATAAGTCCTTTGACCTATAATAAAATTCCTTGCTCATGAAACCCATGAAGAAAGCTTAACAAAAATACATTTTATTATTTTTGTCTTCTTCATTACATAAATACATAATTACATAGTCAATATGAAGACCAAACCTAGTTATACTTTCCAACAGTATCCTTCATTTAATACATAACATGACATAGTAATAGAAATAAGGGCTCTAATTGAAGTATACCTGGTGACTAGAGAAAAAGTCTCCACATAGTCTACTCCCTCTCTCTAGGAGAACCCTCTAACAACAAATCTTGCTTGAATTTATCAATGTTGCCATATGTAGCATGCTTGATATTTTAGATCCACCTATAACTCACAATCGATTTACCCATTGATCTTTGAACTATGTCTCAAATATCATTCTTCACAATGGAGGTGTACTCTTCCACCGTGGAATCCCTCTATACCTATTGGTCTATGTGAAACTTCCTTGAATTTAATTAACTGGAGATTCATCTTCTAACAATTAGCAGTTTATTTGTCTCTTGTAATTTACTTATGGAAAATAAAAATAAATCACTATTGCATTCTTCACAATACAAACGTTGCAAAAATATAAAATAATGAACTGAGAAATAGATGCACACACACAAAATTAACATCGCTTCTTTTGGACAATTGTCCCTGGAAAAAACCTCGAAGGGAAAACTAATGTTGCAGATGAGGGGTTTATGGAGCAATTTAAGGGAAAATTTACAATTGGTTGCTTAACTAGCAAACCTCTGGAAATCTACTGGAAAAATATATAAAAGACACTATTTTCTCCCGCTGCAACTAATACTGCCCTCTCCTAGCCGCTCGCACCTCTGTCTAAAATTCACACTTCCTTTATAAATGCACAGATGTGGTTGTAGGAAAATCATACAACCCTGGAATCATCTCCAGGTGAGTCATCCTACTTCCCTCTACCTCTGAAACGAAATTTCTTTTCCTTCGGGGCACTAATCCATCCAATGGAAACTGAAATGTGGCTTCCTTCAGCAACTCGCACTGGGAATCTTGCTAACTCACATTATTGTTTTTGGGCTCCTCTTTCCTGTCACCCAGACACTGGAAATACTAAGGAATTCTCCCTCTTGAATCTATACTCCCAAATCTTTGCCACAACCCTCTCTCTGATGCTTTCCCTAGCTTTAATTGTGTCCTTGTTGAGTACCTACAACTGGGTAGTTGAATTTTTCAACTAATAACTGATGTTATCTCCAAGCCCTTTGACTTTCCCTTATAATCTCTCGTTGGAGTCTCAATGGCCATGATTACATCTCAATAGAAGAATAAGATAAATTTGAATTCATCAATAGAAACCTGTAAAGAAAAATCAAACTTCCTTAATTAGATAACTTTAATTAATCATTTTTCATAAGTTAGACTTGGGAAATAATTAAATTGTGGCTAATTAATTTAATTAAGGCGTCTCCATATCTTTTCTCTCGAAACATTTTATGGGTTTTGGAGATCTCATGTTCCTTAGCCTCTTAGACATCATCTGAGACTAGAACACTTATCTGTTGCTACACAAACTAACACTCCCTCTTAGTGAGGAAGGTGTTCTCCACTATATCCATTTGTTCTCTGAAGTAGTCAAACTTAACTCTCCCTAGAGCCTTCGTGAGTATATCAGGCACCTGGTGGTTTGTGGGAACGTGTTGTAGCTGAACCTATCCACGTTGTTGGTGTCTGACATTTATGATACCTTTTTACTTCACATATTCAACCAAATATAACTCCTTGTCACTGGAAATCACTATGAAGAAAGTACCCTAACTGTCATTATCCGCCATGCTATTGCGCATACTCTGATCTCACATTGTTGATGTCTGTGAACTGCAGTCATCACTACACTTATGTGTACTGATCTCTCATAACCTGGAGATCAATCTTCCATAAGTTTTCTCCCTCTGAAGCTAAACTCCCTCTGATTCTCAACTCTCACTGATCTATTGTGTCACTACAACTGGCTATGCAACTATCCCTTGAGTTTTTTACTGTACCACCCTAGCCTTGCATTGTCTCTCAAGTATCTGATTGTGCCTCGTTGACACTTTGATCCTCCTACTACTTTACTATTGTGGGCTCTCGTAACAAAAAGGTATTTATCCATGTAAAGAATACACAACAACTAGATCTGATCTATTGATCAAGCCCTCTATGGCTAGATCTAGACCTCTTGTTGCTCTTCCCACAAACCTTATCCCACATGGCATACTGGAGTAACATAATCCTCCTCAATCTAAGGATAATGTTGCAAACATAGTGAACTCATCCTCCAATTTGGTGGGCAATTCATCAATCTCTACAAAAGTTGTTGTCTGTATTATCCTTCTTCCTCTGTGGACACTAGGTAACATAGTGACCAAATTCACTGCAATTGAAGCACTTGACCGTCGATAGGTCCTTCTTCTTCTTCTCTCCATTAGTGTCACATCCTTGACTAAGATCCTTCTTCACTTTTCCTTTTCCTACAAGAGCTACGTTCTCCTCCTCCTTCTCTACCTTCAATCCCTTGCCACTGTTGATGGTTGTACCATCTACGAGACTAAGCCTTATCTCCTCCTGAATGAAGTCACTCCATAGGTGCTCCTAACTAGGAATTGTGTCTCGTCCATAATTTACTTGGAGGAATATACGCCACTCCTTAGAGAACCCATTGAGTATTGTGCACACCAACTCACTATATGATTGTTTCACTCTGACAGCTACAAGTTGATCTCTGACACCTTGAATCCTGGTGAGATAGGATATATTGTTCTCACCCTTCTACATTTTGAGTGTCCTTATTTTCTCCTTGAAAATCATTTTTAGATTCTTAGCTGGATCCTGGTACATCTTCACAATGGCATCCCACATGTCCTTTTTTGTACTCTTCTCTGCAATATGTGGGACAATATGATCATGAACTCCATCTAAGACCATCCTCTTGTCTTTGGCCATATCCTTTCTATACTCATGGTACTAGATAGGAGTTTTTGGTTCAACAACAACTATTGTCACAAACTCCTTTAGACCATGCCCATCCAAAAGGAATTGCATCCTAGGCTTCCAGATGCTAAAGTTGGAGGCTTCATCCAACCTATCATGATATACGAGTCTTGCTGCGACCATCCTTGTGAAACTAAAAAAATGGAGAAATAACTGGGAAATCTCCTTCTCCTTCCTACAAACTATATCAACTTTTCTCGTTGCTACTCGCACTCCCCCTGTAATGCACAAGTTTGCTCCTAGATATTTCATACTTGCCTCTAGTGTCCTTCCGAAAACTCACATTGTCTCGTATTTCACTCCTGGGGTACTTGCTCTACCTCTGGATGTCCTTCTCTAACACTAGAACACGCACTGTTGACCCTAAAATACCCATTGATTGGATTAGCAAGATCGCACTAGAAAATCGATTTACATGCTATGACCTTCTTATGCTAGAAATCACAGCCTCCTTTCCTCTGTGGAAAATTAGAAACCCTCTGATAATTTTTGGAAATTCTCTTTTGTGTGTGTTTTTATCTTCCTTTACTTGTCTTAATCTACTTTTGTAAAAACCTTGCTGGAAAATCATTGTGTTAGATATGCTCTGCGAAATAGCTGATATGCTCTCCGCAATCTCTCTCTGGTGCTCCTTACTACCTATTGCTACTACTCCTGAGGCAAATCAAACTTTTCCTCCTAACTGGACTGGAAATCAATTTTATACCTCCCTACAATTCACACTACCTAGCTGGCCTACGTAAATTTGGAATTTGTGCTTCAAATCTCCTTATGAATCTACAAAAATATCATTTCCTTTTGCCTAGAGACTCTTTGATATGATCTTCTTCTCTAATACCATGTGAAACTTCCTTAAATGCAATTAACTGGAGATTTATCTTCTAACTGTCAACATTTTTTTGTCATTTGTAATTTACTTATGGAAAGTAACGATAACTTCACCATTGAATTCTTCACAATAGAAACATTGTAGAAATATAAAATACGGAACTGAGAAATACATGCACACACACAAAATTAACATCGTTGTTTTTGGATAATTGTCCCTGGAAAAAACCCCGAAGGGAAAACTAGTGTAACTGATGAGGTTTTTGTACAACAATTTGAGAGAAATTTTCCAAATGGTTGCCTAATTGGTAAACCTCTCGCAATCTATTGGAAAAATATTTGGAAGACACTCTTGTCTCCCTTTGAAACTAATATGACCCTCTCCCAACCACTTGCACCCAAGTTTGGAATTGACACTTCCTTCATAAATGCACAAATCTAGTTGTAGGAAAATCGTACATCCCTAGAATCACCTCCATGTAAGTCGTCCTGCCTCCCTCTGCCTTTGAAACCATATTACTCTCCCTTCGAGACACCGATCTGACCATTGGAAATTGAAACGTGGCTTCCTCTAGCTACTCACACTGATGTATTCGTTCTCCTTTGTAGAAAACTCGAGCTCCTCTTTCCTGTCACTCTAACACTAGAAATACTGAGGGAATATTCCTCCAGAGTATCTACTCCCAAATCTCTGCCACAACCTTTGCTTTGATGCTTTATGTAGCTTCACTTGTGCCCTTTTTGAATACCTGCAACTGCGTAGTCGAACTACTCAACTCATAATTGATGCCATATCCAAGCCCTTCGACTTACTCTTATAATACCTCATTGGAGTATCAACTGCCACGATTACATCTCAACTGATGGCTAAGATAAATTTAACTTTATCAATGGAAACCTCTAGAGAAAAATTGAACGTCCTTAATTAATTAACTTTAATTAACTAATTTTCCTAAATTAGACTTAGGAAATAACTAAATCATGGTTGATTAAGTTAATTAAGGCATCTCCGTGTCTTTTCTCTCAAAACCTTTTCTAGGTTTTGGATATCTCGTGTTCCTTAGCCTCTTAGACATCATCTAGGACTAGAACACATGTATGTTTTCTACACAAACTAATAGTCTACCACCTCATGATAATTGAAGGGCATAGAATCAATAATGCTTCTGATTAATGCCATATAGTTGGGAAACTTATTTTAAGGCCTAATCGCCTTGAATGCGCTATTATAACCCTTAGCATACTCTCAAGAATCCCTTAATGTCTGTGTACCCACTAAGATTTCCTAACAAAACCAGAAGGAGCTAATATATCCTCCTCCTCACTTGAAGGTAGACTTCCCAAACTGGAAATTGTTTATGTCTTGGGTGACCTTGGATCAACCTTCAGAGCTTCCCACTCCTCATTTTTTGTCACTGAAATGAGCTCATGTGATTTCTTGGATGAAAATTCCTCCTCAAACTTTACATCTCTTCTTACTATTATTTTCCTCTAAGCTATAATATAGATATCATAGGCCTTTGAAATCTCATTGCGGCCCACAAATAAATTTTTCATGCTAGAGGGCTCCAACTTGGTCCTTTTCTCTACAAGTACATGAATATAAATTAGACAATAAAATATGTGAAAATGATTCACATTTGGCTTCACACCAATGAGTGTCCCCCTTTGTGTCAGGTCCTCCAATATATTATGTGGAAACCTATTAAGGATGTAGACTATTGTGTTGCATGCCCCTACCCAAAGAAACATGGGTAGGTCCTGGTCATGGATCATGGTCATAACCTGGGTAGGTCCTGGTCATGGATCATGGTCATAACATGGGTAGGTCCTGGTCATGGATCATGGTCATAGAAATATCTACGATGGATTAATTCTTTCACTCTGCAACTACATTATATTGTGGGTTTAATGAAATTGTCAACTCCCTCTTAATTCATGCCTGCTTGCATAAACATTTGAAATTGTTGGAGGTATACTCACCCCCATTATCTAATCTCAAAACCTTGATCTTCTTTCCTGCATGTTTCTCATCGAGAACTTTGAATTTTTGAAACATGTTAAAAAATTGTTGAAAATGGCACCAAGAAACGCTTATAATTTAATTTTCCCTTGAATTAAATTAGAATAAAATTGTAATTCCATATCACATGAGAGCTTGTACAAGTTAACTAAGTTAGGATGATTTAGTTGGTGCATTTAATTCGAGTTGAGGGTCAAACTAGAGGCATCTAGAGTGTCTCCTACATTATAGGATCCCTGGTTGAGTTTATTTTGAGTTGCAATTAATTAACTCAGTTTATCTGAGTTAAAGTTAGTTTAATTAGTTATTAGTGATGGAGGAACTGGAGAGAGGTTAAAGTGTGGAAATTATATTTAATTCACTAATAAGTCACTCATAAACAACTCATGCATGTCAGTTATGAGAAAGACCCAGTTGAGATTAGAGTTCAAGGGCAGTGTATTATAAGTTGTATAATTATCCTAGTTGTACATGTGGTGCATGCAGTCAGAGGAAGGCCCATAATGGATTGCGCAATATGGAATTTCCCTAATTAATAGGGCCTAATTACCCAAGGAAACTGCGCAAGGAAATAAAGACTTGGGAAAGCCATAAATTGGTTAAGTATTGAACCATGCTTGTCTGGGAATCATTGAGACAAATAGAGATAGTGCAGAGGTTTCTCAACTTGGAGAAAAGCATTGTAATATTCTCATATTCTTTGGCTTATGCAATATGCAGATAGGGGGGTTTTTAGCTGAGGCTTTCCCTCGGAAAATATTTTTGTTGTGCGATTGAAATGATTTGTCCTTCATGTTCTGTGATTTTAAGATTTAAATTGGTTTCCGCAATTGGTAGAGTAGATTCAAGTATGATGTTTTAACATATTACAATTATCAGTAGAATCTACATGGATTTTGTACATGGTATTAGAGCAGCAATCCATCTAGGAGAGAAGAATACAATTTTGTTCTGTATAGGTGAATCGAATTTTTAGATCTACTCTACTCTCCAGGACCAGTAGTGGGATCAAGATGTCTTTCTCTGGATTGAGACTCGAATATGCCCTTGAGGGTAGTTCAAATTACATAGCTAGGAGAGACATGATGGAAGCAGTGTTGGAAGATAACGGTTGAAGGAATTCATAGACAATGATATTCCTAAGCCTGCCACAATAGATGCTCAAGATACGGTGACATGGAAAAAGAACGTAGTAAAGGAAAGAAGGATTATGTTGGAAGGATTTCGAGATCATATTGTCTCAAACCTCCATGGAAAGGCAACTCCATATGATATGTGGAAGTTCTGAATAGATTTGTTTCAGAATAGCAACGACCATAAGAAACTGGCACTGAAAGACGAGCTCATAAAAAATCAAGGTGGAGAAGGGTGACACAATACCAAAATAATTAACCAAGTTCACTCAGTGACGGGATGAGCTTGGAAGTGTTGTTGTTACAGTTGTCGAGGATGATCTGGTGAGCCTAACACTTCTAAGCCTTCCCAAGATCTAGCACAAATACAAGGATTCGGTGAGTAGGAGGGAGAAGCTACCAGAGTGGGAGCGATTGTGGTTCGACTTGGTACAAGACGAGATTCAACGGAACACCAAAGATAGATCCTCATAAAAGCATGACAATGAGGAGAATTGTTCCTAGGATGGAAAGGAAAAGAAAGAGAAAGGGAAGTCATCCCATTCCAAATCAGATTCTGGTCAAGCTAGGAAGAAGAAAAACTTGTTGAATATTAAATATTTTCATTTTCACAAGTTGGGACACCATTCCACAAAGTGTCCGCACAAGAGGGCTGACAAGAAGCCCTCAGGAGGAGCGGTAGGCGAAGCTTTTGCTTCATAATTTAAGTTGGATTTCACTCTCATCGCATGTATGGTGTCATCACTGATTGGTTCTGTGTGGTACCTAGATAGTGGAGCCTCGTTCCATATCACCAACAAAAAAGAGTTCTTCAACGATTTGGAGGAGAAGGATCTCCATATGCACAATGAGATGGGAGATAATGGGAGGTATAACGCGACCAAAATTGGTACTGTTACCTTTCAAAGGGAGTATGGTTCTCCCGTCACATTGAAATAAGTCATGTATTTTCTTGGTTTTAAGAAGAACTTGGTTTCAGTTTCTATTTTGGAAATATGTGACTATAATGTGATATTTAGAAAAGGAAAGGCATTCCTTCGTCAAATAGCCATGGGACAAGTGAAGAATATCGGGGTTCGAGTAAAGAACCTCTACAAATTGGATGTAGAATATTGTGCTACCTTGAGCACGAAAGCAAAGAAGGTGGAGAACTAATACATTTATGAGTTATGGCATAGAAGACTAGGTCATCTATACCACAGAGCTTTGAAGATCATGCAACAAATTTCTACAAGACTCCACAAGGGTGAAATTGAGCAGTGTGATACATGCAAAGGGTATACATTGGGAAAGTACAACAAATCCAACTTTCATGATAAAGACAGCCAGGTTAACACGATCCTTTAAAGAGTTCACTCAGATGTGTGTGGACCGTTCTCGACAACCTCTACGGCCAAGAAAAAGTATTATGTGATTTTTGTAGATGATTTTTCATGCAAGTTTTGTATATTCTTCATGCATAAGAAATACCAGGTGTTCTAAAAATTTTGTGAAGTGAAAGCACTTGTCGAGAAAGACACATGCAAGAAGGTGAATGCTCTCAAGAGCAACAATGGTTGAGAGTATGTGTCAAACGAATTCAAGAAATTTTGTGCATCGTAAGGCATTCAACGAGAGTTGATAGCACCTCATAACACACAACATAATGGGGTTTCATAAATGAAGAACATAAGCATTGTGGGAGTTGCATGGGCGATGTTACATGATCAGGGCCTACCATTGCACTTGTGGGTAGAAGTATGCAACACAAATGTGCATGTGCAGAACAAAAGTCCTCATCAAATCCTTAGGATCAGTACACCAGAAGAATCCTTTTCTAGTAAGAAGCAAGATGTAGCACACATTATAATTTTTGGTTCATCGGTTTACTGTCATGTTACGAAAGATGCATGGAAAAAGTTAGAATGACAACTGAGTTGGGAATATTTGTGGGGTACACTAATAAACCTCACAACTATCGAGTGTACCTTCCATCTCAGAGAATGACAGTGGTTCATAGATATGTGAAATTAGATGAAGGAAATTCCATGTGAATTTCCTTGAGAGGGAGCTTCATATGCATGCAGTTGAGGAGCTCTTAGCTCCAAATAAGAACCTCAAGATGCGGAGAAACCATAAGAAGAGGAACAGAGAGTGGAATCGCTCACTCATGTAGATACATCCAAAGATGGAAGGAAGCGCACTAGAGAGGCTGACAGGTTGATGCATGATGATAAAGAGAATGTGGGAGCACCCACATGACAACGCAGGCAGAGAAGGTCCCCTGATAGATACACTAGATACGTGGCTCTTATGAGCGAGAGTGTAGACACTAAGCCATCCTCATTCGAGAAATAAGTGCAACAACTAGTATGGGTTGATGCCATGGTTGAGGAGTATGACTCCATTATCAGAAACATTTCATGGGAAGTTGTCCCAAGATCAGAGGACATGTCAATTGTAGGATCCAGGTTGATCTACAAGGTGAAGCAAGCAACATATGGGAGTGTGGAGAAACACAAGGCCAAATTTGTGGTCAAGAGATTCTTTTAGGTAGAGGAAGTAGATTATGAGGAGAAATTTTCTCCTGTAGCAAGGTACTATTCAATCAGATCTATTATTGCACTTTCAACACAGATGGGATAGAAGATACATCATATGGATGTAAATACATCCTTCCTCAATGGAGTGATTGAGGAAGAAGTGTACATAGAGCAGTCAGAAGGATTTGAGACCTTCGATAGAGAGTTGCATGTGTGTAGACGCAAGCAAGTGTTGTATGGACTGAAACAAGAACCCCATGCTTGGTGTTAGTGTCAGTATAATCATACTACCATCAGTGATCAAAATTGCTCTTTTTCATTTGCATATTAGGAGTCCCATACCAATAAATTTCACCATTCCATTAGGTCATGGATTCACTGATGGTAGTGATTTCTCATCAGTTTTCCCTCACGTGAAACTTGCTGATTCTCCTCTCTATGGTCTTTGGTCATGAGTTACTTTCACCTTGTGAGTCATGTTAATGGGTCATAGGATGGGTCCCATTAGGTTCTAGGATCTCACCATGGTCAAATTAATGAGTCCAGTGTCAATAAATATTATCAAGGCCATGAGGAAGTCAATAAACTCAAAGTCACAGCACCTGGGAAGAACAAAGAAATGTTTTATCCAGTTTGATGTAATTTTCACCTCAAAACCATGTTTTGAGGTGAAAACATGATACTTTTCTTTTATTATCATCTTTTATGTCACCATATGTAATAAGTCACACGTCAGAAGCTGCGATCTCCACAAAGTCACCACCCTGCTTTTCAGAGAAGTTTTCAACAACATTTTCAATTCAAAATCATGTTCTAAGTATGTCCATTAGAAAGAGCCCGGAAAGATCTTTCCAACGGCATATTACACTCTCAAAACTGACTTATGGGTTGAAATTTATGCCTAAGTGAACAAAATTCCCCTATATCCTAAAACAATCCCTTTTCCCACCTTCCCCTTAAACTTTATATTATTAAAGTTTAATATTTTCTTTTATAAAACCCCTTTTTCCCCATCCGATGGCAAGATCGCATTATTAAAATCTTTTAAATACATATGCAATTTAATAACCTCTTCCCCTCATGTCCCTTTAAACTTTATAATAACGTTTTAAAGTTTGTTATTATAAAGTCCCATTCCCTTTAATCCGATTAAACAAACCACTTCCCCTCCATACCTTTTAACTTTATAATAAAGTTTAAAGTTTTATTATAATCTTCGTCGTTCCAAACCCTTCCCTTTCCCATTGCAATCGCAACATTTAACATGTGCGTCCCGATCGGCCTTGTGTTCACGAAAACTCCGATCCAATTGAGCGCTCCCGATTCCATACACCCGATGAGATCCCGACCGTCGATCTGCCCATTTGATCGAACGACCCATACTTCATCGGCGCTTTCGATCAATCCTCTCCGATTGACCCTTGTAAAAACTTCGGTGCAATTGCATTGAATCCCGCCCGATTACACCTCCACCGTCGATCGCCCTTCCAAATACGACGGCCCATACTCCATCGCTCTGTTGCATTCGGCGATTTCCTTTTGCGCATTACATTTTTCCTCGCTCTCCTCCGATCTCCCAATGCCGATGGACCTTCGGGTCCCACCATATGATCTTTTGCCCATTTATAATACAAAGGGCCTCTTCCTTTGTAAAACTTAAATTTTATTTTATTTCGTTTTACCAAAGGACTTCCCCCTCTTTGCCTATTCCCAATCGCATCGGGAAAATCTTGTTGTGTAATACATTTGGCTCCGCTCCCTCTCCCGATTCCGATTGCGATTTACACCCCCCAGTCCCACCAAAAGACCCCGTTCTTTTCAAAGAAAATCATTCTTTCCCTTTGTAAAGGCGCTCAACTTATTTTTCGTTTATTCTAAAGGGATCTCCCATTAATCCTTTGATTTATGCATTGACCCCATCACATTTACTCCAATCGCATCAGAATTTTCTTGTGCCTGTTTCCAAAAATATTCACCCCTCTCCCGCTCTGACCCCGATTGTGATCTATCGGACCTCTCCATTTTATTACCTAATCGCATCGAGATGTTTATGCCCTGTTCCCATATCCCTATTCCTCCCCTCCAATTGTGATTACGATTGCGATTAGAACCCCACCTCCTTTCCCTTCTCTCCTTCCACTCAAATGAAAATTTTCTTCATTAAAGGCAAAAGTTCAGTTTTGATGTTTTCAAAGGGTTCCTTTGGCATAAAGGATTCTCAAACAAAAACAAGAAAACAGTCAAAGACCGAGAAGCTAATTATGAAGCGCAAAGACCATTACAGTCTGTCTTCTCCCCCGTGTAAAGCAAATGTCGAAATCTCCAGGTGGTCAAAATGTATTGTTGCTCCTCTTTTTAGGAGCAGATCGTTGGATCTTTTTCCATGTTCGGATTTTAATTCTTGAGCTGGAAAACAACTCCCTTTTCTTTGGATCTACTTCTCACAAATCTGGCCTATTTAATGTAATTTTAAATCATTTGTAAGTAAGTAAGTAGGGGAATAGTGTGGAAATCAAGGAATTAATTAAGAGATGCAGCTCTGATTTGTGGGATCCATGTGGTATGAAATTTAGCATTTTTTCTCTCCTTTGTGTTCATTTGTAAATTGTTATGTGTACCATTCATTCATAAACATCTTTGTTTGAATGCTTTCAAGATAGAAAGGTAGAATCCATTTTTTATGCTTTGCCTTGGGAAATCATTCAACACTCTGTGTTTTCCTTCTGTTTGAAAAGGATCCATCTCCCATGCCCTTTTCAGCTCCTCACCAGTCTTTCCATTCCATCATTATTTAAACTTAATTGCTGGAATTTCCTGCCTATCTTGCCCCATGAGATAACCTGTATCCATGATTTAATTCGCCGATTCAAACTGTCCCATTTGTCCCAAACATCCTTGAAATATTCATTTTATTAAAACATTTTCCCATTATTATACCTAGCCTAAAAGAAGTTTATAATTGTACTTTGTTGAATATCTTTTCACTGAGAGAGCCCTCTCCTGACCTTGTAGGGCTAGCTACAAGGTTGAGCGTGGTTTAGATGTTACCCTGCTTTACCTTTCTTCAGCCTGAGGTCCAAATTAGGTGATAACATTTATGGCGACCATACTGGGGAAGTGATCTGACTGTCTTTGAGCTTATATTCTCGGCACATTGGATGTGTTATTCTGTTTTTAAGAAGGTCATAGTCAGGCCCTGTGTGAATAAATATTATTGAAACAAAACGCGATGATTCTTTACAAATCTCTGTTTTTGAAAGTAAAAGGCCTTGTTCTGTTGCCAGCGGAGTAAATATTAGTGGGACCCATCCAGTGATTTAACGCGAGGAGTTAAAGTGTCAAACCACAGTGGAAACCCGAGTTAAGCGCGGTTCATTTACCAGAAGCGGGTTTCGGGAAACCATATCGCCTATGTCGTGTTGCTTTTGGTCTGGAGCGAAACCACGCCAAAAGAACACGATCCAGTAATATAAGGGCACGTCATCTCCCAAATACCACCCATATTGGGCAACTTTCATGTGTTAAACCTCGGGCTTTGAAAAAACGTGAAATTGACGAGGATCGTTTGATCTGCAGAATGTTAGATCTGACGGTAATCCCGTAGTGAAGTGCACGAGCAATAATTCGAGGTATGATCCAGCGGTTTTACATTATTAAATGTTTATTTAATTTGTAAAAAGGCGAATAATGGATGCATGGGCCCCGTTGAATGAAATGTGTGTCGCGTTGGTAGAATAAATGTGTTTTACGATATAAGTTCGAAGGTTGGTGGTTCTTAAGAGAACAGGGCCATTGTTATAATATTTTGATATTATGACCGGAGTGATAAGGTTTTCCTAAAAGTCTTAATTGTGTTCCCCTGTATCACATTGAACCTTTAAAAGATTTGTTTGAGGAGTTTGAATATTATTGCAAAGCGGACATTGTTAAAGCGCTTTTGGGAGGGGAATATAATTACAAAGCATTTATTCCAAAGATCCACAGTCATGTTATTTCCGGTATTAGAGCATAAAGACAGATCACCCCAGTAATATTTTCCTTGTAAAATTCTTGGGCTCTGGAAAATGATGTTCAGAGTTTGCTAGGCTGAAATAAATATTGTACAGTAGAAATTTAACCACACTGGCTTCAAGAAGATACACAAGGGCCAATCCAGATCCAAATCCTCCCCCTGTGTTTGAAAATCCTAATCTCATTCCAAGAATTGTCAGAAGACAAGAAAGATCATTAAGTCCTAGACCTATCTTCAGATCCCACACTTGGCCCAATGAGTGGTTGTTCATAGAAGATCTTTCTTTTGATGAGAGTTTTGAGCTTTCTTTGTTTAGAAGTAATTCTGAAACTACAATTGATGACACAGTTTTAGATCCATAATTCCTTGTAGATATTGAAGTTCAAAGGGAAAATACTTCAATTGATGATTATATTTTGAATTCCCCTCAGTCATCTATCACTGTAACTAATATCCCTAAGCCTTCAGAGTCATCAGGAACAACATTCCCTCGTCCTAATTCATCAGCATTCCCATCAGTCAATTTTCAGCTTTCATCTCCTCCATCAACACCTCCCTTAAATCCTAGTAGCACAAACACTGTTGTAAATCCACCTCGAGTCATGGCTGCTCGGTATGCACCCCTGGTTTTACCTCAGGTTCTGAATGATATGCCTGCTGATTATCAAAGTAAAATTCCTATCTTTGATGCCACTCAAAGCATCACAACCCAACAGCATGTTGATAAGATGAATGACTTTTTTGATCTTCGTGAGGTAGAGGCAGAGAGTGTAACCACAAGATTGTTTGTCCAAAGCTTTGGAGGTGAAGTTAGAAAATGTTTTAGAGCCTTACCAGCAAGCTCTATTCACACTTTACAGGAGTTACACACACAGTTTTTAGACCGGTGGGAGGTAAAGAAAAACCCACTCCAAATTTTGTCTGAGTATGAGAATATTAAAAGAAATGTGGGTGAAACTGTATAGGATTATTGTCTAAGATTCAATGTTGTATATAATGCTATTCCGGCTAACCTGAAACCCCCTGTGGGATTAGCCTTGCTCAAATTTCCAGATGGTTTCGATGGTGATATGGCATATTAGCTGAGAGAAAGAGATCCTTCTACTCTTGAAGACATGCAGAAGATAGCGGTAAGTGTAGAAGCAAATATGCTAGCTAAAAGAGCTCGGACTAGAGCTGAAAAGAGAGTCACCATGAAAGAACAAGGCCTATGGAGCATGGACTTTGATGGAGCGGTTGGTAAGGACAGAGCTGGTATAGGAATATGGATTCGGAGCCCTATTTTCCAGCCTGAAAAGGTTCCTAGTAATGTTAGAGTATGTGCTTATAAGTTGGCTTTTGACTGCTCTAACAATGAAGTAGAGTATGAAGCTTTGATTGCAGGTCTGAAAATTTTGAAGAAGTTAAATGCAAAAAGGATTTATGTCTATGGAGACTCATAGTTGATAATCAAACAGGTAAAACGAGAGTACCAAGCAAAACATCCACGGTTGAGGGCATATAGAAATGCAGTCCTGGAAATCTTGAAGACATTTCCTGAGTACACGTTGACAACAGTACCCAAGATGCAGAACATCATTGCTGATTCCCTTGCCACTACTGCAAGCAACTTGAAGATTCCCATGAACTCTAGTAACAAGTTTGAAATTTATGTCAAACATAGGCCTGCTGTTCCGGACAATCTAAGGTATTGGCAAGTGTTTTGGGATGACAATGAGATCAATGCTTTTTTGCAGAGTGAAGGAAAATTCAAAGATACTCCAATAGAAGGTGATTATGAGGTTGATGATCAAGAAATTGAAACAAATCAGATGGACATATTGCAGCTGAAAGATAATGTAATTCCTAGAGGTCTCATACCTTTAGAGGAGATTTTTGATCAGGATTATATTGCAAAGAAACCAAGCTTGGTGCTTACTGAGAAAGGAGTCGAAGATGTGAATCTTGGAACAGTTGACAAGCCCAAGTTTGTGAAGTTGTCAAAGGCATTGTCCCCTGAGGTAAAGGAAAAGTATGTTAAATTTCTTTCTAAATTTCCTGATGTGTTTGCATGGGATTATTCAGATTTGAAGGTGTATGACAAAAACATAATTCAGCATACTATTCCCATCAATCCGGATCAGAAGCCATTTCGACAGAAGCTGAGAAGGATCAAACCAAAGATGCTTCCATCCATTGAAAAAGAGGTAAACAAGTTGTACAAAGCTGGTATCATAGTCCCAATTATATTTTCTAACTGGATTTCAAATTTGGTTCCGGTACATAAGAAGACAGGAGAGATAAGGTTGTGCATAGATTTTCAGAATCTGAATAAGGCATCCTTAAAGGATAATTATCCACTTCCGAAGATGGACCATATTCTGCAGAGAGTAGTTGGAGCATCAAGGATGTCACTACTCGATGGCTACTCAGGCTACAACCAGATCTTGGTGCATGAGAAAGACCAAGACAAGACTGCCTTCACAACACCCTGGGGAACCTTCCAGTATGCCAAGATGCCATTTGGACTGAAGAACGTTGGAGCTACTTTCCAGCGAGCAATGGACATTGCTTTTGCCAATGAAAAAGATGTTTTTCTTGTTGTTTATTTGGATGATCTGACAATATTTTCTGGTTCTGATGATGAGCATTTGCACCATCTGAGGGTTGTGTTTCAGCGATGCAGAAAGTTTGGGATTTATCTTAATCCAAAGAAGAGTCTCTTTGCCATGGATGAAGGCAAGTTGCTGGGGCATATCATCTCTAAATATGGCATCCGCATTGATCCATCTAGTGTAGAGGCAATTCAGCACATAGACCTTCCACGGAACAAAAATAAAATTCAAGCATTCAATGGTAAGATGAACTTCTTGCGTAGGTTTATACCCAATTTGGCTGAACATCTAAGAGAAATGACTAACATGTTGAAGAAGGATAGCACTGTCAAATGGAGTGAGGAATTTATCAAGTCATTTAATCTGGTAAAGTTTGCTTTGTCCAATGCCCCAGTCTTGATCAGTCCCGACTATACTCAAGATTTTATTATTTTTTCATTCGCTTCGGAGCATACTATGGATGCTGTTTTGATGCAAAAAAGAGATAAGGTTGAGAAGCCAATTGCCTTTTTCAGTAGGACTATTAGATATGCTGCTTTGAGGTATAATATTATTGAGAAACAAGCATTGGCTCTTATAGAGGCATTGAAGGATTTTAGGGTCTATATTCTACATTCACACACTATAGCATATGTTCCTAATGCAGCAGTAAAGGATGTCTTGATGCAAACTGATCCAGAAGGTCGAAGAGGTAAGTGGATAGCAGCTATGTTGGAGTACGATTTGGAGATCAAACCCATGAAGTTGATCAAAGGCCAAGGCTTGGCAAAATTAATGGCCCAATCAAATCTGCGTGCCCTGGATATAAACCTCATAACAACAATATTAGAGGACGAAGACGAAGGTTTGCTTGTTCCAATTTCAGATATTTTTCTACAATCCCCATGATATTCAGATATTGTTTATGTTCTTCAGCATCTTTCACCTCCTCCAGGAATGTCTAAGAGTAAAGGTAGATCATTGAAACTTAAATCTGCTAAATATTGTATTTTAAGCAATGCTCTTTATTGGAAATATCCTGGAGGTATTCTGCTTAATTGTTTGGTTGAAGAAGAGGCTCAGAAGGTAATCCATGACTTTCACAAAGTTGATTGTGGTGGTCATTTGTTTTGGAAGACTACAGCTAACAAAGTGTTGAGAGCAGGATATTATTGGCCCACTTTATTTTCAGATTTGTATAAAATAGTGATGAGTTGTCATGAATGTCAAATTTTCCAAGGGAAGAAGAAATTGCTTCTTCTTCCTTTGAAACCAGTTTTAGCCAACTCTCCCTTTCAGCAGTGGGGACTCGATTTCACAGGGGAAATCCATCCTGCATCATCAGCACAACATCGATGGATATTGACAGGTACATATTACTTTACTAAATGGATCAAGGCCGTTCCAGCAAGGCAAGCTACAGATACAGTAATTATTCAATTCCTAGAATCGAATATTTTATCTCGTTTTGGCTGCCCCCACAAAATTATAACAGATAACGCAACAACGTTCAAGTCTAAGAAAATGGTGGAGTTCTGCGACAAATATAACATTGTGCTGGGTCATTCAACAACGTAATACCCACAAGGCAATGGCTTGGCAGAATCATCGAACAAATCTCTGATAAATATAATCAAGAAAATGTTGGAGGCAAATAAAAGAAACTGGCATCGAAAACTCATCAACGCATTGTGGGCAGATAGAGTTAGCAGCAAGAAATCCATAGGTATGTCACCTTTTGAATTGGTTTATGGTACTGATGCTATCTTTCCTACATCACTTACAGTTCCAGTCATGAGATTATTGCAAGAAGTTGGTAGTGAAGATGATGACAATCAGTGAAGGATCAATCAGATGATCCGCCTTCAACAAAAAAGAGAGGAAGTGTCACAGAACGCTATTCATTTGCAGGAGAAGATAAAGAATATCTATGACTGAAAGACCAAAGCAGAAAAGTTTCAATTGGATGATGTGGTGTTGAGATGAGATGCAAGAAATGAGGACAAAGGGAAGCACGATAAGTTTGACAACCTATGGAAAGGACCATACAGGATTTCAGCATACCGGGGACATAATGCTTTCTTACTTTCAGAAATGGATGGCCAAGATTTCCCTGGAGGAGCAGTGAATGGTAGGCTTTTGAAGCACTACCATTGTTGAAGATAATGGATCAGAAACTATGTCACCATTATTGTATATACCATGTTACTTTTGGTCAGAGTTCAAGTACACAGTCATTGAAGTTTGGGGCCCGAGGTGAAGGCTATAAAAATTGAATGATAGGTGTATGGTTTGGCTTTATTTTAGTTTTCAGTCTTAGTATTGAGTCAGAGTCAGTCTGCATTTTGTCAGCTTTCAGTGTTTTTGACTCCATGCCCAATGGATAAGGCTACTTGGTCTACGGTGTTCTTGGCACCTCCAAGGAGCTACCATCCCCATTGGAGCCAATGTTAGTGTCAGTCTAGTCATACTGGCATCAGTGATCAAAATTTCTCTTTTGCATTTTCATATTAGGAGTCCCATACCAATAAATTTCACCATTCCATTAGGTCATGGATTCATTGATGGTAGTGATTTCTCATCAGTTTTCCCTCATGTGAAACTTGTTGATTCTCCTCTCTATGGTCTTTGATCATGAGTTAATTTCACCTTGTGAGTCATGTTAATGGGTCATAGGATGGGTCTCATTAGGTTCTAGGATCTCACCATGGTCAAATTAATGAGTCAAGTGTCAATAAATATCAGCAAGGTCATGAGGAAGTCAATAAAATCAAAGTCACAGCACCTGGGAAGATCAAAGAAATGTTTTATCCAGTTTGATGTAATTTTCACCTCAAAACCATGTTTTGAGGTGAAAAAATGATACTTTTCTTTTATTATCATCTTTTATGTCACCATATGTAATAAGTCACACTTCAGAAGTTGCGATCTCCACAAAGTCACCACCCTGATTTTCAGAGAATTTTTCCACAACATTTTTAATCCAAAATCATGTTATAAGTATGTCCATCAGAAAGAACCTGGAAAGAGCTTTCCAACGGTATATTACACTCTCAAAACTGACTTATGGATTGAAATTTATGCCTAAGTGAACAAAAGTCCCCTATATCCTAAAACAATCCCTTTTCCCACCTTCCCCTTAAAATTTATATTATTAAAGTTTAATATTTTCTTTTATAAAACTCCTTTTTCCCCATCCAATGGCAAAATCGCATTATTAAAATATTTTAAACACATATGCGATTTAATAACCACTTCCCCTCATGTCCCTTTAAACTTTATAATAACGTTTTAAAGTTTGTTATTATAAAGTCCCGTTCCCTTTAATCCGATTAAACAAACCACTTCCCCTCCATACCTTTTAAATTTATAATAAATTTTAAAGTTTTATTATAATCCCCGCCGTTCCAAACCCTTCCCTTTCCCATCGCAATCGCAACATTTAACATGTGCATCCTGATGGGCCTTGTGTTCACGAAAACTCCGATCTGATTGAGCGCTCCCGATTCCATACACCCAATGAGATCATGCTCGTCGATATGCCCATTCGATCGGACAACCCATGCTTCATCGGCGCTTTCGATCGATCCTCTCCGATTTACCCTTGTAAAAAATCCGATGCGATTGCATTGAATCTCGCCCGATTACACCTCCATCGTCAATCACCCCTTCCAAATCCGACGGCCCATACTCCATCGCTCTGTTGCAATCGGAGATTTCCTTTTGCGCATTACATTTTGTCCCGCTCTCCTCCGATCTCCCGATGCCGATGGACCTTTGGGTCCCACCATATGATCTTCCGCCCATTTATAATACAAAGGGTCTTTTCCTTTGTAAAACTTAAAATTTATTTTATTTCGTTTTACCAAAGGACTTCCCCCTCTTTTCCTATTCCCAATCGCATCAGGAAAATCCTGTTGTGTAATACATTTGGCTCCACTCCCTCTCCCGATTCCGATTGCAATTTACACCCCCCGGTCCAACCAAAAGACCCCGTTCTTTTCAGAGAAAATCATTATTTCCCTTTGTAAAGGCGCTCAACTTATTTTTTTGTTTATTCTAAAGGGATCTCCCATCACTCCTTTGATTTATGCATTGACCCCATCGCATTTACTCCAATCGCATCGGAATTTTCTTGTGCCTGTTTCCAAAAATATTCATCCCTCTCCCGCTCCGACCCTGATTGCGATTACACTATCGGACCTCTCCATTTTATTACCCAATCGCATCGGGATGTTTATGCCCTGTTCCCATATCCCTATTCCTCCCCTCCGATTGCGATTGCGATTAGAACCCCACCTCCTTTCCCTTCGCTCCTTCCACTCATATGAAACTTTTCTTCATTAAAGGCATAAGTTTAGTTTCGATGTTTGCAAAGGGTTCCTTTGGCATAAAGAGATTCTCAAACAAAAACAAGGAAACAGTCAAGACCGAGAAGCTAATTATGAAGCGCAAAGACCATTACAGTTTGTCTTCTCCCCCATTTAAAGCAAATGTAAGAGTGAAATCTCCAGGTGGTCAAAATGCATTGTTGTTCCTCTTTTTAGGAGCAGATCGTTGGATCTTTTTCCATGTTCGGATTTTAGTTCTTGAGCTGGAAAACAACTCCCTTTTCTTTGGATCTACTTCTCACAAATATGACCTATTTAATGTAATTTTAAATCATTTGTAAGTCAGTCTGTAAATCAGTAAGTAGGGGAATAGTGTGGAAATCAAGGAGGACGCTCTGCGCTCCATTGTAACAGCTTTGGATAGGGAATTAATTAAGAGATGCAGCTCTGATTTGTGGGATCCATGTGGTATGAAATTTAGCACTTGTTCTCTCCTTTGTGTTCATATGTAAATTGTTATGTGTACCATTCATTCATAAACATCTTTGTTTGAATGCTTTCAAGATAGAAAGGTAGAATCCATTTTTTTATGCTCTGCCTTGGGAAATCATTCAACACTCTGTGTTTTCCTTATGTTTGAAAAGGATCCATCTCCCATGCCCTTTTCATCTCCTCACCAGTTTTTCCATTCCATCATTATTTAAAATTAATTACTGAAATTTCCGGCCTATCTTGCCCCATGAGATAACCTGTATCCATGATTTAATTCCCCGATTCAAACTGTCCCATTTGTCCCATACATCCCTAAAATATTCATTTTATTAAAACATTTTCCCATTATTATACCTAGCCTAAAATCAGTTTATAATTGTACTTTGTTGAATATATTTTCACGAAGAGAGCCCTCTCTTGACCTTGTAGGGCTAGCTACAAGGCTGAGCGTGGTTTAGATGTTACCCTGCTTTACCTTTCTTCATCCTGAGGTCCAGATAAGGTGATAAAACTTAGCACACAAGGATCGAAAACTATTTCACCGGGTTGGGCTTCACCAAAAGTGAAGCATATGTGAACCTTTACCATAAAGAAGTTTCACATGGAGAGAAAAAAACCCATGGAGACTCGTTTAGGATGAAATTGGAAGAAGGAAGATGCTAGTTCAGGTGAAGTGGTTGAAGCTACCATTCATAGGCATATTATGGGTTCATTCATGTACTTGATGAACACATAAAAAAACATATGTTATGCGGTTAACCATCTTAGCCAAGTCGTGGTTAAGCCAACCAAGCTTTATTGGAAGGCAACCAAACACGTGTTTCAGATAACTCAAAGGCACCACTCATATTGGTCTTTGGTACAAACAGATAGAGGGAGTAAAGATTCAAGAATTCACAGATGCATATTGGGTAGGGATTCCATCAGACAGGAAGAGCACATCAAGGGGCATCTTCAGTATTGAGTCAACAACAATTTCCTGGTACAACATGAAGCAAAGATCAGTTGCACTCAATTCAACAGAAGCAAAGTACATGGCTGCTAGTCAAGCAACTTGTGAGGCTATCTGGATGAGGAATATCCTTGTTGGGTTGTTTGGTCAACAAATAGAGCTGGCGGTGATTTATTGTGATAACTATTATCAGTCCCCTCTGCTTCCCAAGTTTGTGAATGAAGCTGAAGGAAGGTAACCATAGAATAGGCTTTAGGTCAGGTAGCTAGCCCTACCAGGACAAGAGAGGGCTCTCTCATTGTCACTTTTGTAGTCAAAGGAATGACTAAGTATCTAATGATATTAGGATAGGTATGTAAGCTTAGTAAATAGGATTTTGTTTGATGTTTTAAATGATGGATAGAAAGGTGAGTGGTAAGGCTAGGTGTAGGGTTTTTAGGTTTGAATTCCAAGGTCAATTTGCAGAGAATATATGAGGCTAGGTAGGTAGCTTGAAATCATGTTTAATTGGTAATTGATTATAGGATGAAGTGAGAGAGAGTATGAATGAGCACTAAGGTGAATTCATTCATTTATAAGTCAATAGACATATCATGTAAACCTTGCCTAAAATAGAGCATAAACAAACACGATTTATGCTTATAAACTTACAAGATAAACACATGGAAAGATATATCTGAAAGAATAAGATACATCATTAAGAATGAATAGATAAACATACATAAGAAGAACAGATGCTCCAATGCATACCACAAGATTCTCAACACAAGTTCTGCAAATCTATCTCTTATTTCATTCCAAAATGTTAATTACAATAGATCCACTGCAAAATAACACTATCCAACCCAAAAAAAGACTAAAGAGAGTCTACTTATAGAAAATATGGACTAGGACACCTCATCAGGTCGAAATCCCATCCAAAATGGATCACAAATTCACAAGATGAGACATTTCAAAGATTCTTGGGAGGTTAGAAACCATTCCCTGAATTTTAGCTATGAACTATGAGTGTTTGTCCCTTACATTAATTACATATTCCCTCATGATAAGAGGAAAAAACGAACTCAATAAATCTAATTCCAAATCATTAGCAATAGCTCGAATTTTTGACAATTTCTGAGCTTGACAAGTGTCCTGAGGAATTCAATGTTGATTTGTGACATTTCTGACAGAAGGGTAAAAAAACTTTGCATAAGTGTAACAGAAATTTGGAGGCACTTCTGAGGCACTTTTAGGAGTCCAAATCCACTTCTGAAATAATTTTGAACTAGCCCTGTGTGTATAGTTTCCATAACATCTTTAATTTTTCAAAACAACCCACGAGAAAGCCTTCAAAAATCCATTCTCCCAAGGTTACTCCAAAAGCGTAACAAAGGCTCCAAAAAGGTGGCAAAAACATGAAAAATGAGTGGTTTTTGAGCCTTTTCTCCAAAATTACAGCTTTTCATGCCATGGGAGTTCCTTATCTATGGTTTACTCATAAAAATACATCCATTCATGTAAATAAATTATCATTTTGATGCCCCCAAAATAAGCGTAACAAAAGTTCGTTACCCTTCTGCAATGAGGAATTTCTAGAAATTTGCAAAAATCACAAAAAATACCAAAATTGATCAAAAATTCTCAAAATTGGTTCTATGGCACCTGTGAGTGATGGGCTAAACAACCAATGATTTTACATGTGGTTCCTTTCTAGCATGAGGTTTGAGAATTTGTTTATACTCTTCAATGTCTAAGTCCATGCCCTTGAACCACTTCTCACCATGACAAGGAATACCTGTTGTTGAAGAAATTAGGTCTGCTAATAGGTTAATCTCTACACCTGCAATAGTGAAATTTCCCATGCTTAAGCTTGTAGCAAATAGGTTGGTCAATTGAATATGATACCTCTCTTCCACGAGCCTTTCACAAAATCTTAAACATTGAGCCCTCTCACCATCTTCTGGCTAATGGCGAGGCATTAAGTTCATGCATTGTGAAGTGTTCTAGCCTGAGTTGGCGCCCTCCCTTGAATATCTTCTTGTCACTTTCCATTGTGTTTGTCATTGGAATGATGAAAACCCTAGGGTGTTGATGAGATGAGCGAATGTATGGAAATCTAGAAAAAAAAGAGTGTAGGAAAGTATGAGTTTAGAGGATGAGATGAAGGTTCATGAAGCTGAGAGAAATTCTATAAAAATTTGAGTGGTTTGAGTTGTGTGTTAGCTTCAATTTGTGGGTGGAATTAGGGAAAATGAGTGTGAGGAAGGTGTCAAAATGATGAAAACACAGGAAATTCTCAATGTTTGACCGTGAGAATAGCTAGTGTAGAAGCGGTGTAGGTTTAGAAGGTGAAATTAGGGCCATGGAGCTGAGCAAAATTCTAAGAAAAATTTAGTGCATAGAGTAGCATCTTAGCTCCATAATGAAAGTGGAATGATGAGAAATGGATGTTTGGAGGGTCGCTAAATCTAGCAAACACAAGAAATTTCAAGTCTTTTCACTGTGAAATAGCTAGAATCTAGGGTTTGCTTGAATTTGACATGTTAGGGATGGTGTAGATGATAGGAAAGGTGGGGATAATGCATATGAGATGTATGAGTTAGGGTTTTAGGTACCAGTGTTAGGGTTTAGGTAGGTGGGGTAGGTTAGGGTTTGTCTCATGAAAATTTTATACCATGGATGAGTGAAAATATAAAGAAAAATATAATGAGCATGAAAATGTTTAAACACTCAGAAATTTGACCAAAAGATGGCATGAGAATGATGACTTACCTTTTATGAGGGTTACATAAGGAAATGATGCCAATCTCTGAGCTGGTTTGGAGGTTTTCTAAGCCAAAAACCAAAAATTGCCTCTCCTCTAGAAGCGTAACAAGCATGTACAAAAGCGTAACAAGGGAGGTAAAGTCACAACAAGGGCTCACAGAAATGTAACAAGGGTTGACAGAAAAGTGACAAGGAAATTGCCAAAAATCTGCAAAAATAGGGCTGAAATATGGATCCATATCTCTCTAACCATAACGTTTTTTTGCAAAAATTAGAGAGGTTTTTGTTCTTTGTCATGTTTTTAACAATAACCTCCTATAGTTTTGAAACAAAATTTCTCATTAGCTAATAATCCGTGTTTGAAGTTGATCACTTAAAATTTGCAGAAGCGTAGCACACTATGAGCAGAAGTGTAGCACCTACTTTGAGAGGGAGTTTGGAGGCCTTCCCGAAAGAGTTTTGGGATGAAAGTGGTATTGTTGGAAATCTTAGGATGTCTGCTACAAAATGGAGTCATCAAGCACTGCAAAACCCCTCCTCCAAACCCCTGAAAATTTGATTTGAAGACAACCTATCCAAAAGTGCAGAAAATGACCTAGAGCAACTATATTTTGAGCAATTATCTCAAACAATAACACATGTGCATAAATTGAAGGAGGTTTTTGTTCTTTGGACTGTGATTGAAAAAAACCTCTTTCACTTTTGTAAAATTTATCTCCATTACTTCAAAAAATTATTTTGAAGCCAAAATGTCCCTGTGTGCAATGTAAACCCTGACTTGATCACGAAGCTCTAAAAATGATGCCATGGGTCTGAGTTCGCTCAAACTCAGAATGGTGACCTCCGTTATGGACCTTATTCTCACCCTCCATATTTTTTTCAACAAGGAAAGCCCTAGCTTGACGTAGTGGATAGGGAAGGTTGAAAATTAGGAAAATGGGGGATAATAGTAGAGTGGTTTTAGGGACAAAAATGAATTGGAAGGAGTGGTTTAAGTAGTAGAGTAATTTCACTAGTTTTTCTGCCAAAATGTAGTGAAAATGAGGGTTTTAATGAATTGATGGAAAAGAGGGTTGTGAGTGATAGGAGATGTTAGGGTATGGTATCTGAAGGTTATATGAATGTTGTAGATGGTTAGATTAGGGTTTTATTATCGGAAACAAACAAAAGATGAAAAACATAAAAAACGTAGAGGAGTTAACCTAATGAAGGAAACCACCCATTTTTTGATGAATTTTGACTTGAGAGAGGTATGGAGGGTGTCCATTTACTGTTTAGGAATTGTATGAACCTTTATGCAGTTGTTTTGAACCTTGGATAACTTATTTGGAGCTCAAACACCAAAAGCGCAACACCTGTGCAACAAACCCAGAAGCGTAGCACAGGTAGTGTTGGCACAAATTTACTTATGTTTCTTCAACCCATGACAACTGTGTAGTATGATGGTGAGAAGAGAGGAGCTTTTTATTTATTTCCCTATCTTTGCTAACTCCCTATGCAAATGACTTGTATGGTGAAAATGAGATTTTGTTCGCTTTATTTTGTGACATAATTGACTCTTATCGTGGTGAGACAAATGAGACCTAGACTCCGACCTATGAAGGTGTGGTGAATGACCTCAGACCCTAGATGATTGATGGATGACATGACTTCTAAAATGATGATGACCATGAATGGAGTGAAGGGAGTAGCATTTCAGACCTAGACATATTCAGTGAACAAAATTTTATTTCATTGACTTTAAACATGAAATTTTGACCTAGGACTACTAGTAAGTAAACCTCAAAGAGTACATTTGATCAATGAACATTTGGACACTAACAATAAATAGAGGTGCATCAAACTCTCGGTTAATCTAGTTTTTCATGACAGGTCCAAGCATATCGACATCTGGTATCACCATCTCAGATATTGTGTGCAAAGGCAGATTATGCTATTAGAGTACATTCCTACGGAGGATCAAGATGCATACATCTTGACGAAGGAACTGTCAAGAGGAAAATTCGAGTTCCATAGAGACAGGATAGGGGTATCAAATAATCCCTTTCTTGTTGAGAGTGAGTGTTGAAAATGGCACCAATAAACGCTTCTAATTTAATTTCCCCTTGAATTAGATCAGAAGAAAATTGTAATTCCACATCACATGACATCTTGTACGAGTTAAATAAGTTAGGATGATTTAGTTGGTTCATTTAATTCGAGATGTGGGTCAAACTAGAGGCATTTAGAGTGTCTCCTACATTATAGGAGCCCTCGTTGAGTTTATTTTGAGTTGTAATTAATTAACTTAGTTTATCTGAGTTAAAGTTAGTTTAACTAGTTCTAACTAATGGAGGAACTAGAGAGAGGTCAAAGTGTGGAAATTAGATTTAATTCACATGCAATGATCAATTAGATAACTGATAATTCACTCATAAATAACTCATGCATGTTAGTTCTGAGAAAGACCCAATTGAGATTGGAGTTCAAGGGTAGTGTACTATCAGTTGTAATTATCTGAATTGTACAGGTGGTGCATGTAGTTAGAGGAAGGCCCCCAATGGATTGTGCAGTATGGATTGGGAATTTCCCTAATTAATAGGGCCTAATTACCTAAGGAAAATGCGCAAGGAAATAGGGACTTGTGCAAGCGAGAAATTGGTTAAGTATTTGAGGCTTGTATAAGAATTGTTGAGACAAATAGAGATAGTGTAGAGATTTCTTGGCTTGGAGAAAATCATTGTAATCGTCTCATATTCTTTGGCTTATGCAATGTACAGATAGCAGGGTTTTTAGCTAAGGCTTTCCCCAGGAAAATCTTTGTGTTGTGCGATTGGAATTCTTTCTCTTTCATGTTTTGTGATATAAATATCTAAATTGGTTTCCGCAATTGGTAGAGTAGATTCAAGTATAATTTTTTAGAATATTACAATTATTAGTTGAATATACATGGATTTTCTACAAAAGGTTTTCCTTTATTTGCAATACATAAATCCATGTTTTGTGAGACAAATCACCAATAAAGGAAACATAGTATATACCTCCCAAAATTGATGCTACCAACGTCAATCCACAAAATCTAACTGAATGAGGTCTATAATCTCCTTAGACTTGTAATAGTTGCTTGGGAAAGCATTCTTGCATGCTTGCCAAGAGTGCACCCTCTAGATACTCCATGTTGATCAATGTTGAAATATGGAAATTTTGTTACTATCTCTCTATGAATGGGAAACACTCTATAATACAGGTGCCCTATCCTCTCGTGCCATAACTTGTAAAGGATATTACTGCTATGAACTAGGGCTCAAAGGGGTTCACCCTAAAACTTGCACATATTTCCTTCTCTAACCGTGATACTTTTGGGCAAGATTCATTTGTCCTGATAAAGAATTGTCTTTCCTTAAACTCTACTAAAGCCCTTATCTTTCGCAACTAAAACTGGAAAACAATTTTTTCTTCAGACCTGGAACAAATAACACATCATTAAAGTATAAAGAGTTACCTGACTAGGGTTGGGAGGAAATTATACCAAGTCCTTTTACTAAATAATTGGCAATATCACTAAGCTCGACCTATAATACTAAGTCTTGATCCATTAGACTCGAAAATAGTTATTAACCTAAGGTAATATGACAAGATGTCCCATTTTCCACATACCCTACATTCCTTGGAACTGTGCTGGTAGAAAGGCAAGATAACAATGAGAATTATTTATCAAAATTCGTAGTAAACTTGTTCATTTGAGTTTCTATTAAGGCTATTACCTACTTTTGTTGTTGCTTCTCTTTTCCATTGATCCGAAAAGAAGAGTTTTAGCGAAAATTCCAAGATGATTCATTCATTCCACAAATCACATTGTTTCTCAACCTTTGAGACCTCGAGAGTATTCCCTAGCTTCTATTGTGAACCTCATATCACTTCTAACTTAGATGGTTTTAAAAGAACTTATCTTTCCTTTATTTACAATGTTCTTAGGTTCACTTACATGTGAAATTGTCTTATTGTAAGAAACCCTACTGCTAACCATTGATTTACTTCTCCTACTTGATTATTTGCACAAGTTATTAATCTAAAACTTTAGAACAACAACGAAGAAAACACAAATATCAGCCTACACATACAAATCGTTTACTGAATAGAATGCTTATATGACAAAGTGACACACAGATTTTTTGGACAAATGTCCCCAAAAAAACCCAGTGTGGGAAAACCAGTGTAGCTAGCTCTGGAGGGTTTTATTATTATGCAAAATCTGAATACAACGATTTCTGGGCACCAGACATGGTTTTCCCTACAGAGAAAATCGCAGCAACTATACCTCTTTCTCTCATAGACAGAAAATATGGCTAATTCACACCCTCAAACAGGATTTACAGAGCTTGAGCCCTTTCTGGCCCACCGGAAACCCCAGCGCCGCTCCTCAGCCCTCTGCGTCAGCCTCTGCGCTACTCTGGAAGGGCTTGCGTCAGCCTCTGCACTACTTTGGAAGGGCCCGCATCACCCCTGAAGGGCTTACGCTACCCCTGTGCTGCCCTGACTGAGCCTGCGTCAGACCTGCGTGGCTCCTGTTGCCTCTGCGCTGCCCCTGACTGGGCTCAGGCTGGACTGCGTAGCACCTGGATGCCTCTGCGCTACTAGATATGTTGACTCTCTGTTGGTGTTGTATCCTTGGCTAGGGATAAGATCATCCCCTTGCAAATACCGCCCCTCGATGCACTGTAAACTCTTCCTGAAATTATTAGCAAACCACGCCCTAGAATTTCAGCTTAGCTTCAATGGTCCGCCAATGTGTGTGTTCTCCAACTAACCCCAAGCCCTTCTCTTATACTTTTCTCATTGGAAAACCAATGGACACGATATAATCTCTAATCAAAGGCTAAGATTAGAAGTTGTTTGATCCACATCACTTAGAACATTCTCATCACATGTTTAATTTAATTCACTTTAATCTTTTAATTTTCCAAAGTTAGACTTAGGGTGTTTAATTAAAAAGATTAATTATTTGAATATATCTTAAACCGGATGGAATTTCTCCAAATTCTTTCTGGGTCTTGGAGATATCATGTACCCTAGCTCATCCACACAATTTGGGAGCTAGATCACATCTGATGCTACCCAAAAATCTTAACACTCCCTCTTAGCGAGGAGTGTGCTCTAGCGATACAACCATACCAAAGTACTACTCTGATCTCTAGCATCGGTCCCGCGCTGATGCTTGGACTATTTTCCTTCATCTCTGCACTGCTGCTTCTCTTTATACCGCTGCCCATGACTCTGTCATAGTCACCGCCACATCTGTATTACAGTTCCCTCTCAAATTGTTGCATCGTGCTGCCAACTGTTGCACTGCAACTTAGTTGCTGAGAAGTAACCAACTGAAGGACCCCTGCCCATTTACTGACAGACAATTCAGTCAGGCTGCATATCATCACTGAAGCTCCCTTAGCTGCTTATCTGTGTTGTCCTCTTGAAGCCACTGCACTGCATAAGCACTACATCCTCTGCATTGTTGAAGTCCCATCAACCCCTCTGTGTTGTTTCTTCTACACTGTTGCTGCCTCTGCACTGTGCTGCTCCCTCTTCAACGTTCAAATCTACCTTTTGCTTTACTATGATCCTCTGCACCCACTCTTCCATTCATCCCCGCTATTGTCTTAAGGCTCTCGTAGCACGTATGCGATCCAAGGGTTAGGCTACTTAAGTATCCTGCCTCCACTCTATAGCTACTCTACAGATCAATATCACCCCACATCTTCTCTCGAGGTACATGAGCGCTCATGGCCATGTCATCGTCGGAGCCATCATCTTCTTAAGCTGCTACAGGCTTGGAACTAGAAGCTTCCTTTTCCTTCTTCCTTGGAGGAAAATTGGTGGAGAAGTGTCCAAGTTCACCACATCGGAAACATTTGATATTTGATAGATCAAGCTTATTTTTCCCTTGTTTCTTCTTAGCTGCTAGGGTTGCATCTTCCTCTTCCTCATTCTTCACTTTGCTTGATCCGCTGTTGGTTTGTCTCTTGGCCATCTGACGGATTTCCTCTTTGTGAAAATTTCTGAATTTACTAAACAAAAACCATACTATTAAATTCTTGATTTACTTCTCCTACTTACATAAGTTATTAATTTTAAATATTCAGAATTAACATTGAACTAAATACATTAATAACATACACATGCAGATCTAAACTGAATAACATGCATAGTGACAAAGTGACACACAAGGATTTTCTGGAAAACTGTCCTCAGAAAAACCCAATGCAGGAAAACTGGTGCTGCTATATTTTGGAGGGTTTTTATTATTAAGTAGATTCTTAATACAATAGATCTAGGCACCAAACTGGTAAACCTGACAAAGAAATAAAATTGCTGCAATACCTTTATTCCGGAGACAGAAAATCTGACTAATTCACACCCTCAAATGAGATTTACATAACTCAGCCTTTTCCGACATCTAGAAACCCCAGTGCTACTTCGAAGCCCTCTGCGCTGCTCAAGAAGAGCCTGCCTCACCCCAGACTGGGTTACGCTACCATAGCTGGGCCTGTGTCAGCCTTCCTGGCCTCTTGCTACCCCTGTTGGGCTCTTGACTGCTCTACGTAGTTGCTACCTCTGCGCTGCCTTGGTCTGTTGCTTCTCTGCCCTCGTTTTACTCTTGGCTTGGGACTACACCATCCCCCTCACCAATATTTCCCCTCATTGCAGCTAAAACACTTCTGAAATTCTTAGCAAACCACACCCTAGAATTCCAGCTTAGCTTCAGTGCTCTTCTAGTGCGTGTGTTCTCCAACTGACCCCAAGACTTATTCCTATACTTTTCTCGTTGAAACTTCAACGACCTTGATCTAATCTTGAATCAACGGCTAATATTAGAAGATGCTTGATCCACGTCACTTAAGTCATTCTCATCACATGTTTAATTAACTTTAATCTTTTAATTTTCCTAAGTTTGACTTAGGGTCATTAATTAAAAATATTAATTAATTAAATATCTCTTAAACTGGATGTAATTTCATAAAACGCTTTCTGGGTCTTGGAGATCTTATGTACTCTAGTCCCTCCACAAATTTTTGGAGCTAGAGCACATCCGATGCTACCCCAACACCTCAAGATATAAACACTCGCTCTTAACAAGGACAATGCTCTAGCAAAACACTTCACCCTGAAGGCTGCCTTGATCTATGGTGTTGGCCTCTACGATGATGCTTGGCCTACTGCCCTTCATCACTGTGCTGTTGTTGTTATTATGTACTGCTGCCCATGACGCTGCCACTGTCACTGCTACATCCGTACTATATCTTCCTCTCAAATTGTTGCATCATGCTACCCATAACACTGCCACTGCTAACCGCTGCACTGCAACTCAGTTGCTGAGAGTAAGCAACTAAAGGAATCCTGCCCGACCTTTGACAACCAAGTCAGTTGGGCTGCATCTCATCATTGAAGCTCCATAGGCTTCTGGTTTGTGTTGTCCTCTCGAGACTATTGCGATGTTGTAGCACTGCACTGCGTAAGAAAACTTCCTCTAAACTGTCTCTGCGCTACTGCCTTTCACACTTATGTTGCATTTGCACTGCGCTACTCCTGAAGCCTCTACGCTACTACAACAATGCACTGCATAAGAAATCCTTCTTTACATTGTTGCCTCTACGCTGTTGTTGCACTGCACTGCTCCCTCTCTGACATGTCAGCATCTGAATCTACTTCATCTATGGACTTCTACACCCACTGCTCCAGTCATTCCTTGCTACTGTCTTTAGGCTCCCATAGCAGGGATGAGATCCAAGAGTTGGGATACTCAAGCATACTGCCACCACTGTATAGCTACTCTATAGATCAATATCGCCCCACTTTCATGGTTCATGAGCCCTCATGGCTATGTCATTGTCGGAGCCATCGTTGGCAACAACAGCCTTGGAGCTAGAAGCTTCCTTATCCTTCTTATTCTTAGGACAATTGCTGGCTAAATGTCCAATTTCACCGCACTGGAAACATTTGATCTTTGACAGATCATGCTTCTTTTCCCCTTGTTGCCTCTTTGATGCCAAGGTTGCATCTTCCTCTTCCTCCTTATTTATCTTGCTCGAACCAGTGTTGTAATACCTCTTGGTCATTCAGTGGATTTCCTCTTGTCGGAGAATAGCCCACATATTTTCCCAGTTGGGAAGGTCCACTCTGCCCAAGAGACTTTGGAAAAAAATTTCCCAGTTCTCTGTGATAGCAATGAGAGGAGTCCTCACCATGACATCATCATCCACCTTTACACCCATGCAAGTCAGCTAATTTCGGATCGATTGCATTCTAGATAGGAAAGTATCGATTTCCTCTCCCTTGGACATCATGAATAACCTCAGATGGTTCTCCAAAAGCATATTTCGCTGGAGGGACATCCCTTGGTACAATGTGGTTAGGGCTTCCCACATCTCATGAGCCGTCGCCTTCTCGACTATGTGTGGTACCACATGATCTTTAACCCCATCCATAATGAAGCGCTTGACATGTTCTACTGCTTCATTATGCTTCTCCAGGAGAGCCACATCAGTTGTTGTAGCCAATAATTTCTCTGCATGCTCCCGTATATCGTAGGCCTCTAGGACTACCAAGATTCTGGCCTTCCAAATAGAAAGTTGGACGGGTCGTCCATCATATCCTGATCACGGAGTCCGTGTGACGCCATTTGCTCAGAAAGTTTTCAGAATGGATCCTCCTCTTTATACTAGAGACTCATATCTAGGGTCCTTGGCAAGAAATGAACCCTCTGCTCCCTCTAACAATTGACTCCCTCCCTTAGAAGTCTGCCAAACACAACGAATTAGCTCTCTTTGATCCTATGATCGATCTTCAGATTTCTTTGACAAGAAATCTACTAAGAATTTGTTCTCCTCCCGCTCTTTGTCAACTTAGCTTAGGCTAAATTCTGCACCGGCAGAATCTTCACCCCATTGGAAACTGCTGAAGGTTTGCAGATAAGCTTCCGGTTCACGACACTCTGTACAAAAATCAAATTCTGGACTGCATCACCCTGGCTGGCCTCTACATGAGCAAACTAGCAAAGTGCAACCTCTGCGCAGCGCAGGCTGCTTCTGCGTCCCTCTAGAAGACTCTGTGTTTTCTCTGCGTCAGCCCTTGTTGCCTCTGCGTCCTTCTGCTACTGCGCTGCTTTCTCCGATTTATCTATTGTTGTTGTTGCTTTTTGTAACACAGATTCTTCAGCCTTCTTGCTGGAGATTCATCTGGATTTGCAATCACCCTGATACCATGTGAAAATTTCTGAATTTACTAAACAAAAACCCTACTGTTAAATCCTTTATTTACTTCTCATACTTACATAAGTTATTAATATGAAATATTCAACATTAACATTGAAGTAAATGCATTAAAAACCTACACATGCAGATCTAAATTGAATAACATGCATAATGACGAAGTGACAGACAAGGATTTTCTAGACAACTGTCCCCGGAAAAATCCAATGCGGGAAAACTAGTTCTATTAGCTTCTGGAGGGTTTTTATTATTAAGCAGATTCTAAGTACAATAGATCTAGACACCAAACTGGTTAACCCGACAGAGAAATAAACTTGCATCAATACCTCTATTCTGGAGACAGAGATTTTGACTGATTCACACCCTCAAATGGGATTTATATAACTCAGCCTTTTCCGGCCACCAGAAACCCCAAAATTACTCTGAATCTCTCTGCGTCAGCCCTGCTGGCCTACGTCAACCTCTGTGCTACTCAGGAAGAGCCTAATTCACCCCAGATTGGGTTACGTTGCCCTAGCTGGGCCTGCGTCAACCCTCTTGGCCTCCTGCTGCCTCTGCGCTACCCCTGTTGGGCTCTCGGCTGCTCTGCGTAGTTGCTGCCTCTGCGCTGCCATGGTCTGGTGCTTCTCTCTAATTGACCCCAATCCCTTCTCTTATAATTTCTCATTGGAAAACTAGCGGTTCTGATCTAATATTTAATCAACAACTAAGATTAGAAGCTGCTTGATCCACGTCACTTAGAACATTCTCATCACATGTTTAATTTAATTCACTTTAATCTTTTAATTTTCTTAAGTTAGACTTAGGGCCCTTAATTATAAAGATTAATTATTTGAATATCTCTTAAACCAGAAGGAATTTCTCCAAATGATTTATGGGTCTTGTCGATCTCATGTACTCTAGCTCCTCCACAAAATTTGGGAGCTAGAGCACATCCGATGCTACCCCAAAATCTCAACATTACGTAGCTAACTTGTAAAATTGGTTTGGTTGACCTATACTTTCTAGTTGGGCTGATTTGATAGAATGTTTCATATCTTTTCATTCCTATGGAGTTAGAGGGAGTGCCATATATCGTTAGAAAGGTATTGGAATAATACTTTTGACCGGATGACGGTGTTGGACCCACTAACATTCAGGTGATCTCCTCGATATGAAGTCCCAACTAGACCTCACACCGTTTGGAATAGGAGTCCAAATAGTGGGGTGTTTAATGATGTGCCTTGGATCTCAAAACACATAGAGTGGTCCACAATGTCTTTGGTTAAAGAAAGTGTATGACCCCGTGGAAATTAAATATGATGCATGAGCGATTCTAACAAAAAAGGGGAAAGGAAGTGTGCTCCTTGGAAGCCTGTAATAATATGCAGCTGGAAAGGAACACATGAATTGAAAAGACATCACACAAACTAACAAGCAGAATAGTTCACAAGTTAAAGCTGATGGGTTAAAACATGATCTTGCATTCAACCAGATTTGTACAAATGCGAATGAAATAGTTCATAAGCATATGCATAAGTTAAAAAACATACATCACAAACATAACCAAAATAGTCCAACTACATTTACAATATATGCATTAAGACATGTCGACTCTGATTTTATTATAAGTGAAAGTTCAAATCATACATACAAAAAATATGAACCACTTGCCCCAATAGTGGAACATGAAGTTAAAAACACCTGCTCCTCCAAAATAAGTATACTCCCTCTACTCTACGGAGAAGCCAAGGCTAACACAAAAGCCAAAATATTGGCTCCCAAAATCCCCTTACAAGAGTTTTGAGGATGTATTTATAACCAAAGGGGGGTGACTCTTGGCATGCCCCCTTGGTGACTCTTGGACTCCCCTCATGACTCATCACATTACATATGAATTTTCACATTCCATCATGAACACTTGGAATTTCACTTATACAATAACTATAAATAATATTACAATTTCCACTTGTACCCATACAAGACAAAATAGAGTAGAGACAACTTGAAAGCCTAACGAATAAAAACACTATGACGCTCAAGTTGGGGTGAACTAAAGTTAGACATCTTGGACTTGGTGTCTCTTGGTCACATACTCATACCAATCTTGGCATTGTGCTATGGTATCCCCAAACTGCGAGATAGTGTTAGGATGGAAGCATACTCTTGCCTCCAAAGCATCTGGGTACAATCTCTTGGAACCAGTCTTCACTTCTTCTTCAATTAGGTGCAACATTGTTTTGATCTGAATTGGGCCACCAACGAAGGTCTGCAAATTCTGTTTATTGACGTCCATGTCCTCATGGGTAGCCATCTTCTTTAGCTGCTTCAAGTACTAATCAATCTCCTATCAGACTTGTTGTTTGTGTTTAGCCTCGGTGAGTGTACCAACTGATGGGATCGTGGGCTCTCACAATGAAATAAAAATTGTTGTATATCCATACATATGTGGCCTGAATCCTTCCAATGAATGAGGCAAGTTGCTTTTTTTTCTTTCTAGATAAGCATCCGAAATCTGGCTTTCTCTAACTTTGCTTGTGGCTTTATTGTCTTTACCTGTGTAAGCGACGCGACCTTGTATCGCATTGTCAACTCAGGCACGACGGTGATGGCAGTCTGTATATTCCCAAGTATCCTGATAAACTCCGTGCTATGCCGTAATAAGTCATTCAGGTGGAAAACTACCTTATGTATCGTTAGTAACTCCTCATAAATATCCCGCACAGTTTCTCCAAGTGTGGATACTTCAACAAGTATTGCTGCTCTTATCTCCTCACGACAGACGTGTGCGAAAGGTGCGTTCTGTGCCACTGCATAGAGTTTTTCATTCTCTTGCTGAAGTTCCTGTATGTTCTGCGCCAACTGCTTGTTCTCGGCCACCAAGCATTGGGTGTTACATATGGATTCTCCTACCAAAGCCAAGATGGCATCGACAATGGCATTTGGATTCCTACCGGTGTCTGGCACAATCACCCTTTATTCATGAATGCGGGTGATGCATGATCATCCAGGAATTTATTTCTTCACGCTTGTACAATATTCTTATGCAGTTCATCAAATGATCGATTGTACACATCCATAACCAGATCATCGTCAAGGGGAACTTCCTCCCCTTCCTCACTTAGGGCTTGCTCTACGGCTGAAGGTGGTGGATTCTGAAAGGTGGCCTGAGGCGTGCTTGTCATCAGGTCCACATCTTCATATTGCACCTCCAGTCCCACTTCCATGTTTGTAAGTTCAATCAATCGTTCTAGCTCTTGATAAAACTCTCGTTCTTGCATCTGTTTGTTCACTCCTTCTGCTGTCGATTGGTCCTATATCTATTCTTCAACCTCTATAGGTTCTATCTCTTTTGTCGTGGAACCTTGCCTTTCTTCCTATTCTTGCTTCTATCTCTCCTCTTGTTCTCTTCTTCTAAATTCCTATTCTTCCTTCAACTTTTTTTCTTCTCTCTGCGCTCTCTATACTGCTTCTTCCAAGCTTTGCTTACGTATCTTGATATGCTCTACTCTTCACTGCCTTTGTCCCCTCTTCACTTCGATTTACAAAGTTACTTTATGAGTGAGAGGATCTTATTTCAGTTTCCAACATTTTGTTCTTCTGCTTTTTCAGTTACATTCGTATTTCATTCATCGTGCACTAAACTGTCATATGTTGATATTGTTGCTGCTTCAGGAACTGTTGCCGCCTGCAGAACAACTTGAGAAGTCCCAGCCTTAATGATTGGCTCATGAGGTTGGGAGGAGTTATAATAGTTCATCCATGGTTCCTCCTTCAACCATTGATATATATCGTTGACCCATTTGAAGTATACTCTCACACAATGGTCTTTGCAAATTCCCCTCAGACCATACAGATTGTAACTCTTTGTGCCAAACTTGAATCGGACTCTGGATTTTCCTTCGACATCTGCGACCTTGAAATTATTGATCTAGTATAATCCAACCTACAAAGAATGATTTGGCCATGGTGCCTTCTTCGTCCTATGCAGTGTTACTGACAACCCTATGGAGATATGATAAGATACCTCTTGCATGACTAGTTTGTACGTGGCATATCTTGGTAAAAGATGTGGCGGTTTCTTCTCGCTGAATACTATGATCAATGTACCATCTGGTAAGGTGAACCAATCAACAATATCTAATATTTCCTCCATAGTCGCTCGCGACATGCAAGGTGGGTCCTCATAAAAGATGATCCTATAAAGAGGGATGATGAAGTGAACAGTAAGTTGCTCCATAATTTTGTGATGAATGTAATCCAATAGTAGCTTGAAATATATATATGTATGGCAGTGTTTCTCGGTGTCCATCTCCAGTTCATGCTAGGGAATTGATTCTGCACACAGATTACATCCTGTAAGTATGCAGACGTTTAGAAGCATCCTTCTCATCCTTGGGTGGATTACGATCTTTTGTCACATGGAATTTCAACTAATGAGCCAATAGATATGACCAGTTGAACGATTTCCATTCGTTGACTACCTGGTTCAACAAGATATCCCACCCCTCAGGAAATGTCTTTGTTTCTGGTTGACCATAGATTCTGTAGGCCAGTATGGCCAAAAGCTGATAGGATTTCCTGAGTGCTTTTTTCTTGTACATGTGGGTGGGTGTCCACCTAAAATTCGTTGGCTCCTTCACCTAAATCTTTATGATATCAATTATGTTTGTGTAGCTATTAGTGGAATAGAACAATGATTCCATGTTCTTCATTGGGCCAGGAAGATGATACATCTGCTTGAGGTTTGGTGCCATGAATGTAGCAAGCTTCTACCCATTGGTGTTACTTAATGTCATGGTTTCCAGATTAGTGTTTGAGACAACCCAGCTGATCACATTCGCACATGGGAAGGCTGGATACCTGCATGCAACCTTGTATAGCCATGACTACATGATGTTGAGATACACCTGTCGATCCTCTAAGTCCGCCTGAAAGTCCTTTGTGAAATCATATTTGATCTTCTCTCATGTTAGTTTTGATCCCTTCTCTATGAACAACTGAATGTGTGATTAAACTGGAAAGTTAACCAGAAATTGAACAATTTCTTCCCCAGTAATGCTTTCAACGGTTTCCTTTGAGGCATCTCTTATTGTTTTCCATTGTGAAAGTGACTGCTGGAGAGATGCACAACAACTGTTGTACCCGTGGGACAAAAAATACATTGACAACAAGCAAATATTATTTATAAGAAAAACTACTTTCATACATGTTCATGCAGCACACTGGGAAAATGACTGGAAGGATTGCAAAATTATTGATGGGAAGAGGGTATGACTGGTTGGGGAAACTGCACACTGCGCAGTTCCAACAGTCAAGGTTAGAGCTTGTGGCTTGAGACTCTACAATGCACACTTCAACCTCGGTAGTGAGCGGGGAGAGATTGCACATTGCGGAATCTCAGTGGCCAAGGATGTTGGTTGAGGCCTGGTACTACACAATGCGTAGTGGGGCCAGCCTGTATTATGCATTTAAAAATTCCAAAGGCCACACTTCAAGCTTAAATTTCCAGATTGTGCAATGTCGAGTTGGGCAAAGTGAATTCCGGCCAAGGGAAAGGAAAATCTACCCAAGGGAAGTGTGAAAAATGAGCAAATATGAGAGATGGTGAAGGCATGAGTGCAGATATAACTAAGTGTTATTGAAACAAGATAAATCAAGTGCAGAAACTAAACAAACGAGAAGTGAATGATATCATTGAGGAGAGTCGCCGCAACGACGACCATTGGTGTGAAAATGCAGAAATCGATGTGACCCTTGTGAAAGGAAAACAAAAGCTTGAAACAACAATTCTACAGGCTAAATAAATTTAAAATGACAGCATGTATGCAAAGAACAAGCAAAACAACACTCATGCAATCCAAACAGAAAAAAGCGACTAAAAGCGATAAATGCAAAACTCACCCGGAAAAGCAACGACGATCGCACTGAAGGTTCCTTGATCTCATTGGGAATGCTAGAGCTCCAAGATCGAATGTGAGAATGGGCTCTAGGGGCGTTGGTTAAAGATGTTATAAATTAGGGTTTATGACGTGCATGCCACAAATCAATTATAAAACAACACTTGGCGACAATTTCCAAAAATAACAAGTGTGCTTCCTTCAGGTTTCTAAAAATAGATCCCTAAATTTTAGGGATGATTTTTCACTCTTTTTTTTTTTCCTGGAAAACTTGCCATGCACATCACCGGTAAGGATTTTGTAGTTCTAGGGAACTGAAAACTCCTGATCGAGTGCACTGCGCAGATTCTAAGCTTAGTGAGTGATTGCATAGTTTCTGGGCTCAGTGTTGGGATTCTTGTCATGACTACGCAGTTCCCAAGGTCAAGGTTGGGCCGCTAGTCATGGCTGCACAATGGTGAACATGAAGGTCAGGGTTGGATCCATGAATTGCGCAATTTCTAAAGGCAAGTCCAGAATTTTTGTGTAAGACTTAGACAGGAGGTTAGCTTGCGACTTAGAAAAAATTTCTAAGTGAAAAAGCAAGTAAACACAAGCATAAATGAAAGGTAAAATTTAGTTAAATCATGGATACTTGATATCAATGCAAGGTAAGAGCCTGTGAAGGGAAGTTAGGCTCCAAAATATAAGAAATGGAAAATTTTTGGAGGGTGGTTGTAGCTGCTGCAACATTGGCGACACACTGGTAGAACTCCAGCTCCCTAAATGAATGTTATCTCGTGTAAAATTTGTATCACCCTTCTGGAAGTATATTTAAACTCGTTGATTACTACAAATGCCTCACTTACTCTGAGTTAAAGACATATCCCCTTTCCATCCCCTTCATCGATCGAACACTAACCAAGCCAAGTCACAATAAGTTGTTTCGATTAGGGATGATGAGTATTTAGATGCAGAAGTAAAAGTAAAATGTTAGAGTCTTTATTTTCATCTCTGGTGTTGCTCCACTGCCAAAAAAACTAGAGAGTATCTTGACGGAGTCACTTTAAAACACAAACATTGCTTCGTTGCTAGCAAGCCTGGACAGTACCCCAACGAAGTTTCTTGCTTCACCTCTATGCGCAGGAAGCCTTTCTCTTCTTTCGCCCTTTATTTCATTTTTCATTTTTTTCATTGTTTAATTTGTTCAAATAACTGTTCATAGGCACTTATTTATTTCATGGGGAGGAAGAGGGATCTCAACTTATTGAGAGAATAAGAGGTTGTTCCTTCATAGCAGTATGTTTATGTACACTCTTGACACACTTGTTAAGGTTTTCCTCTTCTCCTTACTCTACTAGACTAGAGCGACAAGGATTAATTGAATATATAAAATCGATTAAAGTGGGTGGAACCAGTTAAAAACCAAACATCATGATTTCACCACGACTCTCTCTGATAAGAACGTATTTTCCATTTGAGTATCATCAATCAAAAAAGAAAAAAAACAAGATTCGCGCAAAGATAAGGAATAGCCAAAAAACCAAGTGTTGATAGAGAACAACTTTCCTCTTGGATTTCACAATGCTTGCTTCAGAACCCAAACACAGTCTCATGCAAAAACTAACCTAAGACTGAAAACAAACAAACAAAGGAAAAGAGCGAATGGAAATAAACGAACGAAAGCAAATCAAAGCAAACAAGAATGAAAGAAAACACTACTCCTACTCCTAACCTAAGCAAAAAATAGGCCAACTCATGTAAAGTGATATTTCCAATGCAGTCAGTGATACATTTGTATGCCTACGCAGACGAAGGAACACAAGCCTAGAAAGATATAAATGCATAACACTTTACAAGAAAGATAAGACATTGCAAACCAAAAAATTTGAAATTTGAATATGCATGCAGAAAAGAAATGGTGAAAATTCCACGAAAACATTCTGCGGACATATCATGGTGTCGTGACACATCATGAGTCGAGGATTTTCAAACACAAACGTTCAAACCATGAAAGTGAGCAAACATAAAGAAAGAAAGAAATTTTCTTTTCTCCATAGTGCTCTCTAAGTACGACTCCTCCAAGGATTGAGCGATAGGATTGTGAAAAATAGATGGAGGATGCAGAAATTGTAAAATAAAAGGATTTTCAATATGCATAATAGAGTGATGAGGATCCTCAAAAGATTCAACACTCTTCTGATCAGAGGTGGAACTGAACTCAAGGCTATGAGAACCTGACATAACCATCATATTTGGTTTAAGTGCTTCAACAACTTGAGGAAAATCCAACTCATCAGAAGATTGATCATCAAAGATCGATGGCTTGGAAAAATTAATGACAGGAAAATCAAAATCGTGACTAGCTGAATCAATGAAAAGGTCACGACAGCCACGATCAGGAAATTCAAGATCGCAAATGGAGGTATCCTCATGATCTGATGAATCATATAAAGGGGAACACGGGAAACGATAAATTTTACCCTCTATGTTTCAAGAAAGGTACGATGAGAGGTTGGGAAGATCAATGATAAAAGATTCATCCTCTCTGCATTTAAATGAAAAATTGCCATTCCACAAATTTTGCGAATGATTGTAAGTATTAATATGATCAGAAAGTGAATTATCACATGATTCATCTGGAATGATAGAATCGTGGATAGTGTCAGTATAGTGTGGAAGGAAGAGAGTCATCCTTCATCGTAGATTCTCTTTCGACTCATGACTCCCAGATATACTCATCGCAAATGACATCATAAATTGGCTGCACAACAACATCTCCATCCAATACCTGATCCTCATGAACATCAATGAAAATATTTGAAGCAAATGAGCACACAAACTTGCAATTCAAAGGATCATAGGGACTGAATGATGGAGGATGAGGAGAAAACACCTAATCACACTCATTAGGCTTGTAGTCCAAAACTACACAAGAATTTTGAGTATGTGCGGTGGGAGGAGATGATGGTTCATGAACCAATGAATTCTGAATCTTCCCCACCACAACCTATGGAAGTAAAGTTTTTAGATGAAAAGCAGACATAGGGTTACTTGGAAAAACACCTTTGTCCATCACATATTTAGAGGCTTTATGGGTGAGGTTTGCTGGGTGTGATTTAAGCGATCGTAACTTGTGCGGAGTAAGTGAAATCTGTACAAGATATAGAAATATTCCAGTCAAGAAATCCCAATCAACTTCATCTTCTAGAAATTTAAAATAGAGATGCAAAAAATGATTAAGAAAATGATGTAATGATTCATCATGTGATTTTTACAGTTCTAAAATTCTCTTGCACAAAAGTTTATGATCAAATTTGTCAAAAGCGCGAAACAATTATGTGACAAGATGTTCAAAAGAGTGGATAGAGGCATTGGTCAATGTGTAAAACCATTCCCTTATGCACCCTTCAAATGTGAGAATGAACAGCCAACAACTAACATTTTCAAGAGGGATGTCGTGTTATGTGAAAAATTGATGAAAATGGTTAGTATGCTCACGAATGGTTATTTCACCCTCACCATTAAATTTAAGATGTGACAAGTCATCAATGATATTTTCTGGCACTTAAAAATTTATTTAATTATTTATTTTTAATTTTTGGAAAAAAATGTCGAGTGTATGACTTGGGGGAAGTCATAAAAATGAGTGCAGAAATTCAAAACAGACTTCAAGGGCTCAACTTGTCATGTGGTCCTCCTTCTAGCACCATAAAGTTTGACGGTGTTGGACCCGCCAACATTTGGGGGATCTCCCCGATATGAAGTCCCTACTAGACCTCACACCGTTTAGAGTAGGAGTCCCAATAGTGGGGTGTTTGATGATATACCTTGGATTGCAAAACACATAGAGTGGCACACAATGTCTTTGGTTAAAGCAAGTGTGTGACCCTACGAAAAGTCAATATGATGCATGAGTGGTTCTAACAACAAAGGGGAAAGGAAGTTTGCTCCTTGGAATCTTGTAATAGTACACAACTTGAAAGGAACACACGAGCTTAAAAGACATCACACAAACTAACAAGTAGAATAGTCCACAAGTTAAAGATGATGGGTTAAAACACGAGCACGCATTCAACCAGATTTGTACAAATGCGAATGAAATAGTTAATAAGCATATTCCTAAGTTAAAAAACATACATTACAAACATAACCAAAATAGTCCAACTACATTTATAAACGTGCCAGATTTGATTTTATTATAAGTGAAAGTTCCATTCACACATACAACATGACTAACCACTTGCCCCAATAGTGGAACATGAAGTCAACAACACCTGCTCCTCCCAAAGAAGTATACTCCCTCAACGCTACAAATAAGCCAAGGCTAACACAAAACTCCTAAGCCTTTTATAAGCCTAAGCCTAGCCAAAAGCTTGGCTCCCAAAAGCCCCTCACAAGAGTTATGAGGATGTACTTATAACCAAATGGGTGTGACTCTTGGCATGCCCCCTTGGTGACTCTTGGACTCCCGTCATGACTCCTCACATTACATATGACTCTTCACATTCCATCATGGACACATGGAATTTCACTTATACAATAATTACAAATAATATTATGATTTCCACTCGTACCCATATAAGACAAAATAGGGTAGAGAAAACTTGACAACATAACAAGAGAAAACACTATGATGCTAGAGTTGGGGTGAACTCAAGCCGAGCATATTGGATTTGGTGTCTCTCGGTCACATACTCATACCAAGCTTAGTACAGTGCGATGGTCTCCCTAAACTGCGAGATAGTGTTAGGCTGGAAGCAGACTCTTGCCTCCAACACATCCGGGTACAATCTCTTGAAACCAGTCTTCACTTCTTCTTCAATCAGGTGCAACATTGTTTTTATTTGAACCGGGCCACCAATGTAGGTCTATAAACTTTGTTTGTTGATATCTATGTCCTCCTGGGTGGCCATCCACTCCGGCTGCTTCAGGTACTAATCAATCTCCTGTCAGACTTGTTCTTTGTGTTTTGTCTCGATGAGTGTACCAATTGATGGGATCCGGTGGGTTCTCACCATGAAATCCAAACAGTTGTATATTAGTACATATGCGGCCTGAATGCTTCCGATGAATGAGGCAAGCTGTTTGTTGTTCTAGATTAGCATCCAAACTTTGGATTTATCCAACTCTACATGCGGCTTCGTCTTCTTTACCAGTGAAAGTGGCATGGCCTTGTATCACATTATCCACTCATGCACGATGGTGATGGAAGTTTGTATATTCCTAAGGATCATAAAAAAATCCCTACTCTTTCGTAGCAAGTCATTCAAGTGGAAAACTGCCATATGTATTGTTACCAACTCCTCATAAAGATCTCGCATAGTGTCTCCAAGTGTAGATACTTTACCAAGTATCGCTGCTTTTATCTCGTCGTGGTAGACATGTACAAAAGGCGTGTCCTGTTCTGCTGCATGGAGTTACTCATTCTATTGATGAAGTTCCTATATGTTCTACGCCAACTTATTGTTCTCACCCACCAAGCACTGGGTGTTAGATCTGGCTAATCCTACGAAGGCCTAGTTGGTGTCGACAATGGCATTTGGATTCCTGTTGGTGTTTGCCACGATCACCCTTTCTCTCATGAATGTAGGTGATGCATGATCATCCAAGAAGTGATTTTTTCACGCTTTTACAATATTTTATGCAGTTCATCAAATGATAGATTGTATACAGCCATGACTAGATCATCATCAAGGGGAACTACCTCCCCTTCCTCACTCGAGGCTTGCTCCGTAGATGAAGGTGGTGGAGTTTGAAAGGTGGTCTGAGGTGCACTGGGAATCAAGTCCAAATCCCCATCTCACAGCTCCAATCCCACTTCCATGTCTGTGATTTCAATCAAATGTTATATCTCTTGAGAAAACTCTCGTTCCTGCATCTGTTCGCTCACTCCTTCTGCTACCGACTGATCCTGTATCTATTCTTCAACTTGTATAGATGTCGTATCTTTTGTCATGTCACACTACCTTTCTTCCTCTTCTTTCTTCTATCTCTCCTCTTGTTCTCTTCTTCTAATCTCTCATTCTTCTTTCAACTCTTGTTCTGCTCTTTGCACTGATTCTTCGAAGCTTTGCTTCTCTCTCTTCCTTCGCTATGTTCTTTTCTACCTTTGTCCCCTCTTCGCTTCAATTGCCAAATCTACTTTATGAGTGAGAGGGTATTCTTACATTTTCCAGCTTTGTTCCTCTTCTGCATTGTTAGCTACCTTCCTTTTTCTTTTGTCACGTAGCAGACCGCCGCATGTTGTTGTTGCTACTTCTGGAACTGCTTCCGCCTACGGAACAACTTGAGAAGTCCCAGTCGTACTGATCGACTCATGAGGTTGGGAGAAGTTATAACAGTTCTTCCATGGTTGCTCCTCTGACCACTGATATATCTCTCTGAGCCAGTTGAAGTATAGTCTTGTACAATGGTCTTTGCAAGTTACCCTCGGATCATACAGATTGTAACTCTTTTTTTTTTTACTCGAATCTGACCCTGGATTTTCCTTTGGCATATGTGAGCTTTAGATTCTTGATCTCATATAATATGACATGCAAAGGAAGAGTTGGCCATGGTGCCTTCTTTGTCCTATGCAGTGACGCTGACAACCCTGTGGAGATATGATAAGATACCTCTTGCATGACCAGTTTGTCGTTGGCATATCTCAACAAAAGATGTGGCGGCTTCTGCCCACCGAACACTATGATCAATGCGCCATCTGGTAAGGCAAACCAATCAGCAATCTATGATATCACATCCATAGCTGCTCCTGACATGCAAGGTGGGTCCTCCTGAAAGATGAGTCTGTAAAGTGGGATGATGAAGTGATCTGTAAGTTGCTCCATAATCCCACGATGACTGCAATCCGAGAGTAGCTTGAAATATATGCATGGAAGTGTCTCTCAGTGTCCATGTCCAGTTCATGCGAGGGGACTGATTCTGCTCATAGATTTCATCCAATAAGTATGCAATCATGTAGAAGCGTGGTTGCTCGCCCTTGGGTGGATTGCAAGCTTTTGTCACATTGAATCTCAACTATTGAGCTAATAGATTTGAACAGGTGAAATACTTCCCCTCATTCACTACCTTTTTCAATAATATATCCCACCCCCGAGGAAAGGTCTCTATGTCTGGTTGGCCATAGATTCTGTAGGATAGTATGACCAAAAGATGATAGGCTTTCTTGAGTGTTTTTTTATTATACATGTGGGTGGGTGTCTGCCTAAACTTCGTTGGCTCCTTCAACTGGCTCTTGTTGATATATCTTGTGTTCGTGTACCTTTGAGTGGCATAAAATAGTCAGTCATGTTATTCACTGGCCCAGAAAGATGATACACCTGCTTGAATTCTAATGGAAGGAATGTAGCAAGCTTCTTCCCACTGGTGTTTCTCAATGTCATGGTTTCCAAATTAGTGTTTGAGACAACCTAGTTGATCACATCCACACATGGGAAGGTTGGATACCTACATGCAACCTTGTAAATCCATGAATGCATGTTGCTGAGATACACCTGCTAGTCCTCTAAGACTTCCTGAAAGTCCTTTTTGAAATCATATTTAATCTGTTTCCATGTCAGTTTTGGTCCCTTCTCTATGAACAACTTAGTGTTCGAGTAAACTGGCAAGTTAACCGGAACTTGCTAAATTTCTTTCCCAATATTGTTTTCAATGGTTTCCTTTGAGTAAACTATCTTTGATTGCATTTTGTAAGTGACTATGGGAGATATGCTCAACAATTGTTGTACCTGTGGGACAGAAAAGACACCGACGATAAGAAAATATCAGTTATAAGAAAAAATACTTTTAGGACATGTTCATGCAGCACACTGGGAAACTAATTGAAAGGATTGCACAATTATTGATGGGAAGAGGGTTTGACTTGTCGAGTAACTAAAAACTCCCAACTCAGTGCACTGCGCAATTTTTGAGCTAAGTGAGCGATTGCACAGTTTTTGGGCTCAATGTTGGGCTACCTGTCATGATTTCGCAGTTCCCGAGCTCAAGGTTGGGCTGCTAGTCATGACTGAACAATTTTGAAAATGAAGGTCAAGACTGGCGAATTATGCAGTTTCTAGAGGCAAGCCCATAATTGTTGTGCAAGACTTAGGCAAGAGGTTTGATTATGAATTAGAAAAATTCTCTAAGTGAAAAATAAAGTAAACATAAGCAAAAATGAAAGGTAAACATTAGTTAAAGCACAAATACTTGATAACAATGCAAGGTAAGCTCCTATGAAGGGAAGTTAGGCTCCAAAATATAAGAAATGGAAAAAAATGGAGGGTGGTTGTAGCCGTTACAACACAACCATATGTCTTATGCTCCCATTTGAGAAAGATAATTAGAGTAAAATTTCCTTCAAATATGGAGTATCCAAATTAAGCATGAAGAAAAAACTCACTATCCAAACAATATTTCTAGCAAACTTCATCTTGCAATATTTATCTTGGACATTTGTAGTCTCCCCCGATCCTTGAAATCAATGACAATAATATTTCCAAAAATCTCCGACTTTGTCATTAATGGCAACCCCAAACCTTTGTGCATCCTTGATGTAGAAGTCCCCCTAAATGGAACTTCTCCCCTCGTATGCAATCTCTCTCCCTTTAACATCAATGAAAGAAGGCTTATCCCTTTGTCTACAACTTTCCACCATTTAACATCAATGGCCAAGGGATACTCCTGTTGAGATTTCTCTTCCCTTTATTGATGATTTGAGAGATATATCACAACAAAATTTTCCTTTAACTTCATTGAGGACATATAGATTACTTGAGTTCCTAATTTCTTTTACCACCAAAATCTTCCTGTTGTAGCCGCTACAACACCACCCAAATTTTGGGTATATTCAAAATTTCGGGTCCCCCTCTGCTCGCTTAAGCCATTAGGGTTTTCGCCCGACCTGTAATCTGTGACATCCCCGTGGCCTTTTCCCAGGCCCTCGTAAACCTTCTCACCTTCGCAATGAGATACTCTCGTCGTATCCACGTCATGTGTGGGGGGGGGGGATCATCATGCATCTGCTCGAATAGAAACTTTTATGTGTGTTAAGAAGCTCTTTCACCATGGATTGCTTAGACACTCTGTTTGGGTACTTCACCGAGCTCATAGTCTCATGTAAATTATTTGGGGGCATCATTCTCTAAAGGGTAAGTACAAACTAATAGTTATTATGACGTCTTATGCAGGTCAATCCCATGGGTGTTATACCCAACAGTGTGATCACCACACCAAGGGAAAGAAACTGAAATTAAGACAACAAGGGCGAAGTTACATGACATGACACTTTCATACCCTGTCCATATTGAGGGTGAGAATCAAGGCTACAGTTGAAGATATCGTCAAGGTAGATGACAAGGATAAGAGTATCTCGAGCTGAAATATGGGAAGTGGAAGACATGTATCACATGTATGCAGGGAACAAGAGCGCACCAGTTGAGGGAATTTTTGGTCACAGTTAAGCCACATCGGTTCAGGCATATAGCTTCATTCCTAAAGAGAGAGGGTTACCTTTTTCGAGTGGTCATATTATTGAAGTAGATGATGGCTTGAATCAGCAACATCAACTTGCAATATGGTATTTGTGGCAGGTTGTTTTAAGGCTACCGTTGTCATTCCAAATTTCCGTTTTCATAGCATCCGGCGGGATCCTAGTAAGTTTAAGGACATATATAACAAAGATCACTCTATCGATTTTCTTGGAAATGATGTGAGGACTGTTATAAAGCTGCCCAAAGGCATGATGAAAAGTTTACAACAACATGAGCAATATTTTCAACTTCGGGATTAAAGCTTGGTCTCCCGTCAATTGGTTGAGGCTGATGTGATACGGATTCATCCATTTCCAATCAATTGTCCCAGGATTGTGTTTCTTCTACACTCACATCAACTATTGCTGCTCCCCCTGTTTTTGGTCATTATGCGGGAAATACAGGTTCCTTGCACAAGACTTCATATCATATTTTCTATCTGTGACCTCGCAAATGCGAAAGAGCTTGGGTAGTTCGTGCCCTAGGAAAAACAAAGTTCCAAAGGCAAAAAGGCATTCGAGGGTTTGATAGGATTGTATTGGGAAGCATATATCATTTTTTTTACAAACAAACTGCAGGGTTTCTATGACTAAGTTTTGAACGTACCACAAATAAGTTATTCAGGGATTGGTTGGGTTTATGAACTTGACCTTGACAACATCATTAGAATACTCTACAGAACATTCGAAGACCATAGAGTTCACATGGAGACCATTGTGAAAAGCCAGCGCATTTCAAAAAGAAATATGTAAGGAAGTGAATGACTAATATGTTTGACATTAAAAAGTGTACGCCCTAGGGAATGTCAAAGACAGGAAAGAGCATTAAAAAAAACCTCTCATTGAGATGGTTTTGGCTCGCTAATCCACATATTTCGGGGTAAAGAAATCATTTTGTTTTGTCGTAAGGTCACTGAAATAATCAACATCCTCTGCAATGTGCTGCTTCAAGCGCAATACCCACATCTCATAAATCTGAGGCGCTTCAATATATGATTTCAATGGATGGGCGGAATTATGAGTTAAACTCACAAACTTTCACCTGCGGAAAGCCGGAACTGGTTTATATCAAAGTAATAAGAGGGGTTCGCACAACCTCTTGTTGTGGAATATAAAAGGGAGTCATGATACGGCAATAGGCATAAACCTGCAATCCCATAAATTTTGCACCTTATTGGCAGCCTGAGGAAACATATTCCATGAAAACGTTGGCACGTAATGAATGCCTATGCGTCATGGTTGCGACTGTGTTGAGTTTAATACTCGTTGTACAATCTAGATCTGTTGGAGGCTCACAGGAGAAGGAGGAGCCTTACACGCCTCATGAGGAATGCACATGACCGCATCATAAAATTGTGATTATGCAGTCCATTCATCACTGAAAGACATGCCCAAAGAGCGCCTTACACGCTTAATGCGCCTCAGAAACCCGATCACCCAGCTGATGAAGCATAGATGGGCATGTCAGGAACGTATAGTAAATGCGCACAAGATTTTCTATGACAGTTCACCCCTTTCAAAGTCGATGTATTCGAGCAGCGACGTAGTCTGCAAGACTGAGGGAATAACGAAGCTATCCTTGGGCGTTTTCGGTGAAGACCTCACGTAGGTGATGGCTAGATGCTTCACGCTGTCCCCATAATGCCACTTTAGAATATTTTCGACCACACTGGTCAACAGGTAGCAGTCCCAGGCCCTCGATTCATCATCCGAAGACACGACCGCATCCAGAACACGACCGATCACTGGGTCACAAAACTAATAAAGCGAATGAAAATGCGACCGGGTCGGAGTTGCGACCCTGCAACCTTTGTAAGAGAAATCACATTAACCCTCCAGGTCGCTAAGTCGCAAAAAGTCCAAGAGCACGGTCGATGCGGCTGCCCGAATACGTGACCTCTAAATGAGTCGCATCTTCTCTCGCCAGTCGCTGAGTCACAAGGCTAAGGCGTGAATGCAGGATGCGACCTAGCAGGAGCTGCGACTACGCGACTTCCATGGTTGCCAAGTCGCAAGGTCGGGCATAAGAATATCCATGACCGGGCGCGACTCTCTGACTACGCGACTTCCACGCCACAGTTGCGACCTCATACAGGATCAGTACCTGTCAAGAAGGGATGTGTTATGATTTGTGCCCCTAAAAGAATGGACAATTGCGAGAGTGTAAGCCTTGTTTGAAGGAGCTACTTTTGGTTGAACGACGTTGGAAAATTGCCTTCGATAAAAGCGGCAGGAGGCATTGCGCTGGAGGGAACTGTGTAAAGGAATGACAATGATTAAATTTCGCCCTCACTATGGCGAGGTTGGGATTATTGATCACTTGGTGGCTGCATTCCTATTCACTCACAATATTGCACATGGAAAAAGTCTGAGGAAGTCTCCTGCTTGGAAATATTTATTTTTATCTCTCCCAGATTGGCTTGACCATGCCCTCTTTGAGCAAAAATCCATTATTTATGGATTATCATCAAAATTATCGTTAGGTTGCAGCCTTGCAATGCTTTGTTGAAGTCGCACGTCGTAGCCCATCCTAATACTTAGTAAGACATGGGAGCTTCTTTGATTTCAGCATCATCCCCATTAGGAAGAAACATGAAGTAAGAATTAACTGTACATGCCTGCTAAATGATGGACATCGGTTCGCATCTCAAGTTCTTTCTTTGCGCTAGTAAACAAGCTCATAGTGAATATGTGCAAATTGTTCACACATTTCTTACAAAGCAGGACCAAGTAGGGGTCCCAGATAGTGGTTAAATCCCCCTAATTTTATTTTCGATGTTCCCTTTATGCATCTGCAATTTTCCGCTGCCTCAATACATACATACATACATACATACATACATACATACATACATACATACATACATACATACATACATACATACATACATACATACATACATACATACATACATACATATATATATATATATATATATATATATATATATATATATATATATATATATGTATGTGTATGTATATGATATACACACAAGTGGTAACGTGTGTTACATGGGGAATAATGCTAATGACCCGTACGAAGAAGTTTGCACTTACAAAGAAGCTGCTGGTTCACGCGGCGAGAGCTAAGGCTGTCCTCCAGAGAATGACGTTTTGATATCTCCGAAAGAGAAATACATAAGGGATATGGTCAAAGGTCACAGGTCGCAGATAGTCTGAGGTCGTAGGTCGCAGATTAATCAAGGTCGCGAGTCACAAATTTCCTAAGGTCACAAGTCGCGAATTTCCCAAGGTCGTGCCGGCATCGCCCAGTTCGTGGTCGTAAAGGGCCCAAGTCACAAACCAGCCCAATAGTCAGGAAGACCAAGAGTCAAGGGGCAACTCAAGGGTCATCTCAGCCTATATATACAACTTCGAGAAAGGATTCAAGGACTTTTAGCTCGACAAGGAAAGCCAGTATGGTAGAGAAATTGTTGCAAGAGAGCTAAAGGCACTCAGATCTTGGTATCAGTTAGAGAGAGAGGTAGCGAGGCTAGGGTTTTGTATCATGCATTGAGATGAATAGGCCATGTTCCACTATTGGGTTTTGACGAGTTGTAAACATGTATTTGACGTTGCAGCAACATTAATAATATATTCTCATTTCCAGCACTGATTCACGTGCTTTTTTGTGGTGATGGTACTAGCTATCTAGTACTTCATTATGTTGTTTTGCTTTCATGCATGTCATCGGTCATGAACTATTTCTCAATGGTCGTATGTATGTTTGCTTTTGGATTAGTGTTTATTTGTCCTTGTCACAGCGGTAGTCTATTGTGAACTACTTTGCAGTTAACTTATGGCGTGTTTTCTTTCATATATGTTTCACTGGTTTGCAGCTCACTGATCCCAGTTACCGCATATCTCCCTTTTATTTTGTTGTTTAGACTTGCTTGTATATTTTTTTTATGGTTTTTCAACCTTGGGCTGATTTTGCTTCATTGATCGCTCATTTCATCTTTGCCTCTGCTCCATCATCTTCTCATCCGGCAACCAAGAGTGGAAACAATCATGGCGGCAGCCAAGCCCACATACCGGATGGGGCTCCTATCCCAAACGGTGTGAGGTCTAATTGGGACCTTTCACCGGGGAGACCCCCTTGTTGTCGGCAGTACAATTTTTCCCGTCAACACTTCCTAAACCTACTTTCTTTATTTCACATGCTTTAAAGTAAAAGATGAGATCATATCCGTGATCTCATATTTGACTTACACTTAGAATATTGTTTTAGACTTTCAACATACATGATTGAGTTTTAGTTTTTAGAAGATCAAGACTAATTGTTTCCTTTCTAACTATCCTTGTTGATGCATTATCTCCTATGGTAACACTATCTCCTTTTTCTTCTTTTATGATAATAAATTTACTCCTATCTCCTATCACGTGTTGTGAACATCCCCTATCAATAAACCATTTAATACATATTTCATTAAATTTGGAAGTATTCTATTACAAGGTCTTCAAAAACATTCATTCTTGTGTAAATCACCATATTAACTTAATTTAAGATAAAAATAATTTTAGGAATGTCAAACCAATTAGAGACCATGAATAGGTCAAACGTGGGGTTGTTAGGTACAATAGTATCAATGCACAATATGAGTGTGAAAGAAAGCTCTTCGAAATAATTTATTTAAGGTAAATCATATTAGTATGTCTAACATCCAAGAAAGATATTATAGTTATGGATAACATACTAGAGTCATCGATGTTTGAATTTTTTGTTCGACGACTCTAACCCCCTGTCCCACAACCTGCTAGAGAGTTGTTGATTGAATAATTGTGATGTGAGGATCTTTGTGTAAGTGGAAAGGAGGTGCCTCCCTTGCATTGCTTTGAAACTAGTATACTAGAAACTTGGTAAAATGTTTGTGTGATAAATTTTCTACCCCTTCATTGCCTTTAAGTAACACTAATGAGGAGGTGATAATTCTTCTTTACAACATCCATGCATAGACTATTAAAGCTAGGCACTATTGATCTAGGTATTTCAAGAAGGTTGGGTATCATTGATCTATCTCCACTCATAGCCAAGTACATCAAATGAGAGTTCTTAAATGGGTATTCAACTCATTCCATTATGATGGACACTGTCACAAATTGAAGTAAGCAAGAATTAGTGGTTGTTGAGAACCAATATACATAGACAAGTAAATAGTGGAAGCAAGGGTTCTCAAAAAACAATACACTTGATGACAGTTCGGATATTTCTCTCTCCTAGTCAACATTGTCAAAAACTAATAATGGTTTTAATGTAATAGTGCCAACCTATTGTACGAAAAACCATGATTGACCATTACTTTCACCTAGAGGAGAAAATGATAAGAATTGTTAATGGGAAATAAATAAATGTGAAACACAACTTATGGATTTTAGTTGAAATTTATATAAGTCCTCATGCTCTTTAATTATTAAATACTTAATGTAACTACTAATAAATTATCATTAACATATTAATTTTGAATATTAAATATGTATTAAAATTCATTTATCTATTTCACATGATTTTCTTTGTGGTCTAAATAAACCACTTAAAACCCATTATCAATAAGTTCTAATTAGTTTTGTAAAATATGTATCTTTACTTACATTAAGAGATTTATTTAAAAAATATATTACATTTATAAACTTGTATCAATACATATAACTAAATGGAATACAATAAATAGCTTCAGGTCTTGTTAGCTTCTATGAGAGCATTTTAATTACAAATAGTTTATTTAATAATTGAATTTCACAAAATGTTAATCTTGATGGGAAAATCATGTCATATGGTGGAAAAAAGTTAATACTCATAACGTATTTATAACCTTGTATCAATGCATATAAATAAATAGAATTTAATACATACTTTATGTCTTGTTGGCTTTTATTATTTCAATTAGAAATGATTTATTTAAAACTTAGAAAATGTTAATAAGGATGGGAAAATCAAATGGTGTATGTTGTAAAAAGTTTAAATACATTTATTTATGACCTATATCTTAAGAGAACTTGAGGAATCTACTTACTATTCATTATGAATTAATTATTTCATGTTTTTTTAGGAAAAACGTTTCATTTAACATGGAGTTTTATTTCAAAAAAACAATGTCACATTTATACGCTTATATTAAACTTCATGATAGGCAAATAAAAGTTGATAAATGGATTTATATAGACCAATTATAACTTATTATCAATTACTTCTAATTTTTTTTATAAAAAAATATATATATGTATTTACATTAAGAGCTACATTTCAAAAATACATCACATTTGTAAACTTCCATTAATGTATATAACCAAATAGAATACAATAAATAGCTTCGAGTCTTGTTGGATTCTATGAGATTGTTTAAATTACAAATAAATTATTTAAGAATTGAAAATGAAAAAATGTTAAAATGGATGGGAAAATAAATGTCTTATGGTGCAAAAATTTTAAATACAGCTATTTATGATCCATCTCTTTAATTAATCTAGATGGCCCACTTAACACGTTTTTAAATTATTTTTTCCATGTTTTATTAAGAAGAGCATTTTGTTTTACATGAGTTTATTTCAAAAATAACAGAATACTCATATTAAACTACGTGGTAGACAAATAAAAATAATAAATGATCTATTATTAATCATGGGATAAGATGAAAACATAAAAAATAGTTGATTTGATATATATATATATATATATATATATATATATATATATATATATATATATATATATATATATATATATATATGGATTAAAAATCAAATGCCTTACAATTTAAGGAGTTTGAAGTATTCACCTATGGCCTATCACCGATTAGCTTAAATAGTCCACTTAATACTTATTATCAAGAAATTATTAGATTTATTTTTGGAAGAAATGTCTCATAGTATATGGCTATTATATATCGCATTTATACACTCATATTAATGGATATAAATAAGTAAAAATAAATAATATAATTATGGCTCATATGATATGATTTCAGTTTATTTAAAATACAAATTTACAAACAAACAGAAAAAATCTTCAAATAATGTAATCATATGCCTTAAAAAAAAAAAAAGAGTTCAAAGACATAAGTTATCTATGATAGTGTCCAATCAAACCTTGATAGTCCACTTAGCCATCATTATCATTAATTATATGTTTTTTTTTAGAAATGCAAAATTATTTATAATAGATTTTTATCTCAAAAATTATATATCACATTTATGAACTCATATTAAGGCATTTTATAGGTAAAAGGTCAATAACTAACTTAACTAACTTTGAGTCTTGTTGATTTTCAATATGATATGATTTTAATTACAACCATTAATTGATTGAAGTATATAAATTTATGTAAAATATGGATTGAGAAATCACATATCTTATGCTTCAAAAAGTTCAAATCATTTACCTATGACATATTTTCCATTAGCCTAAATAGCCAATAGTGCATGTAGCATTTATCAAGTAAATTATTATAATTTCTTCCATAAGAATTGCACCTTTGTTTGCAACGAGCTCTATTTCAAAACTTATATTTCACATTTATATATAAGTATTATGCATATAAGCAAATAGAAGTCATTAAAAGTAACAACATGCCATGATGGTTCTTTTAAGATGATTTCAATGGCAAATAATTCATTTAAGAACACACATACACACACATATTAGCAAAAAAAAATTGATACAACAAAGTCATTGCAAAAATAATTATAAATAACAATAGAAATATATAATAATATAATTGACAATTCCCATTGTAATTTTGCTTTTTATTAATAGAAAGTTCTGATTTTTTTCATTAGAAAAAAATAATTGACAATTCCCATATAATATTCCAAAAGATATAAAACTATACAAATTGATTCAGAAAAAAATATGTTCAAATTGCATTCAAAAATTAGAATGTACTTGTGAACAAATTTATAAAGAAAATTATATCCATCCATTACAATGAAGTACATGTTCTATTGAACATTCAAATGTAAACACGTTTCCCTTTCATTTTCCTCCGATGAAGTGTCAAATTATAATTACAATTTCCCCAGTAAAGTGAACAAACTAATGATATGTTTACTTTATATATACAACCTAATACCTTTATTTAATTTGTATGGAATAAGTGAGTCTTATAGGATCACATTGACCCACCATTTAAATCATTGATATTAAGACTTATAATGGTTTGCTTAATTTCAATTGAAATATATAATTATAATCGTTGCAATTAAACAAACTAATTATATATTAATTTCCATATGTAATATAATACAATTTTAAATTTCAAACCTAATTAATTATACGCTAATATCTAAAGTCTCTACTTTAGTTTCTTTTGGTGCTTCTTTTAGTAAAGATTTTATGTCTATTGTTGGTGCTACATGCATCCTAATATAGTTTTTCAACTTATATGAATTTTTTATTTATTTATAAGAATGCAGTGAACCAACATTTGCATTATTAATTTCTAAGGGTTATAATAATAACTTAAACCACAACTGAAAAAAATAATTGTAATGTTGCAATTCAAACAAATTGACCAATTATCCATTAATTTTTACATACAATCTAATCCATTGTAAAAATTTCTATAGCACGGGAAATTTTGATACAGAAACATTAAACAACCATTCAAATCAATATATGTTATCAATACAATAATATCTCACAAACCAAATCAAAAATTGTTTTATAGTATTGCGAAATAGAAGTCAACTTAGATTTAAAAGGGCTACAAAATATAGTAATAATTCATGATTTCATACATATTATGACAGGAAATAGACACCAATCATCTTAAGGTACAATTAGATGTGATTGAACATCCTTCAAAATAGATTGCACATCTGTTGGCTTGTTGCGTTTATTCAACATTCTCAATAGCTCATCGATCAACCAATTATAATCTTGAGTTGTTCCAATGAATGGAAGGGGCAAGAATCACATTTTCTTTTGGATTTCCTTTCATTCTCTCAAGTGAACAATCCACTATAATAGTATTGGTTACATCATATTGGGTATGCATTTCCCACACTTTGTTCAATGATTTAGTGTGTATACCTTTTGTTGGATTGTCAATGGTCTTATCTCCCTTTTGTGGTTTACACTCTGAAGCAGTCCACATAAACACAAGTTTATCTTGTAATTTTTCTGAAACCAACTTTTTTAGAACTCTTGTTGTGTTTTGTTTCAAAGCTGTCGTCCAAATTGCAATTTCAGAATATTCATTTTTGAAACACATTTCAAAAAATGTTTTTGCATGTGGATGAATCCAAAATAACTTTTTCTCTATTGTGTAATCTGTATCAGTTCCCATTTTCTCAATATGTCCTTTGTTTGTTGCTTCATCATCGATACAACGAGATACAATGACTAATACCCATTTCTATCTCCATCATTTCATGGTCATTATCTTAAGTAATTCCTTTCTTCTCATCATTCCCTATAATAAACATCCAAAAATGTTACAAATATGAAAATAAAATAAATTTAAAAAGTAACAAGAGCAATAACCAAAAAAATTATGTACCTGGTAAGATAACATCTTCTCCTCCTATTTCCATCTCTAAATTTGTTTCAACATCATGCACTATATTGGTTATTTGTCTGCTTCCCACTTTCATCATTCCCTGTTTTATAATCTCCATCATTAGTCATTGTAGTAAACATTTTGACAATTAAGAAATTTGAACAAAATAGAATCCAAAGAATTATAAGAGAAACAACAAAGAAACTGTAGTACCTGAATTTTCAGAGAAGCTAATGGATCACGGGTTTGATAGTTGAAAATATTTGTAACTATTCAACATTATTGTCCTTTGTGACTCTGTTTGCACAACATATGCAATTATTCTTCTATATGTACAACAAGCCTTGATTAAAATTTTCCCCCACATAAAGAGAAATAACCACTTTTGCATCACTACATTGTTGATGTTTTTCCAATAAATCCGTCTAGAAATCATAATATCTCTCCTTTTCATCAAGTGTGTCTTTAAATGTGTGAGAGTATTTTGAAGCCTCAAACATTTTTAATTCTAAAGTATAGAAATGTATAGTCAAAACTATATCATAACTATAACTATTTTGGGACTTATATTCATAAATTCCACTAGTCATTTAATATTTTAACTTGGAGTTCTTTATGGAAATTTCCAAAGTTTAATGTACATCATTGCGAAACCAAAGTTTTTCTAAGAGAATTGTAGTAAAGTCATTCAACTCATTTTTTTTGAGAAGAAATCGAAAAAAAAAATCAATATAATAGCCCTTGTGGAATGGTTCTTTTTACAAAGCCAATGTATCCAGAACAACAATTTCAGTATGTAAAATTGGCTGCATCTGACATGGAAAAGAGTGCAAAAGTGTTGACAAAAGGTCTGCCCCCCAAAATGATAACCAAATTCAAAATCGTTGTCAACATGTTGAATGTTTGTTGATCCATTTATCATTCTGTCAAGGACTCCACATGCATGTTGAGAAGGAATCTATCTTTGTATTTCGTGTTCCTTTTACATAAATAAACCATGCCATAGTGTTGCAAAAATTGGAAAATATGATATCGTTAATTTCATAATGCTCAAGAATATTGAATGTGGTAATAGTCTTATCATTCAATTTCTCATCATGACTTTGACAATATGTAATCATTGCATCCAATATTGTTCTATTGGTTTTCAATGTAGGACAATAATATTTTAATTTTATTGCATTTGTTGGATGATTAGGTGGAAGAGAAAACCAAATGTTTCCATCCAATAACTTATCTACTACTGAAGCAATTTCTTCCATGGTTAATCGCTGAAGGGGATGAAAAGTAGTCGTTGTCAAACTGTGTAGACTATTCTTCTTGTAGTTCTCAAAATCAGGTTGGCTTCGAGAACACTTTAATGCGCCTAGTTGGTAACAATTAAAAACAACGTCCCACTTATCCCAAATATCTTGATTAAGATATAAGAGAATTATTTTATCGAAAATAAATAAATAAATTGGAAAGTCTAAGGAGCACAACATTTCATCATCGAATTGATAAAATAATACATATAAACTAATATGAATTCAATGTAGAGATGAAATTAAATAAGGTATAAGCTAATGACAAATCGTTACAAATATGAGAAAATATGACACATATTATCAACTTTAATCATTTATCTAAATTAAAAAGAGATGCAATAAAAAAATAGCATACCTTGTCTTCAGTTGTCTTAGAACATCCAATCACCATTTTCTTTAGTTTGTCATTGGAAATTAAGAAATTTCTTCCAAAGCATACACAATAAATAAATGCAGTTTCGTAGAATACCTTTTTGGCGGAATTTAGTTGACAAAAAATGCGAATCACCTCAGTGGGATCAACTGATGGGTGCAAGAATCGAGCATTACATTTTTCATATTTTTGTTTCGCCTCCATAGATACATTATATTTAGGATTTGTTAAAATTTATGTCGCTGCTTGAATGGTGTGTTGACCATCAACTATCAAAAGTTTGATATTCTTAGCATCTAGATCTGTCTCGTTTATAATTTTGATAGAGTTGGCCAATGAATTAGATGTCAAATGGAATCAGAAGAGCATCAAGCAATGAGGTTTGAAATTTCTCAAGGAATGATTTCACTAATACTTGAACATTTAAATCATCTCGTGATCTCAATTTAAACACTTTGGGGGCTTATATACATCTTTCAACATCCACGTTTCTACTAAAGGTGCTTGAAAATAGATAGAAATCCTTGAAAGCTTCATGAATATTATCAGATTGATTTGCAAGTTTTGTTGTCTCAGATTCAACTTTCCTAGCTTTTTGAAATTCTATAGTAGGTTTGAAATCACTTTCAGTAATGTTCTCTTCCAATTCAGATAAATATACTTTTCTCAAAGCAAGTGAGTGAGAATCGAGTTCATCATCTGGTATTTTGTCAAGAAGTTTACCTTTTTGTTGTAAATAAAGAAGTACATATGATGTTTTTTTACATCTTACATAGCGATATCTTCGAACAGTAGTGATGCGTTTTAAAAGATCTATTCAACTATTCAATCCAGATCTAGAAAAACTCCCATAGTTATCCAACTTAAACATTGAATTCTTTATCGTATGGGAGTTTCGATCCGGACATACCAATCTTGCACAAACTCATATTTATTAGATGTGTTGTATTTTTTAATCATTTCAAAGGTAGAAGTTGAAGGTGTTATTGATGCTGCCATTTGAGTTGGTTTTTTCTTTTTTTGAAATGATGACTATAACATTTCACTTGCTTTGGTGACAACCAATTCTAAATACAAAAAATAAATAAAAATAAAAAATAAAAAATATTTGCATAAATCAAAATGAAATTAAAATTTCAAATATTGTCATGTAAGCTTATTTTTAAAAAAATTATTTGCATAAATCAAAATGAAATTAAAATTTCAAATATTGTCATGTAAGCTTATTTTTAGAATCTATTATCATAGTTTCAAATTATCGAAGAAAGTATGAATTTATAAATACTACCACTACTTGCATCATTATATGTGTAACAAAATGAACAAGAACAATAACAAGTGTAGAACTCACAATAATAGCTAATGCTATATTTACTTTTAGCACAAACACAAGTATATTTCCAAAAGCAATATTGCAGGGCGAAAAAAAATCTATTATGTGCTAGATTTTCTTCTAACATATATACAAGGCATTCTCAATAACAACATTGCAAGATGAAAGAAATCTAACATGTTCTAGACTTACTTTTAGTAGAAAGACAAGCATATTTCCAGGAACAAAGGTGCATGTGAAAAGAAAACTAGGATCTGTTAAATTTTCTTCTAGGACAAACACAAACACAATGGCAATAATAACATTACAAGGGGAATGAAATCTAACGTGTGCTAGATTTCCTTCTAGCCCAAACATATGTGCATTGCCAATAAAAAAATTATAAGGTGAAAGAAATCGAATGTGTGTAAGATTTCCTTCTAGCATAAACACAGGCAGACAAGCATACTATAAAGTTAAAGAATTCTAGTGCATGCTAAATTTACTTCTAGCACAAACACAAGCATGTTGACAACAAGAACATTATAGGGCAAAGGAAATATAACATGTGCTAGATTTCCTTACAGCACAACAAAAGCACATTATAAGATGAAACAAATCTAGCACATGCTATATTTCCTTTTAGCACACACATAAGAACATAACAACATTGTAGGCTTAAATAAATAACACACGCTAAATTTAATTCTAGCACAAGTTAAAGCATATTTCCAATAACAACATTGCAAGAAAAGAAATCTAACATGTGTTAAATTTCCTTCGAACATAGTCACATGCATATTTCCAATAACAACATTGCAAGGTCAAAGGATCTAGCATATTTCCTTCTAGCACAAACAATCAGATTGCCAACCACAACATGGCATTGTGAAACAAATATTACGCAAGCTAAATTTCCTTCTAGCTCAAACATAAACACTTTTCAATAAAAATGTTGCAAGTTGAATTCCAACGCGTGCTAAATTTCCTTCTAGCACAAACACAAGAACATAAGAAACATTGTAAGGTGAACAAAATCTAGCATGTGCTATATTTACTTTTAGCAAAAACACAAGCCTATTTCCAACAAAAACATTTTCAAGCAAAAGAAATCTAACACATGCTAGATTTCATTCTATCATAAACGAAAGTGCATTTCTAATAACAACATTGTAAGAGGAAAAAAATATAATGAGTGATATATTTCCTTCTAGCATAAATAAGCGCACATTGTCGATAATGCCATTGCAAGGTGAAAGAAATCTAACCCATGCTAAATTTTCTCGTATAAAAAACATAAGCACATAACAACATGATGTAGATTAGAACTTCTGAAATCCTGTGTAATATGATTGAAGAGCTCGACGTTTCGAGTGAACACTTCACCCCTCTTCGGGTGAAAACTTCACATAACAACATGACAGGGTTAAAGAAATCTAGCTCGTGCTAGATTTACTTTTAGCACAAACACAAGTATATTGCCAAGAGCAATATTGCAAGGCAAAAAGAAATCTATTGTGCTAGATTTTCTTCTATCATAGATACAAGGCATTCTCAATAGCAACATTGCAAGGTGAAAGAAATATAACATGTGTTAGATTCACTTTTAGTAGAAGGACAAGCATATTTCCAACAAAAAAGGTGCATGCCAAAAGAAAACTAGGACCTGTTAAATTTTCTTCTAGGACAAACATTAATACACTGGCAATAATATCATTACAAGGTGAATGAAATCTAACGTATGCTAGATTTCCTTCTAGACCAAACATAAGCGCATTGCCAATAACAAAATTATTAGGTGAAAGAAATCTAATGTGTGTGGAAGGTTTCCTTCTAGCATAAACACAAGAAGACAAGCACATTATAAGGTGACAGAATTCTAGTGCATGTTAGATTTACTTCTAGCACAAACACAAGCATGTTGACGAAAACAACATTATAGGGCAAAGGAAATATAACATGTGCTAGATTTCCTTACAACACAACACAAGCACATTATATGATGAAACAAATCTAGCACGTGCTAGATTTCCTTCTAGCACACACATAAGAACATAACAACATTGTAGGTTTAAATAAATCTAACACACGCTAAATTTACTTCTAGCACAAGCTAAAGCATATTGCCAATAACAACATTGCAAGAAAATAAATCTAACATGTGCTAAATTTCCTTCTAACATAGTCACATGCATATTTCCAATAACAACATTGCAAGTTCAAAGAATCTAGCATATTCCCTTCTAGCACAAACAACCAAATTTCCAACCACAACATGGCATTGTGAAACAAATCTAGCACATGCTAAATTTCCTTCTAGCTCAAACACAAACACATTGTCAATAAAAATGTTGCAAGTTGAATTCTGACGCATGCTAAATTTCCTTCTAGCATAAACACAAGCACATAACAGACATTGTAAGGCAAACAAAATATAGCATGTGCTATATTTACTTTTAGCAAAAACACAAGCCTATTTCCAACAACAACATTATCAAGCAAAAGAAATATAACACGTGCTAGATTCTATTCTATCATAAACGAAAGTGCATTGCTAATAACATTGTAAGATGAAAAAAATATAATGAGTGATATATTTCCTTGTAGCATAAATAAGTGCACATTGTTGATAACACCATTGCAAGGTGAAGGAAATCTAACCCATGCTAAATTTTCCTATAGCAAAAACATAAGCACATAACAACATGGCAGGGTTAAAGAAATCTAGCTCATGCTAGATTTACTTTTAGAACAAACACAAGTATATTTCCAAAAGCAATATTGCAGGGAAAAAAGAAATCTATTATGTGCTAGATTTTCTTCTATCATAGATACAAGGCATTCTCAATAGCAACATTGCAAAGTGAAAGAAATCTAACATGTGCTAGAATTACTTTTAGTAGAAAGACAAGCATATTGCCAACAACAAAGGTGCATTCCAAAAAGAAACTAGGACCTGTTAAATTTTCTTCTAGGACAAACACAAACACAATGGCAATAATAACATTACAAGGGGAATGAAATCTAAAGTGTGCTAGATTTCCTTCTAGCCCAAACATATGCACATTGCCAAAAACAAAATTATAAGATGAAAGAAATCTAATGTGTGTAAGATTTCCTTCTAGCATAAACACAAGCAGACAATCACATTATAAGGTGAAAGAATTCTATTGCATGCTAGATTTACTTCTAGCACAAACACAAGCATGTTGACAACAACAACATTATAGGGCAAAGGAAATCTAACATGTGCTAGATTTCCTTACAGCACAACGCAAGCACATTATAAGATGAAACAAATCTAGCACGTGCTAGATTTCCTTGTAGCACACTAAGATGAAACAAATCTAGCATGTGCTAGATTTCCTTCTAGCACACACATGAGAACATAACAACATTGTAGGCTTAAATAAATCTAACACACGCTAAGTTTACTTCTAGCACAAGCTAAAGCATATTGCCAATAACAACATTGCAAGGAAAGAAATCTAACATGTGATAAATTTCTTTCTAACATAGTCACATGCATATTTCCAATAACAACATTGCAAGGTCAAAGAATCTAGCATATATCCTTCTAGCACAAACAACCAGATTTCCAACCACAACATGGCATTGTGAAACAAATCTAGTGCATGCTAAATTTCCTTCTAGCTCAAACACAAACACATTGTCAATAAAAATGTTGCAAGTTGAATTCCAACACTTCAATATGTGGAATGACATTAGAAATTTCGGACCCCCCCCATTACCACTTACCACTTCAGGGGGGGTCCGAAATACCACTTCTGCTCCTTCAAAACTGCTTTCCCCAAATAAAAAGCCATTTTTAGCCAGTTTGAGCAGTCTGTTTGCGTGAGAGATTCCGGGTAAATGGGAGCAAATTTTGAAAAACCCGAGAGAGGCTTTTATTCGGCACAAGCTGCAGAGCAAAAGCCACTCCTAGATTTTGTACAGGTGTCTTCAGTTAGGATAATCGAAGCCATCTTTCAGCCCTATTTTTCAGATTTCCATTTTTCTTGTTTTGGTCATGATTTTGCGGCGACTGTTGCGGAGAACTGGAGATGAATTTTGAGAATCCAAGAGAGGTTTTTGTCCAGCACAGGGCAAAGAACAATAACGTCTCTCATATTTCGCATAGGTGTCACTGTTGGGGAGAAAAAAATGTTTGAGTGCGCCCAATTGTCAGCAAATTTGGACCGACATTCAACTCTGTAACCGTCTTTCTATTTTTAGAGAGAAGATGAGAGATTCAATCAAGATAAGCGTTTCAAGGTATGAAATCATATGTATCACTCCAAGGATTGTCAGATAGCCCAAGTGTCAGGCTTGATAGAATTCACACCAGCAAGCATATGATAATCCTGATTTCAGAGGAATCAAAGAAAGGTCGGATGTCCGGCATGTCTTCATAACTCGAGCAGTTTTATTACTCGTGCCCATGATGTTATGTCCTTCTCTATTATGTAGTGAGAAAGAAAGTAATTGTTAGTTACAAGAAGGATTGTACTCAGTTAGTTAGATTGATATATACTTCATTGTTCAAAGTATGTGAAGGGGGGAAAATCTAAATGAGGGACTTAGTCCCATTATGTAATGTTGTGGCTTCTTGCAAAGTAATTCAAGAGAAGTTTCTAGGATTCAAGTGGTGCACCAAATGGTGAATGTTTCTCCTGTTTTTTGTGTTATTCATTGTTCTGTTGTCTTAGTATTTATGCATTCTAATTTGTAGAACATAAAATGATGAATAGGATTTGTTTCCAGAGCACCCTGTTCTAGCTGATTCTACAAATAGTCTATGTTTTCCACTGATGCTAAACCCATGGATTCTTAATTGCTCCTCGGTTTATGTTGAACCTTACGCTCCAGTTTATTTGAGGAATTCTTAACTACTCCTCCATTTCTGCTGAGTTCCAATTTCGTGTATCTTCCCACTCCATTTTATTCTCAGATATCCAAAGTAGTACTCCTAGCTTGCCCTGTTTCACTCATGCTTGATTGCTTCTGCAAATTGGTCACCCGAGCCCTTTGACTCCATTGCCCAATGGCCCCTTTCCCTCGCTTTCCCCCACCAAACCAAATTCAAAACCCAACTCTGCTATATGAACTAGCCTAAAATGCATAATAAACAAATCTAAATCCTGCTGAGAGATCCCTCTCTAGCTCTAGAAGGGCTAGATCCTAGGCCTGAAGCAGTTTTGATGTTGTCTCTGGGATTCTGCCTTCAACCTCATAATTATGGAATGATAATACTATCTATTCTTACTATAGGAGAGTCATTACAACTTCTCTGTAATCAGAATTGATCTCGTGGATCTGGATGGCCATCTGATTGATCCCAGTGATGAGAGAAATGAGTCCATCAATTGATGGATCCTATGGCGCTGCAGAGGATGATTCCTGTGACTGCATCTTGGAAAACCTAAAAATTATCCCAGAAGTGGACTACTCAAGGCCAGCCATCATAGATTGTCTCAAGTGAAAATTTTATCACTCATGAATTTTATAAATAATTGGTTTGCATTATTGTAAGCTACATGAATAGCTTATCAAATGAACCATATGTTTAGATCTTTCTATTGTTGTGTCATTGATTCTTATTGTCACCTCTCTATACAACTTCAGAACATGATGCTTCTTCATAATATTACAATTTTCTATTAGTTTTGTACCAGCAATACATTGTACAGATCATCCCTAGTCTTTGCAATATGTTGGTTATTTGAATAAGATGATGACATTTTGCTAAGTTTTATGTCCATTTTTAATAATGCACACTTTGTAGTTGGGTTCATTGATTATCACTGTGCAATACTCCTCTCTTGCGCAAGGCGTTAAGAATCACAATTCCACCCATAGTTGTCATAGTATTTCCATTAAACTTTGTGACACTGCACAATTTATTATGTGATATTGTTATGTTGTAACATCACAACCAATTTCACCTTGTTTTTGTCTAGTGCAATACATGCAATCTAACCAATCTCCCATGAATTGAAGGGGTGCACACTTGCAAGTGACCAATCACACTTTATAGCCTAACGACCGAAGCTCCTCAACATAGTACTTTAGTAAAACATAATTCCATGTTTGACAATGCATTGTCCTTGTGTTAATGTGAAGGAGCATTCCTGGTTATTTCATACAACGGGGGGGGGGGGGGGATCAAAAAACAAATATTAAACCTACATGTATTTTCTATAAGCAAATACTATTGAAAATAAGGTCACCAAGAAAGTGTTTCCTAGTGCATTTATCCTTTTCGCCTAGGAAGACGCTTTAATGACATTTTGTCTAGGGACATTTTGAGTTTTATTAATGTCATGGAGCAAAATACCTTTTATGAGTTGTGTACCATGTACTTCAGTTTATTGATGTCACTTGTGTCATAAAGTGACTTTATGTGATAAGTACAAAGTACACTTTATAATATTAAAGTAACTTTTATGTTTTAAAAGTGACTTTATAAGAGAAAAAATGCACATTGTACAAAATATTAAAAACTACTAGGAGGCTCACTAATTGAGGGGGAGCTCATGAGAGAGGGGCCAAGTGGGGGACTTGACCTCATCCATTGATCTCATGTGCTGATATTTAATCTCAACCCTTGATTTCAAGGGTTAGAGTTCTCCTCACTTTAGATGACAAAAAAGGAAAAAGGAGAAGGGGAGGTTCATTCATTCTCATGAGATTTGAGGAGAGGAGAGAAAGGAATGAGTAGGACGAGTTTGTAGGTCTGAGGAAGAGGAAATCAAACACCAAAGAAGAACCCCAGTTTTTTGCTGCTGACTAGCATGAATCCCGAGATTTTTGAGCCAGGTTTTGCAGGCTGATTTTATTGTGTTGGCTGGCCAAAATAGCTGGAAAAGTCAGCGTTGGTCTTGTTGGGTATCTGAGTGTGAGACTCAGGATATTTTTGGTGTGAAAAGGAGCAGTTCAAACCTCTTGTTTTTTTCCATATTCACGATCACAGGGCCAAGTATTAAAGGAGACTATCTCCCAGTATATTCATGGCTTGGAGCACGAACTTTGAGGTTCATTCAACATGATTCCAGGAAGGAGATAACATTAGACTTTGGGACTAATTTCTAAGAAATATTTCTGCTATTCGTGGCTCATATTTCAAGGCACTATAAATGATTCTTGTGCATAGAATTCAAGGGATATCACAGTTGTGTTTATGACTATGTGAGGGTTCAAATTTCTATGTAATTTGGCAGTAACTTCAACAAGAAAAAAGGGAGATAAGTTGTATTTATCTCTTATGTGTAAAAATTTCCTTGAGAGTAATTAAATCCTCCTTTAGAACTGGTTTTCCCCTTGTGGGTTTTTCCAGGGTCATTAGTCCAAATCACTAGGTAAATTTCTGAGTGTGCTTGCTTGTATTTTCTTTCATATCAGAGAATATATATATATATATATATATATATATATATATATATATATATATATATATATATATATATATATATATAATGGTAGAGGAGCTCTATAGTGTTTCAAATAAATTAGCATTAATTGTTTTAGATATCTCCTAACTGTTTGGGGTGATGGCATAAAATTTTCATGCTAAAAACTTGAAACTGGGAAGGGCTATAACATTTACAATTTTTCTACATGGTATCAGAGCCTGAGAGACTTCAGATCTGAAATTTTCATCAGCTGATAGAAGAGACCAGCAAGCAGTCTTCTGCCATATCAGTGAACAACAGTCACAAAACCTTAGTTAGAAACACAAATAATTATTTGTTTAGAGGGAGGAAGATTGCCTATAAACATATTTTCTCTTTTGTGTTGGTTGTGAGGGTCATGGTGACTAGTTTGAGGGCAGAGGAATGAATGAGTGGGGCTGATAATTTTGGCCCCTGGAAGGAGAGGATGATTTTGTGACTTAAACAAGTTGAAGTGTGCGATATAGTGGAAAATCCTATGCAAAATCCTACTGATGTAGCTCAGTTGGTGGAATTCAACAAGAAGAATGTGAAGGTAAGGAGAGTCATCCTTGATGGCATCAAAGACCACCTATTCCCTCATGTGACAGGAATGAAGTTTGCCTACGAGATGTGGGCTTCACTTGTCATATTACACCAGACTTCCAATGAGAAAAGGAAGACGACGTTGAGGCAAAAGCTAAGAAACACCAAGATGACCAAGACGAACAATTTAACCTCATACATCACCAAGATATCACAGGTGAAGGATGAGTTTGTTGACGTGGGAGAGGCTATCCCTGAGGACCAATTGATTAGGATTGTACTAGATGGTTTCCCCTAAAAATGGGATGGATTCATACATGGCATTGTGGCCAGAGAGGACTTTTCAAACTAGAGGCAGATGTGGGATGATTTCATCCAGGAGGAAACTAGGAGGAGTGCAAAGAGTAGCAGTTAGCGTGGTGGGGGAGATGAGGAGAAGAATGCCACCCTTGCAATGAAGGGAAAAAAGAAGGCCAAGAAGGGATATTCTAGTGGAGCAAAGAAGGATAAGGGGAAGCAGAAGGTAAAGGAGAAGGACATGAGAAAAGTGAAATTATTTTCTAGTGGGAATATGGGTCACTATGTTATTTAGTGTCACAATAAGAAGGGAAAGAAGAAGAAGGGAGTTGTAGCTTAGGTAGAGGTGAATGAGTTCACTTCCAAATTTGACACAAATTTTTCATTATTGGCAGAGGTGGATGAGTTTGCCTTACTGCTAAGTCTAGCCACTCATGTCACATCTTCCGATGTGTGGTTTGTGTTATGGCCTAAATCTACCTCAGGCTGAAAAAGGCAGAATCTAGGGTAACATCAAACCACGCTTAACCTGGTAGCTAGCCCTACCAGATCGAAAGAGGGCTCTCTCCTGGTCAATCTCAGCAAAAAATAATCAGTGAGGCTTGAGATGACTTGAATAAAGGCTGATTTTAGGCTAGGTATATATGTAAGAGAGTTGGATTTGATTTTGAGGGTGTTTGTTGGATAAAAGGGAAAGGCAGATTTTGGGTCTGGGGAATGAGGCCTAGTTTTTGCAGAGGTTTGAATGGGGCAAGGTAGGAAACTGTTTTGATGCTTCAATTTTGAATGAAATGGATAGCTCAGACCGGTGAGGAGTTGAAGAGGGAAAGAGACTTTCAAGAATCCTCTTAAAACACTTGAAAACATAGAAAATTAAACAAAAATCAAGGTAGAGCATTGCAAATCTAATGAATTCCACCTTTATCCTTTTTTGTTTAACTTAAGAAGAAATAAGAGGGAGATGATATATATAAAGCACCAGTAAACTTACGATAACAGAGAGAAACACATCATCAAAACAAAGAGCCACATGAATCCCAAGGAGTGCTGCAAACCCTGGTCTATTCCTTTTCCAAACTGCAGAGATGAAATGTACAATGAAGCTCAAAGCAATCCCAAGTGTCCAACCATGCAAATGACTGAAAAACTACAAGATATAGACACCACTATCTCAGCCCAGCCTCTAGGGTTTGAGCTCACTAGTTTAGGAGCTGTTTCAACAAGATATAAACTAAGAACTGGAAAATAGGCAGTGGAACAGCTTGCCTCTATAAGATAGGAAACTGATTCATTCAGTTGCAATTCACCTTTTGATGAATGAATCTACTTCCATGAGTAAAATTTTTCCAAAATTACATCAAGAGCCATGAAATTACATCAAATTACATCAAATTACATCAAGAGTTTTACATGTGGAAGTAAGAAAGTCAAACTGGCCAAAACTAGGCGAAAAACAGAGTTATTGAGTGAAAAATGAGCCAAAATCCCCAATGCGCCGCGCTTGAATTCTCTATGCGTTGCGCCAGTTCGGAGCCAATTTTGAAGGCCTTCTTAGTGTCCAAATTGGGCGTAGGATAGCTCGTTGGAAATATCTGCCTGTCTACTTTCCAACATAAGTGGAATTTCTGAATTTGGTTTCCATTTGCCCCTCCAAAAATGAGTTTTCCCAACACTGCTTCCTGTGTGTCCAAAAAGGGGCAGAAAGGTCATTTTTAGGGTGTTTTTGACCCTTCTGGAAGCCCAAAAATTGTCAAAATCTCTTTTCCATATGTAGACATGCATAAATTTTCATGAAAAATCCAAAAATACAAAGTTTTACCCAAGAGGAGCTCCCAATCATAAGCGCGTGCCAAGTGGCGCGACGCGTTGAGCTGAAAAATCTGTGTTTAGGCCAAAAAAAACAAAATTTGCAAAATGTGTCCCAAATTTCTTGAAATTTGGGCTGAGTGTCCTCCATCATGCACTATGCTGGGCCAAGGAAGCCTCGGCCAAATTTTGAAGTCTATATTTCCTTTTCCGACGCTTTAATGCCCTCTTCAACTTAGCTTTCAGGAATTTGATTCGTGCCTTGCAAACATGATTTCTTGCCCAATAATGATTCTTCATTTGCCTCAACATGTTCTTTTCCTTTTTGGCCTTCTCCAACAGCTTCTCCAAATGAATATTTACCCTTTCAAGCCAATTTTCGTGATCAGCCTCAATCTCTCGCTCGATGGATGTCATCTCGGTTTGGCTCCTTTGGGTAGCTTGCCGGTTCTCACGTATATTTTGCAACTCCATGATAGTTTTCTGATATTCCAACTGTTTGTTTCTCTGCTCAAGGTAATTTATGATCCATTGGGCTCTTTGTAACTTGACGGACAAAGTATTTATTTCCGCTTTCTGCTCCTGAACAATCTCTCTCAACTTTGAGCTCGGTGAGCCCAAATCATCATCAATGAGTATGCAATCTGTATCCTGGCCTCCTGAAGCCCCCTCATCCTGCATGGGCCTCTTACCCTTGTCTTGTACCTGTTCCTGTGCTGCTGATGACGGAAGCGAGACCCCTTCCACCCCGGGTGGAGATAATACTCGCCTGGCTGCTGCAAATAACCCTCTAGTGCCTCTCTGATAAGTGACAAACACTGGCATACTAGTGGTCTCTGTCTCATGACCTCCATGCTGATATGAAGGTTCACCTGCCTCATGAAAAACCTCTGAAGGTACCTGAGAAGCTGTGAAGAAATCATTAGAAATGAAATCCTCCCATGAAATACCCTGCAAGCCAAGCTGATGCATAACCACAATTTTGATGAGTGCAAAGTGATAGATACTGCTATACTGCTGCTCAGGAGTTTTCCTTTGCACGAGAGTGGTCATCTTCTCAACATTCCGACACATGAAATAAGGGAGGTTCATCATCCTCACCTTGGTAAAATGCATCAACAACCTGATATGATAGGCATAGAGACGTGAAAACCAACCCCCACAACTGAAATATTTGATAATAAGTTTCATCAGAGGAGCATATGAATATTTTAGGAACCAGAAGGGAAAAACTCTGCTGAGTTGTCTCACAAAACTAGGCTTGATATATGGCTCATAGTGTACCCTGTCAACCTGCTGCCTTTTGTTCCATTTTTCTCCAATATTTGGTATTCCGGTTGCTTGAGAGATAGTTTTAGGTGTTAAAGTGAATGTCACACCTGCAAGGGTGACTCGACCATCATGTAAATGCAACACAAACAAACGGGCCAGCTCTTGATGGTGATGAACCCTAGCAATCATTTCACAAAATTGATAACAAGACTGTTGTTGAAAACATGCCATAGCAAGAGGACAGGCCTGTAACTCAGCCAATGAAGTGGGCTCCTCCCTCACATTTCTGCCACTCTTATGAGGTCTTCTAGGTTCATGCAATTCAGTTGTGGAGTCACTATCTCGGTCATAAGAGGTATCCGTCTCCATGATTTCCAAAGTCTGTCTTGTCTTGGATGAATATGAGGAGTTTGGTGTCTTTAGTTTTTTTGCCAAATATGTGATAATGGTTAAGGGACTATGGAGGGAAAGGGTAGGGGAGATGATGGAATATGGCCAAGTGAAATTTGTCAATTGAATAATTTAGGGACAATCATTAGGTTTTTGGGATATCTTTGGGATTTGGGAAATTTATAATTGGGATGTGGGATAGTGGGAATGGGATAGGGAATGAATGATTTAAGGATATAAGGGAATAGGGAAATGGAGTGTTGTGACAAGATAGACAGTGAGGAGGGAATAATAAGGTGGGGGAAATGGAAATGATGAGCACAAAACCAATTTCAAAACCCTAAGGAAACAATCTTTGAACAAGATAATAGGGTTTGATTTTTTGTATTTAAATCCTCATAAATATCACCAAACACATGTTCATGGGCAATGGAGAGGTTGCTTTGACTTACTTGAACAAAGAAGGACTGAGCCGATTTGAAATTTTGAAAGGAATGGCAATGAAACTGCTTGCGGCCCTATGCGTTGTGCAACAAGCCCAGTGCGTCGCGCAGCTTCAATGCGTTGCGTAGGAGAAATTTTACACAGTGGGAGCCGGCCCAATGCGTCGCACTCGCCCAATGCGTCGTGACACCCACCCAATGCGTCACGCAGGGAAATTTCAACACAGTCTGCCTTCAAATGCTTCCTTCTCTCCTCATGATTTCTCCTTGGATTACTCCTGTTCTCTTAGCATACAAATGAAGTCTTGAAAAGATGAAAATGTTTTATATGCCAAGGATTTTGATTTTTCTTTTCAAAAAACCCACTTTGCAATGTTTCAGACTTTGACATTTTAAAAAAAAACTCTGTTTTGCTTCATTTTGGCTTTTTAACTGAATGATGAGCTTTCTGTTTGTCTTGCAGGGAATGGATGGCCGGAGCTTTGACAAAGGCGACCAGGGTTTCCAGTGAAAGTATTATTACAACTGAGAAAACTTAAAATTACATTTATTTATACATAAAGATGAAAAACTCTATTTTTCTTCAAAACAAAGTTTTGAAGAAAAATACATTATTAAGCATATGATGATGAGATTTTAGCACTGAAACCTTATTTCAAAATCCTCATGTGCTTGCTGACCATTATTTGGCATTCTGAAGACCTTATTATTGAAACCCTAGACCTAATGACACTAAAACTCTAACAATGACTCTTTGCAAACTATGAGACAAAAAATGACTGTAAATGATTTTAATGAGTAAAAATTAGCCAGCAGGTAAAGGACATGAGGGACATGAGCAACAAGCCTCTACCGTCAGATGATCCATGCTCCTAATGGAATGCAGCTGACCGAGTGAGACACCTAATATGCAATGCAACAAGAGAAATTTGATCTCTAACGGAGGGATGAAGATACCGACACTAAAAGTTTGTAGACAGTGGAGCATCCTACCATATGACTAAAGAATGGAGTGAGAGAGCATTTCACGAGTCTGTCAGAGGATAATACTAACTTGGAGGTTGTGCTTGGAGATAACTCCAAGGTCAGTGTAGTAAGAGTGGGGGTAGTATCATTTCAAAGTAAGTCAATAACTCCTCTGAAAGTGACAAATGTTCTCTATGTTATAGGGTTGAAGAAGAACTTGACATCAGTCTCCAATTTGGAGGACAAGGGTAGAGGTGGTGTTCCGAGGAGGAAAAGAGATGATATATCTCAGAGGATCTAGTATTGAGTCTACTAGAGTGATTGGAGTCTGCAGCGAGAGGCTATACATGTTTATGTTTAAGCCTATTAGAGCCTCGGTGGCACAAACCAACAACAGTGAGTTGTGCGAGATTTGGCACAAGAGGGTGGCCCACTTGCATCATAGAGAATTCAGGATGCTAAGGGAGATGGTTACTGGGTTACCTGAGTTCAACACTAGCATCATGATGCATGAAGGGGTGTGAATTTAGGATGTTGAGGGATATGGTCATTGGTTTACCTGCGTTTAGCACTAAGCATAATGATGTGTGCAGGGGGTGTGCTTTGGGAAAATACACCAAGACACCTTTCCAGAGAATTGGTAGCAGAATTGCAGGTATCCTCGACTTGGTACAATCTGATGCCTATGGTCCTATGTCAAATGTATCACTGAGCAGATGTGAGTACTATGTTACCTTCATTAATGACCACTACAGGAAGACCTGGACTTTCTTTCTGAAGACCAGAGGTCTTCGAGAGGTTCCAATAGTTTAAGGCTCTTGTGGAGAACCAGACGGGGAAGAAGATAAAGGTGTTGAGATTAGAAAATGGGGTTGAATATACCTCCACGGAGATAAAGGAGTTTTGTAGGAGTGCATGCATTAGGAGAGAGTACATAGCGCCTTATGACCCCAGTAGAATGGGGTGGCAGAGAGGAAGAATAGAGCTATAGTGGGTGCAGGTAGAGCTATGTTGCATGATCAAAGATTACCTTTCTTATGGGTCGAGGCATGCAACACTGCAATGTATTTGCAAAACAAGAGCCCACACAGAGTCTTTGGGAGTAAGACTCCCGAGGAGGATTTTTTTGGGAAGAAGCCTAAGATTAGGCACATCAGGATCTTTAGGTGCCTTACATATTCACATGGCCCTAAGGAGAAGAGGAAGAATTTGGAACCAATTGCAAATAAGGGTATCCTTGTGGGTCACAGTGAGACCAGCATGGCATATCGTATATCGTATATACATTCATGCACTAAGGAAAGTTGTTTTGAACAGGGGGCCTCACCACAGGTATCAGTATCTTTAGGTGGTACATCAAGGTCAGGAGGATCACCTTCTTCAGAGGTCACAAGTTCAGGGGTGGCAGGTTCACAAAGGCTGATATCACTGAGATTTCTCCCCTTTTTTTTCGATCAACTGCTAGAAAATGGATGCTCGTGCTCTATATCTTTAGGGCTTGTCTTCACCTCAGCTCTGAAACCATGTTAATTTTTCATCAATTTGTTCTATGCTGCAACTATCACTCCAGTAATAACTAATAGCATCCAATATAAAAATTTTACTTCTTCAAATATCCAATGACAGTAGAGCAATAGTAGATAGAACAACTAAAAAAATGCACAATGAAAGAGAGCCAAGGGACGAGAGAAAAATTTGGTCAATGACTAGGGTAGAACCCACTGTGGGGAAAACCCTTGCAAATCTTCTTCTATGAGATTTTCTTCAAATTTTCAGCAGAGAAAGAGTACATCATCCAATATCCAACTTTAGTATCCAATATCCAATCCACAATCCAAAAAAAAGACAAAAGAGAGAAAGAGTCAACAAGAGTCAACTCAAGTGAAAATCTGTACTAGCAAATAGCAGCAGTATGTGCCCTAACCAGTCAACGTTCAACACAACCCCTTACGAGCTCGATCTATTTCAATCAAACTCGACCTCATATGCTGGTCAAATTATACCCAAAACAATCCTCAAGAACTCAGTCAAACTCGATCAAAAGAGAGAGAAGGTCTGTTGTCACAGTTTGTAATTTTCTGCGATCAATCCTAAAAGTCACTGTCAGTCAAACTGATCATAATTCCTCGATTTGTGTGCCCTTCAATGCAGCCAAGAGAGATCAAAAATTTCCACCCAAAATCGTAGTCAAAGGAGGTCAACGCTGGTCAACAGTCTTGCAACTCCTGCAACTTCGCCCAATGAGAAATAACCACCTTTCCTTCGCATGCATGAGAGAAATCCTTGAAATCTGAGTTGTATGAATCAATAGGAATAGAAGAGACAAGATGTGATGTGAGGTGATGAAGTTCCAAATGAGGATGAAGGTCTCATGTATTTATATGAATCAATGAGGGTGAAAAGACATGTAGATTGGGCTTCATGAGCCTACATGATGTTGAAGTTGACCTTCATAATTTTCACATGTGCGGGCTTTAATTCGAAAACACACTTCTCCTTGTCTGATTTGAGTGAAATTTAGGTCAATTTTGGTCCTCTTGAGAAGAGGAATTTAATGCAATAATTATCTCCATCAAATGAGTTGTCCAAAGTGGAATTTGATCATAGTTGCATAATTTAACAGATATCACTATTATGTGATCTTCATAGATGACTTCTCCAAGAAGATGTGGATATACTTCTTGAAATAAAGGAAGAGGTTTTCTCTAGGTTCAAGGAGTTCAAATCCCTTGTAGAGAACTAGATAGCAAGAAAGATTAAAACACTCAAGTTTGATAACAAAGGTGAGTGCACCTCAAATTCTTTCAAGGACTTTTGTGGAAGTGAGGGTATCAGAAAAAAGTTGACAGTTCCATACAACCCTCAACAAAAATGGGGTTGCAGAGCGGAAGAATAGGGCCATCATTGGAGCAGCCAAGTCTATGTTACATGACCAAAGAGTTGCCTATGTTTTTATGGGCAGAGGCTTGTAACATTGATTTTTATTTGCAGAACCAAAGTCCACATAAAGTGTTGCGCAAGTTGACACTTGAGTAGGATTTTACATAGAAGAGGCCAAATTTGTCAAGCATATGTATCTTTGGTTGTCTAGTATATTGTCATGTTCCCTTGAAAAAGAGAAATAAATTGGAACCGACATGGAGAAGGGAACTCTTGTGGGGTACAACAAAACTTCAAAATCCTACAAGATATATATTCCATCACTCGGGAAAACGGTCCCACACAGGGATGTAATTTTTGAGGAGCAGAGGGCTCTCAGGGAGTCTTGCAACACAAATTTGTCTACAATGGAGGTTCAGGAGAAAGCGACACCAAAGATAGAGATAGTGCAGACACCCTAGGTTATTGTGTCATAGAGTAGTGTGCATAATGAGTAGCGTAAGTAGGAGGAGGAAGATGAGGAGCAAAGGGTTCCTCTCACTCAGGCTCAGACTCCCATCAAGAGGAGGAAGACGATCAAGTGGGTAAAGCAGACACTAAGAGATGCTCAGGTGTACGTGGGCACTCCTAGATATTCAGTTAGACAGAGTAAGGCACCATGAAGATATTAAGGCTATATGGCGTTGATGAGTGAGTTTATTGAGGTCAATACTTCCAGCTTCCAGGAGGCATATGAGCATCAGGTCTGGATGGATGATATTGTGGAAGAGTATTCTTCTATCATGAAGAAAAATGTTTGGGAGGTTGTGCCACAACTGAAGATCAAATCTATGGTTGGCACTAGATGGGCCTACAAGATTAAGCATGTTGCAAATGGTAGTGTGGAAAATTTCAAGGCCCAATTTGTGCCTAAGGGGTTTTCATAGAAGGAAGGGATTGACTACGATGAGACCTTCACCCCCGCAACCAAATACTTGTCCATCAAGGCAGTAATTTCTATTGTAGCACATATGGGTTGGAGGATTCACTAGATGGACATGAAGACATCCTTCCTCAATGGCGTGGTTGAGGAAGGGATGTAATATTGAGCAGATGGAGGGTTTGAGGTGCATGGGAGAGATTCCCATGTGTGAATTGAAAAGAGCATTGTATGGACTCAAGCAGGCTCCCAGGGCATAGTGTGCCACAATTGACAACTACTTGTAGGGCATGCACTTCACTAAGAGTGAGGCAGACCCAAACATGTACTACGTTCAGGTCAAGGGTGAGCCTCTCATTTGGTGTTGTATGTGGATGACTTATTTCTCACAGTTTGCGAGAGGCTCATAGAAAAATGCAAGAGGGACCTAGCAACAAAGTTGAACATGAAGTATTTAGGGTTGATGCATTATTTTCTAGGCTTAGAGATGTGGCAGAAGGATGGAGAGATCTTCCTCGAGCAAGGTAAATATATAGTTGAATTCCTTAAGCGATTCAAGATAGTGGACTGCAGAACCATGTATACACTACTAGTGACCAACTGGAAGAAGATTGATGCTTCCATATCAAAGGCAGTGGACCCTACATTAAATAGACAATTGATTGGCTCTCTTATTTACTTGGTCAATACTAGAATATACATTTATTTTGCAGTCAATACAATCAGTCAGTTCATGGTAGAGCCAAAGTGAGTTCACCAGGTGGTTGCAAAACATGTGTTGAAATATCTTTGAGGCACAGTGGATTATGGACTAACATATACTCAAATGGATGGAGAGAAGCTAGAGGGGTACACTGATATTGATTGGGAAAGCAGTACAACTAACAAAAAAACACTTTCGGTAGTTGTTTCATCTTGGGATTAGGAGTTGTTTCCTGGTTCAGTAGGAAGCAGAAGTCAGTGGCACTGAGTTCAATTGAGAAACTTTGCAGCTTGTGAGGCAATCTAGCTCCGGAAACTTCTCCTGGAGATATCTGATCAGGAGATGATGCCGAATTTGATTCACTGTGACAATCAGAGTTGTATCAAGTTCTAGGAGAATCTGGTGTTTAATGACAAGTCGAAACACATTCTGATCACCTACCACTTCATTCTAGATTGTGTGCAAAACGAGACAATGACACTACATTATGTACCAAGAGATGAGTAGGTAGAAAATATTCTAACCAAGGCTTTGATGAAGGACAAATTTATATTCTTTAGAGATAAGTTGGGGGTGGTGTAGAACACCTTCACTAAAAGAGAGTGTTGAAAATGTAGCTTGGAAGGTGATTCTACATTGGTCAAGTGACATGACATGCAATAAATCACCAAATTTCTCTCACAGCTGAATTATTTAAAAATTTCCTAAGTTTATACCTTAGGCATAAAACTAATAATTTAATTTGTATTTTATTAAAATTTAAATTACAAAAAGAAGAAGAAGTTAAGAGGTCAACAAAAGATTAGATCGTGGCCATTTATCTTAAGTATGGAGGTAAATCTTAACCCTCCATCACTTTGAAGTTTGAATATTAGGTTAGAAAATTATTGTTACACAAAATTTTGTCACCGTCCCTACAATCCCCCGTCCCGCACATTGGAGGGCTTTTTCTGTGACCTGTGAGCAGTGACATAACCTGAAACCACTTTCATGGCATCCCCCTTGAAAAGGACCATCATTCCTCTGAAGAAAGTTTCCCTTGAAAAACCCTAAAAACTGATCTTTTGGCCTTGGCGCGACTAGCCAGTTCAGCCCTTGCGCCAATGGGGAAAATCCACCATAGAGGGCGCGCCAACTGCCACTCTATCTCAGTGTCTCACTTGCGCCAAGCTTAATAAGGAGTGCTTTTTAAAAATAAATGGTGGAAGTTTGATTCCAACAAACTCCTGAATGAGTCTCTAAAATGAGTTGGGAGGTTTGGCTCCGGATCTCCATGTACGGGAGGTGGTTTTCCACCTATCATGGAAGCTTCCTTAGAGATAGGGCCAATCCCATGATTGTAGGGATCCCAACTCCCCTTCCACCATCTATATAATCTTTCATTTTCCCTTAGCAAGCAAAGCGCTGAACTTGTAGCAAGGAGACTATTGCCAGACAGCCTTTGAGAGCCAAGCCGAAGAGAGAGAGCTTTGTCCCGTTTCTGACAAGCTTTGTTGAGACGTGCTCCGCTATTAGCCCCGCTGAAGGAAGATCAAGCGTCAGAGCTTTGGGTTGTATCTTTCCTTTGTTATTTTCATGATAAGCGACTTTGATTATGGTTTCATTCGTGTATCTATTTCTTTGATGCAATGAATTACATCCTCTCTGACTAATGTATGGTTACAAGTTTTAGATTTTACGCTGTGTATCGTTGTATTCTTCGCATGTGTGCAGGTGTTCGGACGTGTCGAGCAGAAGAATCATGATTTGCCAAGCGAGGGACGGGAAGCGTCATCCTTTCTTCAACGACCGCTGCGTAGGATATGAGGTAGGCAATTCGTTATGTTTTTGTCTTGTAACTAGAAACCTACGTCACTGCGTGACCTGATTGTTGCTAGACCCGATCTGGGCTAGTAGGGATTGCCTCTGTCCGCAGAGGGGATTTACCTCTACAACAATTATAAAAGAGGGAAAGTGGCTATTGGAAGGATCAATTCGATTTGGTACAAGAGTTGGGCATTCAGCAGTGACAGGAGATCAAAGTGACAACATATTTTGGATCAGTGAAGAGGCTATCTTTCAGGGGTAGCGAATCGACTTGTTGAGGTCGAGATACCAGGTCGTACAAGTCAATTTGAATAAGAATATATCAGATGGATTTGAGCAATTTGTGTGGGTTGAAGAAGGCTGAATTGTGGACTGATTGGCTGGGTCACACAGGCTGATTGGCATCCGACCGCACAACTATTTTTTCTCGGTCGGAGGGCTGAAATTTCTGAGTGATTTGCTGCCGTAAAATTCTTGAAAAGGGTTGTTGTAATCAATTTTATGAAGCTGAATAAAGGGCCCAAGTTTGCTGGTTTTCCCCAAATTTCAGTTTTCAGGGTAAAAACTGTGTCAAATAATTTTTATGTGCTTAGTTTTCTGTTTGATTTATGCTGTGCATAACTAAGTTAGGAACCCAAAATACTTTTGTTATAATTTTTTCAGATATGAAGGAATTAGCTTAATTTCTGTTTTGGAAAATTTTATCAAACATTAAATCTGATCAGGGTTCAAGAAATCTAATATGACTCACAGCCAAGATGCACTCAAAAGAGGTGACTCCTTTGTTTCCTCAAAGAGTAGAGTCAAATTTAAGAGTTACCTCAGAATTTACATATATCCTACATGTAATATCTTGCCGTGCCCTTTAAATCTTGTTGATTTAATCGAATAAAAGAAAATTTCTGTGAAGGTTCAAAAAGTGAGAAAGGGAAATCATTAATGTCCATGACAATAGAAATTATCACATGGATTTACATACTATGTCGATCTAACACAACAACAGATAACCAATAAGTTACTGACAAGTAGTTGGTCGCAATATCGTGAACAACTGAAAACATACCCAAAGGCTTGTGCATTACGTCTTTGCTAGTCCTGAGAAACTGCCAACAGTTCCTCCAAAGGCACCTTAAAATCATCTAATCGTCTGTTGAATAAGTATATTAATTCATTTTATAGCCATGTTCTCTGCATAGCCTCACCACCTGCAAAATACCATATATATCAATCTTATCTCTGCCTCAATACACATAACATCATCTAAATATAATATGATAATAGGAAATTCACTAATGCAGATGTGATTGAAGTCGAGGGAACCAATGTCCTTGTGGAGAACACATTTCTCAATCCGTTGCAACCAACCCTTTTTGCTATAGTGTTCCACAAGTGCTTGCATACCTATGACACCCATCACAATACCAGCTACAATTACCATGAAGATACTAAAAGTATTAACTAATTCATAATAATGTCTTTATATGACCTTAGGAGGTATATAGCCAAGCATGTTCTTTAAAATATATGGTTCCAGGTGTTCTAAAAATGTACCTGAAAAATCATGTCATATAGGCATGAGAATGGCAATATAACAGGTCATTGCATGGAAATAATTGCATCATGCCTATTTATATTGCTATATTCAATATATATATATATATATATATATATATATATATATATATATATATATATATATATATATATATATAGGAATGTGATTATAATATTTAGAAGCGATGGAAAACATAAGCTTGCAATGAATGAATGAAAACTAAATGTGTGATTCAATGTAGCAAAAGATGCAAGATCAAACATAAGATGGCCCAGGGAGTAGAAAACCAATGTTACCAGAGTCAGCGGGGTGGAAAACTCAGCAAGGCAGAAGAGTTGAGAATTTCACTCAGCGCAGGAGAACTTAGGAAAATCTTGAAAAATATAGTTTATGGGCATATATAGGTATGGTGGTTTGTGACATTTATAGAAAAAATTAGCAATTCATACTTGGGTCGACCCAGTTTGACTCACAATTAATCATGAGTTATCACATGTCAAGCGTGTTTGAACCACGTCAAACTCAGTAAACTCAAGTACAACTCACCCAGAGTCATTTTCACTTGTTTACTCATGAGAAGAGTCAAACTTGGACACTCACAAGTCTAGTGACAAGGCATCAGGACACTAATGAGAGTAAAATTATAAAATTTGATACAAACTTATTATAAAAAATAAATGTAGAAATTAATGATTAACAAATCATAGTTGTCTATTCAACGTCAAATAAACAAAGAACATTAACTAGCAGTAAAGTATTCATGCTTGATCATAAAGGCCTGAATATTTGTTTTTTATAGAAAACACACCCAAAGTCAAAATAGAGAACCCTTATAAGAAGGTTACTCTATTTATGTGCAAAATAATTTAGTTCCAAGTTCTTGAGATTGGAACCACTATAAATTGATGGGAATGCAATATTAGTGAAATGGCCTTACGTTATAATATCAGATGCTCATCTTGGACCCTGCTGGGATATAGCGGAATGCAATTTTCCAATTTTATACTTCATGTCATTACATTTCACAGTAAGAGTAAGAGTCAAAATTTTTAGGAAGTGATGTTGATTAAAATTACGTAACATAGGTTCTAAAAAACAGATGCACATAATGTTTGTCCATTATCAATATTGTTAGACACCTAATCCATTAGGGTTATGTTGAGGAATATGAACCATCATTGAGAGTACAAGAGACCCTGAAAGATAAATCCAATGGTCATAGACAATGTATTTATATCTGTGTCATTTTAATGAAAAGGGATTCCATGCTTATCTTTAATTATGGTGTAGTTCAACAGTGGTATCAGAGCAGGGCATTCATTCAACTCCATGATTCCCACTACTTAGAAACACCCTTTAGTATTTACTATTTTGAGCTCTGCTTCAGATCAATCATTCTAAGTTTGTCTGACCTTTCCTCGGCCAAATTTGTGCCTATTTCTCTGCATTATTCTCCTGTTGCACCTATTTTCCTGTAATCTCTTCTCCATTTCAGAGATTCCATGCCTCTTGGTGAAAATGAATACCTCGCATCTTAGAAGCTGCAGGCTGCATGCTTCTTGCCCTATTCTATCAAAAATTCAATCTTCTAAAACCCTATCTTTTTCTTTTTTCTCTTCAATATCAGATCTACAAATTCTAGAAACTGTAGCGAGCAAGCCTATCTTTTCTACGACTAAAATCTCCAGATCCTGTACAACATCCATGGCTTGCATTGCAAAATATCACCGCCCTCTTAATCTACTTGAAGAGAGTCCTAGGAAGTGCAGTAAAGTAACTTCATCATGAGACGTTCTTCCCTCTTAGCTCCAGGGCCATTGTGTGTTTGAACTTGAAGAGAATTTAATGCCATACTATAAAATACTCAGTGAAATGCCCTTTATATTTTTAGCTAACTTTCATTGAAAAACCCTTCCATAGACTATCCATTTAGTTTTTCCAACTGAACAACCACCTCTTCTGTCACATACTTTATCATATATGGGCCTGACCAATGCATTTGGAACTTCCCTAGATGCTTCAAAAACTTTGTATCATACAACAAACCTAGTCTTGTGGCTGAAACTACTATTTTATACACCTATCATGCCAAGATTTCTCATGTTTTATGAACACTTTGATGAAATATTGCAACTGCACGGTCTTCCTCTAATTTGCAATAGCTCTAATATTCTATTATCTACTGTGCAATAATCAATCAAGTTTTCCAATGCAATAATGTGCAGACTTGGCACTATAAACTCCATGGGCACTATTGCTTCATATCACTAGTCTAAATGGTGTATTCCAGTTCGATTTCTTACATGTGGTCCTATAAGCCCATAGAACTGTTGGAATCCTTAGATCCCAATCATATCAGTTTAAATTTCATTCTTTTGTCATAGTATTTTCTAGAATCTTGTTGAATGCCTCAACAGTTCCATTAGCTTGAGGGCGATAGGGTGTGCTCTTGTGATGATAGATTTGAAACTCTTGTGTCAAGGAAGAAATTGTCTTATTTAAAAAGTGAGTGCCTTGATCACTCATGAGTATTCTAGGACATCCAAACCTTTTAACAATATTCTCAAAAATAAAATGCATTTCCCTTTATACGTTGCAATCTTTGATAGGTTCTACCTCAGTCCACCGGGTAAGGTACTCTGTCATAGTTATTATATACCTAGCTCTCGATCTTTTTCGTTTGTGCATTGATAGGTTTGATGAAGTTTACTGCCCATTTATCAAATGCTTGTAATGTCACCTATAGAAATAAGGTGATCTCATCCCTTCTTGATGTGAAAATTTGTATTACCCAGAATCCTACTACATCACTGATGAGAAATATCCTATATGTTAATTACTTTTAACAAATTATTTACAGTTTTCTACTGTAAACAACGAAATCTCATACACTACAACCTTCACAAGTTAACTGCGGCAAAATTCAAGTGTAGAAACAAAATCTAAAAAAGAGTAAATCATAGGCACATCTGACATAGTTATTTTTGGACTAATGTCCCCGGAAAAAACCAAAGCAGGAAAACCAGTGCACCAATTGTGGATTTTATTATTATGCAATAATTTTTCTAAATACAAACTAGATGCCTTGCTAGCTATCCTCACAGAGAATTTGACTAACAAGAAAGTTGGTGAGATTACCTCACACACTGACACTGGAAGCCCAACTGGAAAAAACCATGGATAACAAGCCCTCCATAGCCTCTGCATAGTCACTGCGTAGTCTCTACGTCACTCGACGTAGGGATTGCATGGCTTCCGCATTCTAGCTCTTTTGTTGGCTAGATTTGACCATCTGGCCCCTTCCGGTCTCACAACCTGGCTCTCTAGCACTGGATCTGACTGATCCTCAGCTGAATAATGAACCTCCTCAAGGCTGCAGCGCTAGCTCTGCGCTGGCTCTGCATAGCTGCTACGCTACCTCTGCTGTTACTGCTTTATATCTTCTCAATTGTGTATTCTCA